>OZ026812.1:3115716-3743450 GCA_964023185.1 Macaria liturata | reverse complement strand
GGCGCCCTTTTGACTGTACTCGATCAAAACATTGTTGCATTTCGTGTTACGAAGCGATTTCACCCCTTTTTTATGGGTGTTCGGGTGCAAGAAGTGCCAGCCCACCAGAGTATGGTTATGACCGGTGGGATCATGTTTCCGTCTATTAAAAAGTACTGAAAGCCTATCAGTATGCGGGTAGGTGTGACACGCAACAGAGATGGTATCGAGTAGTTGCTTCCACTGTGTGCATGATGACTCGCTTTGAGTTGTTATATTTTATTTTTGTCTGTAGCTCTGGCACCCCTTGGTTTGGCCCTTTGTGTTTTTATTAACTTTTTTACTGCATTAGTTAATTGACCGCGAGTTCTCGATTCTCTATTTTGCACAAGTTTACATAGAAGTGATAGTGAATCGTGGACTCTCCTATTTGGGATTAGTGAGTCACCTCATTTATTCGTTCAGCTTTCATTTATTCACGCCCATATTTAGTTTCGAATAGTTTTTCTAGAGACTGCAGAAGTCATTCAATATCTAAAACGTTTTGGCTGTGATATTATTTTTAAGGCAATCTCCTATTAGAGCTGATACATAAAGTAGTATTTATTTGTGTGTTAACATTATTTTATTTCTTTTGCATAGTTTGTTGGCTAATATTTTTATGTGCCTATTGTTTTGCAACGCGGTGAAACACAAGTTCCTTTATGAATTTATGAAACAGGGTAGTTGTCCAAAAATAGTAATTAGTATCATTCCATGAATTATATTGATTGTTTAGTACACACTAACATACACATACTTACATCGTTTATAATATGTAGGATAGTGCATTTTGAGGCATTTTATAATAGTAGACATTTTTGAATTAACATCAAATTCATAATCACCTAACTCATTCATAAAAACATATTTAGATTTTTTTCTATAATACCTGATGATCTCATACTACTCATTCCACATAATCCATTTAAATAGATTTAGTTTTTATTGAGCTTTTTAATTTATTTTGGAATGGCAAATGACGTGTTTCTTTCTTACTAAACACTTCGTATGCCTTAGTACAGTCAGTTACAATATTGAAAATTATTTTTATTATAAATACCAATTGAAAAAAATAACTATCTAACTGATTATTATGGTTTTTAAAACATTTGTAACTGACTATACTTGGCCACTTTATGGTGAAAACCCGTTTGGTACCAAAATGAGCTGCCTTGAAGATATCTCAACTTTAACTATACATTTTATACAGTTATGAACTTAAAATGATCTCTGTATATAAATATAAAACAATCTGATTGAGAAGTATACTCTGTCTACGCGCAATTTTAACAGCGGTCATCTCGATACCACGAAGTAATTAATTTTTTTGGAAAACTGTATGTGTGCAAGTGTGAATAAATAAATAGATTTTTCGACAAATTTGAAAATGACACTTGTCAAATTAAAATATAAAGCGTGGATATACATAGTGTTTTTAATTTTATCAATATTGTATTAGTTTGTCAATCCTCAAGGCAGCTCCCACCATAGAGCGTCGTGTCACATTGCTATAACGTGTTGTTTTCCCCATGTGTGTTATTCGCACTGTCACTAACGTGCGGCAGCGTGTGAGCGGACCGCGCGCCTCCTCAACCCCCGTGTCGGCCAAGAACGCCCTGCAGGTACAGTACCCCACCATTGCCGCGCGGTAAACCAGCGTGGACGCGTGCGCATGGCCTCATCACTGGTACTCCCTGGTACGACTGTTCAGATAAATAATAAAAAAACATTCAGAAGAATCAATTCTCCCGACCGAACTATCGACCGATCGACCGAACGATCTATCGACCGATCGACCGGCCGATCTATCGACCGATCGACCGACTTCAAAAATAAGTTTCTCAAAAACCTCCTTTTTTGAAGTCGGTTTAAGAATAAAAATTCTCTACATAAAATATCACAGGATATGTTAAGTTGATACTACAGCTATAAGCCATGTCAGAAGCCCTTAGGGTGATAAACTCGCGACACCAGAGTTTGCCACTCTCATTCGATAAGAAGACTACAGCTTTAGAATCTTGAAACACGTACTGAATCATATAAGATCAGCAATAATCAGAATTATGCTGTTTTTGTCCTAACTTCTATGTATACATATATAGGTTGTGTAAACACTATTAAAACATAGACTATATAGATAGTGTCTTGTATTTATATATGTGGTGGATTATGCCCTGGAGTGGGTTCCATAAGCTGATGATGATGACGATGAGGGGGTAGTGACCTACCTCCAGATGAGACGTCGCTATATTTGTCCCTATAAAAAAAATGATTCACCCATAAAACCCCAAAACAAATGTACCATGGTCAAGTTGGCGTTGTTATAATGAATTCACTTTGATATCCGCATTTCTGTTTGTTTTTCCGGTTGTAATACCGGCTATTAATCTTATCGAACTAATAAATTATTAGTTCATTAATCGATTTAGCTATGAATTACTTAAGTCATTCTGCAAGTTTATTGGAATAGTTACTTGTGATTGTAACATTACACAATACGCCATAAAAATATATTTTTTGTGATTATGTTGGGATCGGTAATAAATTAAATTAAAGTAGCTTTTATTTCAAATTATGATTCAGTAATAGCAGGGAGTAAATAGTTTCCAAGTTGTGAAGTGATGCGCACACGCCTCTAAGAGGGTTTCCTGGCGGCGATGATGAGCCTATTGTTACGACTGTTTCAACTTTTCCATATTGTTTTATTCGAACAACGAATGTTTCTGTGTTTTTGAAAATGTATGCCTTAACAAACTAAACTCTTTAACTGTTTAGTATAGTACCTTAACTGTTTGATGAAATAGTAATTTACGAGACAATACTTTGTCAATTGTTGCGCACTAAATAGTACAAACTACGGTTATTTTTATACTTACTCGATCATGTTCAAACAATACACCAAGAATAGTACAAGCTTTGTATTCTCTCATTCATTTTGTACCATTATCGATTTTAACCACGAAAACATGCCAAGCTTTCTAGAGGCAAAACTGTGATAAACATTTACTGTATTTATTTATTGACAAAATTGTGAAAATGTTGCATTTCTTATGATGTTCGGTGCAATCAAGTTTACGCCTAATTTATTGACTTATTCTACCAGTGCCTGTAAGATAGAATCATGATATTCACTAAATATAATGACACATTCCTTCGCTTAAGGTTTATCACGTTAAGGATAAGTTGTGTGGCCGAATTTTTATATAAAATTTAAAGAAGTAGGGTTCTTACTGCCTTAGAGCCTCATCTCTCCAAATTTTATATGAAAGTTTGGCTGGCCGATTTGCCCTTAATACCTTTTTATAACTTAATTATTATTAAATATAATAACATAGTTTAGACTAGTGGCTAATTTATAGGTATACGTTAGGTGATAGACATTGTTTTAATAATAAATGTATTAAATCTATCGTGTATTATTACCCTGTCCCTTTTTAATGGTGATAATAAAGTGTAAGACTTATTTAATGTGTTGTTTTATTGCACTAATAATGCTGTTTATTTTGCTTTTGTCACGAACGAGGTAAAGTATAATGACAATTTCGTTTGTAATGTAATAATCTGCATTTATCAATTTGTGCAAAATTATTCTGGATAAATGTAATTTGAATACCTAATTTCTTATCGTGCATTCGGATAATGAAAATGAAATTGTCATAAATACAAAACTGGTTGTTTACCAACGTAGGTACCTGCTATGATATCGAAAATGATTTCAAAGTTTGAAATTTAAGCCTTATTTATTTATCTTAAATTTTCTATTTGCGCCTTTGTTTGATAGACAACCAGTGTAAAGTTTTCCTCGCGTAGGTTTGTTGTAGGCATGCCCTTGACTGGTGATTAATATGAAACCTACGTAACCTAATAGCCCTGCTGGGCCGTTGCTCTGCATAATAAAGCACCGCAACCAGACCTTGCCATAGAATACATAATACTACCAGACCTTCGCTTTATTTCAGTGTTGCCCTTGAAATAAACCCATTAATTACACCTAGAGGACGTTTCGTGGTACACAGTTGCCCAAAACTTTACTACATTTAATTCAGACTGAAAAAAGTACCAAATTGACTGTTCAAAATAAAACCCAAGTGTCCAATTAGAGAAGTGAAGAGGGTCAAAATTTCCAATTTAAAATTGCCTGACAAAAAAACGTATGCTGAAAAAAGGTTTCATATTAATTCAAGTTAAAAACTTTTTGGGCTGAGACGAAATGGGTCGGGGTAAGAGGGTCTCGGATATGGGAATGCATGAGTTTGTGTAAATATGTATGGAGGTGCGAGTAGGTAGATATACCGACGGAAAGTGGTAATAAAATGGGAATAAGGAAGCACAGCATGAAAGGCTTTTCTGCATGTATTCTCGAAATAAATAAACGTAGAGATATAGTAAGCTTGAACCAGATAAGGTTGGTATTTATATATGAGCAGTAAAATATAGATGCTCGTTCGATTAAATAATAAATTTACTTAGCTTTTTTCGGAAAACTAATAGATACAAATACTTAGGTAATATTTTGACAGATGTTTTTTACCAAACTTGCAGTTATACGCATGTGCATACAACCAGTTTAAATAGACATTCATATGATATAGCGATACATTATTGCTTGTCAGACTTTAGACCTTACGTAGGTATCTAGATAGAATGCAGCATACCTAGGCGATACTGCATATTGATAAGATCGTAAACTTGCAATTTCGCTATGCAATGACTCACTTACGTACCTACATGACATATAAAATGTTAACGAAAATTATGCTTTCTTTTTAGTTCCGAAGATCATTTAAATCCATTCTTCTAAACAGTGATAAAAAAACGAATATCAGATAGTTAATTATAGTAGGTTGCCTGGAAGAAATCGCTTAAGGCGATATTGTCGCCCATATGTACGTCATCATAAATGTATCCTTCCATGTATTTCTTTCATGTTGGTGTGCAATAAAGACATATTATTATTATTAATTATACATTACTTACTTAAATTAAATTACTGGCCACAAATTTTTATTCACCTACTTATCAGACGGCAAATTACAATATAATGTTAGACAGATAACGGATTAGAAATCGCGAAATAGAAAAAAAATACAAGTATTTATTAATTTCATTCCCTTCATGAAATCGGTTAATAGGTTAATTACAAAACTACATTGAAAAGTTAACAATGTAAAAATACAAAGTCAAATGCATAGGCACACATGAAACCAATAACTAAGTATACACTCATACCTAGGCATATTAAAAGTACTTAGGTAGATAGGTACTACTGAGTGCGCTAGATTGAGTTGACACGCGTTACCTAATTGTTACTAATGTACAAGATGTCGTCATGTAATATATGGAGGACTCATAATGATCGCGTCACTTGGAATATGTTGATGTCTATATTGTAGATAGTCGCCTACGCGTTTGTTTATTTACTTTATCTACACTAATGTTGTAACATTTTACTTATGTTTCCAATACTTGAGTTATAATTACTACTGTTATAGCGCAGACAACAAAACACTCAATTTAAGCAATTTCACATGATGGTATAATATCCACATCGATATCGTAATAGCTCATTATAATATCGATAAAACGCGACCAACCTGATTGCAGGGCCAAAATCAGGTTGGTCGCGTTTTATTGATTAAAACGCGACCAACCTGATTGGCGCGCAGCTGCGCTCTCATTGGTTAGATTTTAATGGCGGCAAAATCACTGTGACAATACAAGTACGCGTGAATTTAATTTAATAAATTAAAAGTTAAAATGTTACAACATTAGTGAAGATAAAGTAGTGTATGCAACTGCATATAACACGGGTATTAAAACACTCGTTACTATTATGAAACTCGCATGACAGTTGCATAAACTACTATTACGTGCAAGTTATACTTTTCTACTATACGCTGTAGTAGTTACATTGCATAGGGAACTTTTATACAAATATGTGTGATTTATGTAAGTACTTACATATGTAGGTATGCACTCATATTCATTTATAAATGTTAGGCTATAATGTTAAGCTAATAGGCGGGAATGACAAGATAGTATTGTATACTACCTAGTTTTCAAAAGTAGATCTCACATGTAGGCAAATAAACGTTCAAATCAAACCAAATTATTATTGCACCTTATTACTCTTTCAAGAGTTTCTAAAGGTAATTACTTACTATAATTTTCCATTGTTTTACATGTTAGTGATTCCAATAATACCTCCCTTTTTATTTATAACCATAATCATCATTTACCTAGTGTAGGATCTAGATAGAAAATAAACCAGTGTGATGAAATCTACACCAGCTAGTATCACTGTTTGGCGAGATGCCTCTGTAAGACAAAGCTCATTAGCACAATAGCTAAGTACTCTTGACTACCGGCCATTCAGTTGGTGTAGGTAGGTATACTAGTATCTACCAATATGTCAGTAGTGTAGGCTGAGACAACATCATCGTGGTAATTGCTATTTTCGCCGCTGACTCTACTATAGTAGGTGTAAATGAATCTATTAACAGACTGCGCGCTTTGAGATCCTAAGACCAGTGGCTCTCGAACTTTACGGCGGCGTTTATGAGATGCTAATGCAATGTTGTCATTTAGCTACGTAAAATGGGCGCCTAAGCTTGAGTTAACGCGGAATATCGCGGCGCTGTTCGTACGATCGATACCAAGCTTGAATACCGAATATTACAATGTTTTATTTGCTTAGCTAAAATTATGTAAAACTCTGCAAAGCTTTAAGTAACTGAAAATATAATAAAATCTTTGGCTTTAAATAAATTTGAAATTATCTTAAAGCAGTAGCTTCGTTTGATTGAAATCTTTGAATAATTAAGGAGGCTCCATTTCGAACTCGTAAATTATTTAACTCATTTTCGAGCCTCGGGGATAATTTATTCGTGCTCAAAGTTTGTGAACCACTGGCCCAGGTAATATGCGCTAATAATAAATTCATCGCGATTATGGTAATGGGGACCGTAAATATGGATATCTAGCGGTGATTATTGAATATTTAAACATTAGAGTTTTTATTGACCATTCAGGATTATTTTGGTGCTAGGGATCGTAAATAGTTACGATCGAAATATGTTAAATTCGAATGTTACAGATAACACGAAGATGGTTTCACTAATCTTAGTATACCTTAGGTACTTATTAATCTGGTGTCTAATAAGTACATATTTACTGAGAGATAAAAAAAACATATTTTGTACATAAATAAGTCAGTAAGGTGGTATCAGTCAACCGTACAAGCTCATCTAAAAAGAGTTTTTGCGTACATTTTGTTTTGTTATGATTTCGTGTGAGCTGAGGGACAATTTTATTTGTGATATAAACGTCGATTATATAACAACTTTAAAACTAACCTATAGTATAATGATCTACGTATCATTAAGCATATTATGTTATGAGTGTGGGTGGTGTAAAACATGCTAATATCGTCTTGAAAGGAAATATCCATTCCGGACAATATAGCGTGTTTTATGCGATGCTCATTAACTGACAAAGATAGATAGATAGATAAAACTCTTTATTGTAACACACATTGAGAAAAAAAAAAGACAAACAGAAACACAAAAGACTTAAAAAAAAGTGCCACAACTGGCGGCCTTATCGCTAATAGCGATTTCTTCCAGGCAACCGTAGGATGGACAGGACTACAAAGGTTATGTAAGAACTATCAATTCCATGAACATGCCATAAGTGTACATTACTTAGTGTGACTTCGTGTTAGCGCATGCATTATCATGGATAGTATAAGTACCTACCTGTGTATATTTTATGTATAATGCTTGGTTTGGTGTATCTGAGAATAATTACAATCAATATACTTAAATTGAACAATATATTTGTGTCATAAACAAAAGTGAAGCGCCCGTAGCTCAGCTAGCAGAGGCAATCGCTATCGCTATTACCAATGTTAAGCAAGGTCGACGCGGTCAGTTACTGGATGGGTGACCGAAGAGTGGCATTTCATTTTGGGCGCTTCCGTGGGTCGGATTATACGTTAAATTGTAGGTCCCGGCTGTTTTTCTAGTACGGCAGTCGTTAAGCTATGTCAGAGGCCCTTCGGGCGGCTTAATTAACTCACGACACCAGAGTTGGCCACTCTCATTCGATAAGAAGAAGATAAACAAAAGTGAACAATTCGATAATTCAGTGAAGGATTTTGAAAAGTATTGTACTGAAGACGACCGGCAGCTTTTAAAAAGAAGAAAGAAGATTTATCTCTACTCGAAAGAAACAAGTACTCGAAAAAAACAAGACTATTTAGTAAGAATATTTACTTACTATCATAGGAAAACTCAAGAAAATCATTTTATTGTTTTAGTTGTAAAGTCATCTAGTTATACTTACTCGTACTCGCTTAGATTACTTTTATTGTAGAAGTTTTTGTAGATAATACCGTTACGTAGATATATGTTTACATAGTTTGTACTCTTGGTGTATTGTCTAGGGTAGGCGTGGTAAATAACATGTGACCGGAAAAGTATCAGAAATATTTAAAAATCTACACAAGACTGTGAGTTCATTCACCTGATGTAAAGTCACGCTTACCGTGGCGAATATAATTAAATCTATTCTCCATTTTTGTTGGCAAAATAAAATAAAAAAAGGTTTATCGAACTTGTTCAATTTTGGAAGTTAACGGTTCTAGATTTTTCGTTAGAAAAGTAACTAAATTCCATTTTGATATTATATATTTATGACTAAGCTCAGATTTTTAATCGCATTTAACGTCAAATTTCCTCTAATTTTACCGAAATATGCGTTTAAGAATTGTTGTGCCAGTGAGCCTTAAAGACTTATCCCGAACTTGCAAAGTTTTGTATAATTTTCACAAGACTCTTTCCTCTCCTATAACCACTACTTATATACCAAATAACCTAATTTACACCATCCAGGAGCTGCTCCGAGAGAAACAGCAACATCTGGAGAGGCTGATGCGAGAGCGAGAGCTAGAGAGAGCCGAAGTAGCCAAGATATCGTTGCAAGCGGATAGAGCAGAGACAGCGCTTTCACAGCTGAAGAAGGAAGCGGCACAGGTAATGTTGTCCTACTCTTATATATGCAATAGCTACCGGTTATAGAGAGAGACGGGTGGTATATGGAGAGGCTGATGCTAGAGCGAGAGCTAGAGAGGTGGTCAAGTTATAGCAGCTGGCGGATAGAACCAATACAGACAGGTCTAGAGGAAGAAACTGGTATGTAAAACATATTTCCTTTATTCTTTCGACGCCTTCAGATAAAATAATAAATAAATATTCCGGGACATTGCACACAGCGCCATCTAGCCCCACACTAAGGAAACGCTTGTGTCGTGGGTACTTTAACGGATATGATACTTATATACTTTTCTTTTGTAAATACATACTTCAACACAAGTTTTTTTTTTAATTTATAAATACGTGTGTCACGCGGGAATCGAACCCACAACCCCCAGATTAGAAGGCAGTGTCATTACCAACTAAGATAACATGCCAGTCAAATGAAACACGATTTTGAAGTTTTTTTACCAGACATCAAATAGAACCGTTGGCCATCGTACCTCACAAACAGATGAGCCGTCTTGCAACAAACACAAGTGATGTAATGTGTATATAATTCTTATTCGTCTAATAAAACTGTTGTAACTAACAGTGACATACATATATTATCTAGAGTAACACCTGCCACTTCAAAACACCTACCATACACCTACTTCGTAAAGACATATTGACATTTCAGTGTTCCGATTTAATAATAGGTAATAGGTAGACACCGTTTTATGGTGGAAGTGCCGAAGTGTCGAAAACAGCGCTTTGCCTCAACGTTTATTGTACGGACGGCAAAGCTTTGGAACACTTTACCAGAAGCTGTGTTTCCTGCGAACTACAATCCAGGGGTCTTCAAATCTAGAGTTAATGGTTATCTTGTAGGTAAGCGCGTCACACTCTAGGCTGCAGTAATGCTTAATTTATTGAGGAAGGCTTTAGGCTGTTACTAATAGGAGCGAAGAAACAATGGAAAATGTGGAAAAAACGAGGAAAATTATTCATCTTTGAGGGCTTCCGTGGCGTGCGCTGCAAAAACGGTTCAAGATATCATAAAAATATGTATGAAGGAATAATTCCTCTTAAAATTATCTAACAAAATGTCTGTGACAGTATATGTATGTCTATCTTTTTCCACGCGGACGAAGTCGCGAGCACAGCTAGTAAAAAATAAATGTTAACAATACATTTTACATAGATAGATAGATAGATCAATACTTTATTTAAACACCACATATACAAAACAATACAAAACAAAAACATAAAAATTAAAATTAGCGTCTTAATTGGCAGCCTTATCCCTAAGAGCGATCTCTTCCAGGCAACCAATCTGGCAGGGATATAAACTTAAAATTAAATGAGTAGGACAAGGTGTTTAAGATATTAAATAAAATAATGAAAAATAAATCAAAAGGTTTATACATAGTAAAGTGTACATACTACATGAAGTATTTTTTGAAGGTTTTACATGAAGTCTACAAACTATATTCACGTGTATTCCAGACGAGCGACGAGAATGGCAAGCTCAAGTCTGAGCTGGACAAGCTCGGCAAGCAGCTGGAAGACGAGCGCCAGAAGGTGGAGGACCTCATGTTCAGGAACGAAGAGGAGAACATCAATAAGGAGGATTATTATGTGAGTACCACATGTTGCTTGTATTGCAAGTATCCCTCTCATGCCCGAAATACACGAGGCCCAGTCATACAAACCAGAACAGGATTTAGTTAGTTATTCAAATTATAACTATAGTTACTTAATTTGAATATACTATATACGGAATAATATAATATATATGTGGCAGGCATTTTGTATGATTCCGCCGTTTACATACGGCGTCGTCAGTTTATAAACGCTTGCTGTTATGTAAAATGCCGAAGGCAAAATGACAACTCGTTCAATCGCCACATAGATTACTTCTGTGGTTTATAAAAAAAAAAACACGAAGAGGATGGCGGGGACTGTTCGCTTGCTAACAATCATTGTCACAACTTAATGCTGAAGTGAATTTAACTTGCAAGAACTTTCTTCTATAATTTAATTTTTGTTCAACGGAAGAACCCTGGCACCGCGACACAGGGAATCCTACAGCGGTTGCCAGGGACACCTACAATGTTAACAAATGTATTAAGGCAAATAAAAATTCTTTTCTCTTTATCTTATGTCTATATGAATCCGGAAACACTTGCTTACTGAAGTATTCTGACTTGCCATTCAGGCATGAACAATTGGCCTCGAGCCTCCCAGTTATTACACATTGACTAAACGTTAAATGAGACTTGGGAGAGCTCATTGCAGTTCACCCTTAGACAAGTAGATTTTTTTTCAACTATTTTTCAATCCTATACAAAAATACAAATACAAAATTCGTTTATTTGACGTAAATAATGTACAATAACATGTGAATCCTCTGACCTCGTGGCCGTAAGACTGTGTTACGAGGCCAGAGTCATCTCCCAATATAATGCTAGGTACAGTTTATCCCATAATTTCTATAGCAATATGACAAACCAATACATTTGCCTTCCTCTTCTATCGTTACTATCACATAGCAAAACGCCACTTGTCTATGGGTGTTTGGCAGAAAGTCATTAAACATGGTAGATATGAATCGTTTTTTATTTGGCCTGGTGGTTTAATGATTGCTGTACCATAACTAACAGTGGGACCTGCAATTTAACGCCCATAAATGGCAATTTTCCTTTTTAACGCCAAGCTAAAAAAACTAAGTCTTGTAAACGACGAGAGCGTTTAACATCGATTTGATATTGCTCATTGCGGAATGAGCAAATACTCTTGTATTTTTTAATTATCATAATAACCTACCTGTACCTATAGTATATTAATTACTTACCTACAATTTTAAAAAAATATGATGAGATAGTTGTCATATCTTCG
This sequence comes from Macaria liturata, assembly GCA_964023185.1. Lineage (NCBI taxonomy): Eukaryota > Metazoa > Arthropoda > Insecta > Lepidoptera > Geometridae > Macaria > Macaria liturata. Next base: position 3,731,511 of record OZ026812.1, on the reverse strand, counting down.
GTACCTAACTATTTAATTTTGAATACATAGTAGAATTTAATTCATAACCCACACACTTTAGTATACAGTTTGTTAAATAATGTTTTTTTACCTATGCACGATATTTTAATAATATAATTTAGTAAATTTAGTGCAAACCCTGTATAAATTGTAATTTGCCAACGCATGCTTGTTAATAGTAGTGTAGAATAACATTCCTATTTATTTTACAATTTCAGAAATTCAAGGAGGCGATGGAGGTAAGATTTTATTAATTAACTATCAATACAATTTTCGTATTAAGGACTAACGTATCAACGCATTGAAGTGCTTAAAGATCAAAACCCTTTTATATTTCTATAAATACGCGTAACATATTGCTTCACTAATACTTTTATATTTTATAGCGGCTTAAAGTCCTTTATTGGAACCCCAGGTGCTGATAACTATAAACTGTAGCATAAATATCGGCTAAGTTATTTGTACATACATAAGGACCAGTTTTTGTACATAAGTATTAAGTATAAGTATTCGCTCATACAACACAAGATAAAACATTAAAAAGTAATTTTACAGTATGCCTGATCTCATATTTCTATCTTATTCATTCTTAGAAACACACCGATTTTTAAAGCAATACTCATTCAAACCACGCTATAAAAAAACATAACCTAAAAAGTTCGTTTTATAAATATTCCAGCAAGAGAAAGCGCTCGCCGAGCAGCGTATCCGCGACCTTGAATCAGAGGTGGCGCTGCAGACAGCGCGCGCGGAGGCCACGGCGGCGGCACTCCGCGTCACGGAGGACCAGCGCACCGCCGACGCAGCCGCCGTGGCTGAACAACATCGGGAGGAACTCACAGCTGCTCAGAGTGAGTGTAATCTTGTGAACAACACTGTACTATCCAAAGACCAAATCTATCTATAACTCTTTGTATTACATACGATGACACACAAACATTTGCTAAAACACATAAAAAAGAATTGGCAATTTTTTGAAACACAGAACCAGCAGAAGCATAATAAATATGTTTTTTTTGTATTTTCAGCGTTATCTTCCGAACTACAGAAACTGTTGGATGAAGCATACGCCCTCCTCAAAGAGAAAGAAACGGAGAAAGATTCCATGGGCAAAAGCATGTCTGAAGAGCTCACCAAAGTCAGAATGGAATCAGAGAGAGCGCTCAATGACGCTAAATCAAAGATGGCCGTCGCTCAAACAGAGTTTGAAACTCAAGTCTCTGTGCTCACGGCCAAGTTGCAGCTAGCTGAATCCAAGTTGGAAACAGAAAAACAAAACCTCGAAAGGTTGAATAAAGAAAACAGCCAAGTCATTGTAGATCTCAACACAAAGCTGACGCAGCTACAGGCGACTGTTGATGATAAGACTCTAGAATTAAATAAAGGTAAATTGGTTGATTTAATTAGATATGAAAAACACTACATTATTCAAATAACTATAACTAACTAACATTATGTTTTCTCTTTTACAGTTATAGGTGTAAGCAAGGAACACGAAGTAAACCTCAATAAAGAAATAACGAAACTGAAGATGGAACTAAGTGCCAAAGTATTAGATTTGGAGCAGCTAGAAGATTTTAAAAGAAAACAGGAAACAGCGTGCAAGAGTCTACAAGAAGAAATCACGAAAGTAAGGCAAGAATATACTACAAAAATTAATGAATATGAAAGTTTATTGAACGAAATGTCTCAGACTAGTGAAAAGAGCAAAACCGAGATTTTAGAGTTGCAACAAACTCTGACTGCCAAAACTAAAGACTACGAAAGGTTACTTTCAGAATCAAGTACATCCACGGAATCAACCGAAAAACTAATAAGTGAATATAAAGAAACAATCCATGAGAGAGATAAAGAAATTATTAAACTCAAAGATGATTTTGAACAGGCAACTGCCAATTTTAATATCAAACATAGTAAAATTGCAGAAGAACATAAGAAAGAGATAGAAGACCGCAATAGTAAGATAGAACAATTATTAAAAGAAATAGAGAGCCACAAGCAATCGTTAGATCAAAGTAAGGTCGAGTTTGAGACTCTCAATACTCAGTTTAATACCAACGTAGATGAACTGAGAGCCCTTAAAGAAGAAAATGAAAAGCTCAAAAAATCGGTCGAAGAATTGACTCAACAAAATAATGAGTTGAAAAACAAATTAGGATCCATGGAGCTAGAAATTGGTGAAGTAAAACGTCAACTAGAAAGTGCAGTGGAAAAGTGTGATGAATTACAAAAAACTAAAGAAAAGGTAGAAACAGAATATATGAATCTGACTGGCCAAGCAACAGACTCCAACGAACAATTCAATAAACTGTCACAACATTTGAAAGAATCAGAAAAAGAGCTTCAAGAATTTAGGGACAAGCATAGAGAAACCAGCAACAACTATGCTAGAGTGGAACAAGAGCTAAAGCAGAAGCTTTTCAAGATCCAAGAAGAATTTACAGCGGAAAGAAGCCAGTTAGTAGGGTCGGTCAATGATCATATTGAAAAATTGAAAGAATTTGAAAACAAAACAAAGGAGCTTGAAGCGCTAAATACAGAAATCCATAGTCGCATCCAAAACCTGCAGGCAGCTAACGATACCCTATTAGACGAAAACACTATCTTGAAAAAAGATATTGAATCACTAAAGGTAAAAGAACAAGAGCAAGTAGCTGAACACGAGTCAAATGTGAAAAAATTTGAAATTGAAATAGAAAAATACAAAGAAGAAATAGCGCTACTTAAAGCAGATGGTGCGACATCTGAAGTTAAGCTTATGGAAAAAGTAGATCAACTAACCGAAGCTCAGAATGATCTGAATAACAAATTAGAGGAAGCTAGAAAACATGAAGATTCTTTACAAAAAGTACTCGATGATATGACTGCGCAGCTAAATAATCAAAAAGCTCAACATGAAATTGAGTTATCGCAAGTTCAACAACAAATATCTATTGTTAATGAAGAAGTTAATAAATACAAAACAGAAGAACAGACGCTCAGACAGACTGTTGAAGAAAAACAGAACAGTATCAAGGACTTATCCTTAAAACTGGAAATGCTTGAAGTAGATTTGAAATCAAATTCAGAAATAGTAGTAGAGAAAGATAGGCAAATTCAACAAGTTTGTGAAGAGATGAATAAAATAACAGAGATTAAGAAACAGTTAGAAGAGTCGTTAAATAGTGCAACTTTAGAAACTTCAAACCTTAAACAGAAATATGAAAACCTAATAGCCAATTCTTCAGCTGAAGAATCAGTACTAAAGGAACAGCTTTGTCAACTTGAAGTTCTAAGAAAAGAAATGTCAACTTTAGTTCAAGACAAAAGTTCCCTTGAAACTAAATATAGTGAAACAAGTACTGCGTTGACTAAATTACAAGCAGAACACGAAAATATCGTGAAGAAGTTGAATGAAAATGTTACCATTACTAACGAGCTTCAGAAAACGCTTGATGAAAAAGATAATTTACTTAAATCTCAAAAGGAAAAGTCTGAGACCGAATTAAATAAATTGACGGTTTTAGAACAAGAAATTGCACAACTACGGCAAGATGTCACAAACAAAGATACAGCGATACAGGAAAAAGAGTCACAGTTAGTGAAACTAAACGAATCATTGCAAATGGGAACTGATGAAACGCAGAAAGTATTATCACAGCTACAAATGGACAACACAACTCTAAACGAGAAATACAAAACTAAAGTTGATTCTCTGAACAATACAATCAAAACTTTACAATCCAAAGTGACTGAAACTGAAAAGTTAAGTGAAGAAGTAAAACAATCTAAAGACAGAATAAACGAGCTTCAGCAGCTACTCAACAAATCCGACAACGATGTGAAACAGTTGACAAATATCAACGAAGCTCAGAAACTAAACTACGAAGACTTGAATAAACAACTAAAAGCTCAATACGACGAATATAAGAAAGAAAGCAAACGTGCCAAACATGACCTTAAGTTAAGACTAACAGAATATGAAAAAGAATTACAAAGCTCCAAAGACATAGTCAAGGCTGAAAAAGAAAAGCAAAATGAGTTGCAACAAAAACTGTCTGAAGCTGAAAAGAACGTGTCTGAACTGACTCAAAAATTAGAATTAATCAACGTTCAACAAAGTACTGACGTAGAAAAAGATAGTAAGTTGGAGAAATTGACGATGGAATTGCAAGCTAATAAGAAAGCATTAGTGGAGTCCCTAGCTAATAATGAAACTTTAGTCAACAACTTGAGAACTGATATTGATAGGAAAATAAAGGAATTGAAAAATAAGGAAGAATTAATAGACAAATTAGAACAAGAAGTAAAGGTATTTATTATTTTGATTAAATCTAGATATGAATAATATAATAAAATTTTAAAACAAATTATTTAACATTTTTCAGAACCACAAGGCAAAAACTGAAATAGCTGAAAGAGAAAAAGTGCTGCTACAGAAGGAGATGGCATCTAAGGGGAAAGACAAGAATGATAATAATGCTGTGGGTGTCCTCGGACAGGGTGATAACGCTACCGCTACACAGTAAGTCATTTTCAATATGTTAAAAGTTCCCTCAATTTATTTATTTTTCCCAACAACTGGAAACTAGAAATAAGCAGCCCTATTTATAATGCATATTAAATTGCAAATCTTCAAATTTTGTCGAAAAGAAAAGTCCGATTGTTCCACTTTCACCCCGCAAAAGAGCAAACAAATGTTTTAAAATGTAATATTTTTATTTTTTCTCGCCCGACCCTATGTAATGTTGTCGCTAAATGCGTTTAAAATTTGTTCTGAATATTCGTTCGGCCTAAGCGTGCAATCTGCGTTGCTTTACAACTAGGCGAGTTTTAGTCAAGGGTGAGCCTCTCAAGTTTAAAACCTAGTAATTTTAATTGACTAACATGTTTTATATCCTTAAATCTAAATAAATAAAACTCAAAGATGACTGACTGACTGATATAGTGATCTATCAACGCACAGCCCAAACCACTGGACGGATTGTGCTGAAATTTGGAATTAAGGTAGATGTTATGACGTAGGCATCCGCTAAGGATTTTTGGAAATGCCACTTTTGAAGGGGTGAATAGGGGATGCAAGTTTTATTGCTTAATGCGAGCGAAGCCGTGAGCACCCATTAGTAAATTATATAATTTCACATAATACTCGTATACTTCCAGTAGCCCCGACAAGGAGGAGGTGGCGGGGCAGGTGAGCTTCCTGAACTCCGTGATCGTGGACATGCAGCGCAAGAACGAGCAGCTGCTTGCGCGCGTGCAGGCGCTCGAGGGGGGACACGCGGAGCCCGAGCCTAATCTCTTGTAAGTACATACTGTTACTGTTAACTTAGACGCGCCCGTAGATCAGCTAGCGGAGGCAATCGCATGGGATTACCAATGTCGACGCGGTCAGTATGCGGATGAGTGACCGAAAAGTGGCATTCCATTTTGGGCGCTTCCGTGGCGACCCACGGCAGCGCCCAAAATGGAATAGACAAACAGCCGGGACCTACAATTTAACGTGTCATCCGACGATGACACGTTAAATTGTAGGTCCCGGCTGTTTGTCTAGTACGGCAGTCGTTAAACCATGTCAGAGGCCCTTAGGGCGGTATGAAAACTCTCTACACCAGAGTTGGCCAATCTCATTCGACAAGAAGAAGACTGATAACTTAATATCGTATAAGAGGGGAACTTTTTCCATACAAACATATTGCGCTGTTTTCTCCTTGGTAAATGAAACAAATGCAATGATTTTTAAACCTAACATTTACTTATCTCATTTAAGATAGAATGTCTGTTTTGATTTTCAAAAATCAAGGAAGAAACAGTAAAATAAAACGTTGGTATGAAAGAACTCATCCGCGAACCCTCTTAAGGGCAGCTCAGCAAAGTTTATCGTTAATTACCCATACTATATTTACCTTTTTCCCTATCTCGGTACAGAAAATGTAAAAATCATATATTATCCTAGAGACAGTTCTAACAATTCTATCCAATTAAAAAACGACGTAAAACGTCATAAATATTCCCTAACTCACAGATCTTTTTTATGTTTAATCAGGCAAGAATCCAGATTGTAACATGTACATAAAGCAGTGTTCTGTGGGCCAAATAGATAGATCCATATTCTACAATATCTATCAACGATAAAGGTGAAAACACTATCTGGATTAAAATGCACTGCTGAAAAAAACGCACGATATATTGGATTAGTGTCAACTGCGACTATAGGCTTGGATTTCACTAAATTTTTCTTATAAAATGCACCCGGCACTTTGCATCCCCATACCAACTGTTAAAAAACATAACAAACGCTTGCATCTATACAAAATATGTAAACATATCTTTGTCTTAAGCTTCAAAACTACAGTTTTTCAAAACACAGCGCCTAGTGGCTGAATGACACAAATGCATCTAAAATTATATGGCTGCTACCAACAGTAAAAGAAAGGTTAAAGATATTGGCTTATATCAAACATTAGCTGCAGCTAAAGTGAGCAAGGTGAAGCTTTCAGTTAGTCAAATGTCTTGATATAAAGTAATATAAAGTAAATATCTTGCCTCTGTTGATACTCGACTCAAATTATTATATTACTTAAACCCTAAATGGCGCTACAGTCGGAATAGCCAAATAAGTAGCTTGCCAAGTTGATTAAATAAAATCCTTACTCATATCCTCTACATATTTTTAAAATATAAAAGCGAGTTTGTTTCTTGACCCAAAAACATGATCGCGTCAGATAATCGTGATTTTTGGTTTGGTGGTAAAAAGAAACTACTACACTAACTATTTTTCATCCCGAAACAACGCGAGTGACGCCACATTCACATTTACTCGTTCTTATATAAATATGTATGTAAACTAATATCTATTGTAACAAGCATGTAATGTTGCAGCAACGGTCGCAAGCCCCGCGCTGTGGCTCCGCGGCGTTTCTGCGACATCTGCGATGTGTTCGACGCTCACGACACGGAGGACTGCCCCAAGCAGGCGGCGGAGCCCGACGCGCCGGCGCCTTCGCCCCAGGCCGGCAAGGAGCGCCCGCCGCCCCGACCCTACTGCGATATATGTGAAGGTACATACCTAACTAAGCAGTAAATATTTATTAAAATATTGAAGGCCAGTTCTATTCCATTAGTCGTAGTAATCAATACTCATGATGGAAACATTTCACTCAAAAATGAATTTATAAATATGATGATTAGCAGTATCATAGCAACTTATCATATATCATAATTAAATGCCAATTAATAGCAAATTAATTATATATATATACATACTCTTATATTCTGCATTTTATACGCTCGTCAAACTATGACTGTGATAGTGCTATATGTACATTCTTATGTTGTACTGTAGATTAATAGCATCTTTAATTGGCGAAAAACACTCATATTATTCTGAGTAAAAGCTTATTTTTTCGGTGTTCAGCCAGCGGAGGTACATGTGATTATTACCTACTACAGAACTAATGAGTTCAAATAAGTTGTTCTAGTACCTAATAATATATGTTGCAGTCTGCTTACCACTAAACATTGTTAACATATTTTATTTATATATTGTTTTCTTGTTTCAGTGTTTGGCCACGCAACAGAAAACTGTGATGAAGAAGAAACATTTTAACTAACCCTTATTTATTACTAACTTAATTTTAATGATACCGTTGTTGTTGTTTCACGTTATTTATTTGTTTACCTTTTTGGTACAGTTTCATTTGTTAGGTTTACTAGACCAATGTTTGTAAATATCTTTGAGCATTTTAATTAATTATTGTTTTAAGCGAGAATTATACATTATTGCATGTTATTTTACCAATCCAATTATGCGGTGAATGGTATTGTATCTTTTCTTGTTCATTATCTGGTTATAATGAGCATTGAGAAATATTTTTATACAGCACAAATCATATTTCCATCACAATCATGGTTTTACCTATGGCATTCTAATTCTATCAAGAACACCAGATTACATTACTGTTTTATATAAGCAATAAATTTAATGATTATGGAAGCTGTTGTTTTATTTTGTTACCTACAATTATATTATTGACTATCGAATAGTGAATATTCTAGAAGGAATCATATAAAACAGGAAATACTTGGATATTGAATAAGGAAAAATAAGGTTATTTTAACAAACAATTCAAAACAATTTGATTATCCTAGTTTATTAAGCTTGCAAAAATGTATTCTTAGCATATGTATTTTAGAAGAAAATAATCAGTTTAATTAATCCAATCCATCTTTCTTCTCTTTGATGGCTTCCTGTAACAATCAAAGGCAATTTTAATACTAAATTCCATAGAACAAATGCACATGCTATAAATAATCCCACAAGAGGAAAATTTGTTAGTGAGTCTGTATGTTTGTTAATGACTGAACCAATTTGTATCAAATTATGATATGACCTTGAAATAACTTTTTGACTGATGGAATGGAGGACCTTCTGAATTAATTCAGAGGATTCTGATTCTAGTGTATTGTTGATTAGGGTTCAATGAGTCACTGTAACATGATAAGACAAGACACATGTTCTAGCCCTTGAGTTGGAATGGTTGATTATGTCAACATGACACAATCAACCATAAAACACTGGTAATACTGCTTGGCACAGCTAGTAAGTGTAACGAGAAAGTAAATTATTAAGTAATTTACAAATTCAACACATGCTTGTTTCAACACAATCAGAGTACCACACAATGAGCTCGGCCAGCTTGGTTGTGTAGTGTGTTATAACTCACCCTGACAAATGGCACTCTGAATATGTTAAAACAATTGTGACACTTGATATAGATCCTACTAAATCATAAAAACAATGCTTTACAGTACATTTCAAAGTATGACATGAGTAGCTAGCCACATAATTACCTTAAATCTTTCTTCAAACAGTGACAATTCAGATGTTAAGTCAGTGATTGCATTCATAAATGCTTCCTGTGGAGTGTAGTCAGAAGTTGTCTGGATTCGGAGCACAAACTTGTGTTCCAGTGGATGCGGCACTTTGTATCCAGCAAATAACACTTTGGGGTCCTTCAGGAGCTGACTGTTAACAATAATCAGGGGATAATTTACACAAACAATGAATGCAAAAATATATCATATTTCAATTACGTACTGCCTGATCATGTTTCCAAGAGTATGATCTTCTTTATTTACTGTGAATATCGCTGCGTTTGTAACTTTAGTGTCTTCTTCTTTTTGAACTCTGTAATTAAAAGAAAACAATGTGTAAAACATTTGTACAACAGAAGTAGCTACAGCGTATCCGTGTTGTTTACTAACTTTTTCTCGCCATCGTATAAAAGAAACGATTCGAAGGTTGGTGGCGCATTCATGGTTTATATTTTAGTGACTGGGTAGCTGTGATATTTCAAATAAATTGAATAAAAATAACTTTAAGTCTTTATTTTACGAAAACCTTCCGCACATCGTCTACAAAGCACAAACAATCAAGCGTCTATGCTTATTGCTTGGCTTGACATGACATTGACAACAAACAGCACGCATATATTATTTTTCTTTGACTCAACGCCGCTTTTTATTAATATTTTATCGACAGACAGTGACAATAAAATATTTATATAATATACGATCATTGCTTTTAATTAATGATTATAAATAAAATACTTATTCATGAGTTTAGTATTCAGTATCAAAATCACAATATCACACTCCTTCACATACATACGTGCACACACACACACACACACACGCACACACACACACACACACACACACACACACACACACACACACACACACTTACATTAATTCCCAAAACACTGAAACACACAAAGTGGTTAAATGAGAGTAAAAGAAATGTTTACTTATATAAACATAATACAAACCACAAAATAATTTCTCGATCAATTCTACCATAATTATGGTAGAATTGCGTAGGCTAAGTATCTTACGATGTACCTTACACTGAAGACACATACGTAATCTTATTGTACATATTTTAGGTTTTAGAACACTCTATCTGTCAAAGTAAAATTTTGTAAATATTATGTTTTTGTTAGTATATCGTATAGTTTTGGCTTCGTGATTGTTTTTTTATCAGTTTTATTAACATTAAACTTAGACCATGTCATTGAACCTTGGTGTAATATTGTAAGAAAAGCTTACCGCGGCGAGAAATACTGCAGCCCTGCAACACAAACATGATGTAGAACTAGTAACTTACAAAGGTACGTTGCATTGGTGAGGTAAACAGAGCTCTGCACTAAGTGTCACAGGGACCTTGTGTCACAAGGTCCCTGTGACACTTAGTGCAGAGCCTGTTTACCTCACCAACGTACCTTTGTAAGTTACTAGTTCTACATCATGTTTTAGTTATTTTAGTGGTACGTATACACTCTGTAGTACATAAATAAAGGATTTTATTATTATTATATATAAATAAAAGGATAATTCTTTCATTGTAATTAACTAAAGCAGGCGCCAGACACCTTAAAAATATATTTCCCAGACCAAATATATATTTTTAGCATGGCAATACTTTGTCCTCTTCAATGAGCTTGTTTCACGACTGTTACTGTCAAAATAATGTTGTAGATATTTTATTTATTTGGCTTCATACACCATCGCATTCAGCCAAAATAATACGAAATTAAAAACAGGACATTATATTTACTGGAAAATCGCTTTTATTAATAATTACCCTTTTGAATAAAGAGAGGCCTGTTCACACGCAGCGAAGTACAGTAACGAGTTAACTTGCATCATGTTCTAATTAATGAGTTGATATAGTAAGTAGCGTCCACACGGGAATAAGTTAAGTTGTGAGCAGCCAAAGAAAAAGTAACATACATCATATGTAGTTGTCAATTATATTCAGCAAATTGGCATTGACAATGCCTTTAATAATGAATATAATATGCATACAAAAACTCATGTTTGGTTTCATTTGATTGATTTTGATTGTAATTCCGATAAACTGAAAACTACTCTGGTACCTACTTTCTCCGAATACCTACTGATTTCCATTTCTCAAGACTTCACCGACGTACAGGCCAGCTATCTATGTAGCCCCGGAACACAATTGGAACTTTCGTTTTAGCTACTACTGAACGTGTTACTCAACTGTTTCATTGAGCACCGACATTTTATACGAGAAATCTTAATAGGCTAAAAAAATATATTGAATTAAACCGTAAACGTAGTGGTTAATTTCTCTAGGGTACCTATGTTGTTCAACCTATCTCTTCATTGTTCCTGGGCGTAGAAAAGAAAATTATGGACGAAGGTGGACCACGACCGAAGCCTGGAAGAAACGCAGGTACTCCCTCAATTGCAAGACATTATAAAAGAAACATTGAAATGTATAAATGTAATATAACATATTGTAATTTATAAATGTATTAACAAACGCATAAGTTGTGTTTTCATTCCACTTAATTTTTAATCAGCACAGACTAGGTAGATGAAAATCAGTGTCTCAAACTGCAAACAAAACATCACAAGAATAGCGAAGCGAAACAATAAAAAAACAGTTGTCACTTCCAAGGTTGCTTATGTAACTAAATTATATTTTAATCCGTCCACACCGGTCCACACGGTCTAAACACTGGCAAGTTAAGTTGACGGGGTGAAGGAGACGCGAGGGAGGGGCGACTTATCACTTGAACTTGCCGGAAAATAGAACCGCGGTCTATCCTACTGTCTTATTTGACAAGTTGCTACTTAACTTGCGTTTGCTGTTCACACGTGTGATGAACTTAACACAATCCGTGACGCAAGTTAACTCGCCACCTTACTTCGCTGCGTGTGAACAGGCCTCGCAAGTTAAGTAGCAACTTGTCATAAAGGACTTTGTATCTATGGTCATGAATAAATTATAAAAAAAGTATAAATATTTTTCGGTGTCCACACCACACCATAGACAGCGTAATAGCCTTTTTTTAAAAGGGTAATAGTATTCTTTGGTAATAGTATTCTTTGCTTGCCATAGACGGCATCACGACGGCATAGACCCCAAAATAAAAAACATGAACTGAACTCTCTCTTTCTGTGATAAAAACTCAGTAATCAGTTACCTACAGTAAGGATATATTGTTCTGTGCGGGAGGTCGACGCGCCTGCACCACCTTCAGGAACCACCGCTTATCGTCCCGGCGCTATAGAAAAGCGCCGCAGCGACAGGCACTTCGCCACCAACATCACCACGTCGAGCAACGCCGACCGTCGCTGGCACGCCGCCGGACAGAGCGACGTGAACTTCCCCGTGGTCAGCGTGCCCCGGAGCCCAGCCCCTCTAAAGAAGCGCAAGCTCGTTGAGGCCCTACCAGCTCCCCCTTGGGGACTGGCAGACGACCCAGTGATGATGATGACAAAGGTATTGGGCTAGGTATTAGGTAGTAAGTAGATATGCTTTGTTCCTGGGAATAATAATTCACCTGAAAACTAACTACCTACTTACTGATCTTCGTAATAATAGGTACCTATTGTTACATAGTCCATATCTGTGTTCCATGTCACTGACTACGAGAAAAGTGGCACCCAGTAACAAAACTATGAAGAAAAAGAAGATATTTCAATGTTTAATGTGTGACTATCAAAGCACTCGTTCATTTAATTTTGCACTACATATCCGGGTACACACAGGTGAAAAACCATATGTTTGTGATATGTGTAACTATGAAAGCTCTGATAAACAAACTTTGAAGAGGCACATACTAACACACACAGGTGAAAGACCATTTATATGTGATGTATGTGACTACGCATGTAAGCGTAGTAGTAGTTTAAAGACCCACAAACTAACACACACAGGTGAAAGACCATTTAAATGTGATGTGTGTGACTACGCATGTAAGCGTAGTAGTAGTTTAAAGACCCACAAACTAACACACACAGGTGAAAGACCATTTAAATGTGATGTATGTGACTATGAATGTAAGCAAAGAAGTAATTTACAGAGACACAAACTAACACACACAGGTGAAAGACCATTTAAATGTGATGTATGTGACTATGAATGTAAGCAAAGTGATAGTTTAAAGACCCACAAACTAACACACACAGGTGAAAACCCTTTTAAATGTGATGTATGTGACTATGAATGTAAGTATAGTAGTAATTTACAGAGACACAAACTAACACACACAAGTGAAAGACCATTTAAATGTGATGTATGTGACTATGAATGTAAGCAAAGTGGTGTTTTAAAGACCCACAAACTAACACACACAGGTGAAAGACCATTTAAATGTGATGTATGTGACTATGAATGTAAGCAAAGTGGTAGTTTAAAGATCCACAAAGTAACACACACAGGTGAAAGACCATTTAAATGTGATGTGTGTGACTATGAATGTAAGCAAAGTGGTAGTTTAAAGACCCACAAACTAACACACACAGGTGAAAGACCATTTAAATGTGATGTATGTGACTACGCATGTAAGCATAGTAGTAGTTTAAAGACCCACAAACTAACACACACAGGTGAAAACCCTTTTAAATGTGATGTATGTGACTATGAATGTAAGTATAGTAGTAATTTACAGAGACACAAACTAACACACACTAGTGAAAGACCATTCCAATGTGTCATGTGTAGCTATGCTGCCAGGGAAAGTACTAATTTAAAAAGACACATACAAATACACACAGGTGAAAGACCATTTAAATGTGATGTATGTGACTATGAATGTAAGCAAAGAAGTAATTTACAGAGCCACAAACTAACACACACTGGTGAAAGACCATTCCAATGTGTCATGTGTAGCTATACTGCCAGGGACAGTACTAAATTAAAAAGACACATACGAATGCACTCAGGTGAAAGGCCATTTAAATGTGATATATGTGACTATGCAAGTACTCGACATGAAAATCTAAAACAACACAAACTAACACACAAATGAAAAACCATTCAAATATAATATGTGTAAACACACTATGTATGTAATTAATAAATATATTAGTTCTCTCCACATCATTAAATTAATGAAAAACCATTATGTATGTATTTATTTTTTCTCTTTAGAATTAAGGCTCATTTATCCCTAGTTTATGTTATGTAGGTATATTGTGTTGTTAGCCATGTTGTCCTACAATTTGATTTGTGTTTTTATTATGACTTGCTATTGTGTGTTTGTATAACTTTTAAGTTAAATAAAGAAATGACTTGCCTATTCTCATGCTTGTGTGAAATCATTATGTTCTGTACACAAATTATTAACTTTGATATTGTACAAAATAAGTCTCATAAATGTATTTATGCCTCGTCAAGCGACAATAACCTGAGGTATAACATAAATGTATATAGGTACTTACCTGACATCTGTATCACAACATTTAAGTTTTAAGAAGAAAAAAAAAACAAATTTAAGTACATGTCAAGTTTATAATTATTACGAAGAGTTATTATAATCTTAATATTGTCAAGTTTATTATTAAACTGATGTCATCTTTTTATCAACTTGTAAAAACTCAACCTAAAGCTTTGGTCTGGTGATCATGACGCACAACGCTGCGACTAAATAGACTACTTATATATAAGTATTTTTAAAATTTGAACATGATAATAATATTTTTATAATAAAAACTGATTATTGTATGTATACTAAGCAGTTTGATTTATATGTTCTACCAACACCTTTCTTCCATGTAGTTATTACTACGTATTTCACAAATTATGAGACCAGCGAAGTATCCACTTTACTCTCCATACTGGGGATGATAGAACATGATCTGTGCCCAGTAAGCATAGCCTTCAGTGCCAGGTGTCTCAGTTTCGATTCCTGCACAACACAAACAATTGTCTATTTTCAATATACAACTGTTTCATACTAAATTCATTTCTTATTCAGCTACATAGACTTATGTATGTATATATTTTCACCACAGAACAACGATCGGGCCACATCGCCCCCGCGCGCGCCCCCCCATAGAAGCGAAATGACTAATAATACGTGGTTCTCGTTTGGACCAGTAAACAGGCCAACCTAACCTACGACAGCGCTTGTCAGTCTGTTGTCAAACATAGTCCGAGCGAGAGAGAGTTTTCGGTCGTTTTACTCGGTTTTACAGCATGATAAACTATTAAATATGTCCTGGTGTCAAGTTAAAAATTGTAAGAACAAGTTCCAGTGTTACCGGCGCGGCGTAAAATACCATCGGTAAGTAGTAAAATTTCGTAATTTTAATAAATAAAACTTTTGACATTTTGAATGGCATTAACACATTCGTTGTCATGACGACGCTACTTCTCGATAGCTAAGTGATGTGTAAATGGAACCTAGCAAATTATCGATAATCGATATAATGTTTATGATGTTTCTGAATTTGTATGGAAATGTTTCTGGATTACGGTTTTTATTTAACACATACTTAATTTACATTTTCCAAAAAATCCAGTGTTAAAAAATAAATGGATATTGGCGACCGGTAGATACAACTGGTTTCCTCATAAAAATGCCAGAATATGCTCCAGTCATTTTGAAGATGATTTGATAATTAAATAAAATAGATAAAAATAAATTTGCTATAGTGATAGTTTCAGTCCCCGGTAAGGACATAGGATAGTTTTTATCCCACGGGATAAAAAAGTTTTTACAACGGATAACACCGCGGGCCATAGCTAGTTAACTATAATTTGTACTTAAATAATATAGTTAAACTAAAGTAATACCTAATATATATATATAATAACTAATATAGTTATACTAAAGACATATATTTCCATCTTCGAAGTAAATGTGTAAATAATCGATAAAAAAATATCGACATTGCACAGCCGATGAAGTTGAAGCGTACTGTGTACATGAACATCTCGTGCGTCGTAGTGTGCGTGCCGAAAGTGTGTTAGTTTTAGTAAATGGTGACACCTGTTTTGTATCGAATAAAGAAAGAATTCGCCTCTAGTCACAGGGCGACAAGCATGGACTTCAAAGCTCTGTGATTTTCACCAACAGGATTGCCGGCAAACTTCTTGAGCCATGACCTTGAGTGCGCAGTAGACGATTTTAAGGTATCGTTGGTGGAAAGAGAGGTGCGCGGGGGCATTCTGTCGGCACACGTCTCCGTGATTGGCCGATCAGTTGGCCCCTGTTCCCCGCGTTGCGCGCATGTTCCGCTAGCATCTGACTACACTTGCGTGCAGTGTCAATAGGCTATTTCGAGTTTAGAAGTTTTGTTGTTAAAGTTTGTTTGTTATTGTATTATTGTTACTTTGTTTTTTTGTTATATTATGTTTATCTATTTACCTACCAAAAACTTTTTGGACAATGCCGCCAAAACGTAACACAGTTCTGAAGAGACAAGCTAGAAAAATGGTATATGATGTGTATTGCTTCATGAAGCAAGGATCTACAAAATAAAGAACAGAAACTATAAAAAAGACTGCAGAAGCAACTAAAACGTCTGTCGGAACCGTAAAACGAATCATAAAAGAAAGCAAAGACTCGGAGTTCCTTAATGTATTTAGGACACCAGGTAAAAAAAAATAGCTAGTAGGTATGCTATATTTTACAAACAATGACCAATAAAATATGTCCCGAAGTGTACATGCGCGAACTTAGGTACCCCCACTACGTCTACGTTTGCCGGCTTGTTATAAAACCTTTGATACAATTCTAGCTTATCTTAATGGAAAACAGGTTTTAAAAAATAATTAAGAACACGCCATAAAATAAAAAGGTTTATGAATAAAAACGGATACAGATAAGAAATGTAAACATCACAGTTATAAAGTTAGACAAGAGTTAGACAGTAAGGTTTCTGAGCTTCTTGTCGGCCTGTCTCAGCGAGGCGGCCATGTCGAGTTGTTTCACGCGCAGGCGCGCCCACACTAGGTAGTCCTGTGCAAACATTGATTTGATCTCCAATCTCCATCAGTACAAGTACGCTGGATTGGCTGGTCGCCGCATCGTTTTTGGCCTGTTCACACGCAGCGAAGTAAGGTGGCGAGTTAACTTGCGTCATATTCTAATTAATAAGTTGATATAGTAAGTAGCGTCCACACGGGAATAAGTTAAGTTGTGAGCAGCCCAGGGATTGATCGTCAAAGGAGCAGCCAAAGAAAAAGTAACATACATCATATGTAGTTGTCAATTATATTCAGCAAATTGGCATTGATTGTGAAAATGCCTTTAATAATGAATATGCATACAAAAACTCATGTTTGGTTTCATTTGATTGATTGTATTTCCGATAAACTGAAAACTACTCTGGTACTTACCTACTTTCTCCGAATACTGATTTCCATTTCTCAAGACTTCACCGACGTACAGGCCAGCTATCTATGTAGCCCGGAACACAATTGGAACTTTCGTTTTAGCTACTACTGAACGTGTTACTCAACTGTTTCATTGAGCACCGACATTTTATTCGAGAAATCTTAATAGGCTAAAAATATATATTGAATTAAACCGTAAACGTAGTGGTTAATTTCTGTAGGTTACCTATGTTGTTCAACCTATCTCTTCATTGTTCCTGGGCGTAGAAAAGCAAATTATGGACGAAGAAACGCAGGTAGGTACTCCCTCAATTGCAAGACATTGGAAAATAAAAGAAACATTGAAATGTATAAATGTAATATAATATATTGTAATAGGTATATAAATGTATTAACAAACGCATAAGTTGTGTTTTCATTCCACTTAATTTTTAATCAGCACAGACTAGGTAGATGAAAATCAGTGTCTCAAACTGCAAACAAAACAACACAAGAATAGCGAAGCGAAACAATAAAAAAAACAGTTGTCACTTCCAAGGTTGCTTAACTAAACTATATTTTAATCCGTCCACACGGTCTAAACACTGGCAAGTTAAGTTGACGGGGTGAAGGAGACGCGAGGGAGGGGCGACTTATCACTTGAACTTGCCGGAAAATAGAACCGCGGTCTATCCTACTGTACTTATTTGACAAGTTGCTACTTAACTTGCATTTGCTGTTCACACGTGTGATGAACTTAACACAATCCGTGACGCAAGTTAACTCGCCACCTTAGGTACTTCGCTGCGTGTGAACAGGCCTTTAGGACCATTTTGTTGCTAAAATTAACTTGGTGGTGGTGGTGGTTACTGGAAAATTGTTCGTGTTTAACTGTTTACCCAGTAATAATCAACGGACACTCAATTTAGATCAACCAAACTATGTTTCAGGTCTTAGAAGGATCTGTTTACAGATGGTGTGTAACTTTGCAGTGCACTGCACCTATGTACTTAGACTAAGTTAAATGTATTTATATAAAGATAAATCATGGCAGGGTGAGTATTAAATAAAAAAGCGTAATACAGCAGAAAACACCGTTTATTTTATAATTATGAGAGAATTTCAGATTGATAACCTACGTACAGAATAATATGCCTATAAAATCAATCTAACTTGAATTAGGTAGTATACAATGTGTTCAGAACTTCACTGATTCATTTTGTAATACAATTTTTAGCATTCGCAACAACGGTTCCATGATCAGTGTTCCTTTACAACGAGATTACAAGACAATGTCATATAGAGGAATACAATTCGAATATAAATTCTGAAGTACATAAGTATACATACAGGGTAAAGAACATCTTTGAACAATTTACTAAACTATTTCAACATTTTTGTCTAAACTAAACATGTACAAAAAATTAACTTGATTTTTTTAATAAATAAATTATAAACTCTTAATATTTATAATGTTTCACATTATTTAACGCCAAGCAACATCAAAGAGTCAGAAAGAACAAAGCACGAATCGTGGAAATTGTAAACTTTACGAACATTTAACTACAAATTGAAGTCTAGCGACTCTACTCGTAAACCATATTTGTAAGTACATATATAAGTTTAAAATAGTGGAGGTACGAAGTATGTCGGAATATGCCAGGGGAGACTGGAGGTACTTGCCGGAGAAAGCAACTCTGGAGAAACACCAACATGTCTGCCATGACTTCATAGAGGGCGACACAGTAGCTTTTTTGAGGCATATTTGAAGCCTTCCTACAAGACTTATGGAAGTTTTAGCAGACCTATTTCAGAGATTAGCAGAAACTTTTTGATCCAAAGTGGAGGCCGAAATAGTTTAGTTCCACTGTTACAGGTACAGTTTATTTTTCCATATAGGTATTCTATTTGAAATGGCTAAGTAAATAGTTAATTTCTGCTAAACCAGCATATTACCTCGTGGCAACAGTACAAAATATGTAATAATATATCAAGTTGCTTACGCGTGACAATTTTCAGTTTTTATTACAGGCCAATTATCATACAAAATAAAAATCAAAATAGACCTACGAATTATTGCACTATAGCACGGCATGGAGCAAAGTACCTTCCATTTTAAGAATGGGTTTCGAGAAGTTTTTCAAGGGTCATAATAATATGTGACGCAGGCACTACGGATATTTTGAAAGTGTACAATTTTCATTGGAAATTATAAAAAAAGACAATTTGATTTTTATAGATATTTCAATCATTCAAGACTCTTAAAATTAGATACCGCATGTTCGTTGTTCTCTTTAACCGAGCCCAAAATATCGGCCTAGTTTTGGTGTTCTTTGCGTTTGCAGGCTTGCAAGGGCTTCCGGGATTGCGTGAGTTAGAACATTCCACGTATATCATTATCATACATATACATGTACAGTACATATACAAGTATGTAGGCAACTATGTCTTCCACCGCCATACTCACAATACACATAGATTTGGATATACTTTAATCTGAATTCATTAACCATTCGATATTATTCTCAACTTAAAATCGTATAATAAGCCTAATAATAAACAGCATTGCAAATATTATTGGATTACTTTAACACTTACTAGCTATCGTTTGTTAATGTAATAAAATGCTATAAGAATTGACACATAAGTATATAAACTATACTAATTGTGTACTTATACAAAATTAGCAATCCAATCAACAATATGCACACTATTGATTATGAAAATATCTATGTTTGACGATAATATAATATGATTTGTTAGAGAGCGCACAACGCACAATGCGACGGCAGCGCCGTGCGGCAGCGCGCGCAAACACCGAGACATCTTATATGTACACCGTACACTAGTAACCGAAGATACAACTGCAATATTAAGAGTTATATTATCAGAGTAATAAAGAGATCATCAAAAGCTGACTAGAAGTTCGGTTATACCTACTCTAACAAATTATTTTACAATAAGGGTCGTGGAGCGACGTGCCCGGTGAAGGCGGATCGCTAACATTATCCATACATTGGTGTCAGGTACGCGGCCTCGCCTCGAGGCCAGTAATATACATTACTCTAGAGATACATGAGATGAGTCTAGCTAGTGTCAGCGCGATGCGACGGCGCGCGGCGCGGCGGGGGCGCCCCGAGCACCGGCCGGGCATTCCCCGCGCTCGCGCACGCAAGCACACAATTGACTGGCGAATGGGATGATGCGACTGATCTCCGCGACAAGGTGACCGAGCTACCAGAGAAAAGGTATCACCTAATTTCTCTACTGTTACGAAGGCAACTAGATGAAATCCTACTCTTAAGGATAAAAATCTAATTACGCTATAAATGTTAAAATTAACATTGCTTTATGTCCTTACATAATGCACGCTAACCTGGGCGCGGGCACGCGACGAGGTCACTTAGTGCCGTTATCATTCCGCGGGACTCTGGGACACCACCGCCCGTCAGCGTATACCTGACAGCGGCATACTGCCCTGGCAGTGTCTATCCCTTCACCTACATTCGATAATATGTTCATTTAAATAGATCCGATATAATTTCCTATAGGAAACGCTAAACTTTGGTGCTTTAAGCCGTCGCGCGACTCGCGCGCGGTCGCCGGCCTAACTTTACAAACAGAAAATACTGTTCGTCACCTAATCGATATTGCTGAAGTGTCGGTAATACGAATTTATTAAAAAAGTTATCCTAGCTAAAACGGCTACATTATGTATTACTGTACAACGAAGAGCATCTTAAAAGGTATTCGAACAAAACATATTTCATCGTTCAACTATAAATATGATCGAAAAGCGCCAAAAGTTTTTTTTTTGGTTATGACTCTTTAAAACTATACGATAAATATTGAAAAGTTTTAAAGTACTCTTATTGTTTATTAAAAGTTACATTCACAATAACAATTTATTATTATTACAAAGTTAACTAAACAACAACTGCATCTACTATCACACATTCGAAAGTTTAAAACAATGTTACGATTGTATTCGAACTTCATTATTGCTGCGGCGCGACGACAGCGCGATATGCTGTGCACTGTGCAGCGCCGGTGTGGGCCGTGGAGGGGGCGCCTTCTCTGCTGCCTGCCAGCCCTCACAGGGGCCGAGCACCGAGAGCGCGAGTGGTCCTGCGAGTCGGATCTGGGGACTCGCCACATCCGGCTCTAAGGACCACTACTTCAAACTCTCAAATACATTCTTTGCTCTACTGTATGATTGACATTTACCGTTATCATCAATAAAAAAACATCGAAACAAAATTAAATATCCGAAGTGATTCAAATGCAATAAGTTAAACTATCAACTATTATTTCCACATAGGAAACTATGTAAATGGAGGCATGATTGTGCGTCATAAAAATGCATAAAACATACTCGTTACAAGTCTACTAAAAACATGACTTGTTAGTAAAATTGTACAAATAAAATAGTCATAGACAAAATTATAAAACTGAGTTGAGCAAGATAGTATTAATCAAGTAATTTGAAATCAAATACTTTTAAATATGACTTTCTTTCATTGCTTCAGTTGGTCAGTACAGATTATAGAGACACATGGTTTGGCAGTATGTTGAGAAGGCGCCACCTGGTGGCCACGCCGGCACCCCGACACCTTCGTCCGGTCCTCGACCGCCTAGTACTCACACACACAAGTACCGATGCCTAACAGGCACTTGCATTTTGAACATAACGGTTACTCTAACCTGAGGTAGAACCCTAACGATACGGTTCGAATACTGATTGCGATACGTTAATAATATCACTGTTTAAATGCACAGACAACGGGGTTTAGATTCAGATACGATCCTTCTTTCTTTCGATTAACAATTAGGAATTACGAGAAAGCACGCGGCGCCTGAGGCTCTTGCTGATCAGCCATAATTACACTACAGTGATTGTTTTTTATTTATATATAGTATTATATAAATTTTGTATTTTTTCACAGGAACGTGAGAAAGAAGGACTTCACTATATAAATTGTGAACTGTATTCCGTAACGGTCTATTATATTAAAAGCTACGATCAATATGAATCACGAACACTGTAGATAGCGTCTTATACCACGTCGTGGTATTTAAACATTCAAATTTCAAAATCCATTATAATGACGTCAGACGATGACATAACCTATTAATTTTCCGAAGAATACCATACATGAGATGACCTATGATATAATATGTATACTAGATGATATAGTAGATGTACCGTTTATGACTAAGTAATGTATATTTGTGGATTATTGCACGCTAGGTATATGATAAACATGTGGTCGCCTGAGAGGGTGCGGCTGACTGCGGCGACTGTGGTCACGTGGTCACGTGGTGGTGGGCTCGTGATCAGCAGCTTGTTATAGGATAATAATTGATTGAGAGTACACGCTCGGTGTATGAGATGGGATGCACGTGAATGATCGCTGGGTCGGCAAGGTCTCGCCAGGCGGCTTGCAAGCACCAACAATGCGCGTCGATTTTCTTTGCTTGACGGTCCTGCGCAGTGACACACAGATTAGAATGAGATAGACGCTTATTTTCCACAGTATATATGTAGATAAATATTTCGGGCAATAAAACAAAACAAAAGCAAAGCTATTATTATAATTTCATGGATATTTATTTCAATTTGTTTTCAATCTATGGCATAATTATATAATTTTTCTGGCAGTCATTCATATCAATCAAGAAATTGGGACAAACATACATAAGTACACATAATGTATTGATAGGAATATTTTTTATGGCAGACAAATTAAGGAATTTTATGGTTCAATTTCCAATAGCCAGCAATAATAAAGTACTTAAATTAAATCAGTATATGCATAAAACAATATTTTGTAAATCTAGAAAACACAATCTAAGCCTCTCTAATTTATAGTCAAATAGAAAACCTAAAATACATTCTCATATCCTACTTTGATCTAAATATTTACCTGAAAACCAAAGCCTTGCAAAGGTTGCTATTTTACATCAGAATATAAAAAGGCGCCATGCTTTTATAACTTACACCTAATTCTATTAACTAGATAAAATATACTTTTCTCCAAAGCCTAGTATAAATCTATTATAAAAACCTCAAACAATACCAAAACTTACTAGATTTTCACACATGTCCTAAATATGACATATTTACCTAAAATATTAAATTAATTATAAAATTATATGAGTATATAATCCAAAAGTGATCATGTATGTATGCGTGAGTGATAACATATCGGCGTGTCATGTATACATGTGTCTATCGAATATATAACTAGGTAGGTATATACATTAGGTATAAGGATTGTATAAAAATATATCAGATAATATCATAAAATTGTTGCATTCGTGACATTCAAGAATAAAAACAGTGCAGAAGTATTTAAAAGGTGCTAATAGATCTTGATAAATCATGGAAATATATGTTTTGGATCTTTGCATGGACGCGTGGAAGCTAGTTTCAGGATATAGTGTCTCAAATTGTAGGAAACGAAGAGGATAGTCAAATTAAATAGGTGAAATCTAAATTTTGTTCAAAATAAGTTTCTTTGTCGATTTCGTAAGAGGAAAAGTAAGACTCGTTTATATCCTGAACGTATAATTCTGCCATGTCAGCGTCATTCAATGCCTGCTCCTACTCTATGCAAGTACCTGACGCATGCAATAACCCCAAAAAGATGATCGGACGATAACTGGGCATTCCGCATACACTATGAGTAGGTATGAGTCATCGTCATTCATTCTAATGCAGCGATTTACGTTCGTTCAGTATCGACAAAATAGCTATCTATGTATTGCTAGGGATGATATAATTCCGCCTCAAACCTGCCCCTCTGTCACCCGTTTAGAAGAACGTGTTATAGACGTAGCCGGTCGCAATGAGGCCCAGAACGAGGAGGCACAGCATAATCATTATCTTCTTCTGCAGAGTGGACAAACGCAACACGCATTAGTAGCTAGAAGTGGTTCGCGAGCGCGCCAACTCGGGGTCGTGGCCGGACCTGCGCTATACCATAGCCATTCTGCTAGATTGATGTGAGATCGTACAGGCATGCTACACCAGTGTCTGGTGGTGGCACGCCCACCTCTCACTGCGACGTGTGAAGGCGAGTCCAACCACGCCGCGGCCGCGCGCTCGCATGTCGCACAGGACAGTTACCTTTGAGCATTCGGCGGTGGGATGCGAGCTCCTTGTACACTTAGAGGCCGGGGATCCAGTTCCACACCATGACGCAGAGGATCACCCCCAGAATGAGCAGGCACACTAGGATCATGATCTTCTTCTGTAGACGGCGACGCGAGCATGCAACATACGCTTATAACATGTCCCTCCGCCGCACGCGCCACACGCCGCTTCAATCTCTCACAAGTTAACAAGTCATATTGCAAGTAGGTATGTCACTGCGAAAACAGGCTTCCTAACCGTGTGCGTCATTGGCCTCGACACTAGGTGAAGTCAAATAAAAAGAATCCAAAATAAAATAAATAAATGTAATTTTTCAAATTATAAACATATTTACAACATGAGTAAAGTTTCGTTTCTCTACTATAACTTATAAGTTTGTAGCTCGACTCCTCTCCGCGAGGGTGACTATGCTATGAGTCAACTCAGCCGACTGCTAACATGTTTAAACAGACAATTATAATTAATTAATCGATTACAATGGCATTAAATTATGTCTCACAGTCTTTTGATAAATAAATTAGTGCGTAAGCTTACATTTGATACTCCGACGATATTGAGCTGACGATTTGTGCATTCACATTGAAGACTTGTGTCATCACAGATCTTAAACCATTTCTACAGGTATGTTCACACTCAACATCTAGACAACCACTGGTTGAATTTATTAAAATGCTCTTATTAAATGCAACTCTAATTAGCAAGAAGAGAATACTATATCCTTTAAAACCATGTTTTAATTGTGACTGATAAAGTTTTAAAGACAATGAAGTAACATTAGATATAATTGAAACACGCTTTATAACACAATAACGACGTGGTTTCACTGTGAGGTTTCTGTATTCACAATCTACATATGTAGGTATACAGTTTAATGAAACACAAATACAATATTGAAGCTACAGTGCCATACAGAATCAGTCAGTGAAATCACATACAAACTTGAAACTTGAGGCTGTAAGATATATTATTAAACTATTCAGAACAATAAACGACTTATACAGGGACAATTTAAAATGTTATTAAGATTCGAAACTGTACCAGAAACTATTTTTGCTACATTTGCAACAAAATTTAACCGTATATTCGGTTTTTTTATAAAGATAATTTGTTCCTAAACCACATTAAATAAATTGTCCCAAATAAGTCTCCAGAAATATTTTTGCTCGAAATAATCGGACCTCATCGTTTGAGATGAGCACCCTGTGACGATTAACATTAATAGGACTTATAAACTAATATAGGTACTAAAACAACAAAATACTGATAAATGCTAAATTAACATAGAAAAAAAATACAATAGCATTGTACTGCATTGTGCGTATCATTCTTTCTATTTAGCTTGCGTTCAAAAACCAGTGATCTTGGCCTGGTAGTAATATTAAATACAATACAAACACATGTCATATATATGTATTGTATTAGGTAATATTTATGTTTAATAGTACTTAGTCTGGGTGATTTTAACCGATTTCGAACGTACGCTAAATAAAACATAATTTATAACATGAATTAATCAAAATCAACAAAAAAATCTGAACATTAATAAAAACATAACATAGATCTTTAGGCATTTCTATGTTTATAAAGTGGATAAGTACCTACCAATATAACATTTTTATAGTAAATATGATATTATGATTTAGTAATATATTACAAGAATTAAATATTATTGTGATGTAATTTAGATTTCTAGTATTCTTTATTTTGTTTCTGAGCGCAAATTAAACGGGGTTATAAAATAATCTTTTTGTATTTTTTTGGTTTCGCATAATCGTTACGAAAAGTGAAATCTTGCGATTGTTATAAATGATTAGTATGTTGATCAGCCCAAGAAAGGACTTTTCAAGGGTATCATTTTTCTGAATCTATTTGCAAAGATCAGAATTCCGCGTGAACTATTTTATCAGATTAAATGGTGAACTGAAATGCGTTCTTGACCATCTCATTTGTGCTCAAAAATACTTACCTTATGATGACTAAACTTTAACACTTTATATATCTAACTAAATAATTTGTGTATTCACAGAACAATATTTATAGCTCGGTAACACCAGCAAAGCTTTCAATTTAAATACTAACTTAACTCTAGAGCACATCTTTTATTGCACTTTGCGCAATATTGTCTTTCAAATCTACCGTTGTGGTAGATCGTTAACTAATAATATTTATTTATTAGTTGAAAAGTATCTCGTATAATATATTATGTATGGTTGTCGTATAATTTATAAATATCGTAGGTCTTAGTGCATTGAACAGTTTCAACACTGAACTGAACTTAAATTATTGATTGATATGGAATTTAATATCATGTCACATTGTGTTCCAAGTATGTTTGTGTGATCAGTTTATAAAGAGTGCAACGAACTAAGACCCTACATCGGTGGCCAAAACTTTATGTACATTACATGAAATAACGTAGTTTGGTAAATATTTTTAATTTATGAATTTGTGTTCGATGAACTAATTCCATTGAAATGATGAAATATTCCAGAACATATTATCCATTTTATACATGAAAGTATGGAAAATATGTCAATAATTAAAGCCACCAAAGAAATTGGCAATAAATCAAAAATAGAGACGTATGGTCGGTTACGGTTTCTCGATGTAAATCGTCCTCACATTTCTGCCAAGATCTTTAGCGACAACTTTACTTCAAGATATTTATTACTCGTGTACTCTTTCTTAATCACAATTAGTATATTTCTTGCATGTGAGCTGAAGAAAACATCGATCATTTCCAAATTCGTCACTAGTAAATAATGTAAATATGAGTTACTTTGTCAAGTGGTACACCCGCACTATGGTTGTAGCCTAGTTGGTGAAAGCGTTCTTACGGTAGCAGAAATACGCAGGTTCCAATCCTGCCGGCCGTGATTATTTTCGCTCATTTTCCAATAAAAGTTTAATGTACATATGACATAACTTTTCCAGTTATTATGTTTAATCCAAGTGGCTAAGTGTCTTCAACGCACGTTGCAGTATTTATTTGTTTGTTTAAGACAGCCACACCGCTAGTGCAATTATCAATATAACCAAGGTGACAGCGACGCAAATAATGATGAAGATTTTTTTCTGAAATAAAATAAGTTAATCAAATAAAAAACCTTATAGTTTATAGTCGTACAACCATGCTTGAAACTGTGTAATTATACCGGAAGCTGAAGAAATGACAGTCTCCTTGGTAATAAAAACAAATGGTCTCCTCCAAGCAAATCAATAAAAACAATTTGGATTTGATCAAGCCCTTAAAATATAAAATTTAGCAAAATTATATTTATCACAACTGGCTGTACTAGAAAAATATTTCAAAAATTTAAACAAAAGTATCTAAACTTGACTTGAAAATATAGCATTCACGATTTACACATTTATGAAAATTTAAAATAAAACCATCACCTCTCTAAATGAAAAGAAGCTGACGCGACTCAAAAGTGCTTTCACCAAACCAATAAACCAACATCACGATTAACAAAACAAATTTGTGAATTTGAAAATGACCGGCGACATAGTGTTTGTGTTTTGTGTTGTACAATGTGTGTGTGTGTGTGTGAGTGTTTAAAACATATCAACACAAATTTTAATATAGTGGTAAAAACAAAACGCTTACAAAGTACGAGATTTATTTTGTGCTAAGATTATTATTAAAGTCCCGAACAATTTAGTGGAGATGAACCTTATACATTATGTTGTAGACATAGATTAACTTTTAAGAATGGAGTTTAGTGTATGAAAATCAATACAATTTTTACTATTATCGTTTCACAGGACTATCAAAGATTCCGTATTACAAATAAGTAACGATTTATATTCTTAGGTTTATAGTAAGTTTCGTGTATTCCTTCACAAACGGTTGGATGTCTTCTTCTGTGTTCCATCTTCTTGAATTAATCTCCTTAAGCTAGTTGTACCACGAGAATAATAATTAAAATAGCCAGCGTAACGGACAGGCATATAACGATGAAGACTTTTTTCTGCAATAAGGGAGAAACGAAAACAAAATAAAAATCTTGACAATGGTATGATGCTAATTGTATTGTGTACAACCGTCGGGTTTGAGGCAATAGAGTTTTAAAACAATTTTCGACTTGTTTGCGAGTTTTATATTTTGATAAGATGGTTAACAAAAGCAACAATATTTAGGGGGAAGAAAGCAAACAATCAAAGAATACCAAAATGATATCATTCAAGTATTTGGAAGGATGGTTCATTTTCTCAACTAAGTTTTCGTCGTGACAATGGCATTAGAGTTCAGTTTCATTTGAATACTTAAAAAAAACGAGGACGAAAATGTATTATTGGTAAAATTTAAATAGGCATTATAGATAATATATAACTATTCATATGTAATAATTTGATAACAATTCAGTTAGGTACTGGGCCTTTGGTTTGGATAATGACGGTTGTACAAAAAAGAAATACGAATAATTAAAATTAAACATGTTACTCTGTACTTAATGCAAAGCCATTCACGATTTTAATAAACACCATAACCATGCCACTCAATAAGCTGACATCTAGTGCAAGGAAACTAAATCGATACAAAGCATTTACAACAAATTCATCGATGGCTTTATATTTTATATACAGTTACTGGAAAAAGAAAAATTATCGAAAATGAGAGTTATTCTTCTTCTGAAGACACGTGAGGGTCGAAAACGAAAGTCATTGTTGTTACCATGAGGTTGCTTATTATTGGACCGCGATATCCATGCGTGTCCAATATCAGTTCTCAAATCATGCAAGCATGCGTTAGCCGATGACGGGGGAAAATAATCGAAATGCACGAAATATCTAGTGAAAGTGTGGGAAGACCGCGGCTACGGCTCGATAGGAAGTTTCTCTTGAGATCGATATTAGGTACTATTAGTCGCCGGACAGTTGAGAGAAGATTCGAGAAGTTTTAGTTTGCCTCCGCCCGTTTAGTGAGCCCTGTGTTGGTTTGTTTACCTTTCTTGCTTTGGCGAGGTAGACGCCCGCTTTGTGTATGTCGACCTGGCCGGTCTCCACGTAGTCCGCAGACTGCGCCACGTGATGCTCGATGCGATCGATCAGCTCGCCCTGCTCGCCTAAGGAGCGCGCGCGCAAGGACGGGGGAGGGACGTATCGCTCGCGGACGATTGGTTCATACAATATTTAAATACACCCATACAGTGTCACAGCATCCAACCGAGGCCGAACTGAAGTGGAATGTTAGAAACTGTTAAGACGGAAACTTATAATATGACCTTACGAGTTAACCACAGACGGCACACACGTGTGTTCGTATTAAATGTGTTACAGTTTGTTATATGTAGGTTGCATGTTAATGATAGTACACGTTACATCGAAACACTTGTCACATAATAACATATTACACAGGATAGATGAAGAAACATACATGTAAAATACGGTTAATATATAACATATATGACCATAGTACGAGGCATATAACGCACACACCAATGACCAATGAAGTAAGTCAGTGTTAAAAAACCAAATACCACAGTTAGAGATTAGAAGCCCATTTCACCAGTGTAAGTTCGAGCGACAGTCACGACAGTCAAAGCGTTATTAACATATAGAGGAGGTAAAAGTAAAATAAAAGGGGTTAAAAACAAACAAACGACAAGGAAACATAAAAAACATAACAGTGTGAACCAATCACCGGAATTTCGGACGCAACAAAATGCACGAGTTTTTTGAGGACGTAACAAAATAATTGACAAACGAAAATTGGGACATCGAGGGGGGAGGTGGGACGGACGGGGGACGAAACAAAACAAAACAAAAATACAGATTAGTAACGAATGAATTGGCGGTGGAAAGATAACTCACCCGTCGAGCTTTGCTCTGATATTTGAGGGCCTTCTTAGTGTCCTGCGTGGCGGTCTGGACATAGTCCACGGCGTGCTCAACGTGATACTCAATGCGGTCGATCATCTCACCCTGTATACGAGCGGGGCGTTTATTATTGCCTACTAGCTACTCGCTACTAGCGTGCTTACCATCAGGCTAATGGAAGACTTTTCATTTTGAAAATAAAGCTAGATACATACATTATATGGGAGGCAAGCGTGTTCATCAGGCTAATTTAATTCTTGACTCATTATTTAAAGAATCTAGTTAACTTTAAAAAAGTTAATTTAAAGTTAACTAGATACATCATCAATTCATGCCACTGCGGGCATAGGCCTGACTGCAGCAATCTTCTCAACATTTGGCATCATTTAGTATCTAAATTTTTACCATGGAGCATATATTTCCGGTCTCTACTTCTCTCGTCCTAAGCAAGTTGGTGTAAAAGAGACAATTTCTTGCTCTATGCTATTTCTCTCCCCCAATTCTAACAGAGTAGGTATGTGTAAAAGAGACAATGGTATATGACCTGGCTCTCGACCAGTATCTCGTCTCCAATTTGTTGATTATCTTCATCCTTGTCTTTCTACCCCTGACTGACTGAGTGCCAAAGAGATGGCAATATGTAGCCTAATTTTGGCGCATACACCTTCCCTCTCTATCTCACCAGTTCTAACAGCGTACGTGTAAAAGAGACAATGGTATATGACCTGGCTCTCGACCAGCATGGCCATGTCCATGAACATGTCGTGCAGCTCGCGGATGGAGGTCTCCAGCTTGATGATGTCGGCGTGTCTCGCCTCGATGTCGGCCAGTGTCTGCTTCGCTTGCTGCGTCTCCATTATTATCTGGAATGCGCATGGGTTGGGGTTGAGTTTGTGTTCTTGAACTGGAAAAAAGTCTCATATTTCATCTATTTATGATTATGTTTCAAACCCTTTAGCGCACTTATTTAATTTTTGACACACGATTTTTAAATACTCTCATTTTGTACAGATTCTTATAACGCTACGCCATAAGGTCACATATCGCTAACACCAGAAAAATTATGACAAATCGCAATCCCAACTAACAGATTCTTTGTTAATTTAACGACATTAAAAACTTAACGTGTTTATTCTACCCTATCCTTATTTTGCAGAATGCTAATGGATTGGGGAAACACGATTCTTATAACTAGTGTTTAATATTTCATTGTTTTAGTTATCAGATTCGGCATGAACAACACCTAATTAAATTAATCTTTATGCTAATGACTACACTTACGTATATTTTTAACATACCCTTTTATCTAAAAACTTACTTACCAAACTTCGATAGACCAACTACATTACCACATACCTAAACATAGTACCTATGAAATATGTAAATAGCGAATAGGAATCATCAAAACACTAAAATACTTATATGACCATTTATCAAAATAAGTATTCTCAGAAGATGTGTACTATTCATTAATTGAGTTCACTAATAAACACAAATTCTTCTCTGAATTGTAAATTGTATTTTGCTGAAGTAGGTATTTCAGTATGACAATCACGTAGTTTAGATTACGGAGTATTAATTTACGTTCGGCTAACACTATGTATTGTATTGTGTTAGCACTATTAAATCGCTAATTCGATCTGAATACATAAATCAAACGGGATTAGGTATAATTATCTGTTGGGTTTCTGTAGGACAGTTGATATAATCTGTGAATTAATTTTGATACAAGTCTAGTGCTGAGATAATTTTGATCATCATCACCTGTTAAACACTTTCATTTATTTGAACATACAAATACTTACTCACAGGTTGGTATGATTTTTTCCAGCCTTTTATGTCATCTAGTAACCAACGTATGCTTTCAGAGAAACTTAGAGAATCAAATTATGACATTATTAGACAGTCAAAGTCGTCTGATTAAGCTGTTACAAGGTCGGCTCAAAACCTATCGACACCATTATTTACTACTTTGCTCCCTTACACCAAAATAAACATACAGTTGATTGGAGCCCTCTTCCTTTTTTCGGTCCTTTTATAAAAATACTAGCTGAACCTGCGAACTCTGTTCCGCCTTAGAGGCAAAATAGAAGCAGATTTCGGATTAGATTCAATAAATTTTTTAAAAAACGAGAGAAAAAGTATCCTTCGTCCGTCTTCTGGTTCTAAGCTACCTCCCCACCAATTGTCAGCTAACTCCGTTCAGCCGTTCTTGAGTTATAAATGGTGTAACTAACACCACATTTTGTTTTATATAATACACGTGGATGCTCGCGGCTTCGCTCGCATTAAGAAGTAAAACTTGCATCCCCTATTTCACCTCTTTAAAAGTGGCATTTCCATAAATCCTTTCTTAGCGGATGCCTACATCATACCATCTCTACCTCCAAATTTCAGCCCAATCCGTCCAGTGGTTTGGGCTATGCGTTGATAGATCACTATATCAGTCAGTCAGTCAGTCAGTCATATATATATGTAGATATATAGATATGAGTATATACTGACCCCCTGGGTGAAGACGGCCGAGTTGCCCTGCTCCAGCATCTCCTCCAGCTCGTCGTCCGTGGTGGCGCGGCCCGTGATCTCAAGCTGGCGCTGTATCCGGTTTTTGCAGCGGTCCCTGTAGTCGGTCTGCGTGCGGTTGTACTCCGTCATCACCTCCACGAACTTGCGGGACAGCGTCGAGTGCTGCGTCTTTCTTATCCTCAGGTCGGCAGACGATTTGTTCGAGTGCTCCTCCTGTTCGATGTTCTGCTCTATGTCTGCAGATCGACAGGTGAAACATCAAGATTACGACTACTTTAAACTTTTTTTTTACATGAGATAGGCTCACGCTTGACTACAACTTGCCTGATGTTAAGCAATGTTATAATCTATGATCTAACGCGCTTGCCTAGAAAAAACCGGTTTACTCTCGACTTGAAGACCGACAAATTATAGTTCAAGGGGAATAGAGATTCGAGCAAGGAGTTCCAACAAATGGTAAACAAGATATATAGTGATGGAAAAGAAATATATGACGTGGATTGATTAAACTGACACTAGGTTGTACTAGTTAGTTGTCTAGTTTTGAGATTGGACATTTCGAGAATGAACAATAGTTGCGGTTGACCGCAGAGCCCATGTTCGGAAACCGACGTCGAAAATACTGTTTCTATTTTCATTCGGTTTTCAATGGCTACGGTTTAGGAGAAACGAATTCGTAGCCGAGATAGATAACAATAGTAAAATTAGTAGACATTTGATATTAAAGCTAGGCAGTTATACTCACGTTTTAATTTCCCTCTGACTTTGTTGGCAGTTTTCTTAACGTCGGCCATGAGATCTTCCAGTTCATGCTTTGTTTCTGAAAACGAAAGAACATTCCCGTCATAATCTCATCACAATGCGATCAAATAATAGTGGGACGGAGAGCGATAAGGTTTTCAATAGGCGATGGTTTGGTCTAATTATGGAATAAATTCGTGAATAATGCGCGGCCACACAATGAAGACACGAGTGCTACCGTGTGGGCGCTCTAATTGTCTGCCTATTGTAATCCAATTTGCCCCAGCGATACCAGCAAATTTGCTCTCAACGAGCTGGGTATATTTTCGGTGAAACATCACGTCGAGTAAAGGGCACGTTTGTTAAATATTCCCAAAGCTATATATGGAGAGTTTATTTTTATAATGAAAACAGTAATGTATGAGCAATTGCGTGTTATCGAGAGTTCCTGTGATAACAACGTTAAAACGGCACTCATTACGAGTTGCTCGCTCGCCGAGTGAGCCTAATTGTGTTTGTAGTAACAAGTCCGCCAAACTTGGGGCACGGGAACTATAAGTAATTTCTCCAGGAGCGGGTTACGTAAACATATTGAGGATCTTTGTCCTTTTCTTATTAGGAAGGGTCGCCGGAATACATTTTCCTCTTTCGACCGTCAGCTCGATATCCTCGCTGCCCTTTCATGTGCAAATCACATAGTCCATTAAAAGATACCCACAACATAATGCCACCCTTCCGGCGATATCTTTTACAGTACCAAATTTTACAATACGACAATAGCCGTAACTCAAACAATAAACGTGGAGCTACACGAAAGTTGGCCGCGTTATCGAGTTTACAAGTTTTAACAGTCGATAGTAATCACGGCGATAATTTCGAATGTCAAACCGAATTTGGGCATTAGATTGGAGTGAATGGAGGTAATTGCCCCAATAAGGGATCATTTATCATTTTCTAAAGTTGACGGGGTTCGGGGTAAATGCAGCAATCTGTTGGAGTGCGGTATCGCTGATAACAAAGTTAAACCATTACTTGGGCTTAAACTGTTGAAATTGATACTTTGGAATATCTATATTTAAGATTAATTAATAATTATACAAATCCTTAAAAAGGGATTCACCCGAATCAGTCGATACGGATTTTACCAAATACATATTTCTTTATTTATTTAAATTTATTCATAAATAGATTAGGTGTAACAGAAGGGTGTGACAATACTTATACTATACATACCTATGTATATATAGAATACAGCCCACTAGGTTTCAGAATTATAAGGGTCATAGATTTCGAGTAATCATAAGTTGAACTTTCATTAAAACTTTAAGACTTGCAACCCTACATCTTATCATTTTGAGCGTTCATTGACTTTTATCAAATTATAATTTGTCAATAAAAAATTCAATTAAAAATATTAATTTCACTATTTTTCTATAATTATGCCTGGGCTAGTATTTTCAAACGCCGAGTATTACGACATGATATTGTGCGTGGGTGCTTCGAATGGCAGCTACCACGGTGCACGTCAGCTCTATCGCCAACGTTTCGTGGACGGTAGACCACCTGATGCACAGCGAAAGCTTCCTTCCTACGGAGGCATTCGGCGAATGTGCCTGCGACTGCATAGTACGGGCAGTTTCCATGATTCCCGCAACGATGGTCGACCTACTACTTGAGAGAGGTCAAATCTGGAGACGCAAATTCTGGAGCATTTTGAAGAGAACCCGAGGACCAGCAGCTGGCGCAGAGTTTGTGGTTCATCACATGGTGGTTTGGAGGACGTTTATGTAAAATAAATGTGATCACTCGCTAGGGCTGCCACGAAATCAAGTGAAAAATATTATCTAATTATTGTATGGTAAAAAATATATGCGATTTAATTTTTCATATTTTGGTATATGACTCCTTACATGATATACCTAGTCAGGTCATAAGTATTGTCACACAGTAAAAACTTTTCTTTTAGAATGCTGGCCACAAAAAAGTTTCTTAACTTCGAATTTCGAATTGTTATAAAAATAAAAATGTATACTTTTTAGATTTTTACTCATTTTTAAATATGTAGTGGACGCTTAAAGAAGACCGTGTTGCAGTTATTGCATTGCATCGTTGCGGTTACGCGCCAATTCAAATTTTTGACATACTGAAAAATTTTAATATAACCAAAAGATTCGTTTATCGTACCATCAAACGATACAATGAAGACTCTAGTGTAGATGACAGGTCAAGAAGTGGTCGCCCTCGGTCTGTTAGGACTCCAGCAGTGATAAAAGCTGTGAAGGCGC
The DNA here is from genome assembly GCA_964023185.1 of Macaria liturata. Taxonomy (NCBI): domain Eukaryota; kingdom Metazoa; phylum Arthropoda; class Insecta; order Lepidoptera; family Geometridae; genus Macaria; species Macaria liturata. The sequence continues at coordinate 3,695,852 of OZ026812.1, read as the reverse complement.
GAATTCAAAGAAATCCCAAACGTAAGCAGAAACTTTTGGCCCTTCAGATGGGGTTAAGCAGAACCACGGTGAAAAGGGTGTTAAATGAAGACTTAGGGCTTCGGGCATATCGAAGAAAAACAGGACATCGTTTGAATGCTCGTCTAATGGACCTGAGACTGAAGAGATGCCGCGCTTTGTTGAAGCGGTACGCGGGAAAAAAATACCGGGGAATTCTTTTTTCGGATGAAAAAATTTTTACCGTAGAAGAGAGCTACAACAAACAAAATGATAAGGTGTACGCACACAGTAGTGAAGAAGCGAGCAAACGTATTCCGCGTGTCCAACGAGGTCATTTTCCATCCTTGCTCATGGTACCTATGGTTGGGAGTTTCTTATTGGGGCTTAACAGAGGTACATTTTTGTGAGAAAGGTGTAAAAACGAATGCAGTTGTGTATCAAAATACAGTCCTGACGAACCTTGTGGAACCTGTTTCTCATATCATGTTCAATAACAAGCACTGGGTATTCCAACAAGATTCGGCGCCAGCTCATAGAGCGAAGAGCACACAAGACTGGCTGGCGGCGCGTGAAATCGACTTCATCCGGCACGAAGACTGGCCCTCCTCCAGTCCAGATTTGAATCCGTTAGATTACAAGATATGGCAACACTTGGAGGAAAAGGCGTGCTCAAAGCCTCATCCCAATTTGGAGTCACTCAAGACATCCTTGATTAAGGCAGCCGCCGATATTGACATGGACCTCGTTCGTGCAGCGATAGACGACTGGCCGCGCAGATTGAAGGCCTGTATTCAAAATCACGGAGGTCATTTTGAATAAACTTTATTGTCATAAGAATCTATGTTTTATTAAGTTTATTTTGGTATATAAATGGTTACATAAAGAATAAAGTTGTTTCAATTATTTTATATTAAACATGTGACAGAATTTATGACCTGACTAGGTATATGTATACTCTTTAATATTGTCACACCCTTCTGTTACACCTTGTATAATAATTATTTTATTAAAAAGAAATTTTGTTTATTTATTACTATTATGCACTTCAATAAAATTATTCGTTAAGTCTGTAAACTGTTTGAATGTTTTTTGACGTTAATCAACTCATTTAATACACCCATTTTCAGTTTATTAAATGTAAATGTGGGAACGATTCCTGTAAATCACAAACCTTCAGATAAGAGTGATGTGATGAGGCATTAAGTCTAATCAAGAAAGTTATCGTTACCATCTGGCGCAGAAGCTGTGTGAAGAAAACGACGGAAATTGCGTTTTGCCCCAATTGTTAAGGACGAGGCAATCGCGTGATGCTCTTTGTTCTACGGATAAAAATGCTATCTCAAATAACATAACTCGATTATATTGTTGTACCATAGAAAAACTTAATCCTTTCGTAAGAAAAAAATAAGATATTAATAAATTTATTTCACGATCTAATTGATGAAATCGAAATAACAATACCTGTACTTTCCGTCTCATGGACTTGCTTGTGAATTACGGAGAAATAAAAATTACTAAGTACTTTATCTTTGTAATAATAATGATCCTTTTTCAACTTTCTTGAAGAAAACTAATAGTTGTATATGGCTAGCTATTTATATGAATGCGACAAACCCCCTCGAATATTGACTGAGTAGGCTCGGGCCCTCGTAGCTCTGGCGGCGACCGCTTTGCGATAAGCCGGAGGAAAAATGAGACCCACTCAACTGGGTGGGATAGAAAGATTGACTTTACGATCTGTTTGCGCGAAAAACTTATAGGATAACGGTCGAACATTACCATAACCATCCACTTTTTATGGAAATAAGTGAATAGATGAGAGAGTCACAAGCCTAGATTGTTTGATAAGCATGAGTTATAAATATCAAAACTCGGCATAAAACTGCATTCATTCACTTGTGACTCACCCTGATAAGAATGATTAAAAACTGTACTAAATATTTACGACAAACTCAGTTTGTAAAATGTGAGAACTAACAGCACTTGTAACACAGAATAATGTCACATTCAAATTCCGATTTGACCAAAACATTTGCAGCAGTGCGAAAACCAAACATACCCCAACAATAACTTTCCAATTTGTGCATAGATTCGTTACCAGATAAAATGGAACACCGACAAAGTTCGTTCGTCGTTTTGTATATAGCAACCCAGTTATTGCCATTATTCTGCACGCATACAAACTGAAATGTTCGACGCTGCAACTCCCGACGATAGGATTTGACCGAACCAACTCGTCCGCCGAGATTTGCATAAACTATTTAGTGTGTGCATACGCAAACGTGCGAATAAATTGTCCACGTCTGCGGAATACGCTAGCCTTTATATGAACTTGTTGAGTTTGTATTTCCTATCGGTAAATAGAACATTGGACGGGGACAATCGTCGCGTGTGGAAACAGGCTGCGAAGTCTGTTACGTTGTTGTTTCAGGCACATCCCCCGTGGGCTATTATCGCGCCACACTTGTATGCTTGTGAAACTCAACCCTCGCCGGTTTATGGGAATTTCGGGCCGTTGGCAACAGTCTGGCAGGATTTCACCGGATGACGGAGTTTGAGCGCGCGGCTGCTATCCGAGCGAATAACTTAAATGCAGCAACAATGTGAACAATAACGATGTTATCTTAGCGGCAATTAAGTTTCTCCTAAACGCGCGAAACTTGCTTGCATAATACGAGCCAGAGAAAACGCTCGGTTTCCAGTTTGCTTTTGTTTGTCAAATCATGCAACTATGCAAGCTATGAGAAGTGCTCGGTTGGCACCGAGTTCTTTCATCTCATATTTTCCGACATCAAAAACACCTATTCAATAGAATTTGTAATCACTTTTAGCTCGTACCAAAAACGTATTCTACGAAATGATCCCCCGTCAGTCGCGTGCAGACAACGCAAAAAAATCTTTAAAAAGAAAATCCAATTTCTCGATTCCCCGATTCATGTTAAAGTTGAACCCTCCTTTTCAATTGCTTCAAAGAGAATTTAATGGGTTTCATTGATTTTCGCTTTCCAGCTATAGAGACCGCTGAAAGTATATACTTAGTGGTGAGTTGTGGATGTCGGTTTAATGATGGATCTTGAGGCGAACTAACAAATGGAGCGGTTACGGCTACATCTGCTGAACAAGCGGCGGCCCGACCGAGATAAAATATTCACGACGGACAATCGCCTTCCATTCATCGGCAAACAAATCGATGGCATTGATTCACTGCCACGACACTTCATTCAACAGATTTACATGAATCGGTTTTTACCGCTCGCCGCGGCTGAGTCACACATCTCGTGTTTGTAGACTGCACAAGTATCTGCTGAGCTCGCACAACATTTCATCGTGTTATTTAATAAATACTCAGCAGAGTACATCGCCGATGCGAATATTTTCACCAAATTGAACAAGTTGAAGTCTCGCGGGAAATCGTCGGTAGCTAATCTTGTGACACTGACGACATTTTTATAAGCAGCTCAGAAGATTTTCCTCAACATTGACGGATAAACAAACATAATAAAGCAACTCATCATTTTTGTGTATATTACAGCCAGTATGTTTACTTATGTATCAATATAATACAATATATCTTTATTGCACACCCAATCAAAAAAACATATCAAAAGGACTTACTTAAACTATTAATGTATGTACAAGAGGGCGGCCTTATCACCTTGAGTGATCTCTTCCAGGCCATACATACGTTGCATACTGGGATTAGAGGTTTAATTTTACTTTATAACAAATAAAAATAATACGAAATGATAGAGATGAAAGATACATTTTCTCTTACATTATTAGTCAGTACTTACTTAAAACAGGTGTCATGGCGTAAAATCATAGTCAAGTAATTAGTTGTGAAAGCAGGTTCTTGATTTTTACCAGAATGATTTGATTACATAGCAATAGATCTTCGTGCTTAGCCGTTTTAACGATGTCTCGCCGACTACTCGTAGGTGATGTATATCAATATGTCCATAAAACGCAAGTTTGTTCGATAATAGCGTCAGCGCCGCGGCGATGGCTTATTCGAGGCTATTTAGGTCGGGTCAATGGCTAATCGTGAGTATTCGACGCGCTCCTGCTGAGCGCCCGCTGTTCTCAAGTGCCCCTATACAGCAGCGAGACTGAGAAACAGATCGTCGGTATTATCACTACGACTAAGTTTCATTTCTACCTACACGGCGGTTAGTATAGTAACTAGTAATTAGCGACAAAACGAATAATTTATTGAATGTTATAAAGGGCTAAAGGACACCAGGGCCACCGAAGACCAGTGTCACTCCCAAATTCCAACGGCATGAGTGACTTCGATCTGAACCGAAAAAGAGATACCATTAAATTTGGTATCAGTTTATTTTCATTCATTATGCTATTCCTTTCTGAACTGAATTCAATTTTTGTATAGTCAGCAATAAGATGTTTCTTTTAGATTTTTTTCTGATTATTATATTAGTCCCGGCTGTTTGAAATAGGACAGCAGTTGTTAGTCCCTATCAAAGGCCCGCGAGGCGGTTTGAAAACTTTCATACGAACTTGCTTACTTACCGCAATAAAACAATGTCTAAAATTAGCAATTGCCTGCCAATATTGTGACTCTCGTATTGGTTTATTTAGCCACGAGCGCAGTTGCAAAAATAGTATGGACGCTACATAAATCATCTCTCGTAGATGCAATAAGGATAAAGGGCTAAGGCTTACGCCCACCAACGACGTTAGCTGCTGTCTTATTATTTTTGCCATCTTTACCTACCAATTAAACAATTTTGTCAATATTAATAGTTTAAAAAAAAACATAATTAACATTGCAGGATTTTTCAACAAATTTAATTATTTTCCTCTATGAATCACGTCGCAAAGCTTTCAAAGGGTTTTACCATAAATATCACGTCCCTAGTATCTCTGTACATAACTCTCAAGGGATATTTCAAGACATTTCATTTATGCTCGATACAAAGCAACATTCTAAGGAACTTCTTTGCGCATTTCTCCACGCAAAAACTTTTCGCAATATTTATATGGTAATTAAGGGCTATATTTCCCTGAGGCAATATAAGTATTCTGCGCAAATAATATAAACGGAGAAATGTCTTTGTACTTTAGAATTGTTTTCATTAACTTTATAGTGTATTTGGTATTACTGATCAAAAATGAATGCCTTACTCAGTTTTATAGTCAGAACCGTTGTCTGGACTGTTTCCTGATTTCAAATATTTTTTAAATCACAATTCAAGATTTTCATTAGGCGGCTCTCTCACATACATTTGAGCACCTACTTCTTGAAGATCAAGTATGACTTACACAAACACACAAACGAAAGTTATCATCTAGCATTTCTTGACATTTCCGAAATAAATATCACTCCTCCAAAGCAATAAAAAATAACATTTGAGATACGAATTTATTTATGGTACTTACATATTTTGATCTGAAAATGCCAAGATCCTAGTCTAGGGTGAAAGAAGAAAGATCGAACGCCTCCAAGTGTTTTAAAATGTCACACCATTACTAGAGTTCAACATCGTGGGGGTACAGAGTGTGGGCATGTTCTGCACTTGGACCTGCCCACGCACATCTTCTACCAATAACAACCCCCATTGATACCGTAGAAGATGAGACCGAGCGTATTTATAGAAATATCTATCGTGACAGGAATAGCGCTCGTATTGTACCGAGACTAGTCTTTAATACCGTGTAATGTAAGATATATTATACTATGTACTTTTAAGAATACGGCATTGGCATTTTATTCGTTAATACTAGAAGATAATGGCATTTCAGTATTTCACTGTCTGTAATATATAAGAAGAATTTGTCTTCAAGTGTGATATTTTTGCATGCAGTTAGAAATTGCCAACGGTATGTATCAAGGACTACAAATCGTAAAACATTTGTGACATCCATATACTGGGATCCCAACACGATGTATCTGCTCAAAACTGTCTACTTACTTAGTTTGATTAATGCACCTATGTATGTAGTTATTGTTTATTATTTGTTAATTTAAAATTTACAGAGGACTTACGAGATGCTTTAATGAGGAATAAGTGTAAAAAAACATTGTTCTTATTAAGAAGTAGTAAGTAGGTAAGTAAGTAAGTACATGCTTACTACTTGGTGTGGACTGTGGTATGTACAAAAGTGGGCATAGTTTTTGATTACCTACATATCAAATAGTAACGAAAATGGCGTCTCAAGAAAAACTTATGTAAACCCTTATCATGGTATTTAAATTACAATGAAAATTCCAAGTACATTCATATTTAATAGACGTTCTACAAACAATAGGCTCTGCTTCTTGACTTTAAATTGTATTGTATTACAAACGTACCTACTGGATTTAAATTATTCACAATCAATGTCGTGAATATGACCGTGTGTATTAATTTCAATAGCACACCAAGATATAAAGTATTATTTGTTTTTTTGTAAAACTTCTATGTTTGCATTTCTTTTTAAAGGTTTTGTCTACACGTCTATTCTATACATACGTTATCCTGTTTACGAAGTATTTCACTTCGAGCACCCGTCCCAATAGCTCCAAACTTATTCCAAATTGGTTCTACGAAAAGCACCGATTTATTTTATAGGTGATTTCGTGGAATCAATTACATTGTTAAAATATAGTCCACGTATCAGCAGCCTAGTGCTCGGGGTGTATTTTATTTTTAGAACGATATTTAAAGAAAGTTAGCGATAAAATTAGGTGCTATTGGGACTAGGGAATCGAGAACCGGTACCAATTTTAAGAACCGGGATTTTCGGGATTTCGCAAAATGGCACCGGGATTTCCCGGGATTTTCGGTACTGACATTTTTTTATATAAAAATGTTCCTAAAATCTGTTTTTTTTAAATGGAAATGACAAAAACTACTATTTTATGTGCAAAATCAAATATACCTTATATTTATGACTACTGTTAAAATCAACAATATTTTTCGTTTAACGAAACTAATTAAACACAAAAAAGTGTGTTTCAATCATAATGTGTTACAAAAGTATTACAAACATTCAAAATAAAGACCTTCAGAGTATCACTAATGTGATATGTGTAATATTACATGGATGAATGGAAGAAAAATTAAGGACTTTAAAAATACGATGACGATCTACAACACAGTGAACTACAGTAGATAGCAGAGCTAACCTATATTGTATCATATTGCCTGAATACAAATAAATAGGTATCTTTATCTTTTATGTTAAAGTGTCAAATTTACGACTTAAGTATAATATTTTGCAATCTTATATAGTTAAAAAATCAAACTTAACAAATAAACAAACTAAGTATTATCTCAACAATCAACAATAGTAAGATGACGCCTACGTGATCATTTTTTGGACATACATGTTTTTACTAAATAGATTACTATTACTGTAAGCAAAAATATCTAAAACAATTATTTTTGTGCTCTCGTAGCCATATCACATTATTTTCGTTTAAGATCTTTTTGTTCTTTGTAGTAGGTATGTCCTTAAAAATACAAGTGCATCTAAAGTTTCATTACTTAAACGAGATCTTATTTTATTACTCAACACACCAGTAGAGGAAAAAATTCGTTCCGGTTCAACACTTGTTGGAGGTATAGATAATAGGTAATCGTAAGCTAGTGTTAAGTAACGCCCTCGATTCCCTCCATTCTCAAAGAGGGACATTTCAAATCGTACTGTAGTAGACAAATCAGCTTCATATGTCTTAAATTCTTTGTTCTCAAAAGAGATAGCTTTTTGTAGCTCACGTTCTAGCTCTTCACTTATGGTCAACTCTGTTTCTTGATGATCTCCTATGTTTTCAACTGCGGTTTTTTGAGGGCTTTTGGGTATTGGTGGGTTGGTGCGGTTGATGAGGGATACAATTTTACCACACGTTTCTTCACTATTTGGTCGAACAAAAACAGACATGTTTTCTTTCATACAAAAACAGACAGTGTGTTAGAAGTTCACGACATAAAACACCACACCACGACCGACACCTTATCACTATCACATCACTTGTTGGAATGCGACTAACGGTTGCAAAAGAAAGATGGACAACAAAATGGCTGGCACGGATGCCGCGCGGTCGGTTTTCATTGTAGTGTAGTCTATTGTTTTATTGTAGATCTCCTTAACCTGCACTACACAGCGTAGGACGTTTTTTTAAATTGCTTTTTGCTGTAATTTAAGTCTGTACTCTGTTGGCTTAGTTTACGGTGAAAATAAGGTAAATCTAAATACTAAATACTTTCCGATATGGTTAATTCTTACTGAAATATTATAAAAACATCGCTCAACACACTTGTGTTGCGCTAAATTGTGCTTTAAGAAAGGTGTGATGAGAAAAAAAAAGAGTTAAAAACAAAAAAGTTGGTACCGAAAATCCCGAAAGTACCGGGAAATAATTTTGCATTTCCCGGTTCTTGGCCAGTACCCGAATTCCCGGAATTCCCGGGATTTTCGGTACCGGGATTTCCCGGTTCTATACCCTAATTGGGACTTGTGCTCTAGCCGTAATACCTCCTGTTTACTGGTAGATTTTTTTATAATTCTTTTTACGCTACAATACAAGTTCGTAGTTTTCTACAGACCTAGTTTATTATGTATCATTCATTAAGTACCTACCATCATCATCATCATCAACAGCAGGTTTTGTATAGTGGAACCCACCATGGCTTAGCCATGACCCTATTTTCCTTTCATGCTAGGTTTTTAGAGATTCTTGACTATTTTAGGAAATGGTTAGTTATACTATAGTGGTTTTTGTAATTATCTCTACTACGTATAAACAGTTATGCTTACTTTCATCTGACTGCGGCGCTGATAGGATGGCACTGTGCTTCTTCTTCACCTCTTCCACGTTGGTTTGAATCTTGTCTATCATCTCTCGTATCTCTTCCACCTGGAAAACGCAAAACAACATCTCGTTAGTTAATTATTATCCACAGCAAGTTTCGTCTTACTGGCAGGATACAGGTACTGGTACAGGGGGGTATTATTATCGCTGGTAAACTAAATATTGTGCCAGTATTAGTCGTGTCGTTTAGATATTACCCGTATTGGAAAACCAAGGTGCTTAGTTATAAAATCGTTCTAGATAACTCTGATATGGCGACGCCTGCTTCATACGACAAATAGCCGGAATCTATCTGTCATCAGACACATGAAGGCACCCAAATTGGAAACCAACTTTTAGTTAAGAATCTAAAGAAAGAACAGGGCGATAGTTGCTTTACTTTCGTAACGGTGTACGAATACCACGGACCACTAAGCTACATCATCGAATCGATGCGTCTCAGTGCAGGACATCAGGGCAAAGGAACGTATTACTTACTTACTTGCTTGCTTGGCTCGCTAGTGCCTGTCTTCAGCCACCATTCAGTCAGAGCCTTCCGCCAGCTCTCATTAGTTAAACATTACTTTTTTCGCCGGTGCGGAGCTCGTTAAATAGTTAATCAGCGTGAGAGAGCACCGCCCGTTCTAATTTTAGTCCCAGCGTTAATTGGTTATTTGCCGAGTAGTTTTTCTTTTATACGATGCAGCTGGGGTTGGCGTTTATCTCTTTTTCATTGGACTAAGGATTAAAATATCAGTTACTCTGAATAATGGTTTTGGCTGCATCAGATTCGGGAAAAGGTCCAGTTTGAACGAAGACCTGTGTATGTCCAGTGTCCAGAAACGACACAATACCGATGAAATTTAATTTAATTTAGGCAGGAGTTTTATTGTTGTATCAAAAAGTGAACATAGATACTAAGTTTACAACTACATAGTGTTCAATCGTTGATTCGATCGGAGAAGCTATTCAAATGATCTGTTTAGAAATTATAGGCCAGTTCCTTGGCAGCCCCGACAAAGGATAGGTTCTCTTGGAAACTTTATGATTGTTTATCTGCGCATCGGCCCTGAGAGGCTGGCAGCCATAAGCCATACATAAAATAACCTAGACACCCCTTATGCTATTTACTTTCTACACAATCCGTTCCGATAAATACTATAACCAATGTGATTGTCATCGCCGTTCAGTACCAATTCTTACTAGGCCTTCGCTCCAATTTAGTTCCAAAGCATCATTTGTTATGTTTGCCGAGACAGTCTCCATTTCAAAAGTCATCTTTCATGTCGTGGTTTTTTATATACTTCGACATAAGTCTTTTGGATTTTCTTCATTACAATGAGGTGTCTGTTAGGTATGATGGAGCTGGTAGCCATATAGGCGCTAAGCGCCGCCGACAGCCGCTGGCAAGTAGCCAGACCTCAGCACCACGACCTACTCTACTGTACCCTCCACCATACTCACACACAATTAACGTAACTACTAGTTAGGTCTTAGCGGTTTGTTTAACGTACGCTTCCATGCTGGTCGTACATGGAAATATTATGAGCATAAATTAAGAACAGATGCCACAAAGATTCAAAATAGCTAAAGCTCGATTTTGGCTTAGGTATGCCATTAGGTTAAAGTTTTGTGTGTGTCTCAATAAATATATTTTCTTTCTTTCTTTCTTTCCATTATTAAAATTTGAAATTAAATGTATTATCCAACTGTACATTTCTGGAATTGTTAGTAATATACTCATGATGACCATATAAAGAATCGTAAAAATATAATACATACCTACTAATACACAATATTCATAACACAGCGCCGCGTCATAAATATAAGCCTAAAATTAGCCAGTCCAAAACATATCCCACGTCTCTCATGTATTTAGTTGTACATAACGTACATTTGCTTATGTATAGTTTTAAGAAAGGCAAGCTCGTAAAACAGTATCTGTGTGGGAAATATTTTTCACGTGCGCGGTACGCCTGCCCTGCATCGCGATTAGGGCATAAAAACATTTGGCGTTTTTGCTTCCATTTCATTTTTTCCTTTCGCCCTTTCTGCGTGGAAATACGATGAAAACATTACAAGATTTATGGTTTTCTCCTCAGAGTTAGGCTTTTGTTTGAGATTACAAAGTTAGATGCTATGGTGTCCCTCGAATGGTGTTATTTTTCTTTTTGTCAGGTTCTGTGTCGATAACGGATAGGCTCGTCAGAATTTTCCGAAGTCTTCTTGCGGATGATGAATAGCGTTTCCTTAAGAGAAGATTTTCTCCAGTTGAGAGATACAATTGGTAAAGGTCATGGCCATTACAGATCGATGGATAAATAGATCTATCTTCATTACTGAAACGTCTGGAATACAATAATTGGATTTTCAAGAAGCAGTAGGTAGACGTTGCGAAGAGTTTTTCTCCCGTGTCTGTGGAAAGCCGGGGCTCGCCCGCGGCCCGCGGCAGCGCTCGCTATTATATTCGGTTTTGGGGATCATTGGCAGCACTCCAAGCGAAAAACAAACGCTGCTTGTTGAGCCAACTGCTTCCAGTAGTAGTAGTATTAAACAGACTCAAGTTTAAGAAACCAATTAAAGATTTACATACGTTACGAAGTTTGCAAACACTATTTTTGGTGATATACTTACCCATTATTTAATTATTTTTATCGTTTATGGAAACTTATAAAAATACACTTAGTCACAAGGTTACAAGTTTCCTCGTATTTCCTTTTGTAATCACGCAATGCAAACCATTGCACAAATTACTTCATACGACATAATCATTATTTCTACTTCATTGTATCACAAATGATTATCAAGTAACAAATACTTCTATCAAATAAATACATATATAATATATTTAAATTAATTAAAAATTTCAACTAAAATTTCAAATCACTTTCCAAAGTGAATACTTGAAAAGCTCCCGACTGCCAGTGAAGTTGACATTCCAGTCTGTCAATGCTCAGTATTCTCATAAATCCGTAATAGCATCCAATTTATCAGAGCCCCAAGCTGTTCCAACGTCTGTCGGATCGATACCAGCTCGACTCGAGCACGTCACTCACTGATGCGTCGCTATGAGAAAACTTTTCTAATTTTGCCTGCAAATATGATTTGGCTGCTGAGATTTTAAACGGTGTACGATTTTTAATTGCCATTTGGATTATGCTACAAGCTAAACTATGGTCGCGTTGCATAACAAGTTTTCTAAGTAACAGGGACATGCATAATGATGATTAAAAACTGTACAAAATTTTCCTTGTGTTCCACATCCAGAATAGAGATTATTTAGAGCTAATTTATAACAATACAACGTGTAATTCATCTAGCTATAGGTTATAACGCCCAACTGACTACCACAATCTCAAACGTATTGGCACTTGGCAGCGGTTTGATGACCATCTCAGTACAGCTTAGCTGAATATACAGGTCATTAATCCTTGGATGCGAGTAGGCAGTGTGGCTGCAGGCGGGTCGATAACAGACGCGACGCGGCGTTGACGCGCGACGCAACACTTCGACGGGTCGCCAATTAATCAGATTACCGCGATAACCGATACCGGGTCGATACAGACCCGACCGGTTTATTGTCTCGGTTAGACGTCTTTGTAGCCCACAGCGGCTAGCCGCCTTCACGGCTTGGTTGCGTGCAACTCACCAGCGATGGATTTGGTTTGGGAAGTCTCTTTTGAATTGTATTGATATTGATTGAATCTTTTGATACTTTGAATAGTAGATTCTACATGAGAGCAAAATTTCAAAATAAGATAATAGGAAACTAGCGTTCATTCATACTTTGAATTTTAGAACACATCTAGATCTAGGTAGTATCAACTAAATAGTTATTGACATAGTGCAGCAATTGTTAAGGCATGTCAAAAGTGTCTGGGAGTAATTGTCATACCAAAACAGTCCAAGCCAGAGTTGGTCACCCTCTTACGACCCTACTTCCTTGATAATAATTATCCTGATTACAAGGCTTAGGAAACTAATAAATATATTGAAACACATCGCCACCAGGTTAGATAGGTATAGACCAGGAGATCATTAACCCTCAGTTTCCTCGAGAACTTGACTTGAAACTATTAATAAAGCGCAAAGCGCCGCCTACACCAGAACAGGCCCGTGAATTTAACTCACTTGTATAGGCAAGTCATAGGCAAAAAACCGAGACGCTTCCAAAATATTTAGCCAATACAAAACCTTTCAAAAAACAGTAAATTTGTAGACTAATCAAACTCTTTCGACGATATGACTAGCATTTCGATACCCATATGTAACGTGATTTTTTTATCCTACCTATCATGTGGATTTATTATTTACTAGTTGTTTATCGCAGCATCGCTGGGGTTCACTGTTGCGAGATAAAAATAACACATATGTATTAACATCTAGGATCTAATTGACCACCATCAAACTAAATATCATCAAGAAAGGTTTCCGCTGTAACGACCCGTCTATGGGGTACGACGTAGTCAAGTCAAGCCAACGTGATAAACTTTCGAACAGGAAAAGGAACGAGCAAAAATAGAACGTTCGAGTTAAAATTATCTTTTTCGCGAGACTGAAAGTTATTAAGCGGATAAAAGAACAAGCTGCATAGAATGTAAAAGTACGCAAACGTGAAAAGGGGAACTGGACGGTTAACGAAGCACGTTTGTGCGGATACTAAAGGAAAGATACAAGATGTACATAGTTGGATTTTTAAACCAATTCATGAAAGGAGTTCAAGAATTTCATATAAAAACGATGTTGTGCACATGAAGTGTACTAAATTCCAAAAGTGTAATCGATGTGATTCGATTCCTAGGCAAATTAATCAAAATCAGTTCCGATGTTAAAGAGATTCCTTCTGGAAGCAACAAGTATTGAAAAGTCGATAATACTTTTTCGTCTTGCAATCCAATGAAACACGATGTAATTCAATAAAGTGCATAGTTCATATATCACGACCACTTCATTCAATTAAAACGGCCTAGCAATTACGTTAATGGAGAGCATAAATTATGGTACATGATGCAAGCTGGGTGCTTCCTTTCTGAATGTACAAACAGGGCCCTGCCATCACACATTCACGTCAGAATCACATACAATATGAGCGCTGAATAATAAAATAATAGAGCATAATAACTGAGATCTTGTTATTCTGGATGGGAATGAGTCGAGTCTGGTCTGGTCCTCATTTTGGAATTCTATTTAAGATTATTATTAAGACTGTAGGCAAACATTCATGTTTGAGGACTTGTGTCATCCGTGGAAAGTTCTGGACGCAGACAACTATGTATATGCCCAAAATACTCCCCCGATACTTCAATTCTATCATAACCCTCAAGTAATGAGGAATACGAATCAAGGAGGAAGTAGCGGAGGTAGACATGAAATAATCAAGTTATTTTTATTCCATTTCACCGTCCGTCGCATGTGCTGGCTATATCTCTCTTGTACTATGTATTCTGTGTACACACACACACACACTCACAGACTTCATCCATAATGCCCCTTTGACTGTTGACCACATGTCATGAACCTATTTACAAGTCATTTATTGAGTAAGTGTGATAGAGAAAACTGTGAATATACACCAAAAGTTACCAAAACATTTGAGCACAACAAAAGCATAATCTTCGTATCTCCACTCTTGTAGTTGACCCGAATTCTTTTATGGGTTATAAAGTTCTTTTCAAACAGGTAGCATGAATACTGGTGCAAGGAAATTAGGCACACTTGCTCAATGGTTTATGGAGTATAATGACATTTCTGATAGATGTAACTCATATCATATAGGTGGTATTTTGGACCCTAAGGGGGAATCAATCAGCGATACAAAACACCCTAGACTTTATAACAATATCTCTCTAGCTAAGGCATAAGTTTAAACATTACAGTTGGATATGATAAAAAAAAACGTATCGTAAAAGCTGTAATTAAAAATCGCCTATAACATAACTTTTAGTTTGGATTCTAAAAAGTTAGTTAGTACTCATACATATTGCTCGGAACCAATGAAGGACGCTAGTAACATGTGGGTAGTAAGACAACCTGCGCAAACGAGTGGGCAAGAAAGATAGCTTGGAACTATCAATTAAGGAACCTATCGTATTAAATTTGGATTAGACAAATAATTCACAACATATTTTATTTGGAAGAGAGTAAATGAATCTGGATGAACATTAGAGGGCGTGTACATTTGTGTCATGACAAATACGTAGTGTTAGCTTGATTGCAACTGATTGTACTTATGTAGTATAATTATATATGTATCTTAGATATTGCCATCTCAGTGGTACATAATACAGCAACCTCATGTGTCATTAACGAAGCCCGTCCACGGAGCTCGTCAGCACATGAGACGCACATAATAACATGTAAATGAATTGCACGATTATGATGAATACCAACCGCTGCCTGAATATTTATGACAACCATGAGCTCTGTGCCGGATTTAATGAAAACTCGTGCGGGATTCCGTCAGACTGAGATGAGATGTGTTTTTTACTGTTCGTATTTGTCGCTGAAAACGTTTATTGTTTAAGCTACGGTCTACAAGACTCTATGCTGTTCTATTGAACACAATTATTGCTAAAGTACAAATGTAATTATTATATTTCAATTAATATTTAAAAAGTAGTCCGTTTATACATGATAAATATAACATTAAAAAATAAGGCAGGGGGTAAGCTTGAAATTTTCATGTTGCTTGCCTATATACCTATTTACTTTTACGATAAAACAAAATATCATCTCAGACTAAAAATAAAATGAAAAGTATAAAAACCCACAGCGCTCTTTAGAGAGTAAAACGTGAAACTTGATGGGAGTCTTTGTATAAAATTCAATATCGTGAAAGCAAATATGGTTACTGTATCCATACAACGTATACCGATTCGGAAAATGATATTTGAGACCGTAAAAATATATGCTCGTTTCAGGCTTACTACAGTAGATTCCGTAAGTTACGCCAAATATATAAACGTCTTGATGTTTTGTTAGAAATAAAAACACTGCTTTATTTCGAGTACCTACTCGTTTACCTGAAGCGTTTTCTTGCGTGCAATCGGCGTAATCCAAAAGCTCCTGGTCCTTTAAAACTACATAGTTGCGAATATACTACGGTCCAATTAGAAAGGGTGCGTGACTAGGTAGTTCTCTTAGTCAGACAGTATCTCTGATGAATAAAAGCTGTTTCCTAATATTAAACCTTGGCTAAATTAAATACAGTTATATACATAGTCACTGGAGAATTGTACAGTTTTATCTAAAATGTACACAACTGTGTTTTTTAATTATGTAATTGTTTTTTATTTAATCCTGCAGTGGTGGAAAAGTACTTACCGCAAACGGTATCTATTAAAATATATGGTATGTATACTTATGTATGTGGCCCACAATAAGTGTACATAACTAAAGGAGGCAACTCAAACAAGAGCCCATAATACTGAACCTTACATACTCGTATACTGGGCTACGTCGTAAAAAGAGTATAGACAGACCAGACATAGTAGAACTGTTCAACGCGTTAGTTCTCACGTTATAAAGGCGTACTTAGAACACTAGGGTTTAGACACTAGCTGCATAATGTGGGAGTCTAGAACATAATCCACCTGCTTCCACTGCGGGCGCAATTAGCTGCAGTCTTGACCCACTAAGCACAATACAATGCATATAGATTGCCACATCCGCGCTGTTTAGATATCATTTAACAATTAGGAAGCTATATTGTATTTGTTTAACAATTTTAGTAATCCTATTGGTATAACAGCAGCAATGTGTCAAAAAATTTGGCTATGTCAATAATTACAAATGACATGAAATTTCGGTGAAAAAAATTCGTTCGTTATTAAGTTGCTTTAAGAAAAGTTTTACTTCACAATAAACCTAGAATTTCCAATTTGTTTTTGTCTACAGCTTGAACCTAGCATCAGGACAAATTAAGGAAAGTTCCAATCATTAGACCAGAACGACACCGTTTAATAAACTTTTATAAACAACGGGCGAAACTGTAAAGAAAGTTTGAGTTTCGACGCCGCCAGACATTCACATAAATGTCTTTGATGTCCAAGTTTCAGCAGTAACAGAATTTCATGGAGAAAACTTAGAGTCGTTTCCCGTTGCCAACTTCATAAATTTTTGGACACAATCTTCATAAGTTTTTACGACGGCCGGTGTAAAATATTGTGCATTTTTGGACAGCAGGCGGTTGTAAAAATTAAGGGGCCAATCTATACGCAGTTTTCAGGATTACACAAAATCTATATAAACTAGTAGATTTTTTGCAGCGCCAGCGTCTAAATTTACCTAATGTGTTAACTATTGTCGTGCATTGTAATCATATATTTTTTACGGCACGTAAAGTTATGGTAAAAACTGTTCTCGAACGTTTAAAACTATCTACTTAAAATTGAAAATCAAGACAGTTTATTTATAGTTATTTCTGCAGTATTAAGAAAATATCATATATTAGATGGCCACTCTCATTCGATAAGAAGAAGAAGAAGAAGAAGAAAATATCTTTTTCACTCATGAACTCTATGTTCTAATAATACAATGTCAAATTCCATCTACATATGTTAAATTCAAAAGTTGGTTAGGCACCCAAGGCATTCCCCAAAGTAACAATTCTTGACACTTGGTAATTGCGATCATTAGATTATGTGATCTCCAATTAGTTCGTGCTCTCAAAATATACAGAATTCGAGCATCTAGGATTTCCCTAATTGCGAATTCGTACCATTAAATGTTGTACACCTACACATGTGTGTTGCTTTGACTCGTAATCTCTACAGGCTTATCCAATTTACCGTTTAACTCTTGTTAAACCTATATATCTATACCTACTATCTAGTTTCTACATGCCTAGGTAGTATGTACAAGACTGATTTCACCTACTTGTGTGTATCTATATTCCCTATTTGAATTTACATGTATGTATTATACAGGAATCTGCCTCAAACATCTAATAGAGCCGATTAGAACTACCATTTATTTGGCTTGGTACCTTTTGGTTGGGTTTTTGAGATTTCTAAAGCCAGTTACGGCTATTATTCTGACGATATTACTTACTTAAGTATTTAATATAGAATAATGTAACAATCTAAATGTTATCTTGTATATTCTATGAAAGCCAATTGTTTCATAGTGCTATGAAGATATCATAAACCTGTCAACATCCAAATGAAGATTATTTGATAAACAACAACAGTCAACTACGATATGAGTCGAATCTTTCGTATTCCGCTCACTTACTTTATCGATAGAATCAATAAGTACAAAAATCTACTTCAAATTATACTCCAAGAATTTCAAAACCAAATTTCTATCCCTTATTCCGTTAATTATTAAGAATATTTGAAAAGGCAGAGGGAGTAATTGGCGGAACAGCATTGTGGATGTCGCAATAGATCACGGCCGCTGCGATCTGTACCCATTGGGCGTACACGGAACGCCCAATTAGTCCACCGACCGGAATACGACGACTCATTTAGATATTTACTCTGTTGAATACTTTCTCTAAATTGGTCATTATTAGAGATTAGCTCAGATCAAATGTGCATCATGATTCTTGACGCCAAGATAAAGATGAGGGAATCACACAATCGTAAGTACATAACATAGAATTAATATCGATTTCTGAATATACAGAAAACGGAATCAGTGCGTATTTTTTTTTTAAATGTGCAACAGTAATGCAAGTAATAGACAAGAACGGTAATATCTAATAACGATATAAAGCATCAGTCAGTTAAATATTCAAAAGCAGAACAGTCATTGGATCTATAAACTTTCATCTGAATAGAAAATGGGACATAAATTAATCTGGTAGGGATCCCACTAATGGAAGGATCTTCATTGTTGGATGCCACTAATGCCAGCGCAGATGCAGGGTCTCCGACTAAAGCCTACGAGCTCTATTCAACCGGGCTTTTGCTTTGAGTCCAATTACACTGCGTACGGACTCGGCTCGTTACGTATGCCGTTTTAGTTAGCTTCAACTGTACATACACGAAGAAATGTTTGTTGTTTTAGCAAATAGTGGTCAAACGCGTTCGTCGCCATTTATTTGTCTAGGGATAACTTATTTTAGTTCTTTTATTTATTTACTCGCACAAAAAACGGACAAAATAGCGGAGAAAACCAGTCATGTTCGATCATCCACAATCGATTTCCGCTCACAGACACCGAATAAGTTAAATCTGCCAAAAAGATAGAAGGCCGTAAAAATCGGATCCAGAGCATAGAGCAGCGTAAAAATTGAACAGAAATCGGATTCGCCGTCTAGCGTCCCAATTAATCACATGAATGAGCATTAGTCACCCGAAAGCGTACACCGGACACAGTCGGGTCTTACACTGCAGTCATTACTCCATGAATCCGAGTCAAGGGCGATAATTGTCAAAATCATTACAATACCTACAGTAAACCTAGATCAAATCGGAAAAGTAATATTACAAAATAGCGTAACGCGTTAACAAAACTAAACCTTTATCCCTCATACAAACTTGACACGGCTGAAGCATTGACTTGCTAACAACCGCAACTATTCACAGGTGTCTGAAGAGATTGCAAAACTTCTATACTTACCAGAGAGAGAGAGAGTGAAATTGTGCTTTGTGAATATTCAAAACGACTTTAATTACTGCTGCTTTGATGTTAAACTGAACTTTATAACAACCGTGCTAAACCCAAGGTGAAGTGCATGTTAAAGAAGGAACAGTGCGGCATCTAGATTATTGTCAAGTAGCGCAGTGGTAGATCTGGCGAGCCTACCGGCCGGGATTTCCGTGAGGCTTCCAGTTTCTACCTATCTCGCAATATCCGCAACTCCGTTCGAGTAGTTCTCGAGAACTGCAACCGAGGGGGGTTTTCTGGTTTTATTCCGCTCGCACGAGCACGATACGAGAGTGCTCCTTGAGAAAACTTTGCTACAAAAACAAGCCTACGAAGGATTTTGCGAGGATCGGAAACTTTGTACACGCACGAAGGGCTGCCTTACTGCCTAGCTAGTAAACAAAAGCTCAAAGCGAGAATATTGCCGGTTCTAGTGAGCTGTGTACACAATTCTTCACGGTATATGAATATTTATTGAGATTGATATGCCCCAGTCTCTTTGTAAAAGGTCTTTTCTTGAATCTTATTTTGTTCGGCGACTGGAAATATTGTGGAACGAATTTGAGGAAAGACTTTCAACAGCTCTAGAATAATAACAGTTCAATAGAAATGAACAAACAAACAAGGTTATTGGTAGTCTGTAATATTGTAAACAACAGTCTTTCGAGATAGTATTTATTGGCTATATGTTTTATGATGATGGAAGTTGGAACTACTTTTAAAATGTAAGCATAAGTGTGTGTTGTGTAGTAGCTTCCATAGATTTCGAAAAAACTAAGAACATCGATTAACTCTTGACTGGAAGTACTTTACTGACGATAACATTACGCCATGCAACGCTGACGTCATCGGTGACTCATACACCGCTATGTTTCATGTGTACTTCATTAAGCCATATGCAAACGCTATCCACCACACTGTGGCGAAGTCAGATTTAATACCAATCATTATGCCGTTTCACTAAATAAATAATTCGATGCCCGCATACACCAAAGCTCATATGAATATTAAAGTTTTTACTGAAGGTTGGCAGCTCAACTTATTTATTTGCAGAATGAAAATAAACAAAGTATATCTTTGCACAGAATAATCATTTCTGATAAGCAATAAATTGATATCTAGATAAAGGATGAGTCAATACAATTTCATTGTGCGTGGGCATCAGGCAGGCATCAGTGGGCAGCGCACGATCTGGAAAGTAATTTCGCTAAGTGTTCTCTTGAAATCGGGAAGCGAGTTCAATTACGTGACGAAACTTATTTCTATGGAAATTCCCGTCTCTTAGTAAATTAACATTTTGAACTTCTGCAACAAAGTTGGCGAGCTCTAGATTATTATCGGCCAGTAGATGTTAGATAAAACGTTTCTGACTAAACAATAGGAAAGCCATTTTAGAGCGGAATTATAAAATAATCGATAGGAACGGTGCACGAGTATGATTCAAATGTAGATTACGTGGCGTGCTTGGTAACATGACGTTTTCAACATTGTACAACGTACGGGCTAATTATAGGTCCTATATTATACGGGGTTGTAAAAACACCGCCGACCGCGGCAGTGCCTGACTGCTAACAGCAGTAACGCCTCAGAATAAGGTCAGAGACCAAATACATTTTTTTTAAATAAACCGTTCTCGTAACTACGGTCATCGCTACATAAATAACCAAAAGACAACAAGCTACACGTGGGCTAATTTATTGTGCCATTTTTATATCCAGACGTTATTTTTCTTTTTCAATAAAATTGACAATGCCTATACTTTAAAACAAATCTCACCTCACTGAAGAACTCGTCCATGAAGCCTCCTTCGACGGCGACGTTGACATCGTCGGGCCCGACATCGTCATCGTCGCTTTGCGCCTGCAAACAAACAAATACTCAATCAATCATCTGTGTTCAGCTATTGATTGTCTTCTAACAAGTCTATTTACTTTCAAATAATTGAACTAGTTGACGATCACTCATCATTCTTATAATGTTTTCGGTACAAAAGACGCAACTTCGACCTGTATTCACACATAAAACGCCAAAGCGTTAAAACCTGCGCGCAACATGTGTTAACATTCTACTAGTGTGAAAACGCTCACCGGATATAAAATGAATTGCCAGCCGAAATAAACCCTAGTCTGTGAATAAAACGTAGTCTATATTTGGCTTCCATAAATGGAAATAGCATTGTTAATGAGCGGCTGCCACAAAAAGCAAGCACACTCATAATTCGTAGCGTAAACGCGGTCCGACATCGGATGGCGCGCACGTAAAGCAAAATAGAATCCACTTAGCTGGAGCGAGCTGGCCATTATTCAATTTATACGGACGCGCCAGCGAGTGTTCCACCACAAAAGCCTGCCGTACGGATGTACCTACATCCCCGCCTATGAAAATAATTCGGTTATATTACGCGACACAACAACATTAAACTCATCTCTGCCTCCTTTTTCCACATCCCTCGAAGCGGAAGCGGGCCTCACAGAGGCAACAGGCAGGATAATATCCCTGTTGATAGCCGAAAATTCAATCGGATGCTGGAATGTGATTACCGGTTATAGTTCTCGGCGTTCGCCGCCAACTTCGGCACGGGATCGGAGATTACCGACGATCTCGAAGAAAGTATTACACATGTAGACACAAATAAAGTTTCGGAAGGTTTCGGACACCTACAGCTGAAAGAATTTCCATTATTTCCTTTGTTCACCCAAAAAAGGTCTGGCTTACGCAATACTCGCTTAATTAAAATCACTAGTACCTACATCCCGGTTCCTAATCGAGTTTATTATCAGGTCAGCTGTCCCGATATGCCGTCTGAATTTAAAGATACGCCGCGCTGGTGGTTTTCCAATTGTTATTTGATAACATTGCAAATATATGAGTAATCAATGCTATGAAAGGGTACTTAATCTTTAATAACAATATTATCAATCAGAATCATACAACTTCCATTGCACGTACCAATCTAATAAGTTATTTTATAGATAAACTTCGCAAGGATTTCAGAAAAGATCAACAAAATTTAAGTGCTGTTTCGGCTATACCAGCAGTTAGGGTGGCGAAAATTAGGTCATCAGGGGTCTTGGCAATAACGTGGCAGATACTGTTAATTCATGGGGGAGCTGTGACAATGACTTCCATTAGCTGACCCATTTATGAGTTTCAGCACTTATTTAGTCCGGAAGCGGCGTGTCATGTGTTGTAGACATGATGCGTGCGCCCCGACAGCACCAGATTAGTAGTAAACAGACGCCATGATTCGTCAACAGGAACGAAATGAAGTTTAGTCACACAATCAGCACAGGCTGTGGTTCACACCGTAATCATTGCAATTATCTATTTAGTACTGGTTTTAATGGCTTTGATTGCGGGGTGTAGACTGCAGAACGGCCTTCGCCTATTGTGGAAATGTTAATAAACAAAACGAGCATTTTACTCAAGAAGCGGTGTTTAGCGAAGCGGAGTAAAGAACGCCCTCGGGGCTGACGGGAGGTGGAAAACTTAGATGTTACTAACTTTAATGGGTACTGAGTGGATCTCAATACATGAGAAGCGAGTGAGTTCTAAGATGATGCACGCTATCAAAACAAGTTAAGATCACGTCTAAAATTAGTTGCAACGTACACCTGAACATGACAGCGAGTGCAAACATGATATTATCATGCAGATTAGTCAATCATACCTAGTCAGGTCATAAGTATTGTCACACAGTAAAAACTTTTTTTTTAGAATGCTGGCCACAAAAAAGTTTATTGAATTCGAATTTCGAATTGTTCATGAAAATAAAAATGTATACTTTTTAGAATTTTACTCATTTTTAAATATGGAGTGGACGCTGAAAGAACACCGTGTTGCAGTTATTGAATTGCATCGTTGCGGTTACGCGCCAATTCAAATTTTTGACATCCTAAAAAATTTTAATATAACCAAAAGATTCGTTTATCGTACCATCAAACGATACAATGAAGACTCTAGTGTAGATGACAGGTCAAGAAGTGGTCGCCCTCGGTCTGTTAGGACTCCAGCAGTGATAAAAGCTGTGAAGGCGTGAATTCAAAGAAATCCCAAACGTAAGCAGAAACTGTTGGCCCTTCAGTTGGGGTTAAGCAGAACCACGGTGAAAAGGGTGTTAAATGAAGACTTAGGGCTTCGGGCATATCGAAGAAAAACAGGACATCGTTTGAATGCTCGTCTAATGGACCTGAGACTGAAGAGATGCCGCGCTTTGTTGAAGCGGTACGCGGGAAAAAAATAACGGGGAATTCTTTTTTCGGATGAAAAAATTTTTACCGTAGAAGAGAGCTACAACAAACAAAATGATAAGGTGTACGCACACAGTAGTGAAGAAGCGAGCAAACGTATTTCGCGTGTCCAACGAGGTCATTTTCCATCCTTGCTCATGGTATGGTTGGGAGTTTCTTATTGGGGCTTAACAGAGGTACATTTTTGTGAGAAAGGTGTAAAAACGAATGCAGTTGTGAATCAAAATACAGTCCTGACGAACCTTGTGGAACCTGTTTCTCATATCATGTTCAATAACAAGCACTGGGTATTCCAACAAGATTCGGCGCCAGCTCATAGAGCGAAGAGCACACAAGACTGGCTGGCGGCGCGTGAAATCGACTTCATCCGGCACGAAGACTGGCCCTCCTCAAGTCCAGATTTGAATCTGTTAGATTACAAGATATAGCAACACTTGGAGGAAAAGGCGTGCTCAAAGCCTCATCCCAATTTGGAGTCACTCAAGACATCCTTGATTAAGGCAGCCGCCGATATTGACATGGACCTCGTCCGTGCAGCGATAGACGACTGGCCGCGCAGATTGAAGGCGATCGAATAAACTTTATTGTCATAAGAATCTATGTTTTGTTAAGTTCATTTTGGTATATAAATGGTTACATAAAGAATAAAGTTGTTTCAATTATTTTATATTAAACATGTGACAGAATTTATGACCTGACTAGGTAGTATGGGAAAGGTGCACGTGATAAATTGTATGTAGGTAGATGTGCGGGGAATCGAGGTAATTTCATAACGCACGATTCGCCCGCCCTGCCTACACAATCGTCCTGATTTAACTTAATCGCGTTGGAGTGAAACAACCCATTGTTTTTACGATTCTTCCGGCGTAGGGTCTCATTGTAAATTGTATTTTTTACTTTTGTTATTTCCATTCGTTTCATTAAATGGGTTTTACCTCGTTTAGGCGGACGTAACATTTCGCTAAATGAATTTAGAGCGGGTAAGGACTTGTGAAAGTATAAGATATTGCGCAATCAACTTGATCGTAATTCCTTTTTATTAGGATACTGGTAGAATTTGAATATTCATGACTGCCTGACAGTTAGTTAACAAGAAACGAACATAAGAATATGCCATTTCAAATCGGCTATGTAGCAACATCTGGTAACATTATCGACTCGAATAAAGAAATTGTTTTTAAACCTTTCGCAAATATAGTTTTTCTTCTAATATTGTTTTTGTTTTTAAAGCCGTATTAACTTTGACCTTTCAACTTTCACTCTTGTTTCGTCAGCCGTTAGAACGTGAAGGTTCTGTTCCAGCGCTGTCGTCTGGTAGCCAACTTTCTAAAACAAAATTGTATAAAGTTTGTGTAAAAAAAAGATGGCAGATATTATATTTTGTACTACAAAATTACACAATAAGCGAAATTGATATACATCCAACGAATTAGGTTTACTAACACGAAACGGTACCAGCAGATTAGTAATTCTGAGAAATTTTAATGAAAGAGATGATTGTAAAACAGCGAATGCTAAATTGGTATTCCTATCTTTGTATATCTAGAAATATCTAAGTAAGCAAATAGCTTCGAGTAAGTCTATTCAAAGTAGTCATTTTGCAGTTGCCAATAGTCTACACAGACACGTCCTGCCAATTGAGATTTTGTTCGTGAACAAACGTGAAACGAAGAGTAGGCAAGGTTCGAAATTCGCAAGTAAACAATCTCGTTTGACCACTTGACTTAAATATAGCCGGGCTCGTTTCGGGGGAATTTTATCAAGTTGGAGACAGTTTCGAGTTGGTTTGGCTGTATCCAGGCTCCCAGAGTATTATCAGGCGCGTCTCGGTCACGGCCGTCTCCGCCCTCCGTCTGGGAGGTTACAGATTATAGCCAGTGGACTTTATCGCCTTTCGTTTCTTGCCTGCCTTTGAATAGCTTTTTGCTGCCCTAAGATCTAAGATTTCAACTGGATACGGTATACTGCTTTAGAACAAAACTCTATTACGTACACGATGGTTCGGATAAGATTGGCATGTTAACTAGAATAGTGTGTACAATGTTTGTATTTTATCGCGTTTTAAACGTACTGTAAAGGACGGAATATTCTACACTTAGATACATTTTGAAAAGAAGCAAATTGACATTGTATTCCAAGTAGCGACTGCGACGAACAGCGCTATGGGAAACGATAAATCGTTCATTAGCATACCATTACGCTATATTGTTTTCGTGTTATCTCTGTGCCGTTAACAAATGTGTTCAACATGTTAGCACATCGTGGTTAGTAGTGTCTAGTGGAACATAATCTGAGGAAGGTCGGTCACGGTCGAGCCCACTCGGCCAGACAGAAGGGCCTGGCGGATTACCATACGTCACTCCGCGGACGTTCTAATTCCTTGCGGTGGACAAGTTTATCTACGTCTTCGGTCACTACCTACCTCCTACCTCCTCGGTCGACCTTTGTGTAATCAGTTTCAGCCTTCGTCAAGAAACAATGTTTGCTCCTTTGAGGGATTAATATAAGCTTCTAATCTTACGACGACGCTGCAGATTCGCATGTTAAGGATGTAATTTGGCTATTATCGGCCGTATACAGGCTTTACAACCCTATAATAAAACGGGATCTGTTTTATGAAACTAATAAAACCAGAATCACGGGTCAGGGCTCTCAGGGCCGCGTATAACGTGTACTATACGAGTATAGCGTTTGAACCAAGCCGAGTATACGCTGCTAATTGGAGCCGGATTTTAAACAAAAATGTTGAAATATGAAAGAGTGGAGGTTGCCGCTTGGATTCAAAGTGAAACGAGAGCACGGATAAAATTCCATAAATCAAACTCACGCAAAAATAGGCGGGTGGTGTGGAGAGGCGGTGCTGGTTAATTAAGCCCGCACGCAGTGTAATGCTGCGATATTTTCATGTCGACCTGTGTCGGCAGCAAATTGCGAGTCACGGCACGTATTTCAATCGAAGCAGATCTGATAACGTCAGTATTGACTTTCCCGCGATCTCACTATGTGGCGAGAGACTCTTAATTTTCTGTTACCTCGTCGAGTACTCTATTCCAGACTTTTTCTGGATGTCAGCACATCGAAGCAGAAATCTGCAGTGCAGGCAAAACGAGCATAAAATGAAATAATCAAGTATCCGAAGCGTCCGTTCTATTGTCATGTAGCTGAGTGCGGAAGCAATCGATATCAATATCTCTACGAGTTTCTTTCCCAACTTCGCAACAGTTGGATCCGATGAAATATTGTGTGAAAGTTTAATGAGTTAATTGTGTTTGTTCGCGTTTAATAAAATAGCA
The DNA here is from genome assembly GCA_964023185.1 of Macaria liturata. Classification (NCBI taxonomy): domain Eukaryota; kingdom Metazoa; phylum Arthropoda; class Insecta; order Lepidoptera; family Geometridae; genus Macaria; species Macaria liturata. The sequence goes on along the minus strand of OZ026812.1, from coordinate 3,668,919 downwards.
GGGTTTAATTAAACGGCGGCAAGACTACCCGGAGCGAAACCGAATACTGGTCGGCCCCCCGAGTACCTGTTACGTGTTCCATTTTTAATTAAACAACCATACAAATGGTGAGTTTTATGTCCGATACACCACAATGCACGCATATGATAACTAGCGCTCGGGCCCAACCGTGATTCGACCGCCATCCGATTAGGTTAGAGGGCAAACAAATATTTAATTTGCATAAATGATTTATTTCCAGTTTTAATAACGGGAGCCGACAGACTGGCTTACTTCCAGCGACCTTCATTCGGTCGGGACCGTCACACGATAATGAAATTTGAAGTAGTGGATTTATTGGCAGTTACGCAACGAACAATGCGGCGGCCTTCACCTTCTCGCAAATCCTTTCTTTCCTCTCACCGGGTAGCCCGGGGGAAACGTATTATCCAAATACAGCCAACGAGGGAGAACTCTAAATTCAGCTCAAGGTAAATTTCTATAAGTTAACCGCAGGAATTGACTAACGCCGTTATCGAGAAGCTCGGGGAAGAAGAGAAAATGGAAGGTAGTCGTACGTGGCGGGCATTTATTGGGGTTGAAATATACTCGAACATAAAAAGCGGGCGCGTATCTAGTTTATGAAAGGGCGAACAAGTCGGCCCCGAGTACAAATTGGGCAAAGCAAAACCGCAAACAATGAGCGTGACGCAATTACTGTTGTTTGGTGCACGGAAAAGCGGAACCGCCTTCCAAGTTACGACAGCTCGACCTTCGTGATATTGCACCACCACTATACAAATCGAGCCCAAAAGACGAATTCATGTCATTAGCGAGGGTTTACGACAAACCTGAAGGGAAGATATTACAGGCGAAATTGATAAACAGTAAGCAACAAGACCAAAATTGTTTTCCTTCCGAAATAGAATCGCAGAGCGGAGATTCGACAGTTATCGTTAACGGCCTCTGTAATTATCGCAACAAAGAAACTATCGAAACAAGAGCAAACACAGTGTGATTGTCGATTTAGCCTTTGGTGTATGCCGTAAACGGCAGTATCAAAACTTAACTTGTTCTTGTTCAAGTTTTGATACTGCCTTTTTTTTACGTGGAATAGGTTTACATTTGACTACAGCCTGCCTTTCTTAACATAAGTAATGAGGGCGAAACTTTTTCACCTTTGAAATCTATAAACAGCATGGTATTCATAAAACTACGCAGCAATATACAATATGCTTAGATGAAATAATTTTAGCAGAAATTATTGAAACTTAAGTACTGTATGGTTTTATTGTACAGTCGTGAAGGGGATTACAAAGATCTGGGTCAATTCGAAACCGGCTTCCATCCCTAAATCTCAGCCAGCACATAATTACGGCGCGGGAGAAGCGAGGCGGACGTCGTCGCTCGCTCGTGGGCCGTCTCTTAGTTTTTCACCACTGCACCACTTGGCACTTTACAAGTTTTGACCCGCCCTCTTTGTGGCTACTTCACTCCCTGACACGCCATCAATTTTAAAACGGGTGTATTCGCAGAGCTTCGAGTATCGTTCGAGAGCGCTCCACGACTCGGGGGCGCCTCGCCCACCTAATCATATTCCTTACAATTTTATTTCACACCGTTATTTTATTTTTATCGGCGACGTCGAAATTGAATAACAATCTATTAAAATTTCAAAAAGAATAAGAAATGATCTATTTTTCAGATCCATCTCTAACCATCTGTTCGAATTAGAATTTCCTGGAGGTTTTAAACAGATGGCAATGATGAGACAAAATATGTAAATTAGGGAATAACGATACATTTCTAGCGAAGGTCACAGAGTAAACATTTTACCTGCGCGGATGAAAATTTAATTAAAGGTAGCGCAATGAACAGGTTGTATCAGAAGCATATTTGGGAAAATTTCTGAAAACATATTCGTGAAATTTTCTGAATAACTATGCCAGTATACTGTTAGAGGTTATTTTGCTCAAGGATAATATCTGCTAGATAAAATTTATATTTTAACCTACATGAAAGTTAAGCAAACTATTTTGGATTCATATCGAGCGCTCAAACTATATTACCAATGTGTCCAGTGGGTACATATTTCAACCCAAAATAAGCCTTTTTGCTGTTTTTTCCCAGCAAACTAGTGCTGAGGATAAATTTATAGCCTCAAGAGGATTTTCTGTCTGACCAAACAAGCCAAACGTTAGGTAAGTAAAACGCCTGATTTGCCTAAAAGCTCTCTCACTGGCTTATGCAGTAATTTCAACATTTTACGTAGGAGCCGCGTTGTAATTTTCTGCGTTCTTTTATGCAAGGTAAGATTTTCATATTTTAAAATTTAGCATATACATAAGTATTTTAAAAAATGTGCTGAAGGAGGATGAAACGTCTAAAAGCATGAATTATGGTCTTATACTGATATGCCAGCGAATACAAACACAATTTATTTTCATTGTTGAAATAAAAGCAGCGATCTCTATTTTGCAGCGTTTTGCGCCACAACTTTAAGACAGTCAACTCCAAGAATATAATGGTGACCATTATGTAAAATATTTATAACACTTTCCACTACACTGAAGTTATATTTAGGCCACAAATGAAAATTTAGTTTAATTTAGTTGGATGAAACGTCTAAAAGCATGAATTATGGTCTTATACCGATATGCCAGCGAATACAAACACAATTTATTTTCATTGTTGAAATAAAAGCAGCGATCTCTATTTTGCAGCGTTTTGCGCCACAACTTTAAAACAGTCAACTCCAAGAATATAATGGTGACCATTATGTAAAATATTTATAACACTTTCCACTACACTGAAGTTATATTTAGGCCACAAATGAAAATGAGCACAAATTTGTAATATTCTTGCTAGGCCATTTATATCGTTCTTGTAAGTCAGCCGATACTAAAATAAAATGGATTGATCCTATAACGTAACCGACCCTCTGAAAAGGCGATCTATATTTTACGTTTTTAAGTTACGACCAGAGAGCGACAGTTTGCGAAATAAATAGCGGCCGAAAAGGGTTGGCGAGTTTTCCTTAGAACTATAAAATAAGGCAGATATTGCAAGAAAAACGCCTCGAAGATAGAGAATAACTATAATAAACAGTATAATTATGATACCTACGAACGAAATTAGGGAGACTCATCACTTCAACGTTTGTAATAGGCAACTCACACCTGGCTGATATTAAAGTCCCATTAATCGAATCGAAAACTTGTCCCATTACGGATTCCATTATTTCCTGAGTGATCATCATTATTACGGTTGTATTAGTTAAGCCAAATAGTAATACAGATACATTTTCATTAGCACACGAATCAAACATTCAGTGTATTACTTATTATCCATAAGCAGATATCATAAATCGATTTCCATTGATAGCCAAATGAAATTTCCACCAGCGTTATTTTAACAAAAGAGGTATCAATTAACGGAATCTCCTTTGGACCTTGTTAAACGAGTTTGAATTATTTATAAAGCTCCATGTTCGATGCTGTGAGTGTCGATTTCAAACAAATTATGGATTAATAAGAGGATATCGATTGATTATTTATACAGAGTGATTACAAAGTTGGATGAATCTGATGAATCTCCAAATAAAATTCAGCAAATTCAACGTGATACATATCATATCCATCCACTGTCATGGCTAATTGGACTTTTGTAAACCATAAAATCCATCAGTGCATGAATTCCATCATCCTGGGAAATCAATGTTGAATTTGTAAGTGGTTGTTTCGCATTCGAAATGCTACAAAGTTGACGTCGGTTTGTGACCTACATAGCGGGGCAAATCGAGAGTATTCCGGAGTCGCAATTACACATACGCGGCAAGTTTACAGACCACTCGTAAACTACGCCGGAGAACAGTCGCGGCCTTATTTACGAGCCCCGAAACAAGCAAACCCCATCCTGCAAGGATTAGCTCCCGAACTCGCCGCATACTGCTCAAGTATAAGCACCTATATACTGTAACCTGGAATGTGAACATGAACATGAACATAGGTACCGCACCCAGCCAGGACAAGCCTGCTCCGGTCAAACCGGCATACCGGGGGGCACGAGGTTGTGGAGCGCAGTTTTGTGCTAACGCTCCGGGATGGTAGTCGACCGGCTATGCAGCCAGACGCCGATTTGGAGAAGGTTGTTATTAAGGATAGGGATAAGCGTTAGTAAAAATTGGTGTTCGTTGATTATTGAGTTGACCCATCTTGGGGTTTGTTAGTGTTTGGCTTTGCAAGAGCTATCTTAACCCGTGCGCTGTGTAATGTTGGTCCTATTGTGAGTAATCATAACCGCTTCGGGTGTAGTAGGTGGATCTTAAATGTGGGTCGAATAGATCCTATGTCGCTAAGGGAAAAAACTGCGGCATTCTTGTTGGTCTTCCGTTGCTTCGATCTCTTGCAAACGGCGCCGGCACTCTTTAAGTGTATTTCTAACCTCTATATCTTGAAGATGATGCTTATAATGGAACTTCGCCTTCTGTAGGTTTGTAATTTCCTCTAGTAAAGTTTCTTGGTATTTTTCTCGAGTGGTGGTACTTTGAAGCATCTCGTAGTTTAGGGTTTTGTAGTCAAACTCGTTCGCAACGTTGGCCCTGCTTAGTCTTATTGGAGATCTCGTAGAGTCCCTATTGGAATTTAACGTGAGGGGCTTCAGGTTTCCCCATATGATTCTATGATAAAGATAAAGAATCTTTATTGGTAATGTAAAGTTGTAACATACATAGGTATAGGTATAAGTACTAATATCACAGAATATGCTACACAAATTAAAATATCTCGTCAAATTGAATTTATAACATTTAGTTTTTATAAAATTTTTGAAGTTACATTATGTCCAGTTTAATTTAAAAAAAAAAGGAAATTTTTGTTATTAAAATCATGTCAAACATAATAATAGGTATGTAATCATACAATATGTCAACTTAAATAAATCTTGGTACTGTCACTATGGTCAGATAGGATTGTTATTTCACCTTTGATGTAATTAAAAATCTGGTTGTTTTTGGCATCTGTCATTATGTGGTCTATTTGCGATGTTTTGTTTCCCGACGTCCAAGTCATTTTACAGCTGCGCCGGCCGAATGATGTGTCCAATCGGAGATTTTCCCGTGCAATTAGATCTAATAAGATGTCTCCGTTGTCGTTACTTGTTTGGTGTGAGAGATTTTTGCCTATTTGATTTTTATCGCGAAGTTCGTGTGTATCTGTGAGTCCTATGTGGGCGTTGAAGTCACCTAGTATGATTGTTATTGAGCTCCTTGGTTTGTTCTTGGTCAGTTGTAGTAGCCGAGTCGCGTCGTTTGCTGCTGATGACGTTGAATTGGACCAGTGCGTTGTGGTAATGAATAGAGAGGCTCCACTGCTTGTATCTATTGAAGCAACCATATTGTTTGTGTTTGCTTTAGTCCAGTTCAGCCTTAGGCCGCTGCTTTTTCTTATGAGAATAGCTAGGCCTCTTCTGCTGTTGTTTCCGCTTAGGTGCCACGTATAGTGACTAGATTCGTAGGTCCCGGATTTTAAGTGAGTTTCCTGTAGGCAGGCAATATGGATAGATTTTCCGTCTAGAAACTCGTCGATCTCTCGTTTTTTAGTCAACGTTGCGGCGCCTCTAACATTCCATGTGGCAATGTTTATGTTTTCATTTACTACCTGTTTTTTTGTTGCTTGGTGTGGCCTGGGGCGGGCAAGTCTGTATCCGGACTCATCTGGTATCTCCTCTGGAGGCTAGTTCCAAGAGTTAGACTAAGGTCATTTTGCGTGGTGCACTTATTACTCCTAGGTGATTTTCAAAGCAATCAAAGTGGTTCCCCGTAAATATTAGACCTATGCTACCTGCGGCGTCGTTTGGTGCCTTAGGAGAGAAACATACTGTTTCTTGTAGCGGGTTTTTTTGAAAGATTTTCACGTTAATACTATAATATTCCGCTGCCGCTATAAGTATGTCTGTGCCGCCCCATGTATCATCTTGGTATTGTGATAGAATGTAGTTCCCGATTTGTTCGCTTTGTGCTGAACTATCTATATTACTTCTGATCGCTAGGTACATTTGTGGATCGCTTTGGTTTTGCTCAACGTGGCGTGCGAGGTTTCGTCGAATGTGTTGGTGGTCAAAGGTAAGGCCATACAAGTCGTTAATTTGGTGGGCTATAGCGCGATACAAGCAGTTGCCGTCTCCTGGTATTTTTACGATAGGGTTCCCTATTTCCATATCGGCTTTGTGCCTTACCGTGGCGGTATCGCAGAAGACGGGGTGCCGTGGCTAGCTCGTGATATCTTTCAGGTATGCGCGTGATCCTTATTGTTGAGGTTTGTTGCGAGGCTGTGAAGGAAGCTTATTTACTATGTATTTGTATTAGTTAACTGGTATATCATGCACTATATAAACAAATAGTTGTGGGCATTTGTAAAAAATGTCTTCATTTATCTTTACTCTAGCAGGCAAACACTCCACTGTGCTAGCTCCCAGCGTAGGTACCAATTTTTTTTTCCCGTCCCTCCTCGAATTCTAGGAAGGATTACGATAGGTACTTTTGTTTACAAGTGGACAAAGGCCCTATCTGCAACATGTGCAGACCATCAGGGCTGTTTCAAGAGAAACGCCTCAGAAACAACCCCCATTTATATCCATGACCGCGCCGGTTATTCAAAAACAAAACGCAACAAAACGAAGTTTCTTTTTTTTTTTTTTTTTAGAAGTATTATTTTTTCTATATCTATTATATCTTAAAATTGCTAAGCGCGGCAGATGTAAGCGTGTTGAAATCGTGGGAATGGAAAAGCCTGGAATGTTCCCAGTAAATAAGGCATAATATTTTAGGTGCTTCACTAGTAAATAATGCTAAGCTTCAACATGAACATGAGCCTGAACCTAACAAATGCAATCGGTTTAGTACTTAGTATATAGGGGCGACCTGGACTTTACCTTACCGAGGTCTTTTATTGAGGTAGATTTCTACCGATATGGCGAGGTGCCGCAAGTCGCTGAGATGCATGCATAATCTTTACTTACTTTCAGGAGTGATTTATTTTTTAGTTTTAATAGTGATTCCTAGGGAGTGAAATAAAAATGAAATATGTAAATAAAAGCCCCGTGTGAGGGGGTTTTTACTGCAGTCTGTGTAGATATGTATTTTGAAATCGGATAAGCTAGTTACGCGTAGGTTTGATCTGTAAGTAACCGATGTTTGAAAACAGACTTGTCCCTCGTGGCAGACGTCTAGACAATATCCTAGGATGTTGAGGAAGGAGAGATAGAAGAAAAAGGGTTTAGGCCGCGTTTGGCTAATATGGAACAAGCTCACCGAGTATTCCTTTTGTTGGAGTGGGTTACCCCGCGCTGGGCGCTGGTACCGCTGTTCCCGGTGGCCTCTGATGGCAATGACGCGGGTCACGTACACTGGTTGTCACTCACGTCTCACTGATTCACTCATGTAAAGATTATAAACACGCGTTGCACGGCACTTGATTGATAGGCACTTTTCGCGGGGCCAGAGAATTGACCTAAGCTAGGGATAGGGACCGTCAAGCTTTGCTCGCAGCGACTGCGCCAGCCGCTGGCAGATGTTGTGCCTATTGTTTAATAGATCCATTGTATTGACGAGGCTCTATTGATCGTTCCCGAAAGCGACCGCTCGTCACGGCGTCCAAGACGAGACTCCTATATACTGTAACCTGGAATGTACATGAATATTTTTACAGCGTTGCCTGAAATTTGACATAAAGTTATTCATTATTTTAATCGCAGCCGAGCGCTCGCACGTATGCTGGCCTCTGAATATTTCATAAGCACACACGCGGGATGGAGCCGGTCGAAAACAAAACTATTCGTGGGTAATGGAACGCTGCACTCGCACGCGATGTATAATGCGAGTGCCATTGTCAGTTCATGGTGGCAGTATAAAACTTCACCGGCGTGATGAATGGGGAGATGACGTCCAATAAACGTGGAGCTGAAATGCAAGCGGGTGTGTGAGCGACGCGCGGCGGCCGACAATAGGCGTGCATCGCGGAGGTTGCGGCAGACGTTACGTAACCGGCCTCCCGCCACGCCATACCTCGCCCACCCCGTTTTGACACTTCCGAGCCCACCCGCCGCCGAGCCGCACGCCCGCGCCGTTCGGCCCCAGCCATGTATTATTCCTCTGCAACTCATTTCCTAATGTTATTCGGCACGGCTGCTATAATTAAAAACAAACCAAACCTTTCCTACAATATTTACACTATCCCTGCTCTTTGTATATGGACCTATGTATATGGTATGTCCCTATGTAACTGTAGTATCGAGTCCATCCGAGCTTAATAATCTCTATTTCCAAAACAACCTGAAAAGGATTACTTCGATCACAAAAAGTATGTAGCGAATCAAGCCTCCCATCTCCTGAATATTGTAATCTTATCTAAACAACTCTGAAGAAGAGGCATAGCAACCGGGAACTTCCATCTGCGATACGAAACCACAGACGTAATAAAGCGAAACTTTCCGAAGCTTGAATAAATAACGAGATATGTCAGGATATTGCGTATCCTCTCCGAAACAGAATCCGGGCCGGTATATCACCTGCGACAAATGAACCGGGAAAGGTTCGACTCGACGTCAGATCTGGCTTACACGCATCTTCCGAATCCTCAAAACCCGGTCGACCCTAATAGCGGGTCGCCTTTATGGTGCCGGAGCAGAATAACTATCAATAAGACACTTGATGCCCGACAATTGGAAACACTTAGAACCGACTTTATGTCAGCAGTAAAGTCCGCGAGGGCGATTAGGGCCAGTAAACCGCTCTGCGAGACAGCCAGTTCTTTTTGTCACAAGTGTAATTATTCGGCACCGAGTCGAGACTGGAAAAATCTTCATTCGCTCGCGCAGATAAACTTTGTGGAAACGGGGGGTGGTGCGTTATGTCGGTGAGTAATTCCGTTCGCACTGGGGTATCGTTTAACAAATTCGAGCCAAACCGTGGGATATAACTTACAATGCCACGCAGTGTTGAGATAATTTGAGCGATAACAATGTAGCGGGCGTGCCTCGTTTTCGCATTCGACCCGTGTTATACGACGTCACGAACCTGCCTCCTGCCTCCTAGAACCGGCTCCCCTCCCCGGAGAGGGGGAGCCGTGTTTACACTAAATTACACGGAGGTGACTGTCATAAAGCTTATCGGAGAACGGCCAACTATAACAATAATATTGAATTCGGGCTGCGACAAATGATTTCCATGCGGAAACTGTTGGGTTTCGATTTGACAAGGGACACAAAACTTGAAACTTTAGAGTGAAATACTAGGAACACAATGTATGAATATAGAGCATGGATAGTCAAACATTTGTAGAATAGAGAACAGTTAACGAAGCGAGCAGTCTAAGCATAAACATTGGAATACAAAGAATAACTTTTTAATCCCGGCGAAACTGATTGTATAATTTAGCATACAGCGTAAGCCCGTGGCAGCTTGAGCTTGCAATCCCCGGCCAGCAATAATCCACCTACCAGCAAACAAAGTTAAGTAGCAAACATTTCAAATAAATATTTACTTTGTATTAACGCGAGAAACTGCAAACCGGCTACATCGGAACGAACAAGTTGAACCGTAGTTTCCCTGCAAGTACTTTAGTGTGAGTAACTAGTTTGATTTGTTTCCAAGGAAGCAATTCACGTTTCAATAAGTATATAAGTATTATATCCGTTATCTAGTACCCACGACACAAGCGTTTGCTTAGTGTGGGGCTAGATGGCGCTGTGTGCAATGTCCCGGAATATTTATTTTTATTTTTTATAATAGACAGAGAAACGCATTTGCATTTAAGATAGCAACTTTGTATTGCATGCCGTCGTCAATTGCAAAACGCACACGCCCAAGAAAGAATCGGCAATTGCAATGTAATGGATCGTTTTAAGCTAGGGTCTTTATTTTTTTTCTGAGAGCTTTGAAGTAAATACAATTTCCGGCAATTTGTTATTTTGTACTAGCAGGGCCGGAAATTACTGCGGGCTAGTAGCTTTCTTGATATACCTAATTTTCCATCTCGCTCCGGGATCCAGACGGTAGAAGCACAAAGCCCCGGACAAAAGGTTTTCGTATAAAATAATTGCTAAGTTACGTGAGGAGATTGTACAACGTAAGGAAAAGTCTCGAGAGAAACATCTTGTCATTCAATGCGGACTAATGGCCCGAAACCACTGGCTTACAAATCCTAGGACACATTTAGATTCTCCCACCTACCCACATAAATCATACGAAATTGGACTGACGACAATTACTCGAAGGAAAGGGCAGATGAAAGTACTAGGTTGCCCTAAACTTGGACTGGGATCAGTGACACGAAGTAAAATAAGTACTTAGGATATAAATCCTACGTTTTCTTTGTCAAAGTATAAGTAAGTAGGTAAGTCATTGAAATGAAAATTCAGAAAATATCTTGCTGCGAATACTTCTTTCTAAATTAAAAGGTCTTATCTTATAGAAGAAGCAAGACGGCACTGATTTAATAAAGCCGTAATGCCTTAATAGGCCGTGGCGTAGGGCCAAACGTTTACAAAACGTAGGTACGAAAGCAAAATTGTATTTTCAATTCTTCTTTTAAATGAATTTGAATATCATATCTGATGACGTATAGTGCTTTATCAGTTAAGGATAAACAGATAGCAAAGCATATACTTGGCATGACTGATATTAGATAAGGTGTCGCGATCGTGATACCGTATCATTTCATACACACAACCCACACTAGCTGATAAGAATCTTTAACTCTCTCTAAATAGACATCCATGAACCGTGAATAAACTAAGAGTGAAATGTTCACTTTCTGCATTCACTTGGTGATTTCATGACTTAAAATAATGTAGGCTTGCTATTACAGCTACGTTGTGTATAAATTAGTTAAATTTACCTTATCATTATGAAAAATTAATCCCATTTAAAAAATATGCGAACATTCAACGCCTCTGAAACAATGTGAAATTAGCAGTTGTATTCATGCAACTATCAATTTAACAGCATGCATGGTTATAATATTGAAATACTTATTATTACGGGTGAGTACCATTATTATGGAGTTCCCAAATTAGCGCGATAATGACTAAATAGAGGTAAATTACTTAGTCGCATAAATAATGTCCTTGAACATAATATGATAAACTTATATAATGTACTTTAAAGGACTTCTGTTTTTATGTAACACTAGCTGGTGCGCGCGACTTCGTCCGCGTGGAATAGTTATTACCATAAAAACGGTTCTAGTGAGTTAACCTTAAAAGATAGACATATACCGTTGCGGACATTTTGTTAGATCATTTCAAGAAAAGTAATTCTTTCATACACATTTTTTTGATATCTTGAACCGTTTTCGCAGCGCACGCAACGGAAGCCCGCAAGGATGAATAATTTTCCCCGTTTTTTTTACATTTTCCATTGTTTCTTCGCTCATATTAGTTGCAGCGTAATGTTATATAGCCTAAAGCCTTCCTCGATAAATGGTCTATCCAACACAAAAAGAATTTTTCAATTCGCACCAGTAGTTCCTGAGATTAGCGCGTTCAAACAAACAAACAAACTCTTCAGATTTATAATATTAGTATAGATTACTTAGTTTTTTTACGAGGTAGGTATAGGTTTACGTTTGACAACAGCCTGCCTGATGTTAAGCATTGCTACAGCCTAGGGTGTAACATGCTTACCTAGAAGATACCTATATGTAGTATCAGGTATTTTAAGTTAATAACCTTCGAGTTGCGTTTTAGACGGGATGATTCACAATAAAAAACAATTAATGAGGAAAGATTCTTGCTAAATTCCGTAATCATTAAACATACATACAATGATGGCTTGCTTGATAGTTTAGTATACCTAACAAGTATTTAATAAACCGGTTTATTGTATGGAAAGCTCAAACTTTCAGTAACTGAATTTGCATCCATAAACCAATTATGAAGAAGACATTAACTAAATAAAAAGCTAACTACTAAAGATATAAATTAGGATGATACTGCTTCTTCTTATCAAATGAGTAGCCAACTCTGGTGTCGAGAGTTTTCAAACCGCCCTAAGGGCCTCTGACATCGCTTAACGACTGCCGAACTAGACAACTTAAGATGATACTTCAAATAAAGTAGTTATTATGTATTAGTGTTTCCGTGTAAACTAGGATATGTGAATTCAAACTTTTCTAATCAAAACCCGGTAAAACATGCATATTGCAAAATATACCATGAATATTGTAAAATATGCCCTTGGGGAGAAATATAATTTTTGATATGTAATATCTACGCTCCAGTAAAAGTATGACAGCGATGTCAAAAAGAAACTACAAGCAATCCGAAATGGAATTCAATCTGTTCAATAACAGCTTGCATAAAGTATTTATTGGCATGCCACATTTGATTTATGTATCAGGGAGTGCTCCGAGAGCGGAGTGCGGGAAATGCAACCTAACATGTTGGCAGACACTATGTGATATCAGTGTCAACATTTAGAGTGCAGTAGAAACTTCAATCATTATCTCTATGCACTGCAATCTAGAAAACTATCTAAATATTCACTTCATACGTTAATAAGATTTTGAAGATTTTCACTCTTCCGGAGAACCATTTCTCTTTTGGGATTGATGGTGGTAAGCCCCTGAGTATTCCTTTTTTTCTTACTGCAATAGTTAAGTCATTACGAGATAAACTGATTTGTCAAATTTCATCCAATAAGACCGTAGCGCACAATTCTAGTGGTAGCCAGCGGGTTCTTATTCAGTTCTAGTTGCTCTACCAGAATACATAAACTAGATCCAACCAAAGTCCTCAGACAAGACAATCTATGGCGGAGTCGTTAGTGCAATAGGGTATAGTATTGCAGTGACACGTATATTTCGCCGAGTACGTTTCCTGTGTTTCCGGAGACGGCTACCGTACGCGATACAGCTCTCTAAAATTAAATTTTCGCTGCAGTAGTTCGAGTTGCAGATGTGTTTGCAAGCGAACGGCGGCGAATAATTGTTCGTGTTGAATTTTGGGGCCACTCTGCCGGATTTATTGGAAGGCTAACTGTTTTACGACGTGAAAAAGCGTGATTGGTGACGAGCGCTGTGTAAAGAAAAATTTAAAGCGAGATTGATTGATTACGATTGAATAAAACTGTGACCTCGACTATTTAAATTGATTCAATACAAACTGAAAGGATAATTATGACATCAATATATAAAACAAGGAAAAATATCACAAATACAACACACCAGCACAGTTCACACGTCATTGTCGCGTTAGGCTCTCCGATAAATCAAACCATGACAATATGTAGGGCAAACGGTCAACATGTAAAATGAATTATTAAACTGTTCCATTGAAACTAAAATCAATTTTGAAACGAAAACATATAAACTCGATAGTTTGGTAAAGTTCAGTGTATCTAGTTAAGTGGTTAGTGGAATTCTTGAAGCTAAGTACTAATATAGAACAGCTAAGTATAGTAGGTACACAATTTCCGTTGCTTCATTACATCGAAAATCTATTTAGAAATTCTGCTAAAATCGACAGCTTGTCGACAAAGACGCTATGCAAGTCTCAGAAATTGTAACACCAGACGATGTCTCAAAAACGGGCAGACGTGTAACTTAACACCAATAAGTCTGGAATGGTATGATTTGGCATGGAAGTAGCATGACCTCAGCGGGGCGAAGGCCCACTCCACTTGGCAGATCGCCAGCAACATTAACACAAATATCAGGCCGGGGATGCGAACGACGCATGAAGCCTAACGCTGCAATTAAGTACCATTCGCGTTTGAGGTTTGCAGCTAAAAGGTCGAACTTTTATGGAGAGCACCAAACTTGCTACAGAGAAGATACATATTTCTCAAATACATCGTTCGTTACGAATGTTTTCAAAACGCATGAGAAAAGTATCATATACAAACATATTCTAAGTTAGTGAAGATCTGGAGATGTATATAGTGTTCTTCCGCTGCGACTGCTCCTGAACCGGATTCAAACAACAAACTTAGCAGTTTTTAGGGGAGTTTCATTTACAATGGATTTCCGCAAAGTAACGCCTGATTCAATATTCTTATGTTCTAAGTTATTTTGTCAAGTGCTAAACCCGCAATATAACTTGAACATTATATTCTACTTATTTCTTTTTTCTTATAATAATACAATAAGATAATTAAAGAACTTATATAATTAACATTCATATTCTATTAAACTATTAAGTAAGTTGGTCTATGACAGAAGTTATTTGTCCAAAAGGTCCAAGGTCTAATGTACAAGTAGAGTACGCCGCATGATTCTCAAGGGCGCAATTTTGAAAATTAGGGTCCTAAACGCAAATGGCTAGAAGGCCGGCGAAAAGGATGAGCAGCATGGTAAATATTTCAGAGCAGACATGGTTATTGGTCACCCAAAATGGAGATTGCATACATTTTATCTTGGCAATTGCACCCAATAATTTGGGTTGCGCAAAATCTGGGTCCACGAGAATGGGACTTTGATGTCGCTACACTTTTAATTTTGACTGCGATCGTGACGTGAACTAATTAACTGAAACACAATGTGGTTCATGATAAAAACAGAAGTAATGCGTTTAATGTACAAGTACAAATGTGAAATCCAAAGCCAATATTGGTGTTGTTAGTTTCGTATTTTACGTTACAATAATGCCAGTATCGGATTTGCCAGACATGGATCCAAATCCTCTTTGCAGCACGCCAGTTTAAAGTAACGTATAGCAGCTTAGTGCAAAGTCCTGGGAACATTGCTTGCACATCGGCGACGAAATAGTGGACGCTATTTTGTAGTTCTAATACTGAATTCAGACTTAAATGGGTCCATAACACGATTAGAATAGAAACTAAATTCAATCAGGAGGAATTTATATGCTTTGTGAACTATTAGTATTAGTATTGGTATTGAATGTTGAAAATAGACTGTGCTTGTCTCGAGTTAGTTAGACAAGCGAATTACATTTTATGTGATAGACTAGGCAAGTCGCCAGCTTTTTTGCTATTTAATATTAACCTAGACTGTAGCCCAGTTTTCTAGAGAAGTAGTTTGCCAATCGCCATTACTAACGCTTACTTACTACCCTTAAAATGTAGATATACTTAAGTAGGTAATATTAAATTGTGTTAGCCCAGATTTTATAAAATACTTGGCCCTGACATAATGTAGTTCATACAATTGTTGTATAGCCAGCAGTTGTATAAAACCTAAACGTTGCTCCCTTAGGCTCGACGCTGTCTTATTGAAATGAAGGTTCTATTCAAGAAAGGCTCCATTCATTCGTCAGTCACGTGAGACGACAAAAATAGACGCGACGCATCACGTGAAACAGCTGTTGCAAGTGACGTAGCTACAATAGAGCCTTCCGGATATACACTGAAAATTACTTTCTGGGGTAGCTCTGAGGTAGTGCAATGACCCAAACTGAGCTTGTTTGCAATTTTATTGTTTGTTTCGCTGCAAATATTCAGCCGATATTTGATGACAACAATTGACACTTTATAAGGTTACGATATCATGCGACAAATCTAAGGTCAAGATCAAGTTCGAGCACATTACACGTTGTTTGAACAAGAGCACCAAAAATGGAGAGCATCTTTATACACGTCCGACCTTCCTACGCGATAAAAACGCCATATGAGTCATCTGACAAGACCATAAGGACTGAGCAGACGTTAAGTCTTACGTAAGCATGATTCTCATCTGAGGCGAGACTTTGAGCGAGATTTTCACTGTTCGCTAATACCCCAAGTTCGGAACGCAAATTTCGTGGCAATCAAACAATTTTCCAAAGTCTTCTTAAATAAGTTAAAGAACTTGAGGGATACAACTCAAAAAGTAAACGGTTTTGAGTAGGGGAAGTTGGAAGCAATTTCTTTTTATCGGGTTTTATCTAACAAGTTTAGTACACTTGCATAAGGGTGTAACGAACTGTGGACTGGAGGCGGTGGACGGTTGAAATACGCCAAGAAGATGGTTCGTGACGATAAGGAAAAACCCAGCTCTGCTGAAACAGTGGAGAAACGAAACGCCGCGAGTTACAAGTGGGGTGGACGATTAGAATATTATATTACGAGCATATACTGTTGAAATAGAGATAACGGATGTGTCAGCTTGTGCTCTATCTAAAGCGAATTTTAATGTTATTATAAAAGTGGATAGACTAACAAACATTTTAAATTGACTCGTTGCGCTATCCTAATTTAAAGCCACTGTTTATCTTGCAATGCAACGCTTTTTGAATTTCTGGATTTTATACAACCGACAATAACAAAAAATACAAAGCTGGTATTGCTTTACATTTCGTATTTGTGTGTGAAAATGATAATATTATACATACACATGGCATGCAAGTACACTCAATGAGTAGGAAGCCAGGAAGTTGAAGGAAATGAGCTGTTCGAACGAACAGTCACATATTAGGGGGTATCTACAATAGGATCTGTGACAATGACAAATGCACGTGAGATATCCTCCGCCCTGATCAGTTCTGGCACACGCGCGACAAACATCAATCGTAGCTAGCATTGTTCCCAGTATCTTACACTAATAGAGAAAGGGAATTGTCACAAGTTTGACGGTGAAGACGGAGTTGATCTCACTAACATATCTAGTAATATCGACATGGGGATACCTAATTAGCCACGGTAAACGATTTTAAGATTAAGTTTTCATCACTAAGGCACGAAGTAAGTTACTTGATCAAATTAAGGAAAGAAAGGCGCATGATACGAAAACTAACATTTTCAGTTAAAAAAGATATTTTTGCACTAGCTATTTGGGAAACCGGGTCCGCCAAAAACATAGCAAAGAAATCAAGACAAATTGTCGAACCGGGAATTTTTAATTTGTGAATTTGAGCCACGTAGCTTGTCGTTACCGTGCGAGCGTCAGTGATTGATGATGTGACTCCAGCACATGTGAGTCAAGTTGTATGAAGGTCGCGCGCCGGATGCCAGCCTCGAGTGATAACGCTGCCATGCCACTATACAGACTAACTGAAACTTTAATTCTCTTCTATATAAAAATAAGCGAGTGTGGCTCAGTTCCAGTGTCTACTTTTCATCCAGACGCATTGGTTCGAATACGACCCTACACCAATGACTTGTATTTTCAAGTTATGTGTGGATTTGCACTTGCTTAACGGTGAAGGAAAACATCGTGAGAAAACCATCATGTTTGAAGACCACAATATCCGAGGACATGTGTCTTCCGTGGAAGGACCTGGGCGCCCACCACGATGTATCTGCCCAAAAGAACTTCCCTAACGAACCAATTCGGCGGGGGAGTCACGACCCTCAGTCATGAGGAAATATGACTCAGTAGGTTATAAAAATAAATCATTTAAGTAAAACTATGAATGTGAGTTATAAATATATTTGCTACGATAACAGCGCTATATGTAGGACAGAGACAGACGGTACTAACTGTGAAACTATTTTTCTCTATGAGTTAATTTATTAAGTGCTAAACCTGCACTATGGTTGTTTTAAATTAAACTTAATCAGCCGCTCAGTCTGAATGTGTATGGAAATGAGTGTGGATTTTCGCGCCTGGCAGTTAGTAGACCGTAGCCTAGTTGGTTAAGGCGTTCTGGACGGTGATCGGAAATACGCAGGTTCGAATCCTGCCGGTCGTGATTATTTTCGCTCATTTTCCAATAAAAGTTTAATTATGTTTCTCTAGTTCAATTGAGTTGGCGAATGTGAATTTCGAATATTTATCGCATTTAATAGTTTAATCGACGCAGAATGGAGTGTGGGCGATAATGGAATCTATGGAAAAAAATATACCAATCACTAAATATGCACACCTGGGCGGGTGAACATATAATTTTAATAATACTGTGATTAACTATTATCATATGTATTTTTTATAAATTTGTCAATAAATATCTGTATCAACTACAACTGCAGTTTGTAGTGTGTGTTCGTCATTAACCATAATAAAGTAAGCTGTTGATAAACTTCTCATAAGGCCCTTCAAAAGGAGCAATCAACACTTTTAAGCACTCTGACAATAATAATAAGGTAGAAAGAATGATTCTAAGAAGCCCTAATCAACTTCAAATCAAGCAGATCATATTACCATCGCCAGTTAACCTTTGTGTTAGTTCGCTACATAATGTTAATTACCGCCCGCTCGCATAATAAAGTGTGGGCAAAAAACAAGAACTTTGCAACTCTACAAAATCGATTTCAACTTCCTGCTTGGTGGTTGTTTTGTTCGGGAAAATGTAAACTCCATTTTGTATTTTCTCGGTGAAAAATGTCGGGAACAACGTATGCACGAGTACACTCTGCAATGGGACTACATGAAAACTGCATTTTGCCTAAATGTCTACATTCCAATACTTTCTGCCAAGAATATGTACCTAAGTACTATGTTTTATAGTTGTGTGAAACAATTCTGTGAAACACCCCGACACACAAATATTGCAATTTCAAACTAAATTCACCTAGTTTGCTAGTTTGATGGTAAATTATTAAGCTAGAGCTTGTACAAAGCAATTAGCTACCTACACCACATAGTTGGTTGTTATTATGATGTTATGTCGATGCAATTTAAACCTCTAATTAATTTAATTGCAAACTTGCTTAGATTCTCATGTAATTATACCTACCTAAGAAATATTAATTGATTAAGTAAATATTATAATTAAAGTTAAGTAAATGTTTCACTAATATTTTATAATGACTAAAATTCATATCACCAAGAGCAAAAAAAGATGTCCTGTTGTTGATGTTGTCTATAGGAAAAACACCTTTACATCCACTGCAAATGGTATAGTTAGGTACCATTGTTAATACAACATAACTAACAACATACTAACAAAATATACTTTATTGAAATAAATATTTAATCACAAGTTAAATCATTTGCCATCATTCAACAGCACAGTTCCCAAAATATTAACTAGGTACCTAACTTTAGTTAGAAGTATTTCAAGTCCTAACAATTTTAACTCTACATTTTAACCAATTCTCGAAATATAGTCATTATTTTAAAACCTCGTCGGCGAGTCGCGAGTTTAACTTATAGCCCGTTCACACGTTATGGCAATTAATTTTAAACTTTATGCCAATTATCTTACGGTTCATGTGCCGGTGCAAACTCTCTCATTAGCGAATAAATAATGTAATGCTGAATGAGATTTATGCTAATTTCGGTTATGTATTCACATTTGCAATGTTTACATTACTGGGTCTCTACATAACTTTGGTCTGGTCAGTCTATTTAGATAGATATGTAGTTATGTGCACATAGCTAGGTAGGTACTTTCTTTAAATTCTTTCTATATCCAAACAAATTAAAGTACAACAATTAAAATCAATGTTATCTCATACAGGAGACTTGTATATCAGCATGATACCTATGTTAGATTACCTATGTTTGACATGTTTTTAATATCAAAAATTTTCATTATGTTTTTAAAAAATCTTGACATTGTAACTTCTAAAATTTTATTAAAACTAAATGTTATAAATTCAATTTGACGAGATATTGTAATTTGTGTAGCATATTCTATGATATTAGTACTTATACCTATGTTACAACTTTACATTATCAATAAAGATTCTTTATCTTATCTTATCTTTTTATCTTTATGTGATTAACCTATATTGTCCCACTTCTGGGCAAAGGTCTCCCCCAACTTTCCATGCGTCCCGGTCGAAGGCTTCCTCCCGCCAGACACCCTGAAACCGGTCGAGATCCTGACGCCAGCGGGTCTTGGGCCTTCCTCTACCACGTCGCCCTCGAGGTTCCCACTGTGTCACGATCCCAGCCCAGCGTTCGGGGCGCATACGAACTACGTGACCCGCCCAATCCCATTTTAATTTATTTATTTATTTATTTGAATAATGGGCGAGCAGCAAATTGCTGATGTGCCCATATCACACTGTGTCAAAATTGTTTTATATAGTCCACACAAAGATAAAAAATTAAACTGTCCACTGGTGCAACGATCACAAGTTAACAAGAGATTTTTTGGTTTTACGTAACCAGTCATCAAGCCGGTTCTTAAAGTTGTTTACAGATGTTGCACTGACCACCTCTTTTGGCAACCTGTTCCAGTTATGAACCACTCTGTTGCTGAGTATGTGGTGACCTGTGTTAGTTTTGGCAGAGCATCGCTTGATTGTCTGGTTGTGTCCCCTGCTATGATCACAACGATTAGTCTGTACAAACCAATTTGATGTATCCGGGAGGTTGTATAGTCCATTCAAAAGTTTAAAAGTCTCTATAAGGTCTCCACGTAGTCGCCTTTCTTCAAGAGTGGTAAGACACAAGATTTCCAGCCTTTGCTCATAGGTTTTTCGGCGTAGGGCTAACGGCATCCTGGTCGCTCTTCTTTGGACACTTTCAAGGTGATTAATGTCCTTCCGAAAATATGGGCTCCAGACTTGGAACCCATACTCTAATAGTGGCCTGATGTAGGTCTTGTATATCTTTATGAATAGGTCAATAGTCATAGTAGGGAATGATTTCCGGATTACATATATAAAAGAATTAGCCTTCTTAACAATTATATTGATGTGATCTACCCATTTAAGATCTTCTGAGATGGTAACCCCCAAGTCTTTTTGTTGTTTAACTGCAGCTATGGCATTCCCATCTAGGCTGTAACCTACGCAGGGATTGTTCCTTCCCAAATGAAGCACACTACACTTGGAGGCATTTAAGCACACTACACTTGGAGGCATTTACTACACTTGGAGGCATTTAGCTGCGAGAATTTGGCTGCTTTCTGGCCAACGTTGGTGACACCTGTCATGGAACGCAGTATCCTGTTTGGGACTCTGTCCGTCCTATGGATACTTAGGATCCTACGATCCATAGCTCTTTGGCAAACTCCAAGTTTGGACTTTTGGCAAACAAGTGACCATGTCTGGGCACCGTAGGTTAGAACAGGCAAGATGCACATGTCGATGAGTCTGTGTTTAAGTGAGATCAGAAGGTCACCCTTCATTAATTCCTTCATGGACTAGTAGCTCCTCCAAGCGTTGTCGACACGACGCTGGATTTCCTTGTCTTGTCGATTCCCGAAGGAGACTAGCTGGCCCAGATATATGTATTCATCGACATATTGCAAAGCTTGTCCATCCACCTCTACTAGATGTTGCGTTCTGTTGGTCATAAGTTGTGTTTTGACCGATTCATCATTAGTCCAACCTTGAGGCTTGCTGTGCTAAGATCTTGTAGCATATTCTGAAGTTCAGGTGCCGTTGACGCGAAAAGAACGATGTCGTCGGCGAATTTTAAGTTGGTGAGTTTTCGGCCGCCAACATCGATTCCTTTAGTTTGCCATGAGCTAGCCAAGGTCTTAAACACTTCTTCAAGCGTACAAGTAAATAGTTTGGGAGCGAGTGGGATTAGATTTATTGCTATATCAGCATGATATAGCAATTAATATATGTAGGTACTTGTAGTGAAGTAATCACAATAAAATGTTGATATGTCTTTTTGTTACAGTAAAATCATATTACTTAGGTAAGTACTAACTTAAGTACTTACCTAAGTAACTTTATTGATCAACAAAGTATATCTAACCAACACACAAATACACAGATCTAAGTCTTGTTATTTGGTAGGCCAACTTGGTTAATTGGGCAGACATCAACATGAAGAAGATTTAAATTAAAATTCTACAGAAGAGTCAAGAAAATACAAAAGCTTTGACAAATTGAAATTAATCGTCAAAACAGCATGGTAAAGGATTATTTGCCACACTGCATTATGAATATGTATGTATATTACATTACAAAATTTTACAGTAAAACACAGAAAAAGATATAATAACATTATTATCTTCTTCTATTACTTATATATAGGTACTAAATGTATAATTACTTCATATATTTAGTATCAAATTTGACTGAATAACAATAATATAAAATAGGATAATACCAAAAGTCCTTATACTATAATAACAATTCAATTAAGTAATTGAGCCACTACATTGCTAAAAGCGATTTCTTTTAGGCAACCAATATAACTACACAAACCATTTAAAAATACAAATGACATAAGTAAGTAACTAGCCAAAATATTTAGGAATAGTTGACATTTCCTTGAACTAAAAACTACTTTATGACATTTTATTTTATATTACAACAAAATTACAGTGATAATGTTTTTGGAAATTTAATGTAATGTGAACATGTGAATCTTTATGAATAGCTAAATAAATGCTTTTTTTATGTATATTTCAAACTGAAATGAGCAACCTTTTCAAAAACCTTATAAAAACTTCCAAGCAATATAGACTTGATTTACACCAAACAATGTTATAACTTATCTTGATCCAAGCTAATTTTATACAAGGTCAGAGTAGGGCAGTGGTACTCAATTTACTTTTAGTAGGCAGTTAGGCTCTTCATTAGGTAAGGAATAGGTATTCTTCAAATATTATACCTAAAGTGACTATAACAAGATAAAAGATTCTCAGATAATAATTTTATGATATAGACAACATGAGTGTGACATAATAGAAGATTTATTTTTATTACCCTAGTTTGACAGTTAGATTTTGACAGCTAGGTTATGTGAAGCAACAAAATAATTTGCCAAACTAGTGGTTATTTTTATCCAGGTCAGACAAGGAAATCTAGTAATTAATGGAAGTATATATCTACTTTAGTTGTAATAACCGGCTAGCACTTACGTCAATAATTATGTCGAAAAACATAAATATTTTATCATGCCTTACGGGAACTATAATACCTACAGTGATATACCTACCTACTTTTAAGAAAATTAGTAAAAATCTAATGGTCCTATAGGTCTAACGTCTGTGTCTTAGTTTAAAATACCGAAAACCTATGAAAAATCTTTAACAGAGTTGAACTGAGACTGAAATAAACCTACATTTTTATTAATCAATGGCAATGGTATCAGTAGCTAGAACATCTTGAAGTTTAAAAACCACTCAAGTCAGAAAAACACTACTTAAATGTTGTGTATGAGGGAGGAGGCTTATGCTGTGCAATGAACACTTTAAGCTTTTAATGAAGAATTAGCTTCCTACAGATTTTAACTACTTATGTAGTGAACTTATATGTAATATGAATATTTTGAAAATACATCTCATAAGGGGGTTTGTCCGTCAAAGAGGCTGATTGTATTAGGAAAAACATATGCAGTGTATAGTAGGTAGTAGAAGTGAATAGTGTTAGAAGCCAAGCACTTTATTTTAGGGAAATCTTATGATTAATCAGACATCTCTTTTTTAGAGACATTTAGTAAGAAAACGGAACATTAATATATACCTTGTTACACACATAAAAAATGTGAATGTAGTAAGTAAATAAGTAATAATGCTATAAGACTATAACAAATGAGACAAACATTGTCTGTATTTACAGTAATTGTAAGGATATGTATGATATAGGCATAATCTAACTTATTAATCATGTGCTAGTTAGAGGATAATAATTTATCACTGTTTAAATTTTTGCATGACATCATTGTTATACTTATGAGAGTTGAGTTGATTTTGAAAGGAAATACCAAGCCTGAATTGAAGAATATTATCAATACAGATTCATTCAACGAGAATTCCAATAAGCATTAGGTACCTACATACTATAAATTTAAATCAAGTAACTATTCCCATAATATGTAACTACATACTTTATAAATTAATTTCCTTGAAATTAAACTAGGTTCTGTTCCTTAGTTAATTTTCTGACCAGTTTCTATTAGATTTGGGCAACTACAAAGCAAAACTCAATGATAAAACATTGTGAGTCATGTTGTGGTGAGTTATTACTGCAGTATTGAGTCTACTCAGCCCAATTTAGCTCATTTCCAAGGCTGTTTATCAAAAAACTATGTGATAAAGCAGGTAGGTATTGGAACTGCGGAACGCAACAAATTGTTTCGCTTCAATGACAGCTATCATTCAGCGGCGACTGCTCGGGGTGGGGCGACCAGATTATAGAACCTTCAGACTCTTGGCTTTCATCAGGAAAGATGACTTCCCTCGACAACCGACTGCCTTATCCTATACAAGACCCTCGAGCGCATTCTCCCAACATTTCTATGCTATTTTATTACAAATTCGAGGTCACCACAGAGACCTTTGGTTATAGCAATGCCGAGAAATCAGACTTACCGCTTGGAGCGCCGCTAACCTGTCCTTCGTCATCCTTTACAGAGTATCACACACCAGACAAACGTTTTATCTTGTTACACAATCCCATTCACAGATATTTTCCTATCAAACGTCACTAAAATAAAGGACACGAACACTACGTTCACTTCACTCAAAAAATCGATACACACGAAACGAAATGAAACGAACTAAACTTCAACTCTGTCCATTCTTGCGAAATGACTGAAAGTTGTAGAGGGCGCAGCTGTATTATGATTCTGTGACGTCAGAAGCATTGTTGTGACAAATTCAAGACTCTTTGGGTCTTGTTCCAACCGACTGTTTGCAGCTGTATGTAACTTCGGTTCGATTCTGTTTTAAGCCAAGCTGGGTGATAATAATATTCCCTGATATTTTTTTTGTTTAAGTATTGAATAAAATCGTTTGTACCACTTGATTTCATAAATAAATACCTACTGATAAAATGTTATTATGTACTGAAGATTTAGCTTAGGCTGTACATGCAGAAACGCAAACTTATGCCACATAAAAAAATCTATTCGTTGTTCTAAAAACAATATTCCCAGCAAGTAAGTATATTATAATATTATAAGATAAAAATATACTTACGCAGTTTTAAACATTAACTTACATAGTAATTACAAATTGATAAAATTCTGCTAATATTCTCACAGTTACTTTCAAACTTTCCGCTTATGTGATTTACTCTCACGCGCTGTGTACTGTGTCCCACTTATATTTCCCTATACTTATATTCATACTAGTTGTTGTATCATTTTTAATTGTATTATTCAACTAAAACGGTTTGCTCTTGAATTTGTGATGGTAAGTAATAGCTGTGGACGCTGTGGTTAGGTAAGAACGGTCAATTGTGCGTGCAATAAAAATTTTAAATTAATTCTACATCATTGCGAAACGTACAATGTACTAATAGTATGTTCATGTAAATTTTCATTTTAGTTGCAAGTGTTGCTAAGAAATGGCGCCATCCAAGCACGCCGGATTTTGGCCCCTGATGCACAAAGTATTCACGGATTTTTTTTTAAACAAGATAGGCTCACGCTTGACTACAGTAGGATTTATTTACTGCTGGAGACACCTATGCTGTGAGCTTTTTTGTACAGCCTTTTTTTAATTGGAGATCTGAAAGACACTCATTAAGATTGGATGATATATGTATTTATAACTAGAATTGTAGAGACTAAACTAGGAGTTTGCTTCCAAAAAAACAGTCATTAATTGTTTTTCATGAAAGAAGTATTAATTTGAAAAAAAATATTTATAATTTTAAACTATTATTTTTTTTGTTTTTGATTCACCTATATATAAAAGTGATTAGCGTAAACCCTAATGACTTCGGAATTTATGATATATAGCTTTGTTTATCCTAATTCGCTTCCCGAACAATCTTTTTATCGCCATAACTAATAACTACTCGGGTAGAATCACTGGGACCACCAGATGTGCACGAAATAAACGAATGCTGGCTTTTTAGAACTCGTTACGGACTTGATAAATTAGAATGTTCACAGCACTAGTTGAAAGCAGTGTCGGTAAAATAGAGCGGATATTAAAATCGATAAACTTTTATTTAATATTTCTTTGCTTAAAACCAATAATAATAAATATTAGTTGTCGTTCAAAGAATTAAAAATATATGCAAATAGTTATGAAGTTTAAGATAATGCAAGTCTTTGCGTTTCAGTCAAGCTTTTCCTAATAAAAAGATATGGTACTGACTTTCGCAGCCATAGCTGCTGTCACTGTCAATAGTATCTTCCGTTTAGTCAAGTGACGCCATTGTGAGCCGTAACGACTTATATCTGCAACGAGTTAAATCTCAAGTTTCTTATACAATCTTGGTAATAAATGCTTTTATTTTGTGTGAAATTGTTAACTAAGCGGTTATCTTTGATTTCTTGTGTGTATTTTTAAAGAAGGCTACGTAATATAGCTACAATTTTATGTTATGTTCGGTGTGATAGAGCTAAATTCCTGTGAGGCTTCTTGAGCGCCATTCAGTGAAAAGTTAAATCAAATTTAACTTGTCAGTTTCATTTGGAACGTGTTTTTGTACGTTTTTCGCGCCTTATCTATTAATTATAAATAAATTTTATACAAATTCCCAATCCATAGCAAGTAAAAACCAAAGTTATTGTGTTGTCATGTTGATGCGTCACCCGCAGTAATCGAATTTTGACTAACGTTTTCACATAACGCTTTTTCAGGTAAAAACTCAAATAAACTAACCAAAAATGGCAGAAATGCCTGATATGCCCACTTTCAAGTGCGTGCTGGTCGGCGACGGCGGTACCGGCAAGACGACCTTTGTAAAACGACATTTGACTGGAGAGTTCGAGAAGAAATATGTTGCGACACTCGGAGTTGAAGTGCACCCTCTGGTCTTCCACACAAACCGTGGGCCAATCAGATTTAACGTGTGGGATACTGCCGGCCAGGAGAAATTCGGAGGACTTCGAGATGGCTACTATATCCAAGGTCAATGCGCCATAATCATGTTTGATGTCACCTCGCGCGTCACCTACAAGAATGTTCCCAACTGGCACAGAGACTTGGTCAGAGTATGTGAAGGCATTCCCATTGTATTGTGCGGCAACAAAGTAGACATCAAGGACCGAAAAGTCAAAGCAAAAACAATTGTTTTCCACAGGAAAAAGAATCTTCAGGTGAGCTAACCTCAATTACCTTTGTTGTTATAGACTTGTATCATGACAAAACACATGTTAATGAAGTTATCAAATCTATATTAGTTCATAATCCTAATTTCATTTGTGTAACCACAGTTTTATATAGTGGTATAGTAGGAGCTGGTGCTTATATCCATTTTTTTTGTTTCAGTACTATGACATCTCTGCCAAGTCAAACTACAACTTTGAAAAGCCCTTCCTGTGGTTAGCTAGGAAACTGATTGGTGATGGCAACCTTGAGTTTGTTGCTATGCCTGCTCTGGTGCCCCCAGAAGTCACCATGGACCCTCAATGGCAGAACCAGATCGAGAAGGACCTCAAGGAAGCTCAAGACACAGCGCTGCCCGAAGAAGATGAAGACTTGTAAAATTTCCAGTGACCATAGATTGTTTGTCAATCTGAGAATCTTCAAATTAGTCCTCATCAACACATGTGAATAAAATTGTGATTTCATTCCATTAGAACTTAGATTGTCACTCGGCAATCTGGAACTAAAATTACATTTCAGTTACATTTTGTATTTGTTACCAGTTTTGTTTTCTCAAAATTGCCTAATTTGTGACAATGCAATTATTTTATGTACCTTTTTTATTTTAATTAACTTCTCTAATTTACTCCAATGAACATGTAGGTATTTATAAAACTCGCCTTAGAAATATTTAAGTATTATATAACTCATATAAATTGTAAGTTCCTTTCTAATTTGTATGGTTTTAGTCCAAGTAAGGACATGCTAACTTATATCCTTACATTTACAGTAGCATTTGCCAGTTTTTTGCATTGGCAAAAGCAACAGTTCTAGCTTATCTGATTTTGTTAAGTACCTATTTTGTAAGCCTGCAAGAACTGACAATATTTTATTGTAAAAATTTGTGGAGTACTTTTGAATAAAGTTGTAAAACCTGAGACAAGTTGTTATATTTTGATTTTCCTTTGAATTAACAATGCTAGGTGTAATAAGCAATATGTACTATTGATGCACTTACGACCCAGACAGTGATAGTTTAAATTTCTTATATAGTAATTATTGTTTGCCTAGGCGTTCTGAGATAATACAGAGCAAGAGAATGAATTAGGCTTTAGGTATTTTAGGTACATATGTATTATTATTATTTTTTCTGGTATTTTGTTAACAACATAAATTTCCATACAAGTTGCAAATTTGTAGGTGTTTCTAGGCTACCTACAGTCGAGACATTTGATCACCGAGGTCCCTTGAATAGACAAGTCAAGCTAACAGATGACAAATTTAGAGCATGTATGTACTGGAATTAGCTAGATCTCAACCGAGGCTGCTGATACACCATGTTAGGTACTATTTTATGAATACCTACCTAAGTCCAATTTCTTACTGTACAGCATCATTAGATAAGTAGGAACTTCTTTCAACAATTTATTTAGTTTTATTCTGGGTTTACATTACATACTAATATAGAAAACAACACCCACCTTTTCAACACTTTATTTTCCGCAAACAGTTAAAATTAAATGCATACATACATAATTGATCTAGGGACTACAATAACTATCCTAAGCCTACAAATACTCTACTTCTTGGCGGCTGCCTTTTCTCTGGCCTTTTTGCCCTCTGTGAGCTTCATTCTGTCTTCTTCTGTGAGGTTTTTGTTTATTTTGGTGATTACTCCGGTGCCGAGGGTCAGGTCAGCCAGACGAAGTGTGAATCTCTGGCCGGGCTCGCATACCATGGGCTTCATGAGCTTCAGTTGGAGCCTGGAAAGGAAAAATTTAATGATTTCTAATATTATGACTGAGATTATTTTAAAATTAAAACTTTTTCAGTGTTGTTGGCTTTTTCGCTAAAATCTAGACCAAAAATCAAATGCCTAGGCAACTCATTAGTATCAAATTTATTTTTGGGGCTGAATGGAGTCCAGTCACTTCATCATGTATTATGATATTTTGATAGCTCTACTCTCTCTTATAAGGTTCTACGTTGAAATTTTTGCACTTATTTAGTTATGAATACATACTACAAGGCTCTATGTGTTGTCAACTTATTCAAACAAAATGATTTTAATACTAATTTAGTAGGTAGCTAATTAATTAGTAGTAACAAAATCATTTTATCACGCTAAGTCATTGTAAGTAAATTAGTCTAGTTTTGAAATTAAAATTTCACACAGTTTTAGTACATAGTTGAAGGGAAGTTTTAGAAGATGTTAGGCACTTACTTAGCATCCTCTCCGGGCATCACCATCTCCTTCTCGGGGATAGTGACCTGCGTGGCGCAGTCCCAGGTCATGGAGAACATCTGCAACTGGATGAAGGAGGTGAAGGGCTTGGAGCGACCCCCCTCCTCCTTGCTGAGGATGTACACCGCTGCTTCGACGTTGTCGTTCGCCTGCCGATGTTAACGGAATCGTGTCAGGAAATGTTAACTGTATTGCTAAGTAATCCTTGAGACTTCTTCTTCTTATCGAATGAGAGTGGCCAACTCTAGTGTCGAGAGTGTATCATGCCGCTCTAAGGGCCTCTAACATGGCTTAACGACTGCTGTACTATGACAAGCAGCTGGGATCTACAATTTAACGTGTCATCCGACCCACGGAAGCGCCCAAAATGGAATGACACTTTTCGGTCACCCATCCAAGGACTGACCTGCGCGAACTTTGCTTAATATCGGTAATCGCATGCGATTGCCTCCGCTAGCTGAGCTACGGGCGCTTTATCTAACATTAGTCAAGTTAAAGTGCGTTTCGATAAACATAAAAAAAAAACTATATTAAGACATCATGTAGAGAGCTAGATTTATATGACGCCATTGGTGAAATAGTGGGCGTCTCTGTCTATTTACTATACATATATTGGCTCCGGCCTTTACCAGTTGCTGCTCTAAAAGCTCGGTTGTGGTTCTGTGCTTGTGAGGTTACAGCGAAAGTTGCTAGAAATGATTGTATGTGAGGTGTTTTGCCCCCTTAGACAAGAAGCGTATTTTAGTAAGCGTACTGTCGCGCGCTTATGGAATAAAAATACCAATGTATGGGAGTGACGTAGCATGTCAATCGTCGCGATGTCAAACCCATACATTGCTCTTTATATTCTATAAGCGAGCGATAATACGCTCACTAAAATACGGCTCTTGTCTAAGGGGGCTGAGTATCTCACCTTGACAGTGCCCGGTTTAGCCATGACCATGCCTCGCTTGATCTGCTCGCGCTTGACGCCGCGCACCAGCGCGCCAAGCTGGTCCCCCGCCTGCGCCTCCTCCAGGGTCTTGTGGAACATCTCCACACCCGTGATGGTAGTCTTCATGGTCTTGCCGTGCCCCACGATCTCGCACTCCGTGCCCTTCTTCAGTACACCTAGAATAGGGAATATGCACAACTTTTTTTTATTAGGTAAGCTTTTTAATAGACAATCAGCATGGTGAAAAAATTTTTATTAGCTTTAACAATAACGCAGTTATACACGTTTTTAGTTTACGATTATACAGAGAGAAACGACATGCCATGTGACGTCACATGGCACTAACGCCATACGAAATACATTGAAAATTCTGTTTTGAAAGAAAGAGATGGAATGAAATCTTCAATTGGTCAAAACTGTTTTATTTTTCAGTGGATATAAATAAGGGTTTGCACAGCTGGTTTAGTATTTTGATATATTTTTAGTTTATTTACAAAAATCAAATTTCAGTTCCATGCATATACCTTATTGACGGAAGGGTTAAATGAACCTCTGGAGAAATATATAGTGTTCTTCCGCTGCGACTGCTCCTTAACCGACTTCAAACAAAAAATTGATGGTTTGTAGGTGGGTTCCTCCATATACCACTATATATATATATATATATATATATATATATATGTATTATACACCTCTCCTCCTAACCAAAGTAGCCTCCGTGGTTCTTAAGATCTTACCTTCTTCTTGAAGGGTTAAGTTAGTTGGTAACACCACAGTGCGTGTAACCTGCTTCATTAAACGCGATATTTATAAAGCGCGGCAAAAAGCATACCATCCTCTTCCAACTGATAGAGGAGCAATACTTATTGTGCGAAAAGAATGGAATGAACCCTCACCTCTATGCAGTCGTCCAGTGATGACAGTTCCACGTCCAGGGATGGAGTGCACAGACTCCACAGGCAGCAGGAATGGCTTGTCCAGCTCTCGGATTGGAGTGGGGATGAAGGCGTCTACTTCCTTCAGCAGTTCTGAGATGGCGTTCGCTCCGATCTCGGGGCTCTTGCCTTCCAGAGCGCAGAGAGCTGAGCCTGTTCATAAATGCAATAGTAAACATTTTCTATATATATAAAACTCAAACTGACTGATATAGTGATCTATCAACACACAGCCCAAACCACTGGACGGATTGGGCTGAAATTCGGAATGAAGGTAGATGTTATGACGTAGGCATTTGCTAAGAAGGGATTTTTGGAAATGCCACTTTTAAAGGGGTGAAATAGGGGATGCAAGATTTACTTCTTAATGCGAGCGAAGCCGCGATCTCACTAGTTTAGGTATGTGTGTATTTTTAGATTTTCAAGCATAATCTTTAGCCAAAAAAATATAGTGTCGAAATAGCGCGAGGTAAACTTATAGCCAAAATGCCTGTTTGTAAGGGTGCCAGGCGGGCGCATGCAGGTGGTATCCTGGTAATAAAATCTAAATAAAAAATAGCCTGTGTTTATTAATTAATTCTTTTCTCTGTTTGTATAGATGTAAATGTAGGCATTTTACATGTTTTTAGGTTTTTAGTTGTTCTATTTGTTAAGTATTATTAAGTTGTATTAGTTTTAGTAGGTACGCCAGCTTTACTGTTTTCCTATCGTTGTTTTCCAAACCAGGTTGCCTGGAAGAGATCACTTTAAGTGATAAGGCCGCCCTCTGTCCCAATACTATGGTTTACATATTTTATTCATAGGTACTTGTGTTCTTTTGCTATTGGTGTACAATAAAGAATTCTTGATTGATTGATTGATTGATTAATTAAATCTATCCTTTACTTGTTATGAATGAAGTGAAAAACATATAAATTTGTAGTAAACTTTCATAACATTATGTAAGTAATTAAAAAGTGTAGGTGAGTATGCTGCTAACCCTTGATGACGGGTGCCTTGTCTCCGTCGTACCCCATCTCAGTCATGAGCTCCCTGATCTCCATCTCCACCAGCTCCACCATCTCCTGGTCAGCGGCGTCCACCTGTGCAAGAATACAAGTTAAATTCAGTTTAGATGAGTATGTACTCGGGTGATGAGTTTATAAACCACCCTAAGGGCCTTTGCATGGTCAGTCAGATGAGTGACCCCAAAAGTGGCATTCCATTTTGGGCGCTTCCGTGGGTCGGATGACACGTTAAATTGTAGGTCCCGGCTGTTTGTCTTTTACGGCAGTTGTTAAGCCATGTCAGAGGCCCTTAAAATTGATAAACTTTCGTCACCAGAGTTGGCCACTCCTATTCCACTCCACTCTATAAGAAACTGGGGTACTATGACAGACTTCAACCAGTTACAATAATATGTGCTGTCAGACCAAAGTAATTACTTAAATGCAAATGCCATGCTACATCCAAGTCAGACTTTGTCATCCTACTTTTAGATTAGATTTTATGTTCATCTTTGTACACAATGAGCAATACGCCTGGTAGTCCTATTTTGCATTGTGTTAAATCAAACATCACAACATAATTCTACAGAAGAAATAATATTATTGTAATATATAAAGGATATATCTGCAAACATATGCAATCCAATCACTGACTGTGTTATTTAGATTTACACAAACATTAAAATATACCTCCTCCTCCTGAAAGTCACTAAAAGCTCTTACCTTATTAATGAACACCACAACATGCTGAATGCCGATCTGCTTGGCGAGCAGCAGGTGCTCGCGCGTCTGCGGCATCACACCGTCCGTGGCAGCCACCACCAAGATGGCGCCGTCCATCTGAGCTGTGCCTGTTATCATGTTCTGGAATAGAGGGGTTGGTTTATTGTTAGTGGGACAAGAGGTACAGTCAAATAAACTTAAATAGAATAGGTAGTACTATACAGGTAACCTAATCTTAATGATACTATACCTAGGTATTACAAAATTACAAAACCTATGTGGCTAATTGTCAGGAGGCAAGATTTGTTTGGATATTTTATTTTTAGTATTTGTAGTTCTTAAGATTGGTATCTCCAAAATCTTTTGAGTACTTTGTGTGTATGTGTTTACAATATTTTTTAGTAAAGTACAGGCACAGAATAAATAATACAACAGAAACCTATCTCCCGGTTAGTAACGCGCGGCGCGCGGAGGGCACAGTAAAGTACGCTCGGCAGTCGTGTGTCAAACAGCACATCACTCGCCCGCATACCGCGTGACAAAATGAGCAAAAAATACAATGGCCTTGACTTGCCTGTTAGCTTAGTTGGTAGTGGCTCTGCCTTCTAATCTAGGGGTTGCGGGTTCAATTCCCGCGTGACACAAGTATTTATGATTTTTAAAATTTATAGTTACTTGTGTTGAGTCTGGTCGTTTGTATGTATAATATGTATGTAAGTATAAAAGTATTATATCCGTTATCTACACCGTTATCCGTTATCCCACGACATAAAAAAATGGGTAGGTACCTATCTGATTCAGTCACTTACCTACTCACTGTAGGCCATAGGTAATGTCTGTATTATATGGTCAAGAAATTTACTTAAATATTTTCGATAAAAAAGTAACTAGGTACGCTATTTATTTCCAACATACAAAATCTTAAGCAAATGGCAAAGGTCATTGGCCGAGAACAGGCGGGCCGCGGTAGGTACTCTTTTGGACCACCCGTATGTGCAAGTAGGTAGATAAATATCCATGAATGTATATTAAATCTACTTTCATTTAATAAAACATCAGTTTGTTTAATTACTAATAAGTACTTACCTAAAATGTAAATGGTGGAATATTTTTTTTTACTAAAGCGTGCTAAAGCGGTATCACTCGATAACGCTTTAGCACGCTTTAGTCAAAAAAAGACAGACTGCCCGCGTCCCGCACCTGCGCCACAGTTGTGCCGCGGCTCACGTGTCGCGACGCGAGTCACAGCTACTTACTGTGTAGTGTGTACCTACACCTACAGACGCATCGCAGCACTAGGTACTTGTACCCTACTCTGTGGCAGGACGTACTAGATCCTTCCTTCGTTTTTATGTGCTATGGGTATATTTACAATACTCGTAGGTACCTAGTACATGACTAGATATAAATAATCTAGCCAAATACCAGAATGACCTATTTATAAATTATTTTTATGTCAATTCAAGTTTTAACAAGTACCTAGTACAATATTTTATTGTAATATTATGTCAAACAAAGTCACTTATGAAATATAAACTGGGAACAAACGTTTCACCAATGATTAGGCATAACACGAAAGTAATACCAGCCCACATCCATTTCACGTGACAACCATGACCATCGGGCGAGTTTCGGACGGTATTCAGCGCAATATGAACGTTAACACGAAATGTTAAGTTTCAATTTGGCTTGCGCGTGGGTAACGGACAGAGCAGTAGGTATATAATTCAGTTGCGTCGCGCCATTTTGTTTTATGTTAGGTAGGCCTGGTACAGGTGCTTATGTGACTACAGCCTGCCAAATGGGAAGCATTGATGGATAATCTTGGTTACTCCATCATTACCTTGATGTAATCAGCATGTCCCGGGCAGTCTGTGTGACCGTAATGCCTGTTTTCAGTCTGGTACTCCACATGGGCAACATTGATGGTGATACCGCGGGCTTTTTCTTCAGGGGCATTGTCAATGTCAGCGTAGCCTTTTGACTGTGCTAGGTTCACGTCGGATAATACTGTGGACAAGGTATAAAAAGATGGTATAAGTTTATACACTTGAGAGGTAGACATTTTTTAATGGATAATACTAGTAAGTTCTAAATTACTGCGAGAATGTTTAGTCTGCTAGGTAACTAACATTTACTGTAGAAACACCATTATCTACACCTTATGTACAACTTGTAAAAGGTATGTATTACTTATGTCTTAACTGTAAAAAAGGTTAAATTAATGTTTTGTTAAAAAAATTACAACAGATTATGGGCTTTATTTACAAAGGTTTATAGGTATGTAGCATTAATAAAACACATTCTAATAGATTAGTTACTGATCTTGTATATTGTATGAGTATTTAATATCAACAAAATTTTGGGACCTCAGAAATAAATTCCAACAAACTTACCTTTAGTAATGGCAGCTGTGAGTGTAGTTTTCCCGTGATCAACATGTCCAATTGTGCCAACATTGCAGTGAGGCTTAGTTCTCTCAAATACCTGCTTCTCTGCATAGTTTCTACGCAGAACAAAACTCAATGGAGTGAGGCTTGGTCGAGCTAATGTGTTCCTTATTTGACAGCATTGGTTTGAATTTAAAACAATTTTGAGAGCTGAAACACCAATAAAACAAATATTAGCATTGAGTACAGACTTATTTATCTAAATAGGTTAGACAGAATGATAAGAACTGAGGCGAAACTTAACCTACAAAATAAATATCGATTTTCTTAATTTATACATCTTCTGATTATAAAGAATATCTAGATATTATTAAATTAAGCATAGATGTTGGTGATCTTAAAACAAATGACTTTTTTATGGGTGAGGCGTCGCTCTTTTACATAATCCGCAGATAACCAAATTTCTTTAAGTACTGATATAAAATGTGTTTCTTATTTCTCATATATAAGTATTACTAAAATTATTTAGTATAAATACAAAAATACGATATAGAATAAACAAAATTTTATTAATTGATTTATTGTACCTGGGTTAACCAAACTTTTGGCGAACGATATGGTGGCCATTGTCGGTGGAAGGAAGTGTCTTGAAATCACAGTTAACTAATAAGGACTTTTCTTCAGCCCTTTCACAATGTTTTTATAAATTATTCACAGGAATATACAATAAACACGCCGCTTAATTTTCCAATTTTCCTGTGAATTTTCCGTGTGATCCTAATTTTATTAATGTGACAATGACATTTTCTTTTTTCTCTCACTCAATGTCACAAGTTTGTTTCCTTAAACAATTTGGCTTAAAGCAAATATCATTTTACCATAATTGGATAAGATACCCGTATTACCCATTGATCGGGAACGGAATATCGATAATAATATCTAAGGTCAGTTTAACTTACAAACTAATAATATAACTGGTCATGTAATTATGTAATAATACTTACCTACCTACATAAATGACGGGTCTTCTTACTGTACGAGAGCGATCAACTTTAGTCGGAAAGTTTTTAAAAGGCTCGTGTAGACTGTAGGCAACAGACTGTTCGGACCTCTACCAAATTCATAAGATTGATTTCCGAACGAATTTACGCACTGTGGCCCGTGGTCTACACTCAGAAGTAGCGAAATAGTACCAAACCATTTCGGTAGATGGCGTTATTTGTCACAAATTGAAATTTACATGTGAACGGTCGGTGTTTTCCAATAGTGCGCATGCTAACTAAACAATTTATTAAATATTGTTTTGGGTGTTTTTAGTGTGTTATCTTCGAAAATTGGAAAGGTAAGTGTTTGAACTTTATTGTGTAACGTTGTCATCGAAAATATTTTACGTAATTTTTGTTTTATTTTGAAATTAGTGTTTGTTGCCTGTGGGCTACATTAGTCGAATAGTGTTGTTGTTTTGTTTGAAAGCTGTATAGGACATTGAATCTTTATTTTGTTTGCAGGATGTCTCGTAAGCGCTGTCTTGGTGATGAAGACATTGTCTTTGCACTGCATGATGGTGTAGAAAGTGAAGATGGCCTAGATTATGATGACGACAGCCTCGCAGATCCTGATTTTATACCTGAGTTGGATACACTTCAAGATGAGACCTCAGAGGTAGATATTGATGTTGATTCCTTAATAGAAATCCTAGAAGAACATCCTGAAGGGTCTTCTTCAAACATGGAAAATGTCTCATCAAACCAAAGCTCTGTACACCTTGCGCCAACTCAAAGTAAACAAACAAAAACTGCTAATGAAAAGCCAACAAAAAAAAAGCCTGCTAAACTGAATTTACGGTGGAAAAAAAAGAATCTGGAATTAAATGACGAGCAGCTCATGTTCACAGGAAACAGAACCCTGACTCCCGATATATTAGAACTAGACACCCCTATTCAGTTCTTTTTTTACCTGTTTCCACAAGAACTAATCAAGAAAATTTCAGAAGAGACCAATCTGTATCAAGTTCAAAAAGATCCCAATAGCGCTTTTCGGGTCACTGAGATGAATGTAAGGCAATTTATGGGTGTTGTTTATCTAATGTCTCTCATTCAATTACCAAGAGTAACCAACCATTGGAGTCCTATACTTGGTACTCCACTAATACAAGAAACCATGACGTTGAATACGTTTGAAAAAATACGACAAACTATGCACTTCAACGACAACACCAAAATTCTTCCTAGGGACAATCCTGATCATGATAGGATATTTAAAATCCGTCCAATCGTAGAATGTTTGAATGAGGCATACAGCAAAGTCCCTATGGAAGAGCATGTTTGTGTTGACGAGCAAATGTGCTCCACTAAAGCGCGGAACACATTGAAAAGATACAACCCCAACAAACCACATAAATGGGGCTATAAAATCTTCGTTTTGAGTGGTGTTTCTGGTTTTGCCTACAAGACAGAAATTGAAACTGGCAAAGAAAATGTTGTCCAAGGAGAAGAGCCAGATCTAGGCGCCTCGTCTAATGTTGTGGTGAGATTGGCGCGTATGATTCCGAGGCACCAGAATTTCAAGCTATATTTTGACAACTACTTCACGTCTCTTCGTCTGTTAGAATATCTAGCCAAAGAAGGCATTCTTAGTCTTGGTACAGTGAGAAGAAATAGACTACCAGACTGTAAACTATCATCAGAAAAAGATATTATGAAGAAAGAACGAGGTTATTCAGAGGAATATGTAGCTGATGTCAATGGAGTTGACGTCTCAACTGTCGCATGGAAGGACAATAAAATTGTCAATCTGGCTTGCACCTTTGCTGGGCAAAAACCTGAAACCGATGTTCGAAGATGGGACAAACAGAACTCGAGGTATATCATGATAAAGCGTCCAAATGTGGTGGGAGAGTACAATCGTCATATGGGTGGTGTCGACCTCCTCGACAGTATTATGGGAATTTACAAGATCCGATTGCGAAGCAAACGATGGCATATGCGTCTGTTTTATCATTATTTAGACCTCACAATGGCCAATGCATGGCTACTTTACAAAAGAGTTGCTAAATACAAAAACTTCCCTGAGTCAGGCCGCTTAGCATCAGCCGATTTTCGTCTGGAGGTTGCTGTGACTCTGTGCAAATTGGGTATAAAACCTAGTGTGTCCGGCCGGCGGTCGTTGGAGAACGAGATTCAAGCCAAAAAGCACAAAGGACCTGCTCAGCATGTCCCTCCAAAAGCAATCCGTCAAGACCAGATTGGACACTGGCCGCAATGGTCTGAAAAAAAAAATTAGGTGCAAGTTTCCGAAATGCACAGGATTTACTCACAATGTGTGTGAAAAATGCGGAGTAGCTTTATGCTACACGAAAAATAAGAATTGCTTCAGAAACTTTCACCTCTCCTAACAAGTGATGCTGAATGCTGATCTTCAATTGAACATTATTTCGATCACTTCATTCAGTGTTGCCTCAAGGCAACACTCCCTATTTCTTAGATTTCATTCAAAATTAATAATAAAAATTAAAAATCCCTAAATACGTGTATTTTATTTTACTCTTTTTGTCTCAAATCCAAAAAATTAAAAAAATCGGAGTTCATGAGTGATAGAGGGTTAAAACCTCGTATTTCACCGTTAGGTACCTACCTATTTCACTGAACCAATACCAAATGTTAACGAACAGCCGGGTTCTACAATTTAGCGTCATTCAACCCTCAGAATACATACCTACTATTTTTAATGTGGATACTTAACTACAAAATATGTTAAGATTTGATGGTCTAAATGTCTTTAAGCTACTTAGTAATTATGCCTCTATTTTTCCAATTCCAAATTAGTGATTTTGTTATATTTTGTGTATATGTACCTACCTATTGTATGAATTCTTGCTTAGTTTGTTTATCCAGTATTGTGTGTTTTACTTCTTTGCTGTACCTATTTCGTGTATAAAATAAGATAAGGTAATGTCTTTAATGCACACCAAAGAAATTACATAATAAAAAGAAATTTAAAAACTAATTTAATGCACATTGGGCGGCCTCATCGCCTTATTGTATGTAGTTATTATTAATAATATGTAGGTACTCATAGTGTTGTTACGCATATTTCGTTATACCTTTAATTATTTACTTTAAATCAATGATATTATATTATTATGTAAGTACTAGATTAGTAGATATCGCGCCAAAGCTTTGACACCGCACATATGGCCACAGTCATATGCTCAGCTAACGTCAATTCAGTGCTCAGTGTAACGCCAACCGAGTAGGACACAGTGACATGCGACAAAAACGATCGTCAAAATGGGTAAATGCGT
The DNA here is from genome assembly GCA_964023185.1 of Macaria liturata. Lineage (NCBI taxonomy): Eukaryota > Metazoa > Arthropoda > Insecta > Lepidoptera > Geometridae > Macaria > Macaria liturata. The sequence continues at coordinate 3,629,643 of OZ026812.1, read as the reverse complement.
AGTGAAAGAGTGCGATTCAAGGTCACAAAAACATAACAAATTAATGGAAATTACTCTCCACACGTAAGTTAATTGTGTATGCATTCGTAGTATACGTAAATAACGCAATAATTAAAATGAAACATCCAATATTGTTATTTAGGTTCAGTGTTACCACTAAAAAATCGGTTTCGTTTTCCCACATTAATGGTAGAATTTAATGGAATAAGTTACTTTGAATCCTCTGATTTTAAATACTTTTGCATTAATATAATTAAGAAATTTTTGCCATCGGTGTTACCAGTAAAGCGATTTTGATTTTTCCCACTTATTTGGGAGTTTAGTTAATTAAATAATGAATGACGGAAGTGTGAGCCAGTAATATCTGTGAATAAAATTTCGGCAACGTCAAATTCAAATTCAAATTCATTTATTGGTCTGCGAAACATGGGTACATAAAAGGTCTTACAATTATTTAAGAGCGCCACATTTCAGCCATCGGCATGCAAAACCATTAATCTAAGTACTTACAATTAATCTAAGTATTTTCGTTACATATATCATCGTCATTAAAGAATTCGTCAAGAGTAGATATAATAAGCCTTTGCTTGCAGTAAACATTTCAGTTTATACTTGAAGACTTGTAATGATAATACGTCAGTTATACATTTTGGCAAGTGATTGTAGACTTTTGGGGCCATATTTAAAACACAATTTTTAAACATAGTTGATTTACAAGCAGGTTGAATCAACCTATATTTCCGGCGATCACTCTTATGATTTCCATATAAATAGATATTATTACGTACAAACATCGCACATTCAAAGATGTAAACACAAGTCAATGTTAAGATTTTTAAACTTATAAAATAAGACCTACAACTTTGCATTTTGCGCAGACCACAGATCGCACGCACACACTTTTTTTGAGCAATAAATACTGATGAGATGTTTGTTGCATTACCCCAAAACAAAATACCGTATCGGAGCAATGATGAGACATTCCCATGATAAGCCGTAATAACTGTTTCTCTGCCTACGGTTTTTGAAAGCATGTACAATGCGTAGGAGTTTTGAGACAACTTAGTTGTAAGATCTTTTATATGTGATTGCCATTTTAAATTGCAGTCTATATGAATACCTAGAAACTTTGTTGTCTCTATATTTGATATAATCCGTCCTGAATAATTAATGTTAAGGTCATGTAATTTATTTATTCTATTTCTAAATGTCATTATGTTTGTCTTGTCAAGATTAATTTTTAATTTGTTTAATGTCAGCCAATTAATAATATTATTCAATGTTTTATTTACGTCATCCTCAATATTTATTTTATCTTTATGTGCAAATAATCTGTAATATACTCAATCTTTACGAGAAGTAGTAGTATTTTATTATACTAATTAATGTTATTTCATCATCGTAATGTGTAATCATCTTAAAATTGTATTAAGTTCACTTAGAATGATCTTTTGTTTTTTTTTAGTGTACCTAAAGATCAGGAGCGTAAGGAGGAGTGGATAAAAAGAATAAGACTATTACGCAAAGAAACCGACTGGTTACCATCTACAGCTACCGTTATATGTTCGAAACACTTTACGAGATCAAGATAATATTCCACCTAAGCATGATAAAGGTCGTACTAAATTGTCAAATAAAGCAGTTCCAATGGTTATTGTAAGTACTTATTTCTCTATGTGAAAATGGTTTGTAGTCTGTTCGTTGTGTTCTGTGTTTTCTTAAGTCATTTTTTTTAGGATGAAACCAAATTACCTTTTGAAATGGAAGTTGATTTAAATGTGGAAACTGATGATGAAATGCTCGAAATATTAGAAACACCACGAGAACATAAAATGAGAAAAACTATTAAACGCTTAAAGTTTGTATCATCGAAGAGATTAAAATGTATAAAGAATTTAAGACAAAAAAATAAAAGACTTCGTATTAAAAATAAGAAATTGTCGGACATAATGAAAGAATTAAAAAAGCAGCGCTACTTAAGTGAGAAGAAGAAATGCAATTAAATATTAATGAAGAAATGTGTGTGCGATAATTCACAAATATGTTAAGATAAGATTGTACCACGAATGTACAATGTTCACCTTAAGCTATAAGAAAGAGAGTAAAAGACAATTCTACAACAAACTTATGTTACACAGCGGTGTTTAATCACCTTAACACCCTGCAGTTTAATTACAATAACGCACAATAACGCACTTTTTGTTTTTATTTCTATCTCCTACATAACTTGTTAATATCTTAGATCTTTATTAATTACTAGCTATTTAAATAAAAATCTGCCTTTTATTCATATCAAAATCCATTTACTACAGCCTTTTCTAAATATTTTCAATGTAGGTACATACACGCTTCCGTTACAGTTTTATAATAGTATAGATTGAAAGTTTTATCAAATTCTGTTCAGAATATATAACATTAATCACACCAAAGCAATTAAATACATTTATTCGTTCATTTATTTTGGGGAAATTATTTCTCGCCACTGGCAACTCTGTCCGTTTTCACGCCAGCAAGACTTTTTGGCGGGAAGTCAAAAGAAGCGGGCGTTTTAATTTTTGTTTATTTTAAATTTGTAATTGATTGCGGTTTTTCGACGAGTATTGCGACGCAATAATAACGACATGAGCGTTGCTAGCGACGGGGAGGACCCCGTCGTTACAACAGACAGGAAAAAAAAGAGGAAACTTGAAAAACCCTCATTGAACAATGCAGCCTACAAAGTCTTTCAGAAGCCCCTTTACAAGAGGCTATTTCCCGAAAATCACAGTGGAGACTGCGTGGTTTACGTTGAATCTACAGAAGAAGAAAAGGTTGGAAATAAAAATCCCATAATATTGACAAATTTATTCACTGAAAATGTTAAAGGCATTATAGGTGTCCACCGAATAAATGCTTATAAGGTTGGAGTCACCTTTAAAAAACCAGCTCCAGCTAACAATTTCTTGAAGATGGATAGCTTCCTGAGCAGATATAAGTTGAAAGCTTTCATTCCTGCTTACATGACTGAAGTTATAGGAGTCATCAGGCATATTCCACTGACAATGTCAAATGAAGAAATTTACAAAAATATTACTTGTGATGCTGACGTTGTGTCAATAAAACGATTTATGAAAAAAATAGACGGACAATTAACTCCTCTAGGAACAGTAGCTGTGACTTTCGCAGCTACCACATTACCTACCTATATATACATCAAGCTTTTCAGATACCAGGTACACAAATACATTCAACCACTTTTGCAATGTTACCGTTGCCTACGTTTTAATCATTCAGCCAAGAACTGCAGAGCCGAGCAGATGTGTTCGTCCTGCGCAGGGCGTCACTCCTACAAGGAGTGCGACGTTGAAGAAATAATGTGTGTAAATTGTTCTGGACCTCACCTTGCAGTATCAAAGGACTGCCCTATTAAACAGAAGAAAATAGAAGAGAAGAAAATCAAACAACAATCAAAAATGTCTTATGCCAACGTGGTAAGTTTGCCCCAAATATCTGATAGCACCTCCTTCCCAGCTCTAACACCAAAGTCGAGGCAAAAAACCTTCCAAGAACTGAATGCCAAAGAAATTGTTGATAACGATGTTATTATAAATGCCCTTGTGAAATCCATTCTCACCCTTGCAAATAGCAAGAATGAACCCATTACAAATAAAAGAATAAAAGAAATTTTACTGTCAAATTTAATTTAATTTGATTATATGGACATATTTATACGTATTGCACAATTTAATATTCAAAGTCTAAATAGTAAAAAAACGCTATTGTTAAAGTTTTTAACCACACAAAATGTAGATATATGTTTACTAAATGAAACATGGCTTAAGAAAAACAGTAAAATTCCAAAATTTCCATCCTATAATATGATTCACAAACTGTCTATAAACGAACATAATGGGGTAGCTATTTTAATTAAACAAAATTTTAAATATGAAGTTGTTCATACCTCATATTTTGAACCTATTCAGAACATTTGCATTGCATTGGATACATCATTTGGTAAATTACATGTGTTGTGTATTTATTGTCCCCCAAACAGCAAATTAACTAAATTTAACGCTAATAAATTAAAAAAAGTATTCACAGAAACTCCTAAGCCATGTATCATAATGGGAGATTTCAATGCCCATCACATATTATTTGGTTGTGTAAACAATAATAGTAGAGGTAATTCTTTGTACAATCTCATAGATGAGTTTGACTTGTGTGTTCTAAATAATGGTTATCATACTACAATTAAATATCCAAACAGGAATTCTTCAGCAGTTGATTTAGCCTTAGTAAGTTGCTCGTTAGCTTCTCTCTGTGAATGGCAAGTCCATGATGATCCAATGGGTAGTTATCATTTTCCCACTATACTGGATATAAATGTGAAGCCATCGGTGTATGATGTCCGTTCTGTAGAAGAAAAATATTTGTATAACAAAGCAGACTGGTCTAAATTTAATACTTTATCTGAAACATACTTTTCTCAATTAGATTTGGAAAATTCAGATCCACTTGAATTATACAATAGTTTTATAAATATCTTATATCAAATCAGAGATGAATCTATTCCTAAGCAAATATCTAATCACACTCCAAAAACTCTGAGAAAACCAGCTCCATGGTGGAACACACTATGTGAAGATGCAGTTCAAAAGTCGAAAGAAGCTCTTAAGACATATCATCACTCTCCAACAATTCCAAATTTTATTGAATATAAACGTCTTGATGCTAAAAAGAAAAAGATATTAAAAGAGGAACAGGGAAAGTCATGGCATGAATTATGTACTTCTTTCAACAGAATGACACCAGTTTCTAGAATATGGAACTATGTTAAAAGGTTCAAAAGGATTAACAGTAATTGTAATAACAAATCACTAAATGACGAATGGATACCAAGTTTTCTAGAAAAATTAGCAGATTCAACATCAACTGATTTTTCCTCTTTGAATTTTTTAGATAGGTCTGACAATAGAGTGTCTTTCTTAAATGAACCTTATACATTGAATGAGCTTCGCATTTCTCTAAGTGGTCGGAAGGATACTACACCAGGTTTGGATAACATACCATATAAACTTATTAAAAAATTACATTTAAATGCTCTGAACATTTTATTGGCAATTTATAACAGACTTTGGAATGCATCAGTTATTCCTGAATCATGGAAGACTCAATGTGTAATACCAATTTTAAAGCCTAATAAGCCTGCAAATAATTCTTCATCATACAGACCTATATCTTTGTCATCCTGTATGGGTAAACTCTTCGAGAACATGTTAAAATTACGTTTAGATTATTTTGTGGAAACTAACTCTAAAATACCTAACACACAATTTGGATTCAGGAAGGGTAAAAGTTGCTCTGAAAGTTTTGTATCATTAATCTCAATTTTAAAAAAAGCAAAGCTTAGCCATTCTAATGTGGTCTGTGTCTTTCTTGATGTAAAAGGTGCTTTTGATAATGTCAACATTAAGAGCCTTCTTCTAGTTTTGTATGAGCTAGGACTGCCAACTAAAATATTAAAATGGATATTTAATTTTCTGGATAACAGAACCTTGTATGTTAAATTTAATAATAAGCTACATGGACCAAAATCTGTCAGTAAAGGCACTATGCAAGGAGCTACCTTATCTCCTCTTTTATATAATCTATATACATCTCAAATATTGAAGTATGTAAATACATCACATATTAACATTTTACAATTTGCCGATGACTTACTTCTATACTCTGAAAGTCAAAATTTAAATATGGCTGTAAATCACTTGAACTCTGCACTGCTGCAGCTACATCATTATTACAATAATGTATTAAAATTAGATATTAGTTCTGATAAAAGTTCTGTTATTGTTTTTAGTAGAGATCCTTTTGCACAATCTCTTGTTAAAATTAAATACAATAATGAAATCATTCCTGTAAGTAATCAACATAAATTTTTGGGAGTAATAATAGATAACAAGTTAAAATTTGAAGAGCATATTAAGTATATCTGCAGCAATGCAATGAAAAGTATTAATGTTTTAAGATGTTTAGCTGGCACTTATTGGGGTTCTGATCCTAAGACCTTGATCATGCTATATAAAAGTATAGTAAGAAGTCATTTTGATTATAGTAGTTTAGCTTATATGAATGCAAGTGTCACCTTATTACGAAAACTTGATGTAATACAAAATATGGCTTTAAGAATTATTAGTGGAGCTATGTGTTCCACCCCTATTAATTCTATGGAAATTGAAAACTGTATACCTCCATTAATCCTGAGACGTTTACTTTTGGCTGATAGATTTTGTTTGAAAGAGTTGACTGCTAATAATGATATAGTGCTGAATAATGTTTTATGTCATCCACAAATATCACACTCAGTTGAAACAACTAGCTTATCAGCCACATCTCTTATTTCCGGAGTTTTGCCTGAAATTACAGCAATAATGACATTGTTACAAAATATCAGTAAAAACATTTGTCCACATGATATCTGGCCAATATATAAATGTCCATATAATGCCTTGATTAATTGCTTAAGTATAGATTGTAATTTAGACGTATTAATAAATAACAAATTTGATTTTCTGGAATTCTTAGACAGTAAATCAGACTTTTATATTTTATATACAGATGGTTCTAAAGGTGATGAAGGAGTTAAAGCAGCATATTATGATCCACAAATGAATAAAACCCATTGTGTAAAGTTAGATAATAACTGCAGTGTGTTTACTGCAGAAGCATATGCAATTTTAACTGCTTTAACATTTGTAAATAATTCTGTAAATAATATAAATATACTAATTGTAAGTGATTCCAAAAGTGTTCTATCTGCTTTGAATAATAGTAATTTTTCATATAATTTAAATTACATTGTATATCGTATTAGAGAACTTATAGAAATGATTGGTAAATCAAAGCATGTAGAATTTGTATGGGTTCCCTCACATTGTGGCATTCACGGCAACGAAACAGTAGACTTGGCTACTAGACTGGAGCATGATCTAGATCACTCAGATATATTGAAGGTGCCTTTCACTGATTACTATTGTGCAATCAAAAAGGATTTACTCAGAATATGGAAAGAATATTGGCACATTACCACAGAATGTAAGGGAAGATGGTATGCAGAAATACAGAAAGACTTACCTACCACTCCTTGGTACAACAAATTTAAATACTGTGGCAGAAAGTTTATTACAGTTATAAATCGTCTGCGATTTGGACATTGTTTGGTTCCAGCTCATTTACATAGGATTAAAATAGTCCCAGATGATAACTGTACATATTGTTCCCGACCGCATGCTGATATAAATCATATTATTTTTGTTTGTCCACATTTCCATTTACAACGACTAATTTTTGCCAGTGACTTATGTGACATAGCAGCTTATAACTCAATTAGTGTTCCCCGCCGCATTGAAGATTTACTAAAAAGTGAAGTCTTTTACAAACCTATTTATAAGTATATTTTAAATACTGTTGAAAAAATTTAGTTAAGTTTAATATTTTTATTTGTTTTCCATGTATGTAAATTTTTATCATATAAGACTTCGACTGAAGGACTTTGTATCCATGGTCATGAATAAATTTAAAAAAAAAAAATCACGCCAGCAATGTCTTGTCTCACTTCTACGGTAATTAGTTAATGACTGGAAGAAACGAGACAAATATAGTTTACTTTGGCATAATGTATCGGTTTCAAAACTACGTCTTTTGAACTATCAAGTGGTTACGCATTTCTGAGAAGTGAGAATCGTTTGTTAAATTGTTGTCATAGTCATTACTTCTCTAGTCTTTAAATAATCAAAGCGTTCTACTTATACGTGCGTGATTTCACCTGCCGGTCCCAAAGGAAGACCAGTGCTGGATGCAAGCATCCAGCACAAGCTGATTTGGGGCCAGGTTGTGATAATCATAATCATAATCTGGTTCATGGTTTTTATTCTTATTACTAGCTGTGCACGCGACTTCGTCCGCGTGGATTAGTTATTTTGGGCATCATATTTATTTTTACAAACAACCTCTTCAGCTTTAGAAATTATAGCTGTTACCCACGACTTGAACCGTTTTCGCAGCGCACGCAACGGAAACCCTCAAAGATGAATAATTTTCCCCGCATTTTCCATTGTTTCTTCGCTCCTATTATTTGCAGTGTGATGTTATATAGCCTAAAGCCTTCCTCAATAAATGGTCTATTCAATACAAAAAGAAGTTTTCAATTAGGACCTGTAGTTCCTGAGATTAGCGCGTTCAAACAAACAAACAAACTCTTCAGCTTTATAATATTAGTATAGATTTGTTCAGAATTGCCTATGAAATGTCACTTTTTGATCTATAGAGAGTACCTAACTACCACCAAAAGCACTTGTCCGTGCGCTATTTGCTTTCCATACAAACTGGTTATATAAGGTGGGTGGACCATGGAAGGCCACGCTCCTTTGAAGGCCAACTATCAAAAAGTCGTAGTTATTGACATGTAAACACATATTCCTTGGGCTATACACTAAGATCCATCAAACTCAAGACCACAGATGCGGCGGCGAGTCGCTCGTGCCGCTATTGTGGCAATGAGATCTCACGCTTCGTAGACTTCGGTCGACGACGTTAAAATTGTTATTCGCGCGCACAGTAAAACGTAAGTTTTTAGTTAGATAACCTATTATTATTTCATATTTTTTTACTGTGAATTGTCGTACAAGGATATTTTTATGGTACTAAAGAAAAAAAAAATAGTTTTGCCTCGATTTAAGTTAAAATATTGGTAGTGTTCCCAGGAAAGCCGGAGGTTCCTTATAAGGCCAATCAAAAATTTGACAGTTGGCCTTGCTAGGGTACATGGGCCTTACAAAGAACATGTACAAATCATGAACATATGAACAGTTACTTTTTAGTTATAAATACGTACCGTTACAGTGAAAACAATGTTTTATGTTTATAATATTTTTATTTATAAGGGTTATTAAACTTTTTAACTTATATTAAATAGTTTTTTTTTTAATTATTTTATTATCAGTATATATTTAAATTTCTTTTATGGAAAGGTTATTTCTGAAAATAAACTAAACTAATTTACATGAAAAGCAACGAATATAAAAAATATTTACATGTTAAAAACGTTACATGGTAAGTATGTGATACGATAAGTATATAAGATAGTCATAAGATAGTCTGATAATTTTTAGTTTGGCCTTCTAAGGAACATTTTGGCCTTACAAAGAACGGACCCATAAGAAGGCCATTTGACATAAAAAAAAAAGTTTTTAATTTCATTATAATACGCGTTGGCAAGTTATTTGATGTCAATATAATACTCATTACTACTGTTTTTAAATAATTTCCATTAATATATTCTTAGTTATACGATGGTGTTCAAGTAATGTTCGTTGAGTTTTTTATAAATGATAAAAATATATTGAGCATTTAATGTTTTGCTTAAAAGAAAGAGCTTATTATGTAGTTTTAGTAAAAGCGAATATATTAATTGTTACAACTCTTTTTTTAAGTTTAACGACTGATGTATAATATTGGCCTTGTTTGGAGCCGTGTTCCTTGCAAGGCCATTTGGAAGAGCTTAACAAAACTTAAGTTTAATGAATACTGATTAAAGCTAGGTTAAAAAAAAGTGATTTATATGGTACACAATAAAACAAAGTATTATTTGATAATTTGTTTTTTTCATTTATCCAGTTAATAAACGAATAAAAAGCGTTTACTCGTTAGAGTGGCCTTCCATGGTCCACTAGGTTTAGTTAGACTCTATACATCAGTTTGGATATAGCGGTATATACATATAAGTATATTACCTACTTACTTATTACTCTGACTGATGACTCGGCAAGTTAAAAATTCCTATCGTCAATAAACCTACAGTATGGATTTTATTGGAAATATTGAGATTTTAAGGGTCAGGTTAAACAATAAACAGCTTTCAACAAAATAATCTATATTCTAACTTAAACAAACGAGAAGGTGGGACCGCAGTCTTACAACCACTGAACCAGTAAATACTTTCTACTAATATAAAAACCTATAATAATCTACATTTATCCTCCGTCTTGGAAACGACAGGTACAACGATCAGTTTAATTCTCCTTGCGAATAAACTTCTGCGCTCAGTCATTTGCTGAAACTTTCTTTCCTTGAAAGAAAAATCCTTCAATGAAAGCGCTTAATTTTTTTTATTTGGGAGAATTAGATTGACTTTTGATCTACAAATCGGGGGCTAGTGACCTCGCTTGTATGACCTAAATAGTCAGGTCAACTGACAGCACACAAAATAATACGAGGTTACACAAAATATCAATAAAATAAGTAGGTATCTAAAATTTACAGAAAAAAAAATAAGAAAAATGTGCATGTTCAGCATCAAAATGGCTACTAATCCATACCTAAGGAGCTTTTAGAAATTCACTTATAAATTATCGAGCTTTAGGTATATCTCACATAAAGCTTATTTATTTACAAGTTAATTTCATATTTATAGGTACTTCATAACTTAACTACTGACTGAAAAATACTTTTACGGCAAATAAATTAATAATCAGAATTTTAAAACTTATAAATACTAGGTACATAAGTATAGCCTGGTACAATGGACCTATTAAATAAAATTTCTCCTACATCTACGCCATATAACCATATTAGCTGCCAAGTTATATTGATACACGTATGAAAATATATAAAATAATACAACGAAGAGGGTACATATCCTAGGCACACTAATATTCAAAATCATCGCTGCCTGGACTCCCAGGAGTGGTATCTTGGGTAGTGTCAGTACATTCTACCCCAGGAACATAGGTTTTAGAAGTGTCTGAAACAAGGACAAATCACGATTTTAAGTGACTGGTGTAATAAACTGACCTAAAATATTAACAACAGAAACAACATCAGATATTGAATCAGGCGTTACTTTGTGGAAATCTATTGTAAATGAAACTCTGGAGAAATATATACTTAGTGCTTTTGAAGTGTTTTAAAATTTATATTTATTTAATATTTATTACTACCTGTGTTTTTCCGGTGCGAAAAATATAGTGTTTTTCGCAGCGGTAAAACACTACCTATATATTTCTCCAGAGTTTCATTAACAAAAACAACTTTATCATCTGCTTTGGTCGGGCCAAATAAAAATGGAATTACAAGAGAAATTAAATAGTATTAATAAAAGAGTTTTCAAATCGACTTCCCTTGTTTATCGAGTCAAACGTTATCAAGAGAATAGTCTACTTATCGATTTTTGGGAAAAAAAACTCACCATTATCAAATGACAAATCTAACATCAAAGAGCTTTGCAACATAGTATCTTTGCTGCCCACTTGTACTGCCAAGGACGTAGGCTCCTTTAATTCCGACGAACCAGTATCTTTCTGTTGACTATTAGTTATGTTACTTTGAGAGTCTATGCCTATGTAAGTTTTCTTCGGACTCAAGTCAGTTATTTTAGTGTAAGTGTCTGCTAATTTTTCAGTCGTTATCTCGGTTTCAGCAATATTAGTATTTGTCTGGTTTCCATCAATTCGATCTTTGCCTTCGAATGTTATTGGTTTCTTTGACTTCTTCGCAGACTTTTTGGCATGTGATGTGATTGCTTTCTCTTTTTTCTTCGAAGCTTCTTTTTCCTTGCTGGTAGCCGTGCGAGCTTTTTTTTCTGGACTACGCGATCCCAATATGATCTTGACACCAGTTTTTTTCATTCGTTTCTCTCTCAGTGTTTCGCAATCCGAGTCATCGTCGTCATCATCGTAGTTTATTTGCAGTTTCTTTTTCAATTTGAGTTCTTCTTTGAGTATCTCCCTTTTGTTAGGTTTCGGGGAAATAATCGGGCCTTTGTAACGAGCAATGAAACTATATTTTGCTAATCGGTCGGAAAGATTGAGTTTTTTTGCGGCGTCTGCTTGAGCACAAGCTGATTTCAGCCTGTCTTTATACTTATTGTTGTTGGGCTTTAACTTCTTTGAGCTCTTGAAATGTTGTATATTACCAGGAGCAACCCAAGCGCGAGTGGCTTCTTCATCGAAGAATACTACATTGTAATGGGTCTACGGACAGAAAATAAGTGTAAGTTGTGAGAAATAGAAAAGTTTTAAAGTTAAAAGATTAGGTACTCTATGTTATTATTAAAAATAGGTTTGATTTAATTAAATGAATTCGATAACAGAACACTACGCTTCAGATGTTTTAAGAATTTCGGTAAGTTTATCTGTTTATTTGGGTAAGTACTTATCATACAAAAGTGGCTGAACGGATATTTATGATCGTTGGGTAGTATGATGTCCTTGGAGTGACATAGGCTACTTGACAATCCGAAATGATAAACGAAGCCACGGGCGTCCACTAGCACTGAAATAGTTACCGGGATGTCAGAGAAGCCATCAAGCCAGTAGTATTGCTCGGTGTCAGGACAGTCGCAAACCATGGCGGGCCACCACGGGTACCCCGACACACGCGCCCACACTACCGACCCTGCAATATACACAAACATGGTGTTCTGTTACACATACTTGGAAACAGAATTACTTAGTTAATTAGATAGCCAGTTACAGCAATGAAAGAGTTAAAAAATAATTTGAGTCCTCATAAAACAGGGTGGTTGGCCACATTATACGACATGACGAATTTATGAAAAACATCATTGAGGGAAAATTGGAAGCCCGAAGAGGAAGAGGAAGGCCGAGAAGGTCATACATGGACCAGGTAAAAGAAAAGGCGAGTGTCATGTCGTATAAGGAGGTTAAGGAATTGGCAGAAGATCGGGAAGGATAGCGTATGCTCCACAGACAAGGGCTTTGCCCTTAAATTTGTGATGACGATAAAACAGGCATTATTTAAATTCAGCCCAGAAAACCGGGGCAGAATTTATATAATGCACTATTGTTATGGACACATTTCCTTTTGATTAACAAAACTTCGGATGGCGCAGTCTCCGGTGTAACATGCTTATCTAGTAACTTCTTCTTCTTATCGAATGAGAGTGGCCAACTCTGGTGTCGAGAGTTAATCAATCAAGCCGCCCTAAGGGCCTCTGACATGGCTTAACGACTGCTGTACTATGACAAACAGCCGGGACGTATCTAGTAACGTAAGTGTATGAACATCGCGCTCCATTGAAGTTGGTTAAGTATAGCTATTTACTGTTTTGCCTCTTCAACATATTTCAAGATCCAGGGCTGATCATAGTTTAACCTAATGTTGTTAGTGGAAATCTTACCTGCACAATACTCCCCATGAATAAGGTCTTCCTCTTGACGGACGCGGAGTGGTTTTTCCGGCACCAAACAATCCGCGAGGGCAGGGTCTGAAATAAAATAAATAAATAATAAATAAATATTTCAGGACATATCACACAGCGCCATCTAGCCCCATACTAAGCTTACGCTTGTATCATGGGTACTAGATAACGGATATAATACATATATACTTTTCTTTTGTAAATACATACTTATTATACATAGAAACGACCAGACTCAATACAAGTGATTACAAATTTTTATATTCATAATTACTTGTATTATGCGGGAATCGAACCCGCACCCCTAGATTAGAAGGCAGAGCCACTACCAACTAAGCTAACGGAGCAGTCGAAATCATAAGTTTTCATCGAGCTGAAGGATATGGTATCAATAAAGTTCAAGTTATGTTGGGTCTAAGCTATTAATTTCTTACTGGAGTACAGTATTTTTTTTATTTATAATATATAATTTAGTTTTTAGAATTATCTTCTGTATATTAGAGTTATTTCATCGCGCAAAAACGGCTGAACGGATATCTACTATATAAAAATAAGTCGGGTTTTCCTTCCTGACGCTATAACTCCAGAACGCACTAACCGATTTCCACGGTTTTGCATTCGTTGGAAAGGTCTCGGGCTCCGTAAGGTTTATAGTAAAGAAAATTCAGGAAAAATTTCAACAGAAAAGTGGGAAAACAGGGAAATCTTTTTTCACATACAGCGCCATCTCTGATACATAGCATGTATTACGAACTGGCGAAACGGAGTCCGCCGGGTTTGCTAGTTTTGTATACCTAGAGATAGTATGTGGTCTTGGAAGTGACATGTAAGTAAGTATCTACTTTCTTATTCAGAACTTTATTAGAATTTGATGCTGTATCTGGTGTTCTAAATCTAAATATATAAAACTCAAAAGTCACTGACTGACTGACTGACTGACTGATATAGTGATCTATCAACGCACAGCCCAAACCACTGGGCGGATTGGGCTGAAATTGGGAATGAAGGTAGATGTTAAGACGTAGGCATCCGCTAAGAAAGGTTTTTTGGAAATGCCACTTTTCAAGGGGTGAAATAGGGGATACAAGTTTTACTTCTTAATGCGAGCGAAGCCGCGAGCACCCAGTAGTTGTAATATAAATACCTGGGTTGAGGCGGCAGAACCACTCGGCGGGCAGGTCGTGCGGCTCGCACACGTCGGGCAGGCAGCGCCAGCTCTCGCACGCGTCGCACCTCACCCACAGGCCGGGCCGGCGCCGCTCCTGCAGCCACTGCAGCCGCTCGCGGTGGGACAGGCCCGGGTGCGGCTGGCTCAGCGCCTGCTGCGGCGTCAGGATGCTGGACAAGTTACTTCAGTATAGTTAAGTTAGTTATGCATTATATTATATTTATTATTTTGTATTGTAGCAAATAATAAACAAATGAGTACCTACAAACAAGAGATATATTTATGGACGTCACTCTCGGGACCTTATACTATCACTTTACCATGCCATAAAACTTAGAAGAGTAAAAGACCAGATAGGTACACACATTCAAATAAATTGTTAAAATTTAGTTTAAAAACGAAGTAATAATATATCAATATTCGATCAACAAAGTAAATAAAAATTGCAATCGTGCATTCATTAATCAATCTACAAGTGACGATATTAATTTACTTACCTGCTATTTTGTGACAGGCTGCTCTGTGATGCGGGCATCTGAAAGAGTATCTCTTGATCAGTTAAGTTGATCAGTCACAGACGTGAGATTTTGACATAGATAAAATTAACACAACACAATCTAGCAAAATAGAAGATATATAAACGTCATTTTATATTCTGATTTGAAGGTAGACTTTACTATTTACCTTACTACTCTATCTATGCTATTTACTATAATATGTAAATTGTTATCTTCTATCCAGTCCAGATAGAGTAAATTGAGATTACAATTCAAATATGCTACTGTTTTAACTGCAAATGAGACTTACCAGAAATTGATGAGCTCCTTCGTTTGGCTCAATGGCCTTTTCAACAGGAAGGGTAGCTTTTTTCATTTTTCAGGTGGAAAACGTATGTAAAACGTTGGAAACAACAAGAAAATCTAAATTAATTTGAAATGACGGAAAAGATCAACCGGAAATATACGATTTGGCGCCAAAGGGAATAGGGAAGGAAAAAGTTTAAGACGGAAACGTGTGGTTTCGTACTTAGAGATGAGACTACGACTAAAAACTAAATTTATAATACGTATTTGCATCAAACGCCTGTTTAATTAATATAGCGTGATAATTATCGTGTAACCAAGCGTACTTTTGAGATAATGGATTAGTTAGATGGTCATAGTATTTATGAAGCGCCCAATTTATACTAGAAAAACGAAACAACATAAATGGAAACTTAATATCGAATAATAGAACAAATCATCGAGACTAAAAATATACAAAATTTTGCCTCCCTAAATAATAGTAGACAAGAAGACGGAACCATAGATATAGAGAAGAGACTTTAATCAAAACAAAACCTATTATTTCCTTAAAATTTCAAAAACTTTGACAAACTTTTGTCAAAAATAACATTTGTATTAAAAAACCTCTTCTAAATAAATTAAAGAAATAAATATTAATTACTACTTTTCTATATCGGATATTTTCTTAGATATTGACAAATAAAGAACGGAAGTGCGCATCCGTGTTTTCGGCTGGCTGCCGGCTGGTCGCCATATTTTCTAGCTTGCTAGAAAATAATACGTTTTCCCCAATTTTCGTCGAGATCGGCGAAAGGGAGTAATAATACTCCCTTTTTGTTTTATCGTCTACTTAAATTTGCATTACTTACCGCTTGGTAAAGTGTTTTTTAAGTGTGTCATTTTTCTATTGTGAAATTTATCAATATGGCTTTCTAAAATGTCGGCCTCCTACAAAGTCTCGTTATCTCCTTGCGGAGCCTCAACCTCAGCTGATTTCGTTCACGCTGGAGGATTCAAAAATGGACAAGAAATTAAACAGATCTACTCAACCACAGTCGAGGGCTTCAGCCATCGACTGTAAAAAGAGTTCTGGTAAGCGTTCAACAGTTTTCAAGGTCAATAATTTTTATTTATCAGCTGAGTAGGCGTTCAGAGTGACTGGGTATCATCTATAACTAGTAGTGTGAAGAAGACAACGCAATCATCATGCCTGCTATTCATTTCATAATGTTAACCTTATTTTAGAATCAACACACAAACCTTGGCCACGGAATAACAACAAAAAGCGAGAGGGTGCTGGTAGCGCACCTAAGAATGAGACGTTTCGCAAAAATGTACCGTCCCAGAGGGGCAGAGGCACTGTTGACAGGAGACCGCGACCCCGCGGCGGCCCTGGCTATGCTATGGGTGGAGCGCAGAACACCGGGTATGTGTTAGTATAATGTTCTTGTGTGTGTCATTCATAACTATTTAAGCTATCTAAGCAGAACAGGTGCCCAAGCTTATTAACTTCTAAATTAAATAGGTACATTTATAAAAACTTCTATTAGAACCATTAAAACTACATTTATTTATATGTTGATGTTGCATTGATAAAGTAGGTATTTGAATAACAAACTATTGAAATTGCATACAACAGAACAGACGGAATAAGCTACTTATTCTATTTAGGTACATTATAATAACATAACGATATAACATTTTAGGCTAGAAGATGAGGATGAGCCAGAAATTGGCTCAGTCTTTGTGCCTGGAAGCAAGAAGCAGAACTTGAACCATCTGCTGAACTTCATGTACCCGTCCCGTGGAGCACCAGAGCGCCGAGGGCCGCAGCCGCGACGTCAGGGCCAGCAGCAGCACCGGGTCTCATTCAAACATGAGCACGACCTTTACCTGCGTGCATAGTAAGTAGATGTTATACAACAGTTTCAAAAGTTATTGTATATTTTTTTATTATTTAATATTGTGATAAGTACACCAGCATTACGGATTTCCTCTAGTGTTGTCCAAACTAGGTTACCTGGAAGAGATCACTTTGCCAATGTCCCTGATTACCTTCCGCCTTTTTATGTGAATTGTGTTCGTTATTTTGGTGTACAATAAAGTATATTTGATTGATTGATTAATTAAAAGGCTGTATGTAAGCTCATCCTGAAGTAGTCAGTCAGAATCGAAGGCAGTTGGTAAGCAACATGCGATTAAGTTAGAAGGTCTAAAAGTAAATATATGATTGAAAATTTAAAACAGGAGTTAGAGCCATTCTGTTAAAGTTTTTTATGACACAGCTACTGGTACTATGTGGTATTAAAAATAGCCTGCTCCTTACAACAAACTATTATATCATTTGAAATAATATACTTGTTTAAACTTCAAGAAGGTAATACATTCTCACAAATTCCTAGCTTTACTATTAAATTTGTGATGTGATCTAACCAAGAAATACAATATAATTATTATGTAACACACATAATGAAATTATTATGCATACTATTCATGCATGAATACAAGACTGGACCAGTTTTTTGTTAGTATACAGTTTTTGTTGCCAAGCAACCTGTTATAGCATCAGCTATACTTATTGAAAACTCATAAAAGGACCTTTGTTATTAACAAATTATGTATATCATTATTATCAGTTGTGATAATTATCTTTGTAGTTTCATTTTCAAATATGCCTAGTTGTTTTGAAAGTTTTTCCTTACTAGTTAGTGATTACATAATATTAGGGACATCTTATCAATTACCAATATTAACCCATCTACTTGTAATGAAATTTTGGATTTGCAATACCTACATAACTAAAACACATACTGCAGAGATTTTTAAGCACATTTCTATTAAAAAAATAAGGTTTTTAATATCTGTTTGAAGCGTCCGTAACTCAGCTAGCGGAGGCAATCACATGCGATTACTAAAGTTAAGCAAAGGTCGAAATCCTTAGATGGGTGATCGTAAAGTGGCATTCCATTTTGGGCCCTACCATGGCATGTTAAATTGTAGGTCCCAGCTGTTACTAGTACCTGTGCTAGTACAGCAGTCATTCAGAGGCCCTTAGGGTGGTTTGAAAACTCTTGACACTAAAGGTTGGCCACTCTCATTCTTTAAGACAAAGAATATCTGTTAAACTAGTGAATTAAATGTTGTTGTGTTTTTCCAGCTGCCAGTTTGTAGTGAAAGATACTGGTGACTACAAGGCGAATTTATTAGACCCTGATGTGCCGATCAAATGGGAGCAAATAGAAGAAGTTGTAAGTACATACTGATTACTTTAACTATGATTAATTTAATGCTAGTTTTTCTCATGACATACTGAGGCCATGAGAGAAAAGTTTGTGTAATTTTGTTTAGTAATTTTATCTGAAACAAACTTAAATAACTTTGCCTTCAGAGAAACATATGTGTAACATAGTTACACAGCTGATCAATATCTGATTTGTATTAACTAAACCCACAACTGAACACATGCTTAATTCACATTGTCTAATATGTGTCTAGGTCTTTAGTGTCTATTGATTTTTGTGAATGTCTAGAACATTTTTAAAGACTCATTTTTTATTATTGTCATAATGAAAATTTTGACAGTATATAAAGCAATTTGTAACTGTCAGAGCCAAGTTCAACTTGCAATCAGCTCAAAATCAGAAGCAAACCCTGAAAGGCGACTTTTGCAAGTCATTCAACAGTACTATTACACATAAATAGTTTTGATTCACATGTACATATATTTCGCGTTTACGCAATTTTGTTAGTGTTATTAATTACTACTAATATTACTACTTCATATAATATTCTTCTGAGATTGGCCAACTCTGGTGTCGAGAGTTTATCAAGCCGCCCTAAAGGCCTCTGAGATGGCTTAACGACTGCCGTACATAGACAAACAGCCGGGACCTACAATTTAACGTGTCATCCGACCCCCAGAAGCGCCCCAAGAAGAATGCCACTTTTCGGTCACCCATCCTCGTGCTGACCGCGTCGACCTTTGCTTAACATTGGTAATCGCATGCGATTGCTTCCGCTAGCTGAGCTACGGGCGCTTCGTATATAATATAATATTGTGATGTTTAGGTACTGCTACATTTACCTTCTTTATACTCTATCCAGGTGGTCCGCAGCACGGGTCGCTCGGAGTGCCCCATCTGCCTGGGCGCTCCGGTGGCGGGCCGCGTGGGCGCGTGCGGGCACGTGTACTGCTGGCCGTGCGTGCTGCACTACGCGGCGGCGCACGAGCGGCAGCCCCCGCCCTGCCCCGTGTGCACCACGCCGCTGCACGTCGCTGACATGAGACCCACCAGGATGGTGCAGTGGGACTCGCCCGCTGAAGAGGTAACATACATATTATTCCTATTAGATTTTCTCTTCATCCAATGGTTGCCTGCAGGGCAAGCACAGCACGGGGACTAATAGTCTCCCACCATTTTATCCACTTGGTGTATGGAGACAGGTGGATAAAATGGTGGAAAGACTATTAGTACCGGTGCCGTGCTAGCCCTTGCTGGAAGCGATTGCTTTTAGCAATATGGCCGCCACTTGTGGCACTAGATTAGTTTATGAATGTATGTAATGTCATTAATTTTATTTTATATGTGTGTGACAATAAAGTAATATTACTTTATTGCAACACACAATATTTCAATATTCATTTTACATGGACCTTAGTGTTTATGTGTGTGGATGTTCATTCGGGTGAAAAAAATGTATTTACTTCCAAGTACTCCTGTGTGATGAAAGTTTATTATACTTGAAGATATATTGACATAAGAATCTGCTTAGGAGCAAGAACTAGTTAAGTAACTGGACTAGTTATTTTATTCATATTCTAACTGAACTGAACAGCTGTTGAATGCTAAAATATATTTATAGTCATAAGTAACTATTTCGGTACTACAAGAGTCAATGACCTCCCCGTCGCTATTTGCGTCGACTGTAAAGTCGTTAAGGTAGGCATAATCGCGCGTCTACACAAATATTCGTTTTTTGATTAATTTAAATTTGCATATTGCTTAATAACAAAATACATTTCCTATTGCTTGAAAGACTAGACAAATTCTTACCACAATTATGAACCCCAACATGATAAAATTGATGATATAATATGATTAAGTTAGTGGATGCTCGCGGCTTCGTCTGCGTTGTTTCAGAATAAAAAGTAGCCAATGTCACTCTCACCAGACCAAAAATAGCGATGAACTATTGCTCTTTTGCGGCGTGAAGGCAGAACAAACAGAAAAAAAAAATATAACCTAGGGTCTTTAAATCCAGAGTAAATAGGTTTCTCCTAGGCAAACGTACAACATCATAGACTACAGTGGTGCTTAACTGAGTGGTAGTAGTGAAAAGTAGGCGTATTCCGTGTAAAAAATAAAAGTGTATGATATGACTGCCTTGTTAGCTTAATTGGTAGTGGCTCTGCCATGTGATCTAGGGGTGCGGGTTCGATTCCCGCACAAGTAATTATGCATATTAAAATTTGTATTTACTTTGTTTTGAGTCTGGTCGTTTCTATGTATAATAAGTATTTATTTACAAAAAAAAAGTATACATGTATTATATCCGTTATGATACAAGCGCAAGCTTATTTTGGGGCTAGATGGCGCTGTGTGATATGACCTGAAATATTTATTTATTTTTTATTACCTCCAGGTAACAATGCGCCTCGTGCGTCGTCTGCGAGGCTCCACGGCGGTGGAGGTGGCGCCGGCGCGCGGCCAGCGCGCAGACCTCACTCCGGACCACATCCTGCCGCTACACAGTATCAATGACTCGCCCTATTGCAAGCTGTTCTCAGCTAACAAGCAACAGGTGACATTTTAAACTTAATAGGTGCTTTATTTTCTATCGCTTGCTACTTACAACAATTGCTTGGTAGATAGATAGATAGAATATTCTTTATGATTGATAGAATATATTTTTTTACACATGAAATAAAAATAAAACTTATGGTACTTAGTTATGTTTTAGTATGTAGCTTATTATCTGTTATTACATGCAAAATAAAAAAACAAGATAGTAAAATCCATAAATCATATAAATCATAATGTTTATTAACCTTACGACATCGCGCCTTCCCGGCAAGTCGAATTACATAGGTAAATACTTCTTAACAGTAATGTCTCTTTTAAAATACTTATTGCTATATATATACTCTTATTATAATCAGTGAGCCTTAATAAAATAAAATATTTAATTTGGAAAACATAATAAAATCAAATAATCAATTTACAGACTACAATATTTAACAAAACAAAACTCAAGGGAATATTTATCCTTATATGTTGATGTTGTTATGTGGCTAATGTTGAATTCACCATGACAGAAACTATAACTACATAATTTTATAGAAAATATGTATAGAAAATGGTTATATTACATTAATCCTCCTAATATATGGATCACAATTATTAATGTAACTACTATTTTAATTTATTACTTTCGCAGGTCCAAGATATACTAGAGAGAGAAAAGAAAGAAATCGAAGCCCAGATTTTGGCTGAGATTGACACTACTGAAATAGTGTTCATGGAGCAAGCTCTAAAGATGCTTGAAACTAAGAAAGTAAAAGACACCATTACTGTTGAAGAACCTAAAGTTGATCCAATAAAGGATGAGGTTCCAATAGTTTATGAAAAGCAAGAAATCAATGTAAATAAAATGGATTGGTTTGATGTGAACGAGGAAGGGGCTGCAGCTGTTGAAACAGTTCAAAGTCAACTTGAAGATCTAAACATTCATTCCAACTTAAATCCTGATGCACCGGAGTTCAATCAAAACTTCAACCCGCCAGATGAGAATGTAGCGGAAGAGTTTCCACTGACTGAAGCGGAACCAGAACCCGAGGAGCTGGATAATGACCTGACTGATATTGATAAGCAGAATCAGGCGAAATACTTTTATTTCTATCAAGGTAAATAACTCTAAAGCTCGTGTGTTTTTTTTTACGTGGAATAGGTTTACGTTTGACCACAGCTTGCCTGAAAGTTATAAGTAGTTAAGTTAGTTTAAAGTTTGACCTGAACCACTATAGGATATTAAAATGAACATCTGAAACGATTAAAATAATAAGCAAGCACATTACATTTCCAGTCAGTCATTAGCTATAAATGTATATAAATGTTATGTGCTGGTCTAGTGTGTAATTCAAGTGAGTTTGGCGTTTAAAAAGTTATGTTTGTGAAATCGCTCTGCCTTACATTCATTGACTTTTGTTTAATCATATAATGGTAGGAGATTACGGTAAATATCTTACATCATCTTTGTTAAAAGATATGAAAACGATAATAACAGGGTCTTATCTTGTCTTTCCAGCGGAGGACGGCCAGCAGGTGTTCCTGAGCAGCCTCAACGTGCGCCTGCTGAGTGCGTCGTGGGGCTCGCTGTGCGCCGCGCCCGCCCGCCTGCGCGCCCGCGTGCTGCACCGGGACACGCTGCCGCTCTGCGAACAGGTGGGACGCAATAAACCAGGAAAGAAGAGGTCCTCAATTCTACCAAATATTTAACTAACTGCTTGGAGCTAATGAGATTCCACTACCGAATAAAACCTACCACGATGTCTCTCCGTCCCGAAAAGATATGCGGGAAGCGAGCAACTTGCGTGTTACAGGAATATGACCTGTCTGCTTTATCCATTAAACCAAGGTCGTCTTCTCGATCGGTTTAGTAATGAGCATAAATAAACTATTGTAAATTGATGGTTAAAAAAACTCATGAGGTATTATTTGTTGTATTGCAGACTAGAAAACACATGCCATGCACCGCCCACCTGCCGCTGCACTGCTCCTTCGACATCGTGGAGCTGGAGCTGCGCCCGCCACACGTCACCTTGGAGGCGCTGCAGACATTCGCAGGTATACTTACCTACATTAAAAAAAAATATATATTATACTAGCTGACCTGACGAATTCTGCTTCGCCTTAGAGGCAATAAATAACCA
Source organism: Macaria liturata (assembly GCA_964023185.1). Lineage (NCBI taxonomy): Eukaryota > Metazoa > Arthropoda > Insecta > Lepidoptera > Geometridae > Macaria > Macaria liturata. The sequence continues at coordinate 3,606,565 of OZ026812.1, read as the reverse complement.
GATTTAGGATTTTATTCAATTGAATTATTAAAAATAAAACGGGATTAAAAGTATTCTATGTCCGTCTCCTGGTTCTAAACTACCTCCCTTCCAATTTTCAGCTAAATCTGTTCAGCCGTTCTCGAGTTATAAATGGTGTAACTAACAACACTTTCTTTTATTTCTGCTGTTCGTTAGTCTCACTAAAACTCGAGAACGGCTGAACGGATTTATCTTATCTTAGTCTTGAAAGGTTCGTGGAGGTCTAGGAAAGGTTTAAATAAATAAAAAATAGCAATTAATTTATTCAAAAGTTTAGGTCGCAGTACGAAGTCGCCGGGACAGCTAGTATATAGATAAATGTTGTAAAATTGTGCCCTTTTGTAAATGAGCATGTAAACAAAACCACCACTAGTATTGTTTATGAAACAGATTGCTTTCACAGTATTTCATACTAAGTACTAGTTCATATGTTGCTACGTGGAAGCGGAACAAACAGACCGACAATCACTTCCGCTTTTTTGTAACGATGTGATTAAATAATTTTCTAATTACATTTCAATATACATACGATATAGAAAACTTAGTGATTTTCTGGACCATAAATTCCTTCTCGTAGTGATAAAATTTAAATATAACGATGTGATTAAATAATTTTCTAATTACATTTCAATATACATACGATATAGAAAACTTAGTGATTTTCTGGACCATAAATTCCTTCTCGTAGTGATAAAATTTAAATATAATCAATGAATCCATTTCCAGATGAAATAGAGCGTCGCGCGCGAGCCCGCGCGCGCGCCGAGCGCGACGAGAAGCGGCGCGAGCGAGCCTACCGCCGCATGATGGAGGGGCCTCCCAGACCTGACTTCAGCTCCGACCTGGTGTTCCCGCAGCCCTCCTACTCCAGCCCTCCTCTGGAGCCCTCGCCCCTGGCTGTCTTGGACGCTAGTCCATCTACTAGCGTCGGCTCGCCGCCCTCCGGTCTCTCTTTTGCTAAGGTTAGCGCCGATTAAGATATTACTTGGTTGTGACAGTATTTTATTCATATCAGCTGTAAATTAACATTTCCTTGATGTTGCAAGTTTTGTATAGTGGATACATAAAAAATGAATACTTATTAGAGCAGCCTAAAGAAATAGAAATAAAGTCGTAATTTAGTTTTGGTTGTAAGTAGCATTGTTTTGTATTTGCGCGGCGTGAACACGGTGAGCACGTCATGTATAGATATAGACAAACAACTGTTGTGCGTATAAAATCACTTAAAATGTAGCACACCAACTATAAATACAACAATTCATTAGTATATCTCTTGTTCGCAGATGGCAAGCACTAGTGGCACGTGGCGTGTCCGTAAGACCGCGTCCCCGCCCCCGCCGCCGCCCCCGGACGAGGAGGGCACCGCCCCGCGCGCTCTGAGTCTCAGCGACGCTATCGAGGCAGCTCTGGCAGCACCCTCCCCAGCTGGGAAGAAGAACAAGAAGAAACATAAAGTTCTCTTCGCAACCGGCATGCAACGCACAGCCTAGTTCAATTAAAAACTGTCTCTCTTATTATCCTGCTAAACAGTTTGCTATACTATAATGTGTTCACGTTAAAAGGACCATTTTTTTCTGTAACAAAAAAATTTATTAAAACAGCCCAAAGTTAGTCAAATAGAACATACAATATTAACTAGGCTCATATTGTATGTAATTTCACTATATCGAGAGACATTGTTGATTTGTTTTATTTCATAGGTTTTCTATCTAATTGTTTAACAAAGTACTATTTGCTTAAAAGTTGAGTAATATTTTTATGGCGGATAAATAGGTGTCTAATATTGTATTATCATGGATGTTCAAAAATTTATTTTGTAATAGTTAACCTCAAAGTTATGCTTACGTTTTTCGTAGAAAGACCTAAAAAGGCCCGGAATATTATCCAATAATGTACGGTTGTACCTATTGATGTGATGAAATAAAGGATATTGGACATTTTTGTGTTTTATTGCGACAATTCTGATTACAGTGGTAGGTAGGTAGTAGGGTAGTAGGTACCTGTCTGGCTTCATCTAGGAAAATCTAGGTAGAATCTACTTACCTACTTGAACTTCACCTTGTAAACCTCTTTCCTATTTGCAAGCAGTAACCTCGTGTTCTAATGGTTATTAAAAGGTACCTACTCCTAATAAGCGAAAGGCACCAGTTTTGTCTGTTTACGCCTACTCATTTATATTTTTAATTAAAAACTGGTATGTTCATTAGGTTTTACATTCGATAAAATATGCATTGTAAATAATCTGTTTTATGGATAACTGCACTGATGATAATTATTAATACCTACGAAAAAATGAAAAGGAAACAAATTCTATAATACTTGTGTAAGTCATTGTCAATCAGCTGTGCAAGCATGTGTACAACTGTCACTTGGAAAATAAAGATTGAATTTGTTTTGTTCAATTTGTTCCTATAATTATAGAATAATTTGTGCGAAAATTATGGTGATAAACATTTAAATACAATAGGAGTGTTGTTGAGTAAAGGCCATTTTATTTCTCAGCGTTCAATATGACATCGAACAGAAATGAATTCGTCTTCGAACCATTTAAGGTTACTGAGGTGAAATATCGAAGTTTTGAGTGTCCTAGGCCTCGCAGCGGTCACCGTATCGCTAGCGATGAAAGCCATGTGTACTGTTTTGGTGGCTACAACCCTTCCTTGCCCTTCACTAGCCTGGACAGGGATAATCCCACCTGGACGCCAGACAAGCCTCTCTTCAAGGAGCTATGGAGTTATTCCATGGCTAGTCGCAAATGGACACATCATAAAATCATTGAAAACATGCCGGAAGAGCTGGCATCGAATGCTATGTGTGTTTATGGGAAATATTTAATGGTATGTTATCTATAACTTGGTTATAGACAGAGTAACAGCTGTTACTTGATAATCCTCTAATAGTATCTCTCTTTTAATCTAGTTAATTTGTTACATGCTGAGCTTAACAGACTTGTATATTCCTTCTTAACATTATAATCAATCAAATGAAATGAAATGAGAAATGAGATTTATTGTCAGGCGACCATCAATCAATCATATTACCAACCAATCTCCTTTACTGAAGATTATAAAGTAAAATTGGCATTATCTGTTTCAGATTTATGGTGGCACAGGTGAGCCATTTGGTCAGAAATGCAGCAATGATGTGATAGTATGGAATACAAATCAAAGTGAACCAAAGCTGGGCATTCTAGAGGTTACTGGGAGTAGACCTCCCGGACAGTACGGGCAGTCTGTCATTTGTCATAATGGCTATTTCTATACCATTGGTGGCACTAATGGTTTCGCATATAACTGTGATATTTATAGGTTGGTACTTTGGTCGAAACCCATCCGCAGTGCACGCAATGGAAACCCTCAAAAAATAATAATTTTCCCCGTTTTTTCCACATTTTCCATTGTTTCTTCGCTCCTTTTAGTTGCAGCGTGATGTTATATAGCCTAAAGCCTTCCTCGATAAATGGTTCAACACAAAAATATTTTTTCAATTCACACCAGAAGTTCCTGAGATTAGCGCGTTCAAACAAACAAACAAACTCTTGAGCTTTATAATATTAGTATAGATAAAAAATATAAGTTACTTATGTAGAAAACAATATTTACCATTGAAAGACCTGGTTAACTCAAACAAATGTTTCTAACAGATGTTGTGATATTGTTTCAGGTTAGATCTACGGACACTGAATTGGGAGGCTTTATTTGTAGGCACCGGGCGAGAAGACGAGCCTCTTGGTAGGTATAGACATGAAATAATTCGACATGAAAACAAATTATACATCATTGGAGGTGGCACCGGAGAGTGGGCATTTGAACTTATGGAAATACCCATGTTTGATTTAGAAACTAATACTTGGACCATCATAACAGCTAAAGCTGATGAAAGAGGCCGCCATCCAGTTGTACCTAGCGCTAGGAAGTGTCACAGTGCTGTTCAAATTGAAACCCCTGAAGGTGTCCAAGTATTTGTTGCAGGGGGGTCCGACGGCCATTCTGTTTTTAGTGATATTTGGAGACTCACAATACCTGAAATGCAATGGACACTGATGAAAAAGACTGTGCTTGCTAACCCACTGTACTTCCACTCCTCTGCTGTGACTCCGGCAGGTTGTATGTACATTTTTGGCGGAATTGAGCCCAAAAATGAGTTGACTGGTAGAAACAACATACTATACAAATGTTGGGTTACAATACCTAAGCTAAGTGAGATATGTTTTGATGCTCTCCTTAACTTCCATCCTAATCTTGACCAAGTAGATAAGCGGTCCCTTCTTCGTATCGGAGTCCCCGAGCATTTGGTCCATAGATTGCATCCGCCAAAAAATTGACTATCACCTTACTATTCTAATTTAAAGTCTTGCTCAAAGCAAACTTTATATGTGTTCAGTTTTTTGTGTGCATTTTGTTTTATTATTTTCATATATATTTATGATACAGGTCTGTTAAATTGATATGTTTATTTGGGTTATATTTGTATCACAATGGTCCCAATTCTGACAAACCTGTTTGAATAATTTGAGTTTACTTTACAGCTCTAAAGATAACTTGGGTAGCAGTTCAAACATTTGAGCTTATATGTAAATATGTTTTTTAAATCTATAAATAACAACATAAGTCAGAATTGGGCTCAACATGTTGCTTTTCTTTTCAACTAGTAATCATGTAGGTACTTTATAAATTTGAGTAGATATATTTTTTTGTAAATTAATGACGTGGGCATTCTAATATAATATTAAAAGGGTTGATCCCAGTTCTATAAGATTTATTAAAGACTGGTGGAAGGTTCCTTCCTATAATAAATACCCAATTTTTTAAAAATACATGATATTTTCTTAAGATTTAATTATATTTCACAGCGGCGCATAATTTTATTATGTGTATATTATTCTTATGCCAAAATATTAATTCATCATATTACTGTTTAGTCATTATTCTAGCGGCAATTTCAATTAAAAAGTAAAAAAAATTTCGGCCCGAAGCCAAAAATATCCTGACAGCCTGAAGCATTTATAAATAGTACAGATTATTTTCTCTTTATATTAAAAAAAAAACGGTTAAAGCAGCAAGCAATATTTAAAATTTGCATCAGTGTTGGGGGCAAGGCAGGATATTTCACAAATCTATTCGGAAAGTTTACACTCGGAATGAAAACTCCTTTCAAAAGCGCCTGTACTGGTATATTCTAACCAATGACAGTCCTCCACAAGTTGTAGAAACTCCATGATGTTTTACAGATGGCGTAAACGTTCCGAATTTGTTGAACATCCTGTTCCTGAATCGATGTGCATATTTACTTTAGTATATGTGTCTCATTTATTTATTTATTGCTCTCGTTCGTAGATATACTCTCCTTTGTATTTGAAATAATATTGTAATATAATTATAATGTAAATATTTGTGTCGGAATAAAAACACTGACTCATTTTATCTAATTAACTTCTGCTATTTTTATTTTAATGGTTAAGTACCTAAAATCTGAAAAATTGTAAATAATAAATGGGTCGTGGCAAAAATAAAAATTGATTACTCTAGTAATCCCACATTTGATTGTAGATCCTAATATGATTGTACTACTACGTAACCTATTCTATAGTGAATACAGGGCGGTATGGTTCCGATTAGTTTTTATCTAAAGCCTTGTTCATATGTACCAAAGAGTGATTAAATTAATAAATGTATTCTAGGTTACTGGTAACTATCACATAATCGTTTAAGATTGCCATTAGAATATTGTACAAGAGCCACTTTTGTTTTACAATTCTTGAAAATATATATAAATATAAAAAACAAAAAAAAATCTTCTTAACAACAAACAATTTGTCATACAATAGTTTTTGTATGGACTAGCTGATTTTTTTCGAGTATTTCCGCAAGTTCATAGTATCTTCTATCTAACTTGTTGGTTTTGATTACTAAATACGCATTTTGCGTTAGCTACCACTGTTATCAGCAACCGTGTAGATTCATCTTTATTTATCTCTACAATTCGCACAAATATAATATGTCCAATTCATCTTTATATCTGTCAAGACCCTTTTAGTATAAGCTTTACCACAGAGCAATACTAGGAAAAATGTTTTCTGCTATTCGTGTGCCAGGATGATTGATTCGTATCCGTAAAACGTACGCATTTAAATAAAACACGGGAAACCTTCTTGCGTCTACTTTTACCATTGGCTGTAGAAAAGCGTAAAATTAAGAAAAAGTGGTGGTAAAATAAGTCCGGTAGTTTATAGGTCGTATATGTAAGTATTTGATTCCTTTGCCCTTGGCGCGCGAGATCGCAACAAGTGTCGACCGCAGGGCATCGGGACGCTTGGTTTCGCGCCACCGCAGTCATGGAACGTAGCTCGCGGACGGGGGACGCTCGCCCACCGCTCGTGGTCTGAATACGAACCGCTCATACGAAGTTTCTTCTTTCACAACAACAAATAATGTTCTCGAACAAAACAAAACCAATTGAACTAAAATATTGACGATGTTGTGTTCAGGATTGTGATGGCATGATGTGATGTGAAGGGATCAGAGATGGAAGAAGAGGTGGTATCGTCGACGCCGGCGGCGCCGCACAGGTCGCCGACGCCCGAGCTCCATGCTGTGTACACGACTTTCGAGATCCTGGTGGCTCTTGTGGCGGTGATAGGGAACTCCATGGTGATCTATGTGTTTAAACGGGACAGACGACTAAGGAGGCGAACTAACTATTATATCGTGTCGTTGGCAGCGGCGGACTTTTTGGTCGGACTGTTTGGAATTCCCTTTGCGATACTGGCGTCGGTGGGACTGCCGAGGAACCTTCATGCGTGCTTGTTCACTGTGTCGTTGCTGGTGATGCTGTGTACTATAAGCATCTTCTGCTTGGTGGCGGTCTCCGTGGACCGATACTGGGCCATACTCCATCCTATGTGCTACTCCAGGAATGTGCGCACTAGAACTGCCATATGTAAGTACTTATATATATTTTTGTTACTTAGTAAAGTTGGGTGGGCTTTTAGCTATTGGCGAGATACAAATCTCTTTTTCATGTTATGTGTAATAAAAGTAGGTAGGGGCCTAAGGCAATAGATTGTCATAATCGTAACATAGACTAGTTAAAAAACGCTACACATTGATCTTTATCCAATTTTCTACTTACAAATATGTATTTTTATACCTATATTTGTGAGATATTGTCACTGACCGATACGAAATTTCTCCGTAAGCGAAAAGGTGGAAAAAGTCTTGATTTTTTTGGCCATAGTCCGTGGGTGATCGTAATTTGAATACAATAGCCACAACATACCATACAAGTGGCTCGTGCGCAAACCTGATAGCTAGACCAATTAGATTTACTATCAATACATGCCTAGTTGCATTGTATGCTCCTTCTTTATATCTTCTAAGAACGATCGAGTCTTCTGTGTTGTAAATTTAACAATGACGTCACAGATAAGTAGTTATAATCATAAAGAATATCCTAGTATTTGATAAACAAATCAAAACTTTAATTAAATATACGATTTCAGGAAGTTCTCAAAAAAGCTTCCGCACATTCGGCCTGTTTGACAATTTCTTTATGATTAACTATACGGTAAACGATTTTCTGTAGTAAATATACCTAAGGTAAATCTACTACTGGTATATACACATCACTTTTCCACACTCTTCTATCATTGATTGAACGATCAATATCAGTCAATATGATTCTCTCACTGGTCAATCAAGTACCTATCTATATACCTACGTTTATCTCTGACCCAGAAGTACCACATTGTATCGATCTAATTTAAAACCTATCATCAATTATCTAATTTTTTTTACGTCGATATCTTTTATGCCTACTTACCACAAAAAGTCGTGAAATCACTTCTTTATTCTTTTCTTTGGAATTGATTTTGCTCTCTATTCTTTACAACATGTTTACGACACATTTTATTAATATATTGAATCAGGCGGTACTTTGCGGAAATCCATTGTAAAAATACTACATATTTCTCCAGAGTTTCATTTAAATACTTGATTGCATATAAGCTACTTTACTTTTTATAATATTGAGGTACAAGACGAAGGTGATAGCTCGCAACCGTTACTCTTGTCCATTCGAGCATTAGAGTAAGTGAAGTTTAGTGTTTTCTCTGCGATCTTAGCAGGCTAGTACCTGTGGAGTGTGAATTATCTGTGCCGTTATGTTTTTTTTACGTGGGATAGGTGATGCATTGCTGCAGCCTTGGGTGTAACACGATTACCTAGAAGATACTTATTAACTCTAGGTTTGAAAACCCTGGATTGTAGTTCACTTCTGGTAAAGTTTTCCAAAGCTCTGCCGTCTGTACAATGAACGTAGAGACAAAGCGCTGTGGTATAATAAAATTGAAGAAAAAAACAGCGCGTCACTGCACATGTGCTCATCACTGCGAGACATGGGTGTTAGGTCTCTATGTCCAATAATCCAAAAGAATTGTCCGTCAAAGTAGATAACAGGTAGTGCAGCTAGTGCTCGCACTTTACGGCTTGTCGAAAACTATTCCACGGCCTCGACGGTCTCGTATAAGAGGCCTGTTAGGTATAAAGTAGCTAAAATTAAGTATGTAACATAGATGCTGCGTCATCTCTACCATCTAAGATAAACTGATCTTGTAGAGTGGCACTAATGGAAAGATGGTGTTGCTATATTATACGAGCTTCAAAGAAAATTCCAGATTTTCACATTTACATGAATAAAACGCATCCATATTTTTTTTAAATTAAAAACGCGCCATAAATACTTTAACCAAAGTCAGAACTTAAGTTTATCTTAATGATACGACCATCAATTCACAGCTAACTTTCCTTAATGTAATTAATAACTTATCTTGAAAGAATACCGAGTTTCTGTATCCATGTGCAATAATTGTTTCCATTGCGTCAAACAGTTTTTACAAAAAGTTTCACGTACCTAGTATACGAATTATGATCAGCTATTTACCTCTTTATACTTTCCTTAATGCAATTTCTTTGCAAGAATTCCTTTTTGTTTCTTACATTGAATGTACATTTACTCGTAGTTGTAGGTGCTGTTTGATATCCTGTTTATTTAGGTATACGTATATACATAGGAATAGCGACCAAGGATTGCGTAATTTCCATTGGTCAAAGAGGCCAGGATATATAGTAGAGATCGTTTTATTAGAGAGTCCTCTTGACCGCAATGTTGGCATCATGGTTTTCATAACTTTTCATTTTCATTTTTCTTTAGCCATAACCTTGTATTGTGCAAGTTCTATTTTTACCGAAGCATAACGTTGACAATTTTTTTTTAGTGTGTTATTCCATGTAGGTATAATTCCAATGATCTTTAATGTGTTTTTTAGTTACAAAATTGTAATAGAGTTCTAAACAAAATATTAAACAGTGAGAGACAGATGGTGATAACATAAAAAACAACACTGATTTCGTAGCTACCAACATAACGACCAAAGGGATTCTTTAGTGAAACGGCTTCTATCACAAATTGACGCAGCGGCATGTGTCAGGATTCTTTTATTATTGTACACACGTCAGTTGATTGAAGTTCTAGTTTTCCTTCTATGTGGCTTTTTGAATGAGTACTATTAAATCATCTAATTAATTAATAGGTAAGTATATTGGTATAGGTTTAGTAAAGATTTTTTATTGTCCTTATTGGTTATGCAGAACAACTTGTTGGTTTTGGTCCTCCAAAAGTATTTACTAATAATTTTCATAGTAAAATGCCTACGCTTGGACACATATGAATTATTATAATATAGTATATTAGTTACTGTTTACTCTATTAATATTATAAACACAAAGCTTCCACTCCAATCCAAACCTATCAATTCCAAACCAATCATCTATTACGCGACAGGATAAAGAATAGTTACGATCGACAATTGCAGTAATATACACTAGAATTAATAAAATACACATTCATGAAAACAATGCCATGCATTGTTTGCAATATTATGTTTGCAATATTAATACTTTGAATAAATAAAATAACTTACAAAATATGTATTCAATACATATTCAATCAAGGAAACTTCTACTGCCTAGCTAGTCTATTTAGTATTTCTATTTTTTTTTTTTTTTTTGTGTGTTCGTCGATCAATCCACCAACATATAGAAGTCGGAGATGTTGTCCAACAAACACTGATCACATCAAAAAAATTTGAAGCGAAGTTTAGTCTATAAGTAAAGTAAAGTAAGTACCTAACGAAATCACTCTTGTAGTATTTCTATATTAGTCGGAGAATAAAAGTCCCCTAGTCCTTAACAATCTTTTATCTGATATGGTTGTTTCTACATACATACATATGTAAGTAGGTTCATATTTACGAAGGAAAAGTAAAATAATTACATAAATCTGTTATCTAGTAGGTAGGTATCCATAACACAAGAATATATGCTTAGTATGGTGTTATATTTCGCTTTATTTGTATGTAAGTCAGTGCGTTTTTAATTTTTACCCATTTTTAGGAAGATGTAAAAATATCTACGTTCCACAGAGAATTCTGAAAATACTTTCCTTAAAGTTACGTCGTATTTTACGAGATTTTATTACATACCGAGATATATCCGAATGATATGGTCGAACCATGGAAAAAAAAGAGACTACCAATTTCCTGTAAACTTTGACATTAAATTAGGGCGGTTTCATATTGCGAGGCCAATAATTTTGGTGTATGTAACGTGATCTTGTAACCTTCCGCACTCTTGCCTTGGGTACATACATACATACACTCTATTACTAAGATGAATGCTCAATTTATACGATTTACTTGCTTTTTAAAGCATTTTGGAGCATGAAAATTACAATGTTTGAAATACAAAATATGTGTCAGGATGTGTTAAAATAATTACACTTCGTTCTCTATTAAAATTAAAATAAAACCAATACCTAAACTGTGTACTTACTGGCTGTAAGGAAAGTTGTTTTTGCTCAGTTTTTTTTTCATTAGATAGGCTCACGCTTGACTACAACTTGCCTGATGTTAAGCAACGTTGTAATCTACGATCTAGCGCGCTTGCCTAGAAGAAACCGGTTTACTCTCGACTTGAAGACCGACAAATTATAGTTCAAGGGGAATAGAGATTCGGGCAAAGAGTTCCACAGTTTGGCTGTTCGCACGATGAAAGTCGAAGCAAACCGCTTGGTGCGAGTCTTTGGAACCTACCTAGTTAAGTTACTTACCTACTGAAAACTAAGAAATTCTCACCATGAAAATATACATAATAAATCTTTAAAAAAAAAACGCGTTTGTTTGGTTGCATGGCTACTTTTTAACCTGAAATAATGCCGAGCGAAGCCGCGGTTATCCAGAAGTACATTTATATCAGTCCGTAAGTGTAGGTTGAACAATAGCTCAGGACAATAAATAATTGGGACACCAAAATAATTAGCGAGCTACGCTTATTGCTACGCTCGTCGCGTAGTCGTGACGTAGACGCCTACGAACCTTGTTATCTTGCTACGCAGTTTATTTGCGAAATTTATTGTTTTGACGATACTGCCCCAATTAATTGTTTAAAATAGGGATTTAGTAAAATTGTTTTCCTTATGAAAAGAGAAAAATAAACAATATTTACAAATTTTTTATCCATTTTAATCATGTTCATATGATTATACATTGTTCTTTATTCATTCCAAAAAATAAGTCTTAGAAAACTGCTTTACGCTATTGCACTTAAATAACTGTTTTATTTAAATACTATACAATACAATTCAGTTAAGTGGTTATTTTTATAAAGAATACATTTGTTGATGGAACATTAAAAAAAAACATGTAAAAGTTAAAAACTTATGTAAGCTCTTTATTATACGAGCAATCCCTTCTGAAACCCGCGCCAAAACCTTAACTATGGGAATCCCAATCAATGTAAGGCTATTAATTTTGGTTTTGAAACTAGTTTACAGGGTATCTGAAACCTATTAAACTTACTAAAGCCTATTTAGCTGAACTTTACAGTTATTAAAGTGCCCAAGTTAATTGGTTCAGAAATATATTACACTAGTGGTTGACTGTAGCTTTACCAACGTCGGCACTAGATGAAATCGATCGTATAAAAAAAAGTAAAAAAAATAAAAGTTATTTATTTCATAAATTCTTACTTAAGTAGGTACTTACATTTAGATGTTCATTAATTATATTTACAATACAATGTTTTCACGTACCTCGGTAGGCCTCTGGGTCCAGTACTAAGTCTGCTTACACAGCCTGTATAGACCTCAGATTACTTCCCTCAGGACTGTGTTATAAGTGCGTTTATGAACATTTTTATACACACAAGCATTTTTTAACCGAAGACTAAAATATACTTTTGTTTGAATATATCACTAACTTTGACACAAACTTTGCTTAAAACTAAAAAGTATATTCTACTTCTTCTTATCGAATGAGAGTGGCCAACTCTAGTGTCAAGAGATTATCAAGCCGCCCTAAGGGCCTCTGGCATGACCTAACGAGCGACTGCTGTACTAGACCAACACCCGGGACCTACAATTTAACCTATCATCCGACCCACGGTAGCGCCCAAAATGGTATGCCACTTTTCGGTCACCCATCCAAGGACTGACCACGTCGACCTTTCCTTAACATTGGAAATCGCATGCGATTGCCGCCGCTAGCTGAGATACAGGCGCTACTATATTCTACTGCCATACCTCTATGTCTATGTTAATTTCGAGACTTAATTTAATTCTATCTCATATACAAAATCATTATAAACCGGTGGTTCGCCGTGGCTTCAAGGACGAACAAACATCAACTAACTAACAAAATCATTTACATAAAATGGTATAACTTGTCGGGTGAGAGGTTGATAGAATTTTAAGCTGTTAAAGTGGTGATTAGAACAGTTTGGAAACGATTAGCTGAGATTAACAACCTAACATTTATCTTCCGGTTAGATTCTGTGAAGATAGAGTTTCTACAGAATAGTAGAGAATGTAGCAGAAGCCATTTTTTTTTAAATGAATGATCAAAACACGCTTGCTGCTTTTGTGCCGCCATTAGAAAAAGTAAGGAAACTTAAATTATTTTGAATATTATATGAATTTTATTAAATGATAAAAGCATTATATTTTTCGTGAAGTTATATTATATACAGAGAGAGAAAATTAGATAGATAGATAGATATACACTTTATTAAAAACACCAGCACAATACAGAATTTTACATAAAAAATATTATAACTTAAGCCTAGTGTCTTAACTGGCGGCCTCATCGCTAAAAGCGATCTCTTCCAGGCAACCAATCTGGCAGGGATAAGACGCAAGTATAATGGAAGACGAGGTGTTTTAAATGTAGGTATGTGAAATTACATAAATACCTATACATATCATAAAATAAACATACATAAATAGCAAAATAAACAAATACACTAATACATACTTCTATACATATGATGATAAGTAATAAATATATGTGAAATAACGATAACTACAATAGCATATACTTTCTATTCAACTTGAGAGGACAAATACAGTTTAAAAACTTTGTTTTTGAATATATCTAGAGATGCCGCTTACTTTAAATTACTATGTGATATAAAAGAAGATGTTTACGTGTCCTTTTGTTAAGAATTTCTTCGTTCTACATGTATGTATAATCCTCTTGTTCTTATCACGCAGAATTCTTTAAAATCTAAGAATATTGAACTTCCGATCTCGTAACATGCATTGTAACGTTACTCATATAAATATTTTCATAAGATTCGTGGGCGTCGAACGTAAATTATGTCTATTTACAAAGTACACATACGAATTTCCTATAAAACGGGTTAAATGCAAGTTATAGGAAAACACCTGTTTCTTAAGCTTTATTTCCTGCAGTTTTATTACATGTTTTGCTTTATCTGTGTAAGTAATTAAGGAAAAAATATAAATTTTAGATAATATTTAAAAAAAATATGTATTTTTAGGGTAGAATTGAAAACATTTTCAATTTAGTAGCTTTATAACTCCATCAACTTCATATGGCTAAAAAATACCTAGGATTTCTATATTTTGTAACTTATAACCAACCTCTTATTTTGTTGCAAGTTGAAAATGGGTGTTCGTCGATTGAAGCGATACAAAATTGATTGTTACGCAAATAGCAGAGTATCTGGTATAGATTATTTGTTTACCTTTTGAAGAAACACGACTCTCGAGTCATGCTGTCTATTTTTACGTCTTTTATTTCATTCATTACGTTGTTAGTAAGTGTAATTACGCAACAAATATACGCTACAAAATACATTTTTTATATATAAATATATAGCTACGTAGTTTTCTACGTAATCACTTAGCGCCAGAGTTACTCGTAGCGTACGCAAAATTTGTGTGGCTTTGCTATTTATAACCATAAAAATCACTAGTTCCATATATTTTTCTGAAACAAAACCGTAACTGCAATTTTAAACTATAGAATTTTGAAAGCATCATCTATTTATTTTATTTTACATACACACTTGCTTGCTAGGTATTCCTATAATATTATATGAACTAATGTACCTAACTGTAGGCAAATATTAGATTATTTTCTCTAAAATGGTAATACTTCATAAAATTTCTCTGCCTCCATTTCAACCCATGTACCAAGATATTGAGGTGGAAATTTCAATATGATGTGCTCTATTTCCATTTATATTTAAACCGGGGCCGAACCCAGAGTATATTGCATTAAATGTATAGTTTACTAGCGTGAAACATTATAAACGGAAATTATAATTATATGTATATAAATTTATTAAAATGTTTTAGTTTTATTAAAAACTAATCCATAAACATATAATAACTAAATGTCAAATTAACTAAATAACCCGCCTTTAATCGTTCCCGGTGCAAATGTGCCCATCAAGCTCGCTGCGTTTCCGCGCTGGATGGCAATAGGTAGCCGTTGCACCAGAAACGATCCAGTGCGGGAGTCACCGGTCGTAACTCTATATTAACGGAAATATTACAAAGCCTATCCCATAAACAAATTTGAATGGGGTTTACGCTTACTTAAAAATCATACTCCTATTAAAGAAAGTCTGAGTAACTCACAAAAAGGTAAAATACATTTTATAGATTTGATAAAGTGAGGTTTGATAAACTTAAAAAAAGTAACACTGGTTGTTATAACAATAGTAAATGCTATAGCCAAGCGCCATTTTTCATTTGTACCACTATCTAGAAATTATATATGTATTACTTTTTTTCTATATAAGTGTTCCTTCGGTTCACTGTATTTAGGTCGATTTTGCCTTGCTTGTAGGGTTTTGGAGTAAAACGCGTGCGATTCCTTTGAGAGTAAGTATATTTGTTCAACGACACAGATAATGTAAACCTAGTCGATCACAGATCATACATACCGCCCACCAAAAACGTAGTTTTTCTATAAAGCTATACAAAATATAAATTGAATTTACCACCAAAAAACCGTAATTTGATACAATAGTATGGTGAGCGTTGACCCTAATCGTTCAATTTGACATTTGATAATCTTTTGACAATTGACCGTTTATACATAATCTATGAAATAGTGTAAGTAAACATAACCTGCAATCCAATTTATCCTTGGAATTACTATACCTTCTTGAAATATTCACAAATTGTACCGAATTTAGCAATATATTATTACACATTTCAAGTAATAAATAGTCATATCTAACTAACAATTCAACCTTACAGCTAATGATAAGTACCAAATTTATGTATGAAATCTGAATAAATCAGAGGTAAGTATAAATTTATCTTTACAGCAAATGATATTGAAATCTATAACTTTATTTACAGCCGAAATGAGTAAATACAAGTTCAGCAAGTACACAAGATCACAATAAAGGCTGCACAAAATTGCAAGTACCTACTAGTTACAATGTGAAATCAAATATTATTACAATAAGTTGTAATCATCAGATTTTTATGACCTTTTAAGGACACATCAGGTAGAAAACGTTCAAATTATACATTTTTAAAACATTTTAGGTAAATCAATCGAATGTAAGTACAATTTACTTGTTTATATGAAGCCTTGCAAGTATTGTAAACAATAAACATTATCATAAACATACATCGTTTCATTTGAAGTAGTTAGAATCTATAAGTAAACTTGTAGGTAACTAGAGTTAATTTGTACACATTAGCATCAAATTATATGCAAGTTATTCATCATTAATTGGAAGTGGGCACAACCGAGAGACAGCACGCTGTGTAATCTTACCATGATATTTTAAGCTGTACACTCTGCACACTCCATCATTCCCTGTGTGTTTCTGAACTATGCGACCCATTGACCACTTACCTGGTGGGAGGTTATCCTCTTTAACCAGTACAATGTCTCCGATGTTGAACTCAGGCCTTTGGCGATGCCATTTAGGTCTGTTCTGCAGCCTAGTCAGGTACTCCTGCTGCCAACGACGCCAAAAATGTTGTACTACACGCTGACAATGCTGCCACCTAGATAGTCTGCTAGCTGGAACTTCACTCAGATCTGGGGAAGGAACATTAATTAATGACTCGCCTATCAAAAAATGTCCTGGGGTCAAAACTTCTACTATATCAGGGTCATCACAATCAGTGGGACACAACGGCCTAGAATTTAGGCAAGCTTCAATCTGACATAAGACAGTTGAAAACTCTTCAAATGTCATTTTAGTGTTTAGTATTCTCTTGAGATGGTATTTCACTGAAGCTACACCACTCTCCCATAGTCCGCCTAGAGTGGGGCTATATGGTGGTATATGATGCCACTGAGTACCATCTTCGGCCAGCAAATGCTGTAGTTGTTCTGGCAAATCTAACTGAGCTTCCTTCCATAGTTTGGCCAACTCTGTGTTTCCAGCGGCCAAGTTGGTACCATTATCGCTCCACATATGAGCACATCGTCCTCTTCTTGCTACAAATCTCTTGAAAGCATTTATAAATCCTTCACAAGTCAATGATCCCACTAATTCAAGATGAATGCATCGTGTTACCATACAAATAAATACTGCCAAGTAAGCTTTACATGTTTTAGCTCCTCTAAATCTTGACATTAATATCTCAAATGGTCCTGCAAAGTCTACTGCTGCCCTTTTGAATGGTCGGGCAGGTGTTACACGAGCCTCTGGTAAGTCACCCATAATTTGCTCTCTAGCCTTGGCCCTTTGTTTTGCACATACAAGACATTTATGTATGTATGGTCGTACAGAACCTTTTATTTTTAAAATCCAGTACTGGGATCTCAGGTAAGTCAAGGTGAGTTGAACTCCTCCATGTAGTGTTCTTTTGTGTGCATCTTTGATGAGCAGAGGAAGCAAATCATTGTTGTGTCCTAGGATAATAGGATGTTTTTCCTTCTCAGGTAAATCTGTGTTTCTTAGGCGACCGCCCACCCTGAGTATATTTTTTGAATCAAGGAATGGATTCAAAGTTTTTAATTTACTTGTCCTTTTAACAGGTTTCCCTTGTTGTAGTCTCAAAATTTCTTCTTCAAACTCTTCTGTCTGAACTCTTTTTATCATAATTTCTAAAGATTCTTCTAGCTCTTTTGTTGTCATTCCCTTAGGATCTTCTGTCTTTGTCTTCTTGTAGTTTAAAAATCTTCTAGCAAAAGCTAATACCTTTTGAAGTTCAATCAATGTATCAAATTCTTTCAAATCTATCTTCTCTTCTTCGTTGATATCAACTATGGTGTGGAAACATTTTCTCATTTCTAGGTTTGTATCTTCTATCTTATCCTTGCTGAAAGGAATGTTGTTTGTTTGCAGCCATGACGGTCCACTCCACCACTGATGATTCTGTGCAAGTGCGGAAGGAGACGAGCCTCTACTGGCGACATCTGCAGGATTTTCTTCAGAAACAACATGATAGAATCGACTAGTTCCCATATTTTCAAGTATTTCTACTACTCTGTTACTGACAAAGACATTCCACCTTCCGGGATCGCCGTTCAACCACGACAGTACAACGGTCGAGTCTGTCCAAGCATATATTTTGTCACTTGACAAACCAGTTGCTTCTCTTATTTGTTTTAGAAGTCTTGATAGTACTAAAGCGCCTAGAAGCTCTAGTCTAGGTAACGACACTGTTTTTACAGGTGCAACTCGTCCTTTTGCAGCTATAATTCCAGTTTTGATATCTCCATCTTCTGTTTCTACTCTCATATAAGCAACTGCTGCATATGCCTTTGTTGAGGCATCTGAAAATCCATGTATTGTGGCATTTTTCAGTCTCTCTGTGGTTGTTCCTAACCACCTAGGTATTTCTATTTCCTTCAGATTCTCAAATCCTTGTCGAATCTTCAACCATTCTTCTCTCAGCTGGTCATCCACTTCTATATCCCAGTTGATTCCCTTCAACCATAGTTTTTGCATGACTATTCTTGCAGGTAGTATTGCTGGCGTCAGCCAACCAAGAGGATCAAATAGTCGCTGCAGCTCAGATAAGATAACTCTCTTTGTGATTATCTTGGGTACTGATGGTAGAGTGAGTTGATACTGGAACACATCTTGACCAACATCCCAGGCTATGCCCAGTGCCTTGACCATACCTTGCAGATCAAGGTTGACATGTGTTACATGTGTACTACATTCATCAGGTTGAAAATATTGCAGGAAATTGAGGTTATTGGAAGCCCACTTGTGCAGAGTGAAACCTCCTTTCTTGAGGATGTCCTTTACAGCTTGAGCTACTTCTAACGCGGTCTCTACTGTGTCTTGGCCTGACATCATGTCGTCCATAAAGAAATCTTCCTTTATTGTTCTAGCTGCTGCGGGATGATGTTTTCCTTCATCTTCTGCAAGTTGCTGCAAAGTTCTTACCGCTAGGTAAGGAGCTGAGGCTGTCCCAAAGGTTACTCTCAGCAGACGAAAGTCTTGTACTTCTTGCTCATCACTGTCCCGCCACAGTATGCGTTGGTAGTCTGTGTCCTCCTTAGTTACTAAAATTTCTCTATACATTCGTTGAATATCTGCAATGAAACAAATCTTTTTCATTCTCCATTTCATAATTAAATTCCGTAAATCATCTTGAAGCTGAGGTCCAACCAGTAATTCTTCATTTAACGAAACATTATTTGTACCTTTATTTGATGCATCAAAAACCACTCTTGTTTTTGAAGTATCCTTATCTTCTCTCACCACTGCATGGTGTGGAAGGTACACAGCTGGATTTTTCATCTCATCTTCCGGAACTGGTTCCATATGGTTCATGTCTAAATACTCCTTCATGACCTTAGTATACTCACTTTTCAGTTCAGGTTTTCGCTGGAATTTCTTTTCCAGTTGCTGTAATCTTCTCAATGCTATATCTCTAGTCTCCCCCTGAACTGATATTGGTGTTGGTGTCTTAAATGGTAGTTTAACTACATACCTGCCTTCACTGTTTCTGGTGTGTGTTTCCTCATATATCTTCTCGCAGAGCCTCTCATCTGCAGTGAGTTTTCTTCTCTCTGTAGGCTCTAATTCCCACATGCCTTTCAGCATGTTATCCAGATCAGTGTGTATGTGCAAAGAAAGTGCTTCTTTGTGCCTATCTTCGCCTATTTCACCAAAAATAATCCAACCTAACCTGGTATTTTGCGCAGTCGGTTGATCCGGTTCTCCGTGTATGACACCACTTCTTATTATCTTGCCATACACCTTTGAGCTCAGCAACAGGTCTATCTTTCCCGGACGGTCGAAACTGGGATCTGCAAGTTTCAATCCCTGTACATGATGCCAGCTCCTGGAATCAACAGATTTTTTGGGAAAGAATGATGTAATGTTACCGGCTGTCACATAACAAATGACTTTGAGATTGAATGTTGGGTCTGCCTCTGGAACAATCTCAAAGGAAGTTACATGTGTAACAGCTGACTTTGCTGACCCTGTACCTGAAACATGTCCCTGTATGGGACTTTTCTCTGAGCGCAATCGTTGAGCTGCCCTCTCGCTTATCAGTGTTACCTGGGCCCCTGGATCTACGATAGCACGTAGTATTGTAATATTTCCTGAGCCGTCTCTGACTGGCACTAATGCTGTGGCCAGCAGACCGGGTGAGTCCATGCAAGTAAATAAGGTAGCTACTGCTACTTGCATACTGACTTCACTAGGCTCACTTACTTCGTTTAAAAGTTCTGTGTTTAAGTGTGTGTGTAATGAAACTTCTGTATTTTGTACTTTAGCCTTGGGCTCAGAAGCTTCCCTCTTAGCACTTGACTTACTTGAACAGAGCAGGGGGTGGTGCCTGCGTAAACAAATCTTACAAGAACCCTTTAAACGACAGAATCTGACAGAGTGTCCGGGCAACAAACAATAAAAGCAAAGATTCTTACCCTTTACAAAATCGCTCCTCTCTGGTTGTGCCAACTTACCAAATAAGTTACAATTAGGTAATAAGTGCTTTTCATCACAATATCCACATATCTTAATATTATCCTTTATCCTTGATTTGTTTATTTGCTCCGCTGCAGCTGAAGCATGGAGTACTAACTTGTTTGTGGGTGTTGTAGTCAATTCCAATGTTTGTATTCTTCTTTCAATGAAATCGAATAAGTTCTTTAAAGATGGTAGCTCACTGCCATTATTACTTACATAATCCTCCCATTCCTTATGAGTTTGAATGTCCAGCTTCTGTGATATCATATAGATTATTATTGGATCCCAATCAGTGGTTTGTATTCCACAGTTATTTATGCCTGTGAGACATTCACGGCTGGTATCAATCAATGTTTTCAACTGTGATGCCGACTGAGATGAAATCCTTCTAGCACCAAACATCTTTTTCATAATGGCGTTGATTATTAATCTTTTGTGACAGTACCTTTTCTTTAAACAATCCCAGGCAGGTTTGTAATTACTTCCAGTCACTTGATACGACTTGATTGCAGCAGCGGCCTCGCCTGTGAGGCACGACTTCAGGTAATGCAAGCGTTGGACATCAGATAAATTTTGGTTAGATTCAATAAGTGATACAAAGGTGTCTTCAAAACCTTGCCAATCTTCATGACCTCCGGCGAACTTTGGTAGGCTAATCCTCGGAAGACTGACTCCTCCAGTGTGACAGTGAATGCCATCCACCGACGTCGACGCCGCCGATGTGTTATTCTGAACTATACTGGCTTCAATCACTTCCATCATGTCAGTCTTGTAGGTTAGGAAAAGTTCCTCGACCTCGCCGTATTCTTGCGTATGAGCACGTTGTTCCGTTAATGGCAAGTTTTGATAGTACTCGCAGAATTTTGCCCAGTTTTGTGTGAGATGTTCTATGCGAACCTTTGCGTACGCACTTGTGCGTCGCACCTTTGGGCATTTCTTGAAATTTTCATACGATCGCTTGATGCCGTTAATTATGTCATCTAACTTTGCCTTCGTGGTTTCAATTTGAAGTCCTTCCGCTTTCGACATTTTCTAAGCCACCAACAGATCTCAACAGATAGGTAGCACGAAATCAAGGTTTGCAGATATTTGTGACATTTCGCAATTACTTTTCAGTTTCACAATGTAATTGCGTCTCCATTTTTAGCACACACAATGGCGTTCTCCGGAAAAAATGCAAGGCAAATTTTTGCATCCTGCTCGAATATGTTCCTTCGGTTCACTGTATTTAGGTCGATTTTGCCTTGCTTGTAGGGTTTTGGAGTAAAACGCGTGCGATTCCTTTGAGAGTAAGTATATTTGTTCAACGACACAGATAATGTAAACCTAGTCGATCACAGATCATACAATAAGTATAGTTTGCATTTACGCTTCCCACTATGTACTACTAGATAACACCTAGATACACCCACGCAGTCAATAAATTAATACAACTATTAGTTATGTATATCGCCACAGTAATTTATGTGACGGCACTAATTGGCATGTGCAGGCTTTGGCGGATTTACTGTACGCTAGGGATTATACTGTTACATATTGTAGAAGTTTGAACTTGACAGTGTTTACTTACCCAGTTTACTTTACTAGGAAGTGAAGTGACCTATGCTAGACCTATTCTTTATTTATATTAAAGATTGTTTAACTAAGTATTTTCTAAGTGTTTCGTGATATTAAAAATTAAAAAAAACTGTAGCTCAGTTGGACAAGCAATGCGATGAGGTTAGCAGAGTAACGTAACTTTCTTATCTTTGACTGGCCTGTTAGCTTAGTTGATAGTGGCTCTGCCTTCTAATCTAGGGTTGCGGGTTCGGTTCCCGCATGACATAAGCAATTATGTAATTAAAAAATTCTAATTACTTTAGTTGTGTCTGGTCGTTTCTATGTATAATAAGTATATAAGTATTATATCCGTTATCTAGTACCCACAACCAAAGAATACTATTACCCTTTTTTACCATCAGGCGAATTACGGTCAAGGGCAAACCCATTTCTTGTAAAAAAAAGGGCCCACACCACAAGTGTTTGCTTAGTGTGGGGCTAGATGGCGCTGTGTGCAATGTCCCGAAATATTTATTTATTTTATTTAATCTACGCGGTCAGTTCTTGTGTTTTGTTGAAAGAAGACTGCTATTTTTGAATGTTTTTTGTTTGCACTGCTCAAGCGACACACACATTCCAGCACACTGGAATGAATTGGGCTCTCAATCATGGCTGCCTGAACATACCTTTAGATGCTTGGCTTGATGTAATTCGCTTCACTCTACTGTCGATACCTCTATATGTAGACTCGTTCAATAGGTTCGTCTATTAGTGGATTGTGTGTTGCGCAAAATAAGTCTGTACGCGGATAAACTTGCAACTAAGTAATTCAAACCTTGGAAGCGACAATGTCGATATTATTGTGTCCGAAATACTTCTCGTAACAGCTGCAGTCAGTAGTTTTTTTTTAAATCAACTAATGTATTTGGTAAATGTTTACATGTAACGGAAATCGTGAGATTACTGTCACTTCTTCTTATCGAATGAGACTGGCCAGCTCTGATGTCGAGAGTTTTCAAATCGCCTTAAGGACCTCTGACATGGCTAAACGACTGCCGTACTAGCCTAATAGCCGGGACCTACAATTTAATGTGTCATTACTGTCACTACATTCGTATCTCTATCCCGAATGGTTACCGCAAAAAGTCAACATACCGTGGTTATGACAACAAGGTAAGTGCTGCCATCTATCTCACACAGACTTGGCGAGTTCTATCTGCCTGTTAAGTCGGTATCAGTGTCTGTAATCGCGTCTCAATCCCGTCAAGGATCTGTGCGGTGCTGGCTCCGGAAGTGGCCCATCTGCATTATCTACTGGCTACGATGTAGTTAGGAGTGGAAAGGGGCTAGTCCTCGATTTGATCTATTTCTTTGACTATTATTTTCGTGATCTGGCGGATACATTCTTGATAGATCGGTTGTGTATGGGCTGTACTCAGACTACTATAAAAAAGTTAAATTTTTGACGTAAATGCTAGCTGGCAAATAAATAAGTTTTTGAAGAAGTCTGAAAGGCCGAAAATATATAATGAAAACATTTTCTCGACCCCTACGTGCATCAACAAAATTTTCGAATGTAATAAAATATGAATAGGTATATGTAGTTGTGTTATAGGGCTAGATGGCGCTGTGTGAAATGTTCCACATTTTTTTGCAAACAGACGAACTTCAGACTAGACCAATTGATGCAGGAAAATAAGTGACCGATTAAGCTAATCGCTCGTATACATACAATACAATATATCTTTATTGCACACTAAAATAAAAGAATTACGATAAAAGGACTTAAACTAAAAATAATGTACAAGTGGGCGGCCTTATCACCTTGAGTGATCTCTTCCAGGCAACCTTAGCAAGAAAGCGGTGAAAGAGATCAGTTTGGTCGGTGGCGTACAAATAAATAATACTTAAAAATAAAACCTATAACGAAACAGAGAAAATAAAAGAAAATCAAACTAATTTACATGTTACAAATAATAATATTAATAAACTATGAACACACACATTTAACACCAATAAACGCGATTGATAGTTTACAACGTAGAGATATAATGGCTGTACACCATACTCTGGAAAATCGACAGAGTTTTAGCCTGCCTGATATTTAAAGGCAGGTCATTCCAGAGTAAGAGAGCTTTAATTGTGAAGGAGGATTGATAGAACAGATTGGAGTGGTTGAATTTAGGATATTGTAGGATGAGAGTACGTGAAAGACGAAGGGATGAAGAGTGAGTTTCACTCACAAAGGAGAAACGTTCCTTTAAGTATAAAGGAGTGGAAGGAATAAATAGCACTTTGTAGAGGAGGGACAGCAGGTGAGTATTACGACGAAGACGGATAGGTAACCATTTGAGCTTTTTGCGAAATTCGGAAATGTGGTCATATTTACGCAAGCCAAATATGAACCTAATAAAGAAATTTTGGAGACGCTCGAGCTTATCGAGCTGCTCTTCGGTTAGGTCAGGATAACAAGCGTCAGCGTAATCTAAAATAGGATGTAGCAGAGACTGAACAAGCGCAGTTTTGGTTGAAATCGGAAGAAAATTACGCAAACGCCTAATAGCTGCAGAGGATGCAAAGACCTTTCGACTGACCTCATTGAGCTGTGATATCCATGAGAGCTGACTGTCAACCATTATGCCTAAATTTTTTACAGTGTCACTTATTTGAATTGGGACGCCATCAAACAAGATTTGCGGGAGGCGTGACCAATTAATTTTTGAAATAAGTTGTGAACTTCCGATTATTATAGCCTGTGTTTTACTTGGATTAATAGTTAGACCAACCATGCGACTCCAGTCACCAATACGTTGTAGGTCACCATTTATTGTTGTAATGGCCACATCAAGATTTTCCAAAGTTGATTGAGTATATATTTAAATAAATAAATAAATTAAAATAAATATTTGTAAATCGTCTGCATAGAGGTGATAGAGAGAAGAGAGGTTATTAGATATAGAATTAATGAAAAGGGAAAAAAGAAGAGGTGATAGCACGCCACCCTGTGGTACGCCAGCAGAAATGTCGCACCAAGACGAATATACGTCGTCAATGCGAACACGCTGCCGGCGGCCGAACAGGTAACTACGAAACCACTCAATTGCCGTTGGAGATATGTAAAGAGAGGACAGGATACCGAGCAGGACCTCAAAATCAATATTATTAAATGCGTTACTAAAATCAAGGAGTAAAAGCACAGTGAGGTGGCAACTACCTATTCCATATCTAATGTCATCTGTGATTTTAGTCAGAGCCGTGACTGTGCTATGCCCTGACCGGAAACCGGACTGGTAAGGATTTAGGAGGTAATTTCGGGTAAGGAAGGAAGAGAGTTGTTGATGAACTAATTTTTCTAGAACTTTTGAAAGGAATGGGAGAATGGAAATAGGACGATATTCATTATAGGATTTGGGGTTAGATTTCTTGGGGAGTGGAACGATCAGTGCTTCTTTCCATATGGTAGGAAAGCTGCTAGAGGAAACGGAACAGTTCAACAGATGCAGAATAATGGGGGTAACCTCATCCAGGATAGGTAGCAACATTTTGCGGCTTATGCTATCACTGCCAACAGCATTAGACGAGATCGATTTAATTGTCTTCTTTACATCACAAGCAGCAAAAGGTACGAAATCAAAGGTATGAACGTCACTAAAAATTGGTAAAGTAAAAAGAAATCTTAGCGTATTGGTTTTTATAGTTCCATCAAATTTGGAAGAAGAAGAAAAGTGCTTATTCAGCAAGTTTAAATCTACATTATCAGATAAAGCTTCGCTTTTAGATTTGCCTACACCCAGAGACCTGAGAAATCTCCACACTTTGGCGGGATCCTCATTTTCTACAGACTCATGAATATATCGGCGTTGTGCTTCCCTACACGCTCTATTACAGACGTTACGATGGTAAATATAATTTTGGTGATTGGTTTCAGAGGGAGTACGTTTAAATTTAGATTTGGCGATAAGCTTTTTGCGTCAAAGAGTACGAATCTCATCGGTGAGCCATGGTGCAGGAGCATGTTTCATTTTAACTGCTCATATAGGAGCATGAACGTCGTACAAACAAGTCAAAATGCGGTTAAAATTTGAAATTTTGTCATCTATATTAATGGCTGCTTCAACAGATGACCAATCCAAAGCTGACGCATCTTTGCGCAGATCTTCAACCTTCATCCTACCAAAACTGCGCTGAAGGAATATTTTAGCCTTGGCTTTGGGCATACGAACCTTATAAGAAAGAAATATAGAATCATGGTGCGAAATAAGATCAGCCGCACACTGGCCGTGCTTCTGGACGTGCTGAGGGGAAGAAACTAGAATGAGATCAAGAAGAGAGGGGGGATAATTAGGCGGGTTATGTGTAGCATTCAAAGGTAAGATGGAAAGATTGCACGCCGCAGCTAGATTCAACAGGTTTCTGGTTCTATGATCTTGTTTCAGCAGGCATGTGTTAAAATCTCCCATCACAATAGTATGCTCAAAAGTAATCGATATATCTACGAGGAGATTCTCTAGCGAAGAAAAATAATTAACGTTACTATCGTGAGGGTAATAGACTCCAAGAAGAATTTTAGAATGATGAAGAACGGCTTCGATGAAAAGATGTTCACCGGCATTAGTAGGAGGTGGCTGCGCTGACATACTTACAATAGTCCATATATACATCCATTGCTAATAAACTTTTCAACTACGTAGGTAACTATATTTTTAGTAGTAAGCAGTTATTATTGTTAGCTAAACATGACCCTTTTACTAGAAACACTCGACTACGTCCCAGTGTGACAGGAAGATGTTACACTTATTGGCGGAGGCGAGCGTTGTCGGGCCACGTGTGACATAACATGATCTAGGTTTCCTTGTGGAAAGTTTCCCAGAGATTACAGTTGGCTTTATATCCTTGTTTTTTACTCGTATAATTGAACTGCAATTTAAATAAACGCACTGAAATAAATTTTAGAAGTTCTTATTCGGAAAATGATTTGGCTTTATTTGCGACTGAGCCTGGCCATACTAATATATTTACTTTTCATATCAATTTCAAATAAGGATCACTGGCCAATCTCATAGTTATCATACAATAACTGTATCCAAAATAAATCCACACATACGTGCAATATAAATATTTTCGTTGTCCATGGGGTTTTCACGTTACGAGTGCATTGATCCCTCCCCTTGGCTCCCCTTGTAGGGACGCCAGTCTGGCGCCCGAGAGTCTGCGTTGTTTGCCAGACTATTTCATGCGGCAGTCGCCTTCGGGACCACATAGCGTTGCACCATGGAGTTACGCGCTTCATTAATCATGGTTTTGAATATTGTGTGTGTGATAGCCAAGTTGGAGGATGATGGAATACATAGCGAGGCTCGAGGAGGCCACGGAGGAGGCCACGGAGGAGGTCATGGGGGCGGTCATGGGTATGGAGGCCATGGTTTCAGTGGCAGCCACGCCCACGTCGGAGTAGGCAGGACTCACCACGTCACGCACTACTCGTACCACCCTCCGAGCCACATCTCGTACACGTGCCGCTACTGCACTCACACGAACTCCTACCCAGTCTACCACGGACAACCACCAGCCTACGTCTACCACATCCGAGACTCATCCAACAGATACGGCGACCTACTCACCGGCCTCGCTCTGTATAACCTCGGCAGGTCCTCGGCACACCACGACCACACCGCTCACTACCACACGCCGGTCCCCGACGAAACCTGCTCTCTGCAAGTAATAGATAGAACACACTTCGAGCAAACCACCATAGATTGCATCATTATGTCATCTTTCCTAAACCAAGCGCACGATATGACCATTTACAACGCCAGTTCTCTAAAAGTGGATATTACGTCATCGGGTGCTACTGTACAGCCTACTAAAGATGACGGATTTCGGTTGCAAATAACAAATGAACAAGTCTGCATGTTGTGGCATAATCGGACTATGGTCAAAGAGAGGAAAGATATACCATGCGCGCTCTTGAAGAAATACTCGGATACGCTGATACCTTCTGGCGTGCCGGTGTATATTTGGCTGCCGACATTGGTCGGTATAGTAATAACGATTTCTTTGTGCTGCCATTATTGTAGACGGAAGAAGGACATGAAGGAAGACGTGCCTCTAAATCACGACCATGTGATAGGATATTACTCTAATGTACGCGTCGAATAGTTTAATAGTTACTGGTGTAATATATTTTTATCTACACTAATGTTGTAACATTCTACTTATGTTTCCAATACTTGACTTATAATTACTACTGTTATAGCGCAGACAAAAAAACACTCAATTTAAGCAATTTCACATGATGGTATAATATCCACATCGATATCGTAATATAAACGCGACCAACCTGATTGCAGGGCCAATCAGGTTGGTCGCGTTTTATTGATGCGCGCAGCTGCGCTCTCATTGGTTAGATTTTAATGGCGGCAAAATCACTGTGACAATACACGTACGCGTGATTATAAATAAACTATTGTCAGCTTTTACTCTTGTTGTTTGATTAATTGCATTAGTGAAGATAAAGTAGTGTATGCAACTGCATATAACACGGGTATTAAAACCACTCGTTACTATTATGAAACTCGCTGCGCTCGTTTCATAAACTCACACTCGTGTTTTAATACCCTTCATTATATGACAGTTGCATAAACTACTATTATAGCTGTGATATGTATATATTTTGGCAATCATTATAGTTTTTATGATGTGCCTGATATCATGCAGTTGAATGTGGCTTTGTGATGCGATTTTAATATTTATGCAGTTCATAGTCTGGCCACTTTCTAGACAAATAATTATGTGACTAATTAATTAATCTAGCATTTTCTTTACTTAAGTATATAGGTGGACTAACCCGGATTGTCGGTATTTATCATGTGAATTAGGTACTAACATGTAGTGATATGTATAAGTCCATACAGCTTCTAGATTTAGCCTAATCAACTTAGCTTAATTAAATTAAGATATTAATTAGATGTAATTTTATGAATAAACGATATTCCTTCCATTTATACTGCCTTTAGTCTTGTTACTTAATGTAATAGATAATAATGTATTTTTTTCTTTCCGAGTGGGAAATCTACATAGATTTTCGACCAAAGTTTAGACACAAATGACTTATATCAGTCTGATTTTCGTTGGTACTTTTTTAGTATCAGGGTTATGAGCTAGCTAGTTAATTTTTTTCACGTTATCTTTTCTTGTCGTCATATGTACTTATTCTCGTAGTTAGAATTGTTATTTTTCACACAACAGCTTTTTTTATTCTTCTAAGTCAAAGTAGTGGGCCATCACCTACATATGTACAAACATATGTATGTACCTATGTACATAATATATTCAAACGTCTTTATAGTAATCACATATTATTTCAATTTAATGCTACAGTATGTGCAACCTATGCTTATAATCTAGTGTATATGCTAAGACTATAGACTATACTTACTACTAATATAATACTAGTCTTACTTTATTTATTTTTTTAAATATATCAGGACATATCACACAGCGCCATCTAGCCCCATGTTAAGCTTACGCTTGTATCACGGGTACTAGATAACGGATTTAATGCATATATACTTTTCTTTCGTAAATACATACTTATTATATATAGAAACGATCACTCAACACAATTAATTACATTTTTTTAAATTCATCATTACTTGTATTATGCGGGAACCGAACCTGCACCCCTAGATTAGAAGGCAGAGCCACTACCAACTAAGTTAACAGGGCAGTCATATCTGTTGAGATTTTTGAAAATGTGATACAATATATACATATAATGTACTAGAATAAGCGTCTGTAAGTCTAAATGAGCGACCGCAAGCGTCTGCCGATTCAATTACACCACGTTTCTGTTTTAAAAACAATTCTCTATTTATTTATCTTACGCCTATAAATACGCGGAACTAACAGATGAATACATTAGTTATGAATGAAAATTTGTGGTGGGCGTGTAATAAATGTTTGGAGTTTATTTAATTTCGTAACGAATTATCGTACCATTTTCGCGTTTAAACATTTATTGGATCTCCATTTTTTAAAATTTTTCGAAATTTGGTGTCACTCGCTTAGCAATAATTAAACGCGTTAAGCAACAATATTATAAAAAAAAACTAATGATTTAGTGGGTCTTAAATTTTAAAGTAAACAAATACTTACTTAGGGTCTTATATAGCACTAGTGGACGCCCGCGGCTTCGCTCGTATTAGTTCAGGATAAAAAGTAGCCTATGACACTTCTAACACCTAATACTATCTACATACCAAAAACCATGAGATCCGTTCAGATGTTTTTGCGTGATGAACGTTTAAATAAACAGTCAAACATTTTTTTATACGTTCAATGTTCAGACTTTCGACCCTCACGACTTCATCTTTATTATAATATATATAGGATGTTTTCTGTTTACATTTGTGAAAGTTACTGAACTTTTCATATGACCTTCAAAGTATATTAGGGGATAATATACTCTACCTAAGCTTGTGATTATGTAGTAAAAGCCAGCTTTTATGAAGGTTATATGGTTATGACAATAATTTGATGTACACTTACAGATACTGTTACAATTTGAAACTTGATGGTAGGTCCTTAGTTTGAGCTGTGAAGTGTGGTAAGTATGGAAAATTATATGGGATGATAGAGGACAATTATGGAGATATTTTGTATTAAATTTGATAGTGGTCTTCTTCTTATCGAATGAGAGTGGCCAACTTGGTGTCGAGAGATTTTAGACCGCCCTAAGGGCCTCTGACAAGGCTTAACGACTGCCGTACTAGACAAACAGCCGGGACCTACAATTTAACGTGTCATCCGACCTCCTAAAAGTTCGTGAAAATCCTGTTGTTACGCCTTGGCACCAAACATATTATAACAACTGCAACGGTTATAGAACACTAGCTGTGCCAGCGACTTCGTCCGCATGGAATAGTTATTACCATAAAAACGGTTCTAGTGAGTTAATCTTAAAAGATAGACATATACTTTTGCAGTTATTTTGTTAGATAATTTCAAGAGGAATAATTCTTTCATACATATTTTTTTGATATCTTGAACCGTTTTTGCAGCACATGCAACGGAAGCCCTCAAAGATAAATAATTTTCCCCGTTTTTTTTTCACATTTTCCATTGTTTCTTCGCTCATATTAGTGGCAGCGTGATGTTATATAGCTTAAAGCCTTCCTCAATAAATGGTCTATCCAACACAAAAATATTTTTTTAAATTCGCACCAGTAGTTCCTGAGATAAGCGCGTTCAAACAAACAAACAAACTCTTCAGCTTTATAATATTAGTATAGATTTGATCTATCTACGTCAACTGAACATTAGGCTTCTCTAAAAAATTCTAAGTGCCCCCCTTTTTATGTTGTACTTAGAAGAAGTATGTTTTTTATGTATTATTATTGTAAATAAAGATAATACATTACTAAACCTTTAGATATATATATATATATATACTTTCATATGTTTTTGTACGGATACCACTATATTTTCCTTCGACAGTGAAAATTCAAGACACATCGTTATATTTAGACATTTCGTGTATTTTAAATATAGTGTCCGCCCACCACATACTTTTGAATGCATCAGACACCTGCCTTTATTTCTTTAAACACACGGATATAAATGCTTGAAAAAGTTTTATTCCCTGATACTTGGATATACATAAACGCCTACTTGAGATGACATTATTTATGTGCAAACTAAATAAATAAATATTTCGGGACATTGCACACAGCGCCATCTAGCCCCACACTAAGCAAACGCTTGTGTCGTGGGTACTAGATAACGGATATAATACTTATATACTTTTCTTTTGTAAATACATACTTATTATACATACAAACAACCAGACTCAAAAAAAAAAAAACAATTGTAAATAAAAAAAACTAATTGTAACTAACTCACTTTAAACTAATTGTATCTTACGGATTTACCCGTGTTATAGTGAAAGTTTCCTAACCTGAAACTCCCCTTGTAGCACTGTGACAGGTTAAGAATGAATTAGTAGGTACCACGGAATTTTTATTTCATCCCTCTCTTTGTAGGTACCTAATTTGGTCAAAAATGAGAATAAAAAATGTAGATAGGTGACACGTGAGACTTTACTACGAAAACAACAAAAAGGAGTTTAAAATCAAATCAAATAGTTTATTTGGGAACATGGGGAATTAAGTCAGCGTTTGTTTGATTTGAAGTGTCTCCACATTTCACCATTCGGCATGCAAAAAATTGATATAAAATTCTTAAATAACTAAAGTCGGAGTAAATAGATATAATTGAGCTCAATGACAGAAAAGATCATGCATTATAAAAAAATTAAGCTCGTTTGTGATAAAGGATTGTTAAATAAATATGAGTAAACTAACAAACGAACTCGAAGTGAAAGTTTTTGTGGAAATAAATCCCGCGCTATGAAAAAAGCGTAAATTTTCAGTTTCCGGTAGCTGTTATTAGCATCATTAAATAATAATAAATTGCCGGTCTGTTGAAAGTATATCGAAAGTAAATACGTTGTAAATTATGTTCTTCCTAGGAGTATATTTTTTCCCAAAACAATTTATTTTTAGTCTAAAATGATGATAGTACGAGTACTGAGGTTTCTTATATTATAATATTTTTAATAATCATTAAAAACGTTTTTAAAACAAACAATGTTAAATTTAACGTCTAGTCAAGTAGTATAAAAGGTTTTTTGTATCCAAAAAAAAAATCTTTCTTCTTTTCGATCGATGTATCCTTACATTTTGCAGCAACAATGTAGTAAACATTTTGATTCCAATAATCATGATACATCTAAATAACAACTAGTGGACGCGGCTTCGCTCGCATAATTTAGAGATAAAAAGTAGTCTATAACTTTCCTAAGACTTTATACTACCTCCGTACCAAAAATAATGATGTTCCGTTCGGCCGTTTTTAGACAGACAAACAGAGACACAGAGAAACAGACAAAAAAACTTATAACTGCTGAAACGTGTTCTGTTAATGGTTTAAAGTATACCAAAACATTTTTTTTAAATATCTTCTATGTTCAGTTTGTTTACCCTCTTCAGCTTTAATATAGAATAGTGCTACCGGCTACCGAAATCAGTCCCTATCTATACAAGGAACCGATCGAGTGATAATTGGCACTTGTCTGGCAAAACAGGCCTTCATTGGCCTCTATATTACACAGATAATGCTGCCATGACGCGCGCTGAATAATAAGCACTGGATTTGGGTCTTTCTACGAGAGAAATGTGTGTGTTTGTCTGTTGTGTTACAGACATTTTGTGGTTGATAGGTTCTTTTTAAATGAATTCTTAAAAATAAGGTTTAGTTATCAGCCAATGCTGATAATTAAACCTTATTTTTTAAGACACACTCCACCATTTCTTTATTATTAGGAAAGAAATGGTGGAGTGTTTATTATTGTGTGATAGAAATTCCTGATTCATTGGTTCTATTTAAACCACTTGTTATAAAGTAGGTTATGAATTTGACTCGTGTGTAAGTTAATTTGATAAAAGTTGCGAGAAAAATGATGTTCTTTACTTGGGCTTCCAAATACGTTTGACAAATTTTGTGGTTGTATGTTAGTTTTTAGTTTAATTCTATAGAAAAGTACTCGTAGGGACTTAATATCTAAAGAAAACGTTAACACGAATGTTGTTGGTATTTAAATCCATATTATACTTATATAATAAGTAGTAGAAAAGTATTTAATAAACGATATGCCTTAGCTAAGAGTTGTCAGAAGCCGCTTAAGTCTAACAAATCTACCTATACAAATAAAATTTTTAATACTCTTTATTATAATAATATAATAACGGATGATTGCATCGTCCAAGTTCACCGACCAAAGCAGCAGGAAGCCACTAGTTAACACTAAACTGTAGTAATGTGCCGTGATGTGATGGCTCACCCACTGGTTGAGGCGTGAAACTTGACCAAAATATGCATGATACAACATCACTAGCTACTGCAGAATACTGATAAGGACTATTAGGGATAAACACATCTAATTAGGTAATAATATCGATGTATTTACTTGATCGAGGCCGTAATGACAGTATTGCATAGTAAAACAACATCAAATTGAGGTCACGATGCAATACTGTTCTAAAATATTGGAAAACACCTAGGGTTTTTATGTTTTTTTTGGTGTACAATAAAGTTATATTGATTGATTGTTTTTTTTTGTGGAATGGTAAATTTTTGAAAAAATAACGTTTTTACAGGGTGAAGAGCGTTGCGTATGCGTTTAAAACATATTCTAAAAATCTTAATTAGAGTAAATGGTCCTGTTATGTTGACTTTAACAGATCTTTTTTCAACCGACTTCAAAAAAGGAGGTTAACAAGTCTTCTGACAATTTTTTTCAGATCAAACATACCTAGCACCTCAAACTAATCTTGTTTCAAAAAATTACCAGGTTTTACTGAACCTCGGTTGCTTTTTCACACTTCTTTTTCCAAGTTAGATTTTTTCTAACTAAAAATGTAAACAAAAAGCTTGAATCTTTTCCCTCCCATCTAACTTAGGAAGATTATGAGCCCTAAAAGTCACCGCAGCTGAACGTTGCAACTTTGCTTCATTTAAATTAACATTGTTTATGCAACAAAGCAAGGACAACTTATTCAATATACGTCTCATTATAGCGACAAATAACAGTTCATAATACATCATTATTATTATTATCAACATGCTATACATGCTAAATAAATATATGGTATTATGTAACCGTTCTGTGATTATATCTGAGGTATGTAAATACGTGCGATACTGTCAAATATTAGTTATAAATATTACCCGATACAAAGTATGTTGATTTTTCCCAAATTAGGTAGATTCGGAGTAGACACCCCAAATTGGGAAGATGCTTGATGAATGATCGATTTGCGCCGGATATATTCATTGACTCAACATCTCGTAAAGAAGATAGATAGTTAGGTTTCTCTAGCTTAAAAGGTTTATTCATCGGAGTAACACGACCGGTGTTAGTTTTTAATTTAAACGTCCTTATTTCTTTGTTAGTGGCGGTTACTTAGCATAACTCTGGTTGAATGATTAGGGCTTAGGTCGAGGCTAGTTCAGAGTCTAGACTAGTTTAGATTTTTATGACTTAGGACACATTTTTTGCTTCTATTATTCAGTAAATAAAATATAATTGTTATCTATTAAAGTTATGGGATTGGTATGGTATGGGATTCGATCTAAATGTTGTTATCATTAAATAAACCACCCTACGTAACTTACATGATTGTGAAATCTTTTCTTTTTAACTAAAACAAGTTTGTACTCAACCATATATGTATATGTATGTAAATGTCGACCATATATATGTAATGTTCTGCCCCTAAAACTATACTCCAGTATATTTTATTTCTCTAGATAATCGTAAATCGGCCGGTAAAGAAAATCGGTCATGATTATAGGTCAGTATGTCTCTACGTAGTCGGTAAAATCGTTGTAAATGTTTTCTTGTGTATTTTTAGTCGGTAATTTTACCTTGTCGTGTAAATGTGTTTGCTTTAAAGTAAAGTTACTTATGAATGTTTATTATTTACGTTTCAAAGGAAAATTTCGCTTGATTGAGAAACGGTTAATTAGTTACGGTAATTTAAGATGTTAGGCAAAACAATACGGTGTTTTGATGGCGATCTTACAGTTTCGTTTAATAACTTCCAGTAGGTTAACATTTTAGTTTCCAAACGTAATTAGCTTGTACATATCTTCATATCCCTGGTGTATTGAATTTAAAATTGTAAAAAACATAGTCAACATTTAAAAAGTAAACAGAATAGAGCAACATGCGACTGCCTATTTTTTTTTTCTATGAATAATGATCAATGCATTAACATGTCCGTGGAATATGCTTGATAAACATAAATTCAGTTGTAAACACAACTAAATGATTTGGCGTAGCTCCAATTATGCTCATAAGCATATTCAATTAATATTCAGCGAAAAGTCATGGATTGTATAAACTATTCTAAAGATGTAGGTATTGTAAGAAATATATATGTTACGTGTTTTTTATTTTGATATGAATATAATTGTATTTTAACGTGTCAGGGATTATATACGAGTGAAAAAGCAGTAAAAAACTTTCGATAACTGTCGTATTGAGAATCCCTTTTAAATCATCTATATTTTAAATAAGTTTGTTTGCATTGTAAAAGTGTTGAATCGTGTATTTTACTACGACAATAACATGAACTAACGTTTATTGGGAAATCCATGAATGGGTGACATCATTGTGGCTATCGTATTTATTGTAATCAGTGATAACATCTACCTACGCTAGCTTTATGTATTCAGGCTGACCAAAA
This sequence comes from Macaria liturata, assembly GCA_964023185.1. NCBI lineage: Eukaryota > Metazoa > Arthropoda > Insecta > Lepidoptera > Geometridae > Macaria > Macaria liturata. The sequence continues at coordinate 3,570,414 of OZ026812.1, read as the reverse complement.
ATCGAAATTTGTGTGGGCGTAGTAGACAAAACATACATTACTTTTACGGCTGGTGTATTCGATCGAAAATAAAGTAAAAGCACGCTCCTAGACCGTAATGATTGCTTACCACCAGGCGAATTACGGTCAAGAGCAAACCCATTACTTGTTAAAAAAAAACAAATGAAACTTAAAGTATTGCTGCCACGGTCAGTCTCTTCCTAATAATCAAAGTACCTTCGCGGTCAGTCTTTGGATGGGTGAACAACAAATCGTCAACAAACTTGTTTATCGACAAACTAGTTACAGGTGAAAGACAATTTATAACTAAGTACTTTTTCGAATTACGAGGTATTTAAACGTGTTGATTACTTCAAGATTTCTGTTGTTCGTTACACTTCTTCTTATCGAATGAGAGTGGCCAACTCTGGTGACGAAAGTTTCACTGAAATCCACACATAACTTGAAAAACATTATGACATGTATAGACGTTTTTCACTCGTAAATATGACTTGTAATTTTTGACCGAGTGTTTTTTCTCTCTCTCTCTCTTGAGTCGTATTTCCTCATGACTGAGGGTTGTGACTCCCGCGCAGAATTAATTCGTTAGGGGAGTTCTCTTGGGCAGATACATCGTGGTAGGCGCCCAGTTCCTTCCACGGAAGACACATGTCCTCGGATATTGAGGTCCTTAAACGTGTCGGTTTCCTCACGATGTTTTCCTTCACCACTAAGCGAGTGTAAATCCACACATACCTTGAAAATTCAAGATTCGAACCAGCGTGCGTCTGGATGAAAATCAGACACTGGAACCGCTGAGCCACACTCGCTTACAGTGTTTTCTAGAACTACGTATTACAATCACAATACTAAATAAAATAATGGTCGATATAATTTTACAACCCATATGGCGCCAACTGAACTTGTGGTGATTGTATTTGCATAAAGTTATTACTTATGACTCATAAGATAATGGATCGATAATAAAACTACTATTTGTTATTGAAATTAATCAATCAGGTTTGTTCATACTTGTATTTATTTGGGTTCGTTGACAAAACACTAAGTACCAGTATGTGAGTGTTATTATTTTTGAGTTTTGCATATTTTTTTAAATTTTTATGTTAATTTGCCTGATACGAAAAAGTTTGTAAAAATGTCATTAATAGTTATTATCAGTGGCATTTCAATAAATTAAAACTAATTCTCTGTACCCAAACAAAGCTAAAAAACGTGAACCGCTTATAATCTACTATATAAAAATAAGTCGGGTTTTCCTTCCTGACGCTATAACTCCAGAACGCACGAACCGATTTCCACGGTTTTGCATTCGTTGGAAAGGTCTCGAGCGCCGTGAGGTTTATAGTAAAGAAAATACAGGAACGGGAAACTGAGTTCGCCGGGTTTGCTAGTTGCGTATAGAAATTAATTCAGAAACCTATTCCATTGTTGGTATAGTATGTTAGAATAGTTTTTGTACACAAAAAGATAGTAGAGTTAATTTATTTACATGAAATATATACATATATGCAGGGTAACTGGAAATTGAAGTATTTTCTTTCAAGAGTAGCTTTAATATATCTTTTGTTCTTTGACTTTGGAAATTGTCAAAAAAAAACAAGTATTCCATACAAAAATTTCATCGCCCGCTGACAAAATGTTTGGAGAACCAATTTTGTTTCCGTGAATTTCCAAAAATCGTAGTTCAAAAATAATGGCTTTAGACGTACTAAGAGCGCCCTTATAAGTTTCTATTAGTTACAATGAACCCTGTATATGTACATTCAATGTAAATAAATAGTAACGTATATCTCTATTATGTTTTATGTACTAAAACCATTACCAACATTCGGGTAGGTATAGTACATATGTATATCTATATACTATCTACATTCCCGGTAGCAAACGTCACTCACAATAAGCTAAAGTAAACAGCGTAGCAATAAATCTGGGGTCACGTAGCACCTTGCTACGCTACTACGCCATTTATTTACGTAGAACTGCTACGATTACTCTACGCCGAGGAAAAATTATACCGCAGATAACACTTAAAGCTCTTCTTGTTATATTTGGTGTGAAAAGTTAGTTATAAAGACAAAAAAATATAAAATATGCCATTATTAATAAAATATGCTAAATTTATATTTAATTTTTAATGATGATAATGACGAAAACATTTTATTATTTTATGACCTCAAATAGATAGTTATTTAAGCAAGCTTACATCATATCATTTTTATGATAGCTTCTTATCATAAAACTTACCTAAACTACCTTATAAAACTTACGTGAGAGGGCCGGAAGTGTATAATTGCCTTCCGGCTGAGATCACAAGCACCATCAGTGACAGCATATTTAAAAATAAGTTAAAGAACTGGCTCGTTTTACAATCTTTTTACATGATTGACGAATTTTTAAATACCAATAAAAGAAGCTACCTGAACATTAATGGTAAAATATGTGTAAAATAAGTGTAATTAGTATATTTTAAATCAAAATAATTATTATTATTAATATAATTATATAAAATTGACATGTAATTGTGTTTATCTTGTTTACCTAGTAATAGAGTAATCATCTCAATACTAGATAAGTCAGCCACTCTACGGTGGTGTAAATAACGATGATGCACGCGAGAAGTATCTATCTAGTATCTAGATATCTTTGGTATTTCTATTTTTGTTTGTTTTTGTGGAATTAATAAGAAAATAAAGGACTCGAATTAGAATATAACACAGTGATAATTTCAACATGTTTTTAATTATCTTTACAGAAGAAATATGTAATATCTAGTGCCTGTAATGCATTGATATCAATTAATTTTAATGGACCTAGAATTAATTAATTTTATTTTCAGTCACGTAGTTCGTATGCGCCCCGAACGCTGGGCTGGGATCGTGACACAGTGCGAACCTCGAGGGCGACGTGGTAGAGGAAGGCCCAAGACCTGCTGGCGTCAGGATCTCGACCGGTTTCGGGGTGCTTGGCGTGAGGAGGCCTTCGAACGGGACGCATGGAGAGAGTTGGGGGAGACCTTTGCCCAGGAGTGGGCCAGTATAGGTTAATAAAAATGAAAGTCAGAAAAGTTAAAATGTAGGTCTCAGCTTGTTGTTAAAGTATGACAGTCGTCAAGCCATGCCAGAGGCCCCTAGAGTGGCATAAAAATTCTGACACCAGATGTTTACGCATAACTTACTAAGTTAATAGACAGCGTACTCGTATTGATCACTAAGCAACTCTCAAGTGTTAAAGTGATAATTTATAGTTGTGTAACTATATAAGTAAATATATAACAGTGTTTGTCTCATAATGTTTGTTTGCTAAAGCGATGGAGTTTTTATGGTGCAATAAAGGTTCCATTGGCTCCCGTGACGTTGTTATGAACTTACATCGTTAGAGAGGTCGCACTGACCTCGCTGATGTAGTTTTCATATCAATTAAGTAGAGGTGAAAAATATTACGTTTTTCTGGTAAAAAGTACACAATTTTTTTTTCAACGCAATTATAACCTCTGGAAAAACAATTAACAGAAACACTGAAAAACTATGATAATAACGTAGACAACTCTTCCCTTTGATCTGGAATCATTAATTTCTACTGTAAACTTATTTTGTACAAGTAGCAAATAGTAACAACAGTGAAGAAATTGGAAAGATGTCATCAAGAAGAAGGTGGTGGTTAGAATCCTCAGACATGAGGGATATTGAACGTGTGTTTGGTGTATGAATCCATCATTATAAACAGACATCTATAAAAAATACTGAACTGAAGAATCACAGTAAATACTTAACGTGTAACAGGCGCCTAATACACAAAAAGTTATAACCCGAGTCGATGTTTAATGAATGGTATTAAAATTTTAACAACGTTAACGCCCGTTTTGCACTTCATTGATTGATAAAAATAGAAAAATTCACTTTAAAGAACCAAATTCAGCCGGGAATAATAAATCATCTTGTCATTATAAACCCTATGGAAAGGTTTCAATGAGGTATTTTCTCATTTGAAACCATGACTTGCGTTATAGGAAACCTTTCGCCTTTTGCCTGACAAGTCATAACAAACTTAGTTTAAAAAAGAATGAAGGCACATTCATTTATCTAATGAAAATCTGTCGTTAAGAACACCAAACACGAGAAAAGGAACTAACAGCATATTAAGATATGGTGGACGCCCGCGGTTTCGCTCGCATCATTTTGAGATAAAAAACCTATGCCACTTGTAAGACCTCATACTACCTACATACCAAATTCATGATGATCTGTTTCGCCGTTTTTGCGTTATGAGCGTCAGATATACAGATAACATTCTAAAACCTGCTGTAACGTGTTCTGTAATGGATCTAAAGTATACCCAGACAATTGAATATTTGACCCTTTTCAGCTTTATTATACATATATATAGAAGGTAACTATGGAATGCATTACACTTCTTCCACGTTAAAAAGGAATAAATACGTAAAGTTTATGTTGCGGATATTAAATAAAAACAGCGGATAGCCTTTGGCGTGGATAGAGGATATTTTTTCTTTCTTAGCCCTTAGTTTATTAAAAACAAAATTGGTCTCAGAAACAATAAGCCACGTGGCTGGAATATTAACTAAGACACATTTTTTGGTCAGCTGAAATGACTCGTATTACATAATCTATACGTACATTGACATTTTGATGCTTGATATTTTTACCAAAGACCTTTTAAACCGAAACATATGTATAATATTTTCATACTACTACTTGTCTATGTAGTTTCCGTAAAATATGCATTATTGAGAGAAAGAGAAAAAAACAAGAGAAAAAAATACAGCTGCCCTTTAAGGGTACTTAATTTGTATATTCACTTACATTACATCTATAAACACAATCATAAGTAGGTATCAATGTTTTTCATTCAAGTTTTAATATTTCACCAAAATGTTGGCCACAAATTAATTTTAATTGCGCACATAAATCTCTAGCGTCATAATTGAGTTATTTTAATTCCATGACGAGGGACAGTTTTAGCCGCACATTCTTAGCTGTCCGTTTGTAAATAAAAATACTAATTTCATGTTTGACATTTACAAGGTCCCTCTCAAAAGATGTGTAAAAGAGCTGATATTTTTATGATGTGCGTGAAATTTATCACGGTTTTGATCCGTGGAAGCATGGAAAGGGATTCCTTGAACTTGTTATACGTAGTTAGAAATGTTGATGAAACTTTTATGAGTTTACCTATTATCATATATTGTAACTTGTTTTGTATAATAGTGCGTAGGATTAAGTGAAATATATATTTGTGATATAATGGATGACACAACATACCTTTTTGAAACAATTTATGAAGGTATTCATTCATTCAAAATTTAGTAGCGATGCTCTTGTCTGTGGAGTATGCGCCACTCTTCTCGATTTTCGGCCAATTCCCTGACCTCCTTATACGACATGACGTTTGCTTTATAATGAAGGTATACATAATATATATTAATTATTAATTTAGATATCTGTTTCAATAGATACACAAACACAAGCTGAAGTTTAAAAATCTTTACTTATTAGTTTTTTATTTGAATTATTGTGCAAATGCAATTTAAAGAGTCTTATTTATACTTAAGTATTGAAATAAAATAAAATTGTTACAATCTTAGGTACGATACGATACTAGAACACGTATTTCATTTCAATTTCCCTTTGTAGGAAAACTGCGTGACTTGAATACGAGTGTGTAAGAATGCTGTTTTGTTACTTTATTGTGCCATTGTATTACTAAAGTAAGTTAAAATTAAAGTAATATATTTAAAAAAATATGTATTTTAACGAGGTACATACGAACAACTCAATATTAGCGAAATCTATTTCAATAATTCAGTAAAAACTTAAGCCAAATGTAAAAACACGCGTCAATCTATTGAAAATTCAAACCGATCTTCGTTACATTGCAGATCCATGTAAATGATATAAATTTAGTTACATATGTAGGTATCTATTTTAGTGTTTCTGCCCCTTGATTTGTGTTGACCTTTTCACGCATATCAAAATAGTTTTCTTATCAATCAGCGAGCGATGTTACGAAAATAGAATACTATGAGCCCAACAAAGTTCCAACAAACGTTTTTCCTCGGAGTCAGAAATGCTTTTAGGGTTTTTGTTCACCGCGGCTGGAATAATCGCTTCGAAAAGCTGATAAATGATGTGGTTTATTGTTATTTCAAAGTACTTAATCAAACGCAAACTTGAAACTCATCATATTTAATAGCTTAGAAAAAAGAAACGCTTTACGAGTAGCTTATTTCGTTAGTATTTATAAATAAATTAGAAACCAAAGTGTTAATCTGACTTAATGTTCAGTCACTTAAATATAGTTGTATACAAAACACATAACTTAAATATCTAGAAATGGACGAAAAATAACTTGTGGTATGTACACAATAGTAAACAAAAGCCACTTAGCATCCACAGACAGTTAAAGAAATTATAATCTTTAACCATTCTAATGGATTAGATAAAACAGCACTTTAGTATACGGTAAGTTTTGTAGGGTCGTTGATCGATAAGTAAGTAATAACAGTGTGTGGCTCGGCGGTTGCGCGCCTGCTTTTCATCCTGACGCATCCTGGTTCGAATCCGGCCATACACCAATGACTTGTTCCTATCGAGTTTTGTGTAGTTTTGCACTCGCTTAACGTTGAAGGAAAATATCATAAACATATTTGAGGATATGTGTCTTCTGTGAAAGGCTGTTACACCCGCCACGATGTATCTGCTCAAGAGAACTTCCTTAGGGAAGTCACGAGGAAATAGAACTTAAATAGAGAGTGATAGATAAAGAATGGTGCAGAAATGCCCTTCAACTGTTAGTACGAGAAAGCAACATGGCGCGTTTTATTAGTTGGCACAGATCGCCAGAGGCAACTCCATAGTTTCAAACAGCTAGAGGCTACTAGTTTCATATGAGATCAATGTTTTTTAATAACGGAACTTCTCATCTGATGCACAGAGAGTTTTATGTACCTAGTACCAAAAAATGGTGGATCATTATGATTTGTCATCAGAATCGAATGTCAAACTTTTGATATCTATCATGCAGTATTTATATTCCAATCAGTGTGTTTTTATTGATCATTGTACGCTAATCGTTGAGCCATGTCAAAGCCCGTAATGTATCATAATACATTTGACTGCTCTGTTAGCTTAGTTGGTAGTGGCTCTGCCTTCTAATTCAGGGGTGCAGGTTCGATTTCCGCATAACACAAGTAATTATGAATATTTAAATTTGTAATTGTTTGTGTTGAGTCTGGTCGTTTCTATGTATAATAAGTATGTATTTACAAAAGAAAAGTATATATGTATTATATCCGTTATCTAGTACCCATGATACAAGCGTAAACTTAGTATGAGGCTAGATGGCGCTGTGTGATATGTCATGAAATATTTAATATTTATTTATTTACATATGTTACTTACTTTGTGTTTGTTGGGTAATACGAGTATGTTTCTTTCTATTGCTGTCAGCGAAGGTTCTTTAATGTACAGTATACATGTCTCTAAGGCTATACAACACATAGGCAAGGACATATACACGTATAGTAGGTATTCTCCATTAACAGGGCACTAACACTCCGATTCAAAATACTCTCACTGTTAGTTGTTAATGGAAAACACGAGCCCAAATATTTGTGCAATTACAGAGATGTGGTGGTGAGGTCGAACCGTACTTAGACTAAATGTAGGAAAGGAATCCACTCTGCGCGGTATTGTATTGGTTTTGGTACAAAGCCATATAAACAGGTTCAGCAGAGGTCGTATGAGTTAAATCAAAACAATGTAGGCAAAACAAATGCGAAACAAACAAAATGGACTCCCTTTTTGTTGAGAATGGAAGAACTGAAATTGCTTACGAAGTTAAGTAACATTGTTTGTTTATTTGATTTCTATACAACATGAAAACGTAGCTCGTATGTACCTGCCTAATTACTTTTATTGCATAGTATATACTCAGAAGTTCTTTAATAAACATGAAAAAATGGTGGAGATTCTCAAATCGGTTGGATGTTATTTACTCTTTGTACAAAGAGCTTCAAGAACACTCATACTGTTATTTCTATTTTTTATCTACGAAAGCTTTTTCTACATAAACCAAAAGTTTTCAAAGAGAGCACATACTAAAAGCATAGAAATGTTACTGCCACACATACTCTCAGCACTTGCATGCATAAATATCTCGAAAAGTCCCGTAACGGCGAGGTGTCACCTAAAACACGCCTTATCGTGGGTTATCTTGTATTTTACGCACCCTCTGACCTCTGCCTCCCTGCCAAGGTCACAGGGTCGTGATCATACAGTGGTTACTCTATAATACAGTGCAAAAACAAACAGAATGGAAGCTTGTCCTTTGTGAGGTGGCCCTTCGATTTATTCTATCTTGGTCAGCTGTGATGGATGAGCTCTGAGGAATGAGTTTAGCTGTAGGGAAATGGTGATAGTAAATGTAACTTTCACGATTGAGCTCGTAAAGGATTTTGGTGTTTACTAAGATCTAAATCTTGTAGGACCTGGCTATTTTTTACGTGGGATAGGTTAGCGTTTAACTACAGCTTGCCTGAGGTTAGCTGAAGCCTAGGGCTTAACACTTCATGATTGTCGTTAGCCTCATCAGATGCCACTAAGGCGGTTTGAAGTCTCAACACCAGAGTTAACCACTCTCATTTAATTTTGTTACTATTTTTTTTCAAATTCTTATTAGTGCGGAATCAGCAAAAGTTCACTGAAAATTATTATAGTCAATATGGTTACTGAGTTTTACCACAATTATTTTCAGTGACCTTTTTCTGGTTCCGCACTGTGTAGAAGCCAAGGGTTTCTTGTTACCATGAGTTTATTGCTTTCCTAAGCAGTCGACCGCTGTTGATAGAAAAGTTAGATTGCTTGTGCGTTGTTTTCGCACTTGTGGTCGTTGACAGTGTTTTCAAGAGAAGTAGCTATTCAGGAACTATACATATTATAATACTAGTGGACGCCCGTGGCTTCGCTCGCATCATTTCAGGATAAAAAGTAGCTTATGACACTCCTATGGCCTCATGCTACCTACATACCAAAAATTATAATGATCCGTTCAGGCATTTTTTGTGTGCTGAACGTTTAAATAAACAGATAAACAGAGACACAGATAAAATTTCTAGAAATTGTTGGAACGTGTTCTGCTAACAATTCGAAGTATATCCAAGTTTTTTTATTAATTATTTTCAATGTTCAGACTTTCGACCCTCTTCAGCTTTATTTTATGTATAGCTGCCTACATTCTTGTTTGTGGTGTAACAAGTATCTTTCATGACATGTTTTTTTAACTTAGGTACTCGCCAAGAGGGTTCGTTAAGTCTAATAAAGTGAATCTGATTAATCATTAAACACAAAATGATGAATACCTATTATTATTTAATAAGTGATTGAATAGAAAGTCTCTAGGTACACGAATTAATGGTTAGTCTGAATTTAGTTATCCAACTTTAGTTCCTACTGATCAAACAAAAATTCAATAAGTATGTAAACACGAGTATGCAGTGTTTTATTTCATTTATGCTGTACATTATTTTTTATATTTAGGTCTTACGTGGTCTTACCTTGAAATGTTTGTACTGCCTGGCGATTAGGGCTTAATCTATTTGATGTAATCAACCTATACCTGTGTATTATATAGGTTGTAAGATACAACGTTACCTATGTATACACCTAGCCATATTCAATGTATCTATAACGTGGGTAGAAGAAATTAAGTGATGAACAACATATTGTTGTACGAAGCCTAGAGTCATCGTTAACAAACACTTTTATTAATTGTTTTTTTACAGGAGCGCTTTGTAATTCATTTACAGTCATTAAGGAATAGAAGATGGATTAATATTGTCCAACAATGGATTAGGTACGAGTATTTTTGTGATAACAATTTGGGAAAAAGTACTAGGGATCATTAATTTTAGGTCCATTAATTGTTGCTGTGAAATTAATGCTTAATTTTATTTTATTCTTTGAATGAGTATAGAAAGTTTAGTGACTAAAATCATCACAAGACAGATTTATTTTTTTATATGAATCTCCTGTTTTCATTTGGAGTAAACGCCTGATGTAGCTTAGTTGTGTGTTACTTTGAGTCTGTTAGTATAAAATAGTGTCAGGCGTTACTCTTTTGCTACCACGAGCTTCCATAATTACATAACTACTGCGGTTTTGACATTATCTATATTACTAAAGTAAACATAAAACATATTTTTTTTTACCTGAGATATGTTTACGTTTGACTACAGACTGCCTGATGCTAAGCATTGCTGAAGCCTAGCCCACACTTACCTAGAAGATACCTATTAACTCCAGATTTGAAGACCCCTTGTAGAAGAAGAAGAAGGATTGTAGTTCGCAGGAAATACAGCTACCAACAAAAAAACTATTTCAAATTGGTAGGTAATTCGTTTCGTTATAAACTATGTCTGTATACTTAAATATATCGTAAGAATATAATAAATTCAACGAAATTATTAATATTAATTTCTACCTTGTTGAAACTCTTTAACAGTTGTCTTATATAGAAATAAACCTACTATATCAGAATGGGTATGTCATTTAACCGCTAAGTACAAAATTACATTGCTTAAAATGTGTGACAGGAAAACATAAATAAAGTACTACAAGTGGCGCCGCCCCATTTTCCACGTTTTTTGGTATACTATCACCTTAGTTATTGCCAGAGAGCCTGTCAAGCGCAGCTCGGATCCATCAGCGCTCGTAAATCACTGCGAGTGAAACAAAAACCGACGTCACGGAAAGATAATGCCTATTATTTTACTCAGTAGCCTGGATATAAATCTTACAATACGGCCTGTGTTAGTAATTTCTCTTATTTTATCGTAACAGGCATCGAGCTATATAATCCTAGCTCGATGGTAACAGGGTAAGATTATGTTTGCTGTTTAAGAAGACATGTAACAATTAAATAGTTTTGGCAATTAATAGGACTTGCTCGATTTGAACTTTGAACACTCAATCCACACAAGCGTTAATCGAGAAGATTCGTAATTTTTCTGACTGGTTCAGTTACAAGCAGGCTTTATTCAAAGAGAAAGACGAAACCAATTCGAAGATGTTAATTACTTTATGTTATAATTTCTGCTCAACTTAGTACAGTAGGAACTTTAATAATACCTGATAGATTACAAATTGTTTCTTTACAAGTTTTACACTAATTCCCAAAATAACCAGAAGATTTCCATTTCAAGTCATAAATACCAGCCTATCAGAAACGCCTGCCAAGATTTGTACGGCAACAAACACAGAGGGGCGAAGAACGTGACTATGAGGGTTTTGCAAGGATTATAAGCGAATGTTTACACGAGGCTTACAAATATTATACGCGTAGTGGTTGTTACAATTATTTTGTTGCCATTATTGTTTTTACTAATTGGTTTTATAACAATCAGAGTTCGTTTTTGCTACTCTGACTATTCAGGCGTTTTGAGAGACAAACCTTAAGATTTTCGAAAGTGCTAAAAGTTTCCTTGATTTTTCTAGATATATGAAACGAATAATATTTCTAATTCTTAGACAGATTATGTAAAAGTATTTCTAGACTAAACACTTACAAATGTTATCTGTTTCGTCATGTTTATTAATATTATCCTTATTAGGTTCAATTGGAGCGACAAAAGTAACAATTAGATGAGAACCGAGTCAAAATCATCCAATCTTTCCTCATAATCTTTTTCAAGTTAGTTGTGTTTATCTTTCGTATGTTTTTCTTAAACGATTTCGGCACTAATAGAATAGCTATAGTAGTGCATTATGGTGTATTGATGTGGGTAGATAGATTAAAAATAAAAATAAAAAATGATACTGATACCTACGATGGCAAATATCAGAGTAGGTTACGCCTAATTCGTTTATTTATCGATCCATGTTTGAAAGGTGTTAAAAAGAAATATGTAAAGAGTAATATTTAAATAGTCATAATGATGTGCTAAATTTACGTTTATGAATTATGTACCTATTTAAATGTAGACTGAATACTTGGACTGAGAAGAACTTGCATCATTTCAGCTACCTACATATATCTCATAAGGATTATATTAGGTATATGTACAAGGAAATAAAGATAAAGATAAAGATAAAGATAAATTTATTGTAAACAAATAAATGATATTATGATATACCTCCGCTCGAAGATTATTTTCTCACAATTTTCATTGTTACTGTTGTCGGGAAGAGATTCAATATTTATATGTATAACATGTGTAGGTACATACCTATCATAGTTATAGTATAATAATCTTAGAAGAAATCTCGCAATTGTTGTACTAATCTTCTTATATATACCTAGTCAGGTCATAAATTCTGTCACATGTTTAATATAAAATAATTGAAACAACTTTATTCTTTATGTAACCATTTATATACCAAAATGAACTTAACAAAACATAGATTCTTATGACAATAAAGTTTATTCAAAATGACCTCCGTGATTTTGAATACAGGCCTTCAACCTGCGCGGCCAGTCGTCTATCGCTGCACGAACGAGGTCCATGTCAATATCGGCGGCTGCCTTAATCAAGGATGTCTTGAGTGACTCCAAATTGGGATGAGGCTTTGAGCACGCCTTTTCCTCCAAGTGTTGCCATATCTTGTAATCTAATGGATTCAAATCTGGACTGGAGGAGGGCCAGTCATCGTGCCGGATGAAGTCGATTTCACGCGCCGCCAGCCAGTCTTGTGTGCTCTTCGCTCTATGAGCTGGCGCCGAATCTTGTTGGAATACCCAGTGCTTGTTATTGAACATGATATGAGAAACAGGTTCCACAAGGTTCGTCAGGACTGTATTTTGATACACAACTGCATTCGTTTTTACACCTTTCTCACAAAAATGTACCTCTGTTAAGCCCCAATAAGAAACTCCCAACCATACCATGAGCGAGGATGGAAAATGACCTCGTTGGACACGCGGAATACGTTTGCTCGCTTCTTCACTACTGTGTGCGTACACCTTATCATTTTGTTTGTTGCAGCTCTCTTCTACGGTAAAAATTTTTTCATCTGAAAAAAGAATTTCCCGATATTTTTTTCCCGCGTAACACTTCAATAAAGCGCGGCATCTCTTCAGTCTCAGGTCCATTAGACGAGCATTCAAACGATGTCCTGTTTTTCTTCGATATGCCCGAAGCCCTAAGTCTTCATTTAACACCCTTTTCACCGTGGTTCTGCTTAACCCCATCTGAAGGGCCAACAGTTTCTGCTTACGTTTGGGATTTCTTTGAATTCGCGCCATTGACCTATAATTATGGAATTATGAATAAATGTATTGTATTGTATTGTATTGTATTCACAGCTTTTATCACTGCTGGAGTCCTAACAGACCGAGGGCGACCACTTCTTGACCTGTCATCTACACTAGAGTCTTCATTGTATCGTTTGATGGTACAATAAACGAATCTTTTGGTTATATTCAAATTTTTCAGTATGTCAAAAATTTGAATTGGCGCGTAACCGCAACGATGCAATGCAATAACTGCAACACGGTCTTCTTTAAGCGTCCACTCCATATTTAAAAATGAGTAAAATTCTAAAAAGTATACATTTTTATTTTCATGTACAATTCGAAATTCGAATTCAATAAACTTTTTTGTGGCCAGCATTCTAAAAGAAAAGTTTTTACTGTGTGACAATACTTATGACCTGACTAGGTAAAAAGAACGATGCGTACGCGCAATCTTAGGGTTAAAAAAGAGGAAATCGTGCAAAAAACCACTTTAAAAAATTGAAACTACTTACAATGGCGTCCCTTTACATATATGAAACAGCATTATTTGCTAAAAACACCCAGATCATTTTGAACTTACAAGGTCACTGCATAATAGACGAGAAACTAAACTCGACCTTCCTAGATGCAAAACTAAATTACTACAAACGAGTGCATTCTACATGATTCCTTGTATTTTTAACAAACTACCATCAAATATTAGAGATGAGAGCGATATAAATGTGTTTAAGAACTCTTTGACAAAACTTCTTACGGAAAAAGCTTATTACACTGTTAATGACTATTTGAAAGATAAATTTGTGTAATCTGTATGTAAATATTCAGTTAATGTTATTTATTTGTAAATTAATTAATATGCGATGTTTTGTTTTTTGTATGTTAATCTTATATATAAAAATGAATCGCAAAATGTGTTGGTAAGCGCATAACTCAACAACGCCTGGACCGATTTGGCCAATTCTTTGTTTTTAATATTCGTTGAAGTTCAAGGATGGTTTTTATGGCGAGAAAAAATCGAAAAAATGCCGGAAAATCCCTAAAAACTGCCCTTTTTTTTCCCATACAAACGTATTCTAACTAACTAAAGAGTAAAAGAGTCAACAGACAAGACGAAGTCTGTCGGGTCCGCTAGTATACATTATTATTGCGGCTGATGGACAGAACTAACGATCCGAGAGTAGGCGCTTACCTCGGTCAACGTTTAAGTTTGGCGATTCAGCGAGGTAACGCTGCCAACATTTTATATACAGTATAACTTTCAATGAATTCAGGTTAAAGTTGAGTTGATTCAGGTGAGAGGTTGGAGTTTTATCTGTTATTAATTTTTGGAAGGAGTGACAGCAGGTTACTTAGGCAAAGAAATACTTTAATTTATAAACGTCCTATATTTATTTTTACTAGCTATTTCACTAGGTGAAGCGAGGACATCATGAAGATAGCAGGAAATAGGTGGAGACAAGAAGCACAAAATCGGGCTGAGTGGCGTGCCTTGGGAGAGGCCTATGTCCAGAAGTGGACGATGACCGTGGGCTGATGATGATGATGATGATTTATATTTAGTTTTTTAGGTTAGTTTGTAATTAGTTACGCTATGTTTTATACGTTTTTAATTAATCCTTAGAAGTAAGTTACTAATCAATTCTTATTACACACCTGTCAACGCTAGGTTGATTTGGCTCATTTCATTCTCAAACGAAACAAATTAGGCAGAAAATAACAAAAAATGTGTCTAATACAATTTAAGTAGCCTTTTACAGCCATTCAATTTACAACAGCCGTCACGGTCCAGAGCACAATGACAAACAGACATACAGATTGCACGGGCAGGTTACGTTATATCTATACAATTGCAGTTTCCTTTCTGTAGTGGCCCATATTACTCCCATGCATTTGCATACACCAAATAGGGCTTTTTAAAATAATTATGAATGAATGTAAATAAAAAAATATTAGGATAAATTAAAGAATAGATATTTATTGACACAAATCTTTGTACCATAATGCCATAAATATAAAATTTATATTAATATTTATATTTAATAATATATGACCAATTTGATGGGATACAAAAATTAAGATATAAGCTTAGAACCCGGTTGGTTCTTGACAGTTGATTATAATTGTGACACGTCGTTATCAAATTCAAATTCATTTATTTACAAAGATGTAGAGAGAATCCTGGTACAAAAACATATTTTATAGTATCTTACATCTTACCATTTCTGGTGCGCAAAAATCACATTTTGGTCAATAAGAATCTATTAACATTTTTAATTCAATATAAGATTATTTTCAATACATTCAATTTTTATAAAAATGTGTTACTTGTGCTGTTTAAAAAAAAAACAGGCCTAAAAACAAAGTTTGCTTCTGCGTAATACGTTTTGAAGGCTAAGTACAAAAGTCAGCAATATTTTGTCTCTTTTCAGTCTTATTTTGAACCATAAGTTTCTTCGTATTTGTACCAATTTGCGCAAGTTAATTAATTAATTGGAAAATCATCTTATTATTTGTTCTAGTAAAACTTAATTTACGCACGTTTCCTATATTTAACCGACGGGTTTTCCCGAGGAATATTCCCGTTAGCTACTGAGAACAACAAAAGATAAAAAAATATTTTATTAACTAACATTAAACTAATATGTACTGAAAAATATCAAAATTTTCAATACACCAAATACTATTAAGTATATATTATATTTATCGATCTTCAAGACAAGAATTGATCGTTTTCTTCTAGATAAGCGCGCTAGTTCATAGGCTACGATGCGGGAGTTGTGGTCAACCTTGAGCATATCTTGTGTAAATACAAAAAAACCCTTTAAAATAAAGAAATAAATAAAATGTGTTTGTCTTTTTTCTTTTTATAGTAAGTATGTTAAATATCTTGTTTCAAATAATTTTAGTTTTTTTTTCAATAAACTAATAATAAAGGGTTGTTTACAGCGCCTCTATCACCTTGTTATGACTCGATGTCATGTAAAAATACGCAGCCTGTAGAATTACAATTGGTCTGTCGGTTTGTAATTGAACAGATGTAACTAATTACATTGTTCGATGACCTTCGAGAGTCGTAGACAACAGAGTTTTGGTCGCACCACATTATCATACCAGTGTCGTGAATGTCGTGATGGTTCTCCACGATTTACATTTTAGATTGTTGAAGAAATTTTCCTTTTCAAGACAATGTTTTACGAAAGGTTGCAAATGATTGTCTAGCTATTTCCTAGTAATTAGTAAGTACTGAAATTTCATTAAAGAAGTAGTCTAATTAAATGAGAATCTTTAGGTATAGCCTTACAAAAAGTATGGTGGTTTAATGGTGAAAAAATATTTACGGGAAAAGAATCTACCAATTAGAAAGGTTAAATCAGAAAAGTTGAGCTATCCGCATATCTAAATAAGTCATTGCAGATTGTAAAATTTTGATAAAATATTTATGTTAAAAGTGGAAGAAGCACCCGTAGCTCAGCTAGCGGAGGCAATCGCATGCGATTACCAATGTTAAGCAAAGGTCGACGCGGTCAGTCCTTGGATGGCTGACCGAAAAGTGACATTCCATTTTGGACGCTTCCGTGAGTCGGATGACATGTTAAATTCAAGGTCCCAGTTGTTTGTCTAGTACAGCAGTCATGTCAGAGGCCTTTAGGGCGGTTGGAAAACTCTTGACACCAGAGTTGGCCACTCTCATTCGATAAGAAGAAGATTAAGAGTGGACCATTATTTTAATTATTTACTCTTGATAAATACTTGCATATTAAATTGTATGCCTTACTAACACATAACGGGAAAAAAATAAGGATATAGAAAAATAAAATATGTATTTTAAGGATAATGTATTTCACATATTAACAAGTAGGAGGAAAACCTAACTAGATAATTCTGCAACGTCTACATATAAAATTTAGTTTTATTTTGTGCGGTTTCTTGTTAAAGATGGCATTTATCCTGGTTATATACAAACAAGTATTCATCGGAACTTTAATACAAACCAGATAACAACACTGTTGTTGAGAATAATTATATAAATTGTATTTTCTAATGTCCCTGGCATTGGGTATAAGCTGCCTCCATTTCCTACAAGACAAATAATACTAGGTACATAATGATAACTAAATATCTATCTATTTAATATTTTTAATCAATTACCTACACTAAATAAATAAATTAATGTTTCTAATTAATTTGATAAATTTAATTAAAAATAATTATTATTTCTACATAAAAATACCTGTAGTAGGGCCTGGGCTGACTTTTCAAAGCTGCTTTTACTTATCTCTATCTAGTATTATAAAATTACTAGTATGGTCACTACACATACATTACATGTACATTAGGTATAAAGTATATTAAGTTCAATAAAAATTACAAAAAATAATTATCTCTTCTTTAACTACGTATTCGTATAGCCGAAGATTGCCTGGAAGAGATCGCTTTTAGCGATAAGGCCGCCGCTTGTGGCACTAGTTTAGATACAATTTGTTTTATGTACTGTTTTTTTATATGTGTCTACAATATAGATTTAATCTATCTATCTATCTATTCAGTTATCCATATATCACGTTGTTTACAGATCATGTAGTCATAGCACCTAAACTACATTATTACATATAATAATACAACACACCTATTATTAGCTATAATAATGCATAATTGTGTATTGATGTGGGTAGATAGATAAAAAAAATACTTATTACGATGGCAAATATCAGGGTAGGTTACGCCTTATTCGTTTATTTATCGATCCATGTTTGAAAGGTGTTAAACATGAATATTTAAAGACTAATATTTAAATAGTCATAATGATGTGCTAAATTTACGTTTATGAATTATGTACCTATTTAAATGTAGACTGAATACTTGGACTGAGAAGAACTTGCATCATTTCAGCTACCTACATATATCTCACAAGGATTATACCTAATATATGTACAAGGAAATAAATGATATTATGATATACCTCCGCTCGAAGATTATTTTCTCACAATTTTCATTGTTACTGTTGTCGGGAAGAGATTCAATATTTATATGTATAATATTTGTAGGTACATACCTATCATAGTTATAGTATAATAATCTTAGAAGAAATCTCGCAATTGTTGTACTAATCTTCTTCTTCTTATATATAAAAATGAATCGCAAAATGTGTTGGTAAGCGCATAACTCAACAACGCCTGGACCGATTTGGCCAATTCTTTGTTTTTAATATTCGTTGAAGTTCAAGAATGGTTTTTACGGCGAGAAAAATTCGAAAAAATGCCGGAAAATCCCTAAAAACCGCCCTTTTCTTTTTCCCATACAAACGTTTTCTAACTAACTAAAGAGTAAAAGAGTCAACAGACAGGACGAAGTCTGTCGGGTCCGCTAGTATACAATATTATTGCGGCTGGTGGACAGAACTAACGATCCGAGAGCAGGCGCTTACCTCGGCAAACGTTTAAGTTTGGCGTAACGCCGCCAGCATTTTATATACAGTATACATTCAATAAATTCAGGTTGTAGTTTTATCTGTTATTAATTTTTGGAAGGAGTGACAGCAGGTTACTTAGGCAAAGAAATACTGTATATGTCTATATTTACTAGCTATTTCACTAGGTGAAGCGAGGACATCATGAAGATAGCAGGAAATAGGTGGAGACAAGAAGCACAAAATCAGGCTGAGTGGCGTGCCTTGGGAGAGGCCTATGTCCAGAAGTGGACGACCGTGGGCTGATGATGATGATGATGATGATGAGATTTATATTTAGTTTTTTAGGTTAGTTTTTAATTAGTTAGTTACGCTATGTTTTATACGTTTTTAATTAATCCCTAGAAGTAAGTTAATAATCAATTCTTATTACACACCACACAATTTTAGTTTTTTTTTCAATAAACTAATAATAAAGGGTTGTTTACAGCGCCTCTATCACCTTGTTATGACTCGATGTCATGTAAAAATACGCAGCCTGTAGAATTACAATTGGTCTGTCGGTTTGTAATTGAACAGATGTAACTAATTACATTGTTCGATGACCTTCGAGAGTCGTAGACAACAGAGTTTTGGTCGCACCACATTATCATACCAGTGTCGTGAATGTCGTGATGGTTCTCCACGATTTACATTTTAGATTGTTGAAGAAATTTTCCTTTTCAAGACAATGTTTTACGAAAGGTTGCAAATGATTGTCTAGCTATTTCCTAGTAATTAGTAAGTACTGAAATTTCATTAAAGAAGTAGTCTAATTAAATGAGAATCTTTAGGTATAGCCTTACAAAAAGTATGGTGGTTTAATGGTGAAAAAATATTTACGGGAAAAGAATCTACCAATTAGAAAGGTTAAATCAGAAAAGTTGAGCTATCCGCATATCTAAATAAGTCATTGCAGATTGTAAAATTTTGATAAAATATTTATGTTAAAAGTGGAAGAAGCACCCGTAGCTCAGCTAGCGGAGGCAATCGCATGCGATTACCAATGTTAAGCAAAGGTCGACGCGGTCAGTCCTTGGATGGCTGACCGAAAAGTGACATTCCATTTTGGACGCTTCCGTGAGTCGGATGACATGTTAAATTCAAGGTCCCAGTTGTTTGTCTAGTACAGCAGTCATGTCAGAGGCCTTTAGGGCGGTTGGAAAACTCTTGACACCAGAGTTGGCCACTCTCATTCGATAAGAAGAAGATTAAGAGTGGACCATTATTTTAATTATTTACTCTTGATAAATACTTGCATATTAAATTGTATGCCTTACTAACACATAACGGGAAAAAAATAAGGATATAGAAAAATAAAATATGTATTTTAAGGATAATGTATTTCACATATTAACAAGTAGGAGGAAAACCTAACTAGATAATTCTGCAACGTCTACATATAAAATTTAGTTTTATTTTGTGCGGTTTCTTGTTAAAGATGGCATTTATCCTGGTTATATACAAACAAGTATTCATCGGAACTTTAATACAAACCAGATAACAACACTGTTGTTGAGAATAATTATATAAATTGTATTTTCTAATGTCCCTGGCATTGGGTATAAGCTGCCTCCATTTCCTACAAGACAAATAATACTAGGTACATAATGATAACTAAATATCTATCTATTTAATATTTTTAATCAATTACCTACACTAAATAAATAAATTAATGTTTCTAATTAATTTGATAAATTTAATTAAAAATAATTATTATTTCTACATAAAAATACCTGTAGTAGGGCCTGGGCTGACTTTTCAAAGCTGCTTTTACTTATCTCTATCTAGTATTATAAAATTACTAGTATGGTCACTACACATACATTACATGTACATTAGGTATAAAGTATATTAAGTTCAATAAAAATTACAAAAAATAATTATCTCTTCTTTAACTACGTATTCGTATAGCCGAAGATTGCCTGGAAGAGATCGCTTTTAGCGATAAGGCCGCCGCTTGTGGCACTAGTTTAGATACAATTTGTTTTATGTACTGTTTTTTTATATGTGTCTACAATATAGATTTAATCTATCTATCTATCTATTCAGTTATCCATATATCACGTTGTTTACAGATCATGTAGTCATAGCACCTAAACTACATTATTACATATAATAATACAACACACCTATTATTGGACTACCATAACTGCTGTAGACGTCAATAAATACCACAAATACTAGTTTTCCTAGACCACAAATAACAGGAACGCGCACAAGAGTAAAATCAGTACGTTACCCCGGGATAGTGTTGCGTCACTCAGATGCTCGTTCACAAAGTACAAGATTGTCTCACAATCCACGATATAATTACTCATTCCTTCCCTACTGTACATAATGATCCTGCAGATTGCATTTTTTGTAACGTAAATCCTTCTCTGCATGGTGGGGTCCAGCACTGTGGTCACTCGCCAGTTTTTCACACCGTTCACTATGTCCGGAGGTCCGTAGGCTGCATCCTTTTCGCTCCTCGGCTTCTCTATCCACAGACTGACGTCCACGCCGTCTTCTGTCATCTTCTTCATGTTGTAGTCGTGGATGTAATAAGCGAGGAAGGGTCGCAGGATGTGACAGTACACCGCGAGCGTCTCCGTAAGCTCCACATCTTCGATCCTCAGCCAGCACTGGTCCGAGCGGTCGTTTCGATTAGGAAAATCGATCGGCAGCGCTATCGATATCTGATTCGGTGCGATTTTCTTCTCGATCACATCACACGCGGCTATTTTATAAAGTAATGCCGCAAAAAGAACTCTGACTAACATTTTAAATGTAGCGCTGTGCCGATGTCATGATTGTAACTAACCGACTGTCGTGGCGTCGTGTCGCAGCCACAAAAAGCGTTGCAGAATGGCCGGTCGCCTTCGCGAGCTGTGATTACAGGTGGAAGATTATTAGATTGCGAATAACAGCTCATTGTTATTGGTACTTTAGTGGCAGGCACTAGTACCGAGCACGTGCTCAGTCAGCCTTAAATACAATAAGCTATCTTATCCTATTTATAAATGCTCGCATATCTGATCAAAGTCAGTTGTTGGTAGTTTCCTGAGTTATGTGATTGATATAAGGTCTTTCTAAGTGCCCGTTCCGGTACTTATATGGAGCTAACATTTGTCTACGTCTAATGGCAATTTATTGCTAAATCAAATCCAGATCATATTTGTTACCTCGCTTAAATTGCCGTGCAAACAGGTGGTTACAGCTCTATTGATTGATACCTACATTTTCGTGAGTTTTTTTTACATGATATTGGCTTACTCTTGACTACAACTTGCCTGATGTTAAGCAACGTTATAATCTACGATCTAGCACGCTTGCCTAGAAGAAACCGGTTTACTCTCGACTTGAAGACCGACTAATTATAGTTCAAGGGGAATAGAGATTCGGGCAACGAGTTCCACAATTGGGCTATTCGCACGATAAAAGTCGAAGCAAAACGCTTGGTGCGAGTCTTTGGAACCTCAACTTTATAACGGTGCCTCCTTGCCGAACCCCTACCCGTACGATGGTGAAATGGGGCTGCAGGAATTAAATTATGCAATTCCTCCGCACACTCTCCGAAACATACATATCTACATATGTTTTAAATAAATATTATTATCTATCTTTATCTTCTATCTATACATATAATAATGCTGAAGAGGGTCGAAAGTCTAAACATTGTAGATATAAAAAAAAGTTTGGAGATAGTTAGAATTGATAGCAGAACATGTTTCACCAATTTCTAGAGATTTTGTATGTGTATCTGTGTCTCTGTTTGTTTGTTTGTTTATTTAAACGCTTGTCACGTAAATACAAATGAACGGATCATCATGATTTTTAGAATGTAGGTTAGGTAGTATGAGGTCTCAGGAGTGTCATAGGCTACTTTTTATCCTGAAATAATGCGAGCGAAGCCGCGGGCGTCCACTAGCGGCTATTATAAATAGTAAAAGAGTTTACGTAAAATACCTGAACCTTCTCGATTCTGATACCATTTTGGAGCGTAAATTGTAAATATCAAAATCAAATCACAACAATCCAAAAATAATTGTTTTTATTGTTTTACCGGTAAACACACTCTCAAACGTAAACAAACTCTGCCACAGTTTGAGTATGAAATAAAGAAACAAAAACATCGTTGCTTACATAACCTTTAGCCTATACTTATCAGAGTACAAGGAAAGAATGAGACTAATTGACGTATCAATAAAAAAACTTACGATGCGATCAAACGTGTTCGGACGCTCCGTGCGTCCTGACGTCAATTACAATGGCCAACAGATTACTTCTGTTGTGTCTTTTGATTTTGTGTAGTTCGATTTATGAGTCTGAAGGAAGACGAGGGGGGTCTAGTAGATCTAGTGCACGAAGCAGCAGTAGCAGCCGCGGCGGGAGTTCCTGGGGAAAAGGCTGGGGAGGTGGGAGCAGCCACAGCGGGGGCTCGTCTTCATGGAGCAGTGGAAGCAGTTACAAGCCATCCTCGAGCCAGAGCAGCTACAAGCCTTCAACCAGTTATAGCAGTGGCAGTAGCTACAAACCATCATCATCACGGAATACTGGCTCCAGTTCCGGCTCAAGTTGGTGGGGATCTAGTAGTAGCTCCGGATCTCACAAGTATCCTTCTTCATCTACCGGCCTATCTGGATCAAGTTCCGGTTCACACAGTTATCCTTCAGGAACTGGCCTATCAGGATCTGGATCTGGCAGCCGGTATGGAACAGGATCACACGGCTATCCTTCCAGTACAGGTCTCTCTGGATCTGGAAATAAGCCCATATATTCAGCACCACCTCACACATGGCACACCAGCAGCAGTTCCAGTGGTTCCACATACTACCAACCTCCAATCATTCACTATCCACAGAACGTTTATGTGACGCAGTACAAAGACTCTGGCAGTAGATACGGTGACTTATTGACCGGTCTGACTCTGTACAACATGGGAAGATCACACAGCCATCACTATCACGACCACTATTACTATGATGACTATTACAGGCACAGATATTACGATAATTATAATTCAAACAGCGGTAGCAGTTACAGGCCATCAATAGAGGATCGACCTAAAGATGAAGCTGTGTGCAATTTGAGAATAGTTGAAAACGGAAAAGTGCAACTTTTGAAAATACCGTGTGAAGTCGTATCCACCTTCACAGAAGGTGGCAAGAAAGTTAATATGCCTGTAGAAACCACTGTTAATAAAACAGTATGCACTTCCAAATCAACTGTTATCAAGAAGAATAAACCGGAAATTGTAAAGGTCAAGAACGAAGATCCTCTTAGTCCATTAAACAATCCATATATATATCTTGCTCAAGATATGATAGATAATGCGAATAAATTAAGTGACGAGATTATGAAAAATATGACAAAGCCATCAGTGACACAAAATAAAACTACTCCTACGACTATAAACACCACCGCGGTAAACAAGACTAAGTCGGAAACCACAGAAGACGAGAAAAAAACATTCTCTTCAACTGAAGAACTACTAAATTACTTGAATAAAATACAAGATGAAGATCTAACCAACAGTACTTCGCCATTTGTAAGAGCTGTAGTTCAATCACTAATGTACAGTACACCTGCACCCACACCGGCTATAGAGAGTGCTCCAATAGTTCCCGTGAAAATAGTAAACAACGTGACTGAAGGCAACAAAACCATACACACAGTAAGAACAATTACACCTACCGAAGAAACTGTTAATGTCACTGTTTGTGAAACTATTGCCGTTTTAAATGCCACTGATCCACTTAAAGTCAAAGGAGCTCCGATAGATCCAGCACAAATGGAGTGCTCGGTGGACATACAAACTCAAAATACATATTTCCGTAATCCCATTGATTGTAACACTCTGATGCAATATGCTAAAAAGCCACTGACGTCGCCTAAACAAAATGCCATTATGCCAGAGAGACAAAAGTTGAAGAAATGGCTGGAAAAACCACCATGGTGGATGTCAATGTTCATCGCAGTTTAAAGCAAATTTTTGAATACATTCAAGCACTTACTTGCTAAGGAACCCTTAATTGCTCGATGGCTTAAATACTGTTTATTATAAACATAATATGCTTCTTACTTCTTAGTTTAAATATAGCTTAATATATAAAGGCCTAAAAGTGTACTGCTTTTACTAGCAATAAGTGCATTAGTTTACTACAGTTTTAGTCACGAAAGTCTTAATAAATCGTTCAGTTCATTAAAAAGTTTTCATGTGATAAGTTTATAATAGGAAAGTGGAATCCTTTTAAATGTTTTGTTGTGCACGATTTTGTATGATAGGATTATTATTTACACTATTATATCAAATGTTTTATAAGTTTATGGTTAATAAATAATTTCAAAACTCAAACTCAAACTTCTTAGTTTACTAATGCCATGAATTTAATATAAGTTTATTACTAAAGGGTGGCAAGAAAGTCAACGCGGCTGTGGAAACTACGTTTAATACGACGGTTTGCACATCTAACTCAACTGTCACAACGAAAAAGCCCGAAGACTTGACAAATAATACTTCTGCGCCTACGTCGGCTGTAAATGCAGTAAATATGACAAGTGTCGCCAATAATACCGCTCCCGTGAGAATAGAAAACAATGTGACTGAAGGCAACAAAACCATACACACTGTTAGAGTTATTACATCTTCCGAAGAAATAGTCAATGTAACTGTTTGTATTACAAATACTACTTTAAAGACAACTGATCCGCTCAAGGTTAAAGGAGCTCCGATAGATCCTACAAAAATGGAGTGCTCGGTGGACATAAAGACTAAAGATACATATTTCCGTAATCCGATTGATTGTAACACTCTGATGCAATACGCTAAAAAGCCACTGACTTCGCCTAAACAAAATTCCATTATGCCAGAGAGACAGAAGTTGAAGAAATGGCTGGAAAAACCACCATGGTGGATGTCAATGTTCATCGCAGTTTAAACCTTTACTTTTTTATAAAAGTACGTAGTTTAGAAAAACCGTATAATACTTACTGTTGAGAGATAAGAAATGTCGTACAAGTCAAACTTTATCTAGCATTTATTTACAATTTGCAAAATTGTTCTCGAATAATTTAGTTGAACGGATAATACTCATGATAAATATCGATGACTAGTATAAGGAAATATTGTGTAAAATAATAATTAATAATTGATTGAAACTTTTAGCAAATAATAATATAGCATTAGTAATTACCTACTTGTATTTATGTGTAATGTAATGAAAATAAAATGAGTTATTTTTAAATATTTTTCACGTATTTTTATTTTTAGAGCTTATGGGTTAGGATCATAATAAGAAAACTGTAAGTATTAGGAACGCACTTAGGTTTAATTTTGACATTACCTCAAGTAATCGTTGTATGAATAATACTAAAAACCTAGGTTCTATTTTAGTTCAAGTTTAGTCAAAAGTTAAACTAGCTTATGTAGGTCTCAAATTCATGGACCTACTTTCACCGAATACCAGTATTTATATTACGAGACTTTCACAATAGACCAATAGAAATGACGCCTGGGATGTCCTACAATTATGACAATTTGAAAATAATCCCAAGTAACTTTTAATAATTTCAATTCAGACGGATATGTAACATTACAATATTTACAAATAATGTCAACAATCTAATAAATAAACAGATTCAAATACATAAGGTATTGTAATACAGAAAACGTTTATTGTTTGAAGCCGGTTAAAATATAAAGTTTAATTATATATTTATTACTTGCATCACATTTCAAATAATTTAGGGGCTAGGTAATAAAATAAAAAATAAATATATATTCCGGGACATTGCACACAGCGCCATCTAGCCCCACACTAAGCAAACGCTTGTGTCGTGGGTACTAGGTAACGGATATAATACTCATATACTTTTCTTTTGTAAATACATACTTAATATACATACAAACGACCAGACTCAGCACAAGTAATTATACATTTTAAATTTCATAAATACTTGTGTCAAGCGGGAATCGAACCCGCAACCCCTAGATTAGAAGGCAGAGCCACCAACTAAGCTAACAGGCCAGTCTGTTTCAAAACAAAATGTTCTTGGATAATTAACTCTACAAATAGATTTGAATGCCTACATTTGTTTGTTAAGGCCGATAGGTTATCAAAGTTGCTATCTGTAGCGGGGTTATGAGGCTAATTTTTTTAGGAATTCTTGTAATCTAGTATTATTATGAAATTGATAATAAACCTTCCAGCAGGTTCCACAGCTTTATTAAGTTAATTTATGTAAATAGCATGTTTTACTTCGGTATTATCTTATTTTAATTAAACTTAGTCCTTTTACGTTGTACCGCAGTCCTGAACCCAAATCTGATACACTTAAAGCGCTTCCGTGGATCGGATTGGATATTAAATTGTAGGTCCCGGCTGTTTGTCATAGTACGACAGTTGTTAAGCCATGTCAGAAGCCCTTAAGGCGGCTTGATTAACTCTCGACACCAGGGTTGGCCACTCTCATTCGATAAGAAGAAGACGAGATTTTAAAACTTATGACACGACATTTGACTACTTTCATACGAACTTACTTATTTAATGGATGTCAATTCAGCTAATTCACATCCAAGAAATATACCTATATACAAAAATTTACTTTACAGGAGATACATAAATTATTTATACAAGAACGCCTGGGTAAAATAATTAGTTATGGAAAGTAAAAGCCGTAAACAGCTATATTAGGTGACTGAGCATCATTTTCCAGAAGAAAGCTTACAATCCAAATAGGTACCTACTTATAATGATGTACTAATGCTTAGGTAGGTAGGTATAGTTTAGTTTTGATGAAGGAAAACACCATGTTTGAGGACCACAACATCCGAGGACATGTGTCTTCCGTAGAAGGACCTGGCCCCCACCACGAAGAATTCCCCTAACAAATTAATTCTGAGGGGGAGTCACGACCCTCAATCATGAGGAAATACGACTCAAGAGAGAGAGAGAAAGAGATAGTAAATTAGATTGGCACATTGGTTGTTATTCGTAGAAAGACTAAAACTTCTGTCAGATTCTTTGCTCGTGGATAATATGGGTTTGTGAAACAACTAATAAAATTAAACAAATCGGAGCAGTTTTTGATCGCGCTTCGCCTGCGTTAAAACTAATAGCAAATCGTGTTAAATATCGTGGTTATGTGAATTGTGATAGGCGTTAATGCCGAACAATTATAACCATGTATAAAACGGCGTTTAGAAGAGCATTTATCATATTACGTTACTAATTATTTACAATAGCTTAGCCCTAACAATTAATAAAGCGCCCATAGCTCAGCTAGCAGAGGTATTCTCTTGCCATTACCTTTGATTTTTGATAAAAGACAATACAATATAAAAGCACAATGTTTGATGAAAACATTGTTATTATGAGCTTTGGTTTGTTATAACTAGATACTTAATTTATTTTGTCCTATCTTTACCAGCCGTATCTTATGTACTAATAATACTTTGTACATAAGTAAATATATAATCGAATACCTAGTACTTACATATTAAATAATTCATCGATTTTTTTGTTAAATTGATTAACTTGAAATATTTGAATGTATGTGCAATGCAGTAGTTTTTCCTTGACAAGATAATAAATCAAGCTAAATTGATCCCAAAAAACCTTTGAAAAGCGAGCTAAAATCGATTCCACAAAGAGACATTACAGATCCACATCCTATGCGTCAGGGGTTAAAAAAAATAGGGTGTAATCTTTGAACACGCACGTTACAATAGTCCATCTACCTGGCTCTGACGTCACAGCATGAGTAATAAATGTTTAGTAATAGTTTCATATAGTATAGTTGTCGTAACTACCACGTCACTGGCATTCCCCTCGAGCGAAAGCAACAGTAACTGATACTTATTCTGTGATCGTCTGGTAGGCTGTGTGCATTGCACTTTGGGATAAAGACAGCACTATCTGTCTGTCTCATTTTTGTTGTGGTTAGAGTTGCCAGTGTCGAAAAAGTCCCCGTGTGTGTGGAGGTTTAGCGTAAACACAGCTGTTACATTATCATCATTACAGTTATGCTGAAATTGTACTATGTACCTAGTAGTAGTATACGCTGGCTTGTGATTTTTTTCTATTTACTAACTAAATATGTTTCTTATTTTACTTTATTTTTAAACAAAATAAGAATTGAAAAAGTTTTGAGCTAAATATTTTGCAGTTTAGCATTAAATTTGTTTTTAAGTTTTTTATTTAACTAAAATAAATTATGTTATTAAACATATGTACGCAAATAGAAAAAAGTACATACACGTAGTTATGGAAATTTCGCCAAAGTTTTTGTTATCAACTAATGTACCAAAGCAACTATCAAAAAGATTCAATTGCATGATGATACATGATATAGTTAAGACAGTTTGTTT
Source organism: Macaria liturata (assembly GCA_964023185.1). Classification (NCBI taxonomy): domain Eukaryota; kingdom Metazoa; phylum Arthropoda; class Insecta; order Lepidoptera; family Geometridae; genus Macaria; species Macaria liturata. The sequence goes on along the minus strand of OZ026812.1, from coordinate 3,541,366 downwards.
AGAACGCAAATATATAATAACCCTAACTAATATAAAAAATAATAAAAAGAGATGGGTAAAAAATTTACTGGCAATCCCAAGGTGGCCTGGAAAGCTAATGAGAGTGAAAGAGATCGCATGATGTTTAGACCGGAGTGGAAACAACGAGAAACAAGCGATATGTTTTCACAAGCAGCCATCCACTCAGCCAGGCAAGCAAGGCAAGCCAGTTAGTTTATGCGCACGATTGTCTGCGACGGACGCACTTTCAAATTGATTGTGTCATACGGTTAAAATGCTTTTCCCGCGGTGTGTGCTGCTCGGGACTTTAGTTTTGTTAGTGACCTTGTTATCTGTGGACAATGTGAGTGCAGCTCGCGGCCGAGGAGGCGGCCACAGCTACCCCTCCTCGCGAGGAGGAGGACTCTCCGGACACGGCAGCCACTCTTATTCATCGTCCAGTAATCATGGCTACCCCTCATCTGGTGGTCTGTCGGGCAACGGAGGCAGCCGGAACCCCTCGCCAGGAGGCAGCCACGGTTACCCTTCATCAGGCGGCCACGGCTACCCCGCGTCCGGTGGCCTCTCCGGGAACAACAACGGATATCCCAGCAACAAACCGGGTGGTCTATCTGGAAGCGGTAATACGTACAATTCACACACTACGCATACTACGAACGTGCACAACTACCACTACAGCCCCCCGCAGCAGATCAGCTACACGCCTGCGCACGGCCCCGCGAGGAGCTACCCCGTGTACCACGGCACTCCCCCGACGTACGTCTACCAATACAAAGATTCTGGAAGCAAGTATGGTACGCTGCTTGCTGGTCTCGCTCTGCTCAATCTGGGAACCCTCGCTGGCACCGCGTATGCTATCAGCCACTCTGGATCTGGTGGTGGACACGGCTCCGGCTACAAGGCCCAACCCGGCGAAGTCTGCAAGTTCGGCGTCAAAAAAGACAACGGTGACTACGAAGAAACGAGAATCGACTGTCAACTTATCACAAGTTTCATTTTCCAAGCGGAACAAGAGAAATCGCAAAATGGCGGCACCAATACAAGCGTGGTGACAACGACCGTGACGAACACAACGATTGTTAACAACACTAATGGGGCTGAGCCGGCTCCTGTGGTGCCCGTTATGGGAAATGTCACGTACACGATGTTGCCGAATGGCACGTTAATTCCCACGAGTCCCATAAACACGACGAGCGCGGAGGCCGCTCCGTCCGGCGGTGGTGTGACGTCAGTGTCGGTGACTACAACCACCAACACCACGGTGGTCAACGCCCTGGACGTGAAGGGCAAGCCTATAGACGTGACTCCGGGGATGCAGTGCTACGTCATCAGGAACACACCTGCCTCGAACATGAAGAAGACAGTCCCCTGTGGTTTGCTGCAGTCGTACGCACAACAATCTCTGAAAAAGAACTCTGCGACGAGAAATATGCCAGTGTTCACGATATTAGCTGTTGTATCAGCAGCTTTACTAGTCTATTAGAGTACTCGTTTTATCGTTTGTGTTGTTGTTTGTATTTTTAATGAGCTCATCAAATAAACATCAGAAGCATATTTAGCGATGATAACAGAGATGTAATTGTAAGAATCGAATTTTTACCTATTTAGAAGTAATTATTATAAAAGATGTTACTTAAAACTGCCAAATAATTATGAAGCAGTTACTTTCCAGCTGTTTGTTTGAGTTTTGTATTGTATTTATGGAATTTATTTAAGTCTGTGATAATAAAACAATTGAATTACTTATTATATTGTTTAAATTTCTGTGTAATTAAAGTAAGCTAAAACATTAATTAAAACTTATGATGTAGGCAGGTTATAACAGGAATTTTACGAATTTTTGATAGATTCTGAAATTGCATTAGGTACAAAATAAATCATGTTCTTTTTTGAGAGACAATCTTACTAATAATACTATATTAGGCTTTACTTATTTCAAGAATGGTAGTCGTTAATTTCTTGAATACACGCATGTCTGAAAAATAACCTGAAACAGAGATACATTTGTGAATTCTTTTGTGACGTAGATTCATAACAACTGAGCAAGTTTACTTTGTTTTCCAACTCGGAAAATACGATTTCACAAAGTTTTTGTCTCAGTATGTTAATTAATTAGTATTCCGTCAAGATTCCGTCTAAGTTTTTTGACAATGCCTATATTGACAAGTCAGTAGTTGTAATTTCATGTACATACTTATGTATAATATGTGTTTATCACAGGGAAAACCTGGATTCAATTTGTTCGGGATCTGGACGAGTGGTGTACAAGAAAAGAGGCCTTTTGCTCACAAATAGGTGATAACGGGCTGATGATGATGATGATGTGTTCGTCAAGTGGCATAATATATAATTGATATTTTGTTACCAATCGACAAATGATGTACATGCCAGCTGATTATTTCTATTTACACACGGACTAATATTTGGATCTAAGGACTTTATACTCTTCTAAGATGATACTTACTCGATGTTTACATTGAACATATACTAACGGTCGTTTACTAATGAGTCAACAAGCTTCCTTTACTTTAGATACAATTTCTAGGAAGCCCTTATTATTCCACTGACTGGAAGCCGGGCAGTAAATAATTTCAATCATTCCTACGTACCTATCTTTAGACCTCATTAATTTTATTATCTTTTAGTACAAGTAGTGCCATGTTGACTCCTGCTTTCTTCTTACATAATGAATAAATGCTTTTTTACAAAAAATATGAGTGATTTCTGAACCCATATGTGACTTGCTTATAGTCAAACAAATCAAAATATATAATGATAAATACTTTATGGTAACTACTCGTACTATCACCTATTTATTTTAGACATTGTCACACATATTATTTTTATCAACGTAAGAATGCATTTTAGGCTAAACAAACATTTATCAGATAACATGGCCGCCGATATGATATTTTTGACTTACATAGTTGTTACCATACATATTATTTGAACTGACATAATAATATGAAACCTAAAAAATTTTAAGTATTAGATAAAATAAATAACAATTTACCAGCTTTTTGAGTAGATATCATCAAGCGTGTATCTAATTACACTAGCATCATCAGCCATACACTGAACTTACAATAAATGTTATTTTTAATGTAATTTTATATCATACTAGTAGACGCCCGCGGCTTCGCTCGCATTATTTTGAGATAAAAAGGTTTAAATTGAACATAACTTTTTTATTTACGAACCTTTTGATTGAAATGAAACAAACACTAAATGTTAAGTTGAAAATGCACCAAAATGTTCGTGAAAACGGTAGACAAATCGGTTCAGCCGTTTTCGAGTCTATAACGAACAAACATACCGACAGACAAACAGAAATTTATTTTTGAAACATGATTTTTGTTTTCTATTACATCAATAAAGACCCCTCAACTATTTTTTTCGATTATCTTCAATGTACAGACACCGACCGGTTACAGTTTTATTATATGTATAGATTTCCTATTTCTAGCATAGAAACGGATTTAGGTACTTGGTATAAAAATACATAATAAACAGTGACTGTAATAATTGACATGGGTGGCGAGGACAAATCCATTTTGCTAGTGTGCTATGTACCCATGGAATACAATGAGAGTAATATCAACACTAGTGGTGAATCCTGGTGTTACTTGATTTAAAATATATCATACACAATGCACGTACAAAAAGGTCTTACAGCTTGAACTGCCAATGAGCAGTTACCACCAAAAATTAAAGGAGTAAAAATGACATCATGATAATTTCCAATGGGAAAAAATAATGCTTTTCCCTCTCATATTTTGATGCGAATGTTTTTTCTGACTGCTATTTTAATGACGTGAGACACTGATGCACTTAAATTATGTAGGTTAAAAACTATAATTTTGATTTAATCTGATATGAAAAAAAAAACGGTTTTCTTCTTTCTTGATGTCGGTTAAAATGTGATAATCATCCATTACATAAAAAAAACTGTGTTTGTTGCACTGTTTGTTCCTTTTTCAAGCTGTAATTGAATGACGGATGATTGCGGTTTTTGGTATGGTGATGATAGTGTTGGGTTAAAAATGCCACAAAGGCTACTTTTAATATCCCAACAATGCGAGCGTAGCCGCGGAAATAAATTAGTATGTAATAAAGCACATATAAGTACACATAGTTTGACTAACTGAAGTTAATGTATGCTACAAATTTCTTACTAGTGATTCGTGGATGTAATACCAAGAAGTAGTATTTATTTGGGATTAGCATTTCTTGGAGTCAAATTGATGTAATAATAAATAATTGATAGTACTAGGCAATTTGTCAATTTGCATCACTATGTAGGTAAGCTAAATCAGAAGCCTTACTACTGAAATAAGTAAGCTACGCGGTCTCATAATTACAACTTAGATACATACTTACATTTTTGTGCTATTTTTAAATAATTATTAAGAAATTTAAAAAAAAAATTTATGGAAGATGTATGTTATTTTTGACGTGATTTGATAATTTAATGCATACTGTGCTTATCTAAGGTATTTTTATGGATTCATTTTAAGACATAATTTTTTTCTTATTTTTACTTAATTAATCCAAAGTTACTCATACTTACTTAAAGTTACTTTCTATAAGCGTAATTTTTCCCAATAACATTTGAACAACAAACAAACATATAAACTTTAAAATCATCACTTCACATCAGTGTGATAGAAGACAGCTCTTCATGGAATATGATTAACTGGGTGATGTCCAGTTATCCACGGATCCATTTTGTGCTAGTCATGTGTAGTTTATAAATAGATTGTGTAATATTGCCTCCATTCATTTGTTGACAGTCCTGTGAATGAAACACTTAAATACAATAGGTTAGGTTATAGGTTTCTTCTAGGCAAGCGTGCTACATCTTAGACTATAGTGGTGCTTAACATCAGGCAGGCTATAGTCAAGGTAAGCCTATTTAGTGTAAAAAAAATATATAAAAAATAAATACATACAATAAACATATAAACGTATACATGACGTTTATCTCTTATAGTTAATATAACGCATGGTAAGACTTACCTAGTTACCTACTCGTTGTTAGAATATGTGTAGCATGTAGGTAAGTATTACATAAATAGAATAAAATAAAATGTCTTCATATTTGTTAGACATTGAATAAATAACAAAATATAATATTATTGAATTTATTCAAAATAATTAATCTAATTTAGTTAAAATAATCATTAGAAATTAGACTAAGTAGATTACTATTTATTCGTGTATATTTATCCCACGCATCCTAATTTAATAATTAAAGTGTGGGTATGGATGGTACGAAGTATGTTAGGTATTGTGTGGCCTGTGTACATAAAATGACAACTGAATGACCACTTCCTTTGGCTTTTGCCAAAAAGTGATTTCTAAGTAAACATTTGATAAATATATTATTAATCCATTTTTTTGCATAACTCCACAGATAACTACAACATATCTTATATTATTATTTACATTTTTTTTATTTTTAGGTATATTATATATTTTAATATTATGTTTAAGACTTGTAAATATATACTATTAGTCAGTTACTTTATGTTTTATAAGTTGTGAATAAATAATTCTTTTTACATTTGTGTCAAATTAATTACTAAGTAAAAATTGTGTACGATAAAAATAAAATGCACAAACGTACAGACCATCGAACAAACACCATTTCCCGCGCGCGGAACCGAATGTCCCCAGTACACTGGCGGCGTTTCCTCGCTGAATTGCGATGGAACGAGGATCCTACCCTCTATCCCGCATACGGCGCCCGAGGTTCTGAATGAGTTTTCTTGCGTCAGAGCTCCACGGGCCCGACATCTCCACCGCAAAGGGGAAAAGGGGGAAATCATACACTGGCTCCAGACCGGCGTAATTTCTTTATAATTTATCTTTTATAGAATTTAAAGCGAGTGTTGCTCAGCGGTACCAGTGTCTGTGTGTTTCATCCAGACGCACCCTGGTTCGAATTCGGCCCCACACTAATGACTTGTATTTTCAAGTTATGTGTGGATTTGCACTCGCTTAGCAACGAAGGAGAACATCGTGAGGAAACCGACATGTATGAGGACCATAAAATCCGAGGACATGTGTCTTCCGTTGAAGGACCTGGGCGCCCACCACGATGTATCTGCCCAAGAGAACTCCCCTAATGCATTAATTCTGCGGGGGAGCCACGACCCTCAGTTATGAGGAAATACGACTCAAGAGAGAGAGAGAGAATTTATGCCTAAATAAAATACGTAACCAAGAGTAACAGTTGCGTAAAATGATTACCTAGACATGACATCATCGTGTGTATGAAAACTTTGGACTGGTTGTATAAAACAATGGGCACTCAAGCATTTACTAACAGTTTTGTCAAATAATAGATATGAGTCAGAAGTTTAAACTATTTTAAACACTATTATAAAAGGCATTTTGAATTGAATTTATGGAATTAGTTGTAATTATTATTAAAAAAATAGCTTACCTAAATAAACTTTTATATGTATAGACTCTTATCCTTATTTTTATATATATGCCAAATATGTTAGTCCAGTTATTATTATATATTTCTACATTTATTTTTTACATGAGATATGGCTCACGCTTGACGACAACTTACTTGATGTTAAGCAACGTTGTAATCAATCGAACGATCTTGAAAAAAATATTATCAGAAAGGTTACAAAAAATCTTCGCTTGGTTAGTTGATATGTATGTAAGCTAGTCCATTGACTAATTTAAGAACTGACAAAATATTGTACTAGGCGGTTTAGTTTAATCCGCACATCAGTGCGAGACTGTTAATAATTTCAATTTAACGTAAACGGTATAAATTGAAAAATTGGCCACACGCAGAAAACGCACGCAAAAAATTCTCTACATCATGAATCACACAGTATTGTGACTCAACAAAGAATCCTGTGACGTGGATTTAATGGGTATTATTTCAAAACGTGGTTTCACTATTAGACCAGAACTTAGAAAATATGCAGTCCGTTCTTGTTGTTCCAAAATTTATTTTCATCTGTCATAATAATGAAATTGTCAAAATGTTACCAATGATAAATCAATGTAGGTACTAGTTGGCATTTTGATTGTTTGTATGTGATGTTTGAACAACAAGAACCGACTTTTTATTTTCAAAGTACTGGACTAACATTTAATCCGCGTTTTGTAATAAGACGGATAATGTTCAAATCGTTTTGTCTGTTCTTCATAACAAGGAAACAATTAGTACGTTACCTACATAAATACATACATACAGTCGTATGTTAGGCAAATTTCATAAAGGTAGAGAAACCATAGAGAGACGATTTATTTATATTCCAAAAAACCTTACCTTTAGAAAACACTTTCCTATTTACTTTGAGAGTTTGTATGACATTATGTATAGGGGATATATGTACGTATGTATACGAGTACTTTAGGAATTTATGATACTTCAACAGCGATAGATGTACGTAAATTTGAATAGGTACTGGTCGGATTTATATAGTAGGCCGCAAAATGTTTGTCAATTTGCAAGAACCGAAAAAGGCTTTATAAGATGTTTAATAAGCAGTGTGATTTTATAAAAAGGAAAAATAATCCACCATCCGTAAACGAAACATTTTGATCAAAATAAATGAAGGCCTTGTTCTCAGTAGCCAGATTATTTCTCTGACTTAAACTTTTACTAAAAGAATACCCTCCACAACAAAAAAAAAACACCACATATTAACCGAAACAAATTTAAAATATTTAATATTTATATATTATTTTCAATTCGATTTTGTCAATTCAACCAAACTAGCCGTGTAATTTTTGACTTAGTTGACAGCAAGTCTACTCAACAGACAGAATTTTCCTGATAGTACAAAATCGTACAAATCCAGGGTCGACGTTAGTTTGAGTCACAGTTTCCTCGTAAGTCATGTGGGTGGAGTGCAATTGGATTTATTGACGTGCAGCTCCAATGCAATTGAACTCATGTGTCAGTCAGGGTATCGGGTAAATAGTGTTTACGTAGGTGTTGATTTCAGAAGGTTTTCAGATAGCTACAAACAAGTATGAGTTATTTGAATGCTTTATTTTGCCAAGTCACTTGGATATAATAAAAAAATCCGCTCATTTTACAATAAAAGTTTGAAGTACAAACAAGTGGTTACAATATAGTATCAATGTAGGTTTTCTTTTTCTAGGCTTGTTTTTCGTGAAGGGTTTCACTATTTGGTTGATTTTTCAATCGCTGTCATATTTTGTGAGTCAGAGGAAATTATTCACTAAGAAACGATTTCTGGCAGTATTTTATTCATTTAAAACTAACCTCCATATACCTATCATTCAAACTATAGCGAGTTTATTGAAGAAACGGGTCGCCGTGATTATTTATATACTTAATCGCAGCTACTTTCTATGTTTCATCTGTAAAGTTATCAAGAAATATTTTTTCTTTCTTTTTTCCTATATTATAGTCTTGAAAATAACATAAACAGGCTTTGAACGTATGTGCAAGCAGCTAGTTACCTATAATTACAATGAAAGAAACGCATGTGAAAAACTATGCAAGATAAGAACGACACATAATCTGACACCTCGTGATGACGCCGACTGCATCCGGTCATAACTAAGAATTCGTGCCTATCACAGAACAACGATCGGGCCACATCGCCCCCGCGCGCGCCCCCCCCAGGGCGACAAGCATGGACTTCAAAGCTCTGTGATGCCTATGTTACTAGAAACTAGTATTTAGAAACTGTGGATTCATCATTGAAATCATAGAAGTATAACACAATTGAAATCAAATAACTACTCATAATGACTGACTAAATACCATTATATTATGTAAGGAGCGATAGTGTTTCGACAGTCGAACTACTTGGAACAAAACCTTCCAAACAGTTCGACTATCAAACTACTGGTAGGACTAGTTGGAATAAACCGTTTTTATTGGTATATTTATTTTCTTTCACTCCAGAACGAAACGACAAATCTTTGTAATTTCTACTATGGAGATTGTACGAGTATGTACAGTGTACACTGTACAGGGTCCTGCACTGCGGATCCTGTACATATATCCTCAAGAAAAAAAACAACGCGAGCGAAACCGATAGCATCCAATAACTAGTACTATAACACCAATTGAAACAACTAAGATGTAAAAAAGAATTCTATACATACGTAGGTACTAATATGAGTAGGTATCTATCTATTCAAGTTCACACACAATTTTCCTCATGCTATTAGTTAGATATTTACTTTTTGAACGGAATCTTGTTTGGAGTTTCCAGGTAGCATTGGCAACTACTTGTATAAATTTAATACGCTTTAGTCGTCTCAATGTACCTCCAACTTCTTATAACTCACGATCTTCTTTATCCTTCCTGAAAGTAATTATTTTACTAGAACAAATTTTATAATGATTTCAACAACAATCACTGGCAAACTTTATGAGATCATTCTCATAAGGTTGAAAGCTTGCATTGCTAGTTTTCATTTGTATTCACTATTTATTGCAGTCAACGCCTTCAATCTACACAAACGATCTTACAAACATAAGTTCGAGACGAATAAAGAGATGTGTCTTTGAATATAAATGGAAGTTACAGATAGGAAAATAGATGCACCGGGATGTATTGAGTTCGAAAGGATATGTATTGAGAGTATTCTATGTACGAGTAGATATGTATTATTTAGAATGTGATCGCATATTTTATATCAAGTTGATGTTATTGAGTAAGGTCACAGTGTTCTGCAAGTTCATGACACTGTCGCATTTATGATTCAAGGATATGTTCACATGTGAATTATTTCTGTACTTCCGTGGTATTCGTCCGCTGATAATAATAATGATAATTAACAGTTGTTGTACATATATACAACGTATGTGTGTATGAATCGTGCAGTGTCCAAGGGATCGTTGCGAATTAGTTTTGGTGGTAGTATAAGGTCATGAGAGTGACAGAGGCTAACAACGCGAGCGAACCCGCGGGCATCCAATTGTAAATTAATATTTTCTATCTAATGCCTTCCATTTCGTAAACTTTTAAACTGTGTTTATCCTGGCATAATAAAAAATGAATGTATCTATCTTTCCAGGGATAATCTCAGTATGCTGGGTGTCCGGAGCCGTGGTGGGCCTCCTGCCCCTGTTCGGTTGGCACGCCGACGTGGACGCCCCCCGAGGGTGCTACTTCGTGGAAGTCATGTCCTATAACTACCTGCTCTTCCTCTACTTCGCCACCATAGTTACCCCAAGCGTGCTGTTAGCAGCATTCTACGCACATATCTACCGCGTAGTCGTCAAACAGGTTTGTTTTAATTCTGTTTTGAGTTTTTTGAAGTATAATAATGAGTTGCAGGAGGATAAAAATATCTTAAGTAACAAGATTCATGTTTAGGTTTGGTTTTAGTCAATTTTCATATATCTTTTGTATGGAATTCATTAAAGCCTTGCCATAATTGTTATAGAATTTTTTCTTTTCTTAAGTTAAAGTTTTATAATTTACTTCCTGTAACTCGGTGTAAAAATATTTAGTTTAAAAAAGTCCCTATCTTGCTTTTTGATGAATTGTTTGAGGAAAATATAAAGATTTTAAAATTCCGGCTCACTTTTAAATTATTTAGAGATAAAATAAATCGTAAATGTATTGGGCAATAATAATGTCAGTATCCTCACGAAGCGATTTACGTCATGGTGTGAGTGAAAATGACTTACGTACATAGTTTTCGTTTGAAAGCAGCCAAATATAGGATTTTGTGCAAATATAAAGTTTTTGTAAGTTTTATTTAAAAAACGTAGAATGTGCATGTTGGCATTATTCATATTCTGCTTATTTTGCATGTATTTTATGGTCTATCTGTAGCTGTAGATATCACTTTCCTTACATACAACGTTATATAAACAGAGAAATGGAAAGCGATTACTAAATAGCTTTCTACTGCATTAAACTGCATACTTTTGCTCAAGAAAGAATAGCTGAAGAAGTATTTTGAAAATAAAGTTAGCAGGAACTGTGAAACTCACTCCATCCACTAGTTCTTTACATAATGCCAGGAAACGCTTTGTCCATTGTCCTCGAACTATAAACAAAATATTTGAACAAACTGGTGCATTCACACTGGCATTGTACTGGCGAAATTGTGTGGTGGAAATATTGTTGTGGATTTGACAGCATATTTGTTACACTTTCACGTCCAAATACCGAAACTGATTTTCAATGTGATTTGTAATAAATAAAATAGAGAAATATATAAATGGAACACTACTGACCAGATATTGTCCATATATAAAGACATATGTATATTCATTTTGATTTATTCAACCGTTTCCAGTTTCCACCCGTATTGGTTCCTAGATAGTGAGATATGGGTTCGCTTGTTTGTTTTTTTTTCTTTTTTGATGTGGCATCGATGAATTGCCACAGTTGGAGGTTGTAATGCACAATACAAATAAGTAAACAAAAAAAACAAAGACAAATATGTATTAAATGTAAAACTAATATCCTAGAAATTGTCTAGTAAGGTATAAATATTTTCAAACAGTATCATTAGATCACCTGTCTAGCATGCGACACCGCTGCTCCAATTAAACACTGTTATTTACAGTCAGTACCTACTGCCTACCCTTAATTACTGGATATCGTGTTAAACTAATATCATGTTCATTGCCTGTGCCTGTGTACTGTGTATGCTGCCTGTAGTATCGACGTGTTGTCTAATTCAAGCAGTTTTTCCGTTTTTTCCAGATGAGTGAGGTGATGACGGTGGAGGGTGGCCGCCGCGTGCCCGGGGGCGGCACTATGCTCAGAGTTCTTGGCGCTGCCCAAAAACGAGAAGTAAAGGCCACCCAAAACCTCGCCATCATCGTGTTCTTCTTCATCATCTGCTGGATCCCTCTATACACTATCAACGCTGTCAAAGCCTTCATGCCTGAACTCGATATCCCGAATCCTCTGACCTACGTCTGCATTATAGTTTCTCATCTCAATTCTGCCATCAATCCTTTGCTATACGCTTATCATTTGAAAGATTTCCGAGCTGCTCTAAAAGGTCTCATTTGTTCTGTTATTGGACGAGGTGTTCCGATACCGGCGGCATACAGACCTCCAGCCCCAGTTCGAAGACCAGCACTAGAGCGTAGTAACGCTTTGAGAGAACGACCGAGAGTGTATATTGACTCACCAATATGGCTAAGGCAAAAGGAAGTGGACTCTATTCATACGACGATAGAAGATAACCGTGCCGTTGCAAATTCAACTCAAAATGTTGCCGATGTTGAGCCATTTTTGAACAAAACAGCAACTGATGCATCTAGTGAATCACATACTCCAGAAAATAGGGACAGCGAGGCTGGTCCTTATTTGATAGAAGCGAATGGTAGCGAGATTTGCCAGAGTCCTTATAAAAAGGTGGAAGAGTTGATAAGGAGAGTAAGAAGTGTGAGTGGCGAGCATAGCTGACATGAGCCATGCCGGGCCTTCCCGGCTTACAGCGTCACCTGATCCAAAGCTTTAAAATATACCAAAAGAAAAGAAAGACATTCCTCATGAACAACGACTTCAGAAGTCAATCTTCGTCGTCTCTGGAAACAGAGCTACGCATCTAATTAATTTATTTGTAACTTATATTAATTAATAATTAACTAATTCTATTTTTAGATGTATAACATTTTGAATGGAGTCATATTTTGTGCTGAATGTTAAATGTTGCTTGTAAGAACGTCAATTGTTGCTTCGATGAATATAAATGTTCTATATATGCTGTATTTTTATTTAACTTTACCTTTTACCTCGTTGTTACCTGAACACCTAGCACGATAAGGAGGAAAATAGTAACTGTTAAAACTATTAAGCAAGGCAACCAACCGTGAGCATTGATACAAAGCACCTGCTTGCCGATACTTAATCAAAGTCGTTAAATTAACCAGCACCGGACTAGCTATTATTGGAACTGCAAAAACAGCCAGTACAGAGAGTACAGTAAACTAAATCAAGCCACATAAATAAAGAAAACAATGGAGAAAAAAAATAAACTTAGGTATCTAACTAGCAAAAATTGTGCAATCTGGCAATTTAAATAGGAATATATGGAGTTGAAGCATCATAGACAATAAAAAAATAATTACGGATAAACAATAAGATAATAACTCATCAAGTTTGCATCATCAAGTACTGGAATTGGTCTCACTGCTACGTAGTTAGTGGCTAGGTATGAATGATACATAATGTAAACACCAGCCGATGTCTGTGCAAACATTCCTAGCTACTTTTAATGTCAATGTTTTTAATATTCATTATACTTAAAAACGATATAAGATGGAATGGAAACAAGTTACTACAATGGATCACAATGCCCCAAAAATGCTAGCGTAAAAATTTCAAATATGGCTTACAAACATATTTTCCTGATCGCCAAAATACCAAAATAAACAGTCGAAAACCAGTTTCACTGTGACCTTCGTTTCACAGCGGTTTCACATCATATGACTTGTTTGTTGAAGCAACTTTTATTAGAAGGCTTTGAAGATAATTCAGCTAGCGCCATCTATGAGCTCTATTTTGCACTACAATGGAAAATTATTTTGACTACACAGTCACATGTTTATTTGTCATGACATACTCATTCTTTAACAATAAGCTTTCCGACACGATCTGAAGATGGCGCTGGTTGAGTTATAAATAATTTAAAAGTAATACATTTTTCAGTACTGGCTGATATAAAAAAAAGTTTTTTTAGATTTACACAGTAATTATGGCGTTTTATAAATTAGATGGTGAGAGATAATACGTAGTATTTGTCAACCGCGAGTGCTAGTGTGATAATTAGGGACATGTATCTGTCATTTAAAATCTGTATAATTACAAATTAAGTTTTTTAGGGGTCCGTAACGTTAGATTTTTCTCCAATTTTATACAATATTAAAACAGTCTTATGACTTATTTGCATTAATTTTTATTGTAACTAAAACATTTCAAAGATGTTTTATCTAGAATTGAGAAAGCAATATGCACTATACTGTCTAGATCTGGAAAAAAACTCATTCAAAATATTTGTTATGTGTGGTCATATGAGAATTTTTTTTAAATGTTTTAACAACCTAGCATTTTATAGCTGTATAAAAATACTTATTAATTTCTATAAACAGTACAGAACCCTGGTATAAGTTTTTTATATCCCTTGTGAGTAAAACAATTGCTGTATTTTTCTCATTGAAATGTATTCTTCCTGCAGTAGGTATTTAGTTATTTAAGTCGGCAGTGGGTTTCTATCAAAATGCTTTTCACGTATAGTTTGAAAGAATTTTATCATAAAATAAAGAGTCGTCTACAGGATTGTTCTTTCCACAGCGTAGTTGGGATTGTGAATGTAGTACCCAGCTTGGCAGGGTTTTCAATTCAACGCAAAAAAATAGCTGGTTTGTACTTTGTAGTGGTTAATTTTGGCAAAAGTTATCTGTACGTGAATATGCGGATATAATATCAAAATCATAAATAGTTTGCAATTTTTTAACGTACCTACAGATATTTTGTTTTTTTTACATTGTCAGTACAGTCAGGAATCGAACCACTTTTTATTGAGCTTATTGTTGAGGAAATGAAGGGTCTATTTTACATTATTATCATAAAACTTAATCAGCTTTTCATTTCATCCAAAATGATAATTTTCACAATTTTCTTTATATGTATTTCTTGCACCATTCTGGACCATCCATCCAGGCATTGTAATCCTAAATGCGTTTAAAAGCTAAGAGTTAAATGACTAGAATATATAGACTAGATACGAGTATACAGCAGAGTATAGGCTCTTTTTTGGGGAGTGTTCTAAAGAGCTTTTTAATTTAATTTCGGCAACTCTTTCAATTCATCACCGGTCAATTCTCAATTTCATCACCGGACTGCTCGGCACCGTAAAAGACTCCTCACATCTTGCAAAATTGGAGCTCCCACACAGTCCGGTTCATGCGGTCGTTTCTCCCGCGAACTTGCAAGATGAGGAACGATTTACCCCTCGAGGTCTTTCCACGGAGCTACTATATGGGGAGATTTAAAAAGGGTATTCTCAAACACCTCTCTAAGCTGGCAAAGTGCTGCAGCACCTCTGGAGTTGCAAGTGTCCATAGGCGACGATGACTGCTTACCATCGGGCAAATCAATTGCCTTTTTGCTACTTTTTTATATATAAAAAATATAGATTATAGCTCTATTTATTAAACATTTGTATTTCTAGCCCCATTCTGGTTCATCCACCTATCCCTTCTTACATACGTATACGGAGTGGGTAGTGTGGTATACCTCGCGAAGATAGCTGAGGGAGCTGAGGACTTCATCAAGAGCTACGTCAACGTCTCTCTCCTGACACTCATATTTAACATGAGTGTGTGGTGGTTGAACAAACGGTGAGTTTTATGGCCGATTTTTCTACGGTTGCATTCGCATTTTGATCACTTTTAAACACACGTTTACCACCACTTATTTTTACCATCATGATGATCTATTTAGCCGTTTTTGCGTGATGACTGTTTAAATAAACAGACAAAAAGAGACACATATGAACAGACAAAATGTCTAGAAATTGTTGGAAGGTACTCTGCTAGCAATTGGAAGTATCTCCAAACAATCTTTTTAAAATATTTTGAATGTTAAGACTTTCGACCCTCTTCAGCTTTATTATTCTTCAGCTGTATATAGATAATAAGATATATTGATTTATTTACAAAGTTTGAAAGTTTATTATATTTAATTTTTTAGCCCTCTTCTCCTGGAAACTCTCAGCATGATAGAAGAGAGTGACCGCAGGGCTCGCGTCTTGGAGTCTCTGCGACAAAAACACAAGAAGATGCTCAAGAGAATCAAAATCATAATCCTCACTTTTTACGTTACAAATTACACAAATGCTGCATTCATTTATTTGCCGAATAGGAGTGATGTCTCTAATGAATATTCTATGGCTCTTTGTGTTGGTAAGTATTAGTAATATTTAGCACTATTAATAAAATCTTAAAAACAGCAGGTAAAATAGAAAAGAGCAATTTGAGCAGCCTACTTCTCTAACTTTTAAAGTAATTAACTTGATATTTCTTTTTCCATGGTAAAGTTTGTGGCTCTAGTTTAAAAGCCCATCTGTATAACGATACTTGAACAAATTTTGTGATAAAAATACCCATCGACTAAAATTGACTAAATGTGTGTATTTTCAAAGCATTTTAAATTTATTTTCACAAAAGTTTTATCTATCTACTTAAATAAATTACAATGATAAGGCTAACACGTTTCATATATTATCTATTTACAGGTATGGGCCCTCTGACAGCAACACCAAACCGCCAGATCTGCTCAGCCATCCTCTGCCTTCAAGAAATCACCATCATGACCGTGGTCCTCAACTACCAAGCCCTCCTCCTCTTCGTGGTAGCTCACACCGCCACCATGTATCGCTTGCTGGCCCAAGAACTCATGTACTTCAACGACTTTACCGATCTAAAAGAAAATCAAATCCTAGTCAAGCAAAGCCTACCGAATATCATCGCGCGTCATTCAATCATTCTGTCCACGTGTAAAAATCTAAGATCACTTTATAGCTTGCCAATCGGGGTGGACTTTGGTTCTAACGCTATATGCATGAGCCTGTTTTTCTATCTGCCGTTACAGCAATGGATAAAGTATATCCCTATTCTGGTTTATTGTTTTTTATCTTTCTTGCTGTACTGTTTCTTGGGACAGAGATTGACCACCGCATCTGAAGTTTTTGAAAGAGCAGTCTATAGTTGTGGATGGGAAAATTTTGGGATAGAAGAAAAGAAATTGGTGTATGTTATGCTGCGACAGGCTCAAAAGCCTGTCATTTTATTGGCTGCGGATATTATTCCAGTGAATATGTACACTTTTGCATCGACACTGCAAGCCATGTTTAAGTTCATTACTGTAGTCAAATTTTAGTTTATTTAAAATATTTATTTACCTTTATCACCATTACAGACCTACACATTGCTATAGGTAAGTATGTCGAAAAGTTATGCAATACACATTTTGCACTAATACAGTACATATGTATATGATTAACGAACTTGCAAAGTGAAGTTCGATCAATATTATATGAGTAAGTTTACTGCGATTATATATCTGAAGCATAATATTTACGAGATATAACGAGAAGATATAACATACTAATTATTATTTATTTAAACTACTAAGCTGTGGTAATAATTGGAGAGGTTAATAAAAGCTACCCATTCAATCGTTTTTATTTATTGATATTCAACTTCACTAGACATTTTTTTAGTGTATTTTTTTTCAATGTTTCGCCAAAAGTGGAAAGATTTGAAGTATTTTTGCGTTTTAGCATATGTACGTCAGTATGACCCCCTTATCTTGAAATCAGGAATGCTTAGTAAATCGCATACTTGGCAATCTCAAACTTTCGTTTTTTCTTACTTACCTGAAACTTCTGAAATACAAGGAAGTAAGATACTAAATACATTCTTGCAAAGTGTGATCAAATCTCATTCGGCTACTTTGTATCTTATTGGATATTTCAACACAATTCCATCGGAGATTGCAAGCGGAACGAATATTGCTAAATGTATGCCTATGTTTTGTCTAACCTTCAAGCTTGGTACGTTGGACGTAGAACGGCCATCTAAATGATGAACTGCTGAAAAACAGTCAACGAGCATCTGCTCTTATAGTATGTCTTATATTCAATAGAAAATGCTATATCTAGGATGTCTTTTGAGCTCGTTAGTAGTGGAAAGACTTTATACAGGCAAATATGTATATTAAGACGCCCGCAGCTTCGCTCGCATCATTTCAGGATAAAAAGTATCCTAAGACCTCATGATGATCCGTTCAGCCGTTTTTGCGTGATGAGCGTTTAAATAAACAGACAAACAGAGAGAAAATTTATGTACATATATATATATATATATATATATATAAGTATAGACAAAAGGAAAGGAGAGAAAGAAAAAAAATATTACTAGAGAAGAAAAGTATATTAGTTTTTGTTGTGATTTTAAGGACTAGAATCGCGCCTATGCTTTAGTATGAATGCCATTTTTTCCTTTTCAATGACCCATGGTGCTACTAATTTCATGGTTAATTGACTGCTGACCACTACAACGTGTGGCGATAATGTTAAACAAAACCATAAGCATATTTCCAAAATATGATATATCAACATTATTTAACGTCATTATAGCATATATAGTAAGTATTGTGTAATGTAGTGTTTGTATAATGTGTATAAGTTGTATTGAGTATGTGTATTATTAATAGTATATGTGTATGGATTGAGTGTGTATTGTATCTTTCAATTAATTTAATAATATAAATAAGATATATATTGTACACCGCCTGTTTACAATTGTAAGTTAGCTTGTTCCTAACTGTATTACTGTAATCAAGATCAGGAAGGGACTAGCTAACATAGCACGGGTGTGCCCTCACCCAGTATGTTAGGTATTAATTAAGAAATATTGTAACACTTTTTCTGAATAAATGAATTTTGAATTTATTTTTTTGAATGTCCATCCAAAAGGTTGCCTGGAAGAAATCGCCTAAGGCAATAAGGCCGCCCAATGTGCAACACTTTAATTTAAGTATGTTTATTTCTGTTTTGTAATTTTTGTATTTTTAAGTTATATTCTATTCTATTCAAAACGAACGGTAACGGTAACGGTTGTCAAATGCCTATATACTGGACTGCACAACGCCATAGAAGGTAATGTGTTTAACATCCATTATGCGTGTGTATATACAATTCGTTTGTTAAATGTATAATTGTTAATGCTTTATCTTAATTTAAAATAGTTTCTATGAAATACGGCTCCGGTTACAGCACTTTAAATACATACATACATACATACATACATATTTCAGGACATATCACACAGCGCCATCTAGCCCCATACTAAGCTTACGCTTGTAAAAAATAAAAAAAATAATGAAATAATTTCAATAGACAGAAAATACAAGTAATAAATGCAATGACACACATAGTCTATCAGTAATCTAAATAAGTCAAGTTTCATGCTTATAACAAGCTATTAGATGCCGAAATTTTGAATTATATCATCAGTAATGTAATGTAACTTTAAAGTAGCCATTATGAAACCTTAGACTAGACTTGTTATGGGACCGTGCTAGATCTTACTCGCAAGGAAATCAAAAAATGATCAAAAAGACGTTTTGGACTTGAGGGGTAACCACAAAACATTTTAGTCATGAAAAAAAAACTGAACATAGCAGACATTAGAAAAAATATTGTTTGGATATCCTTTAAATCTAGAACATGTTTCAGCAGTTTTTAGAATTTGTCTGTTTTTCTGTTTATTTAAACGCTAATCACGTAAAAACGGCTGAATGCCGTTTTAACTTCATACCAAACCACCAACCATACCAAAATTATAAATATTTATAAAAAAAAATATTTTATATTTATTAAAAATATTTTTTTTACCAAATAACATGTTATTTGGTATGTAGGTAGTATGAGGTCCTGCGAGCAACATGGAATACTTTTTATCTCGAAATAATGCGATCGAAGCCGCGGGCGTCTACTAGTGTATAAAAATATAATAATAGTATTCTGACTGGCTTTCTGATACATATTGAATGTATTCTCAGACGTACATATGTAAGTAAAAATTGGCAATTCATAATACCATAGATAACGTGGTTTGTTACTTTTGTGTATTTCATTTTATAGAAACTAATAAAAAAAATATACTGAAATTTATTATAAGCAAACAAGCACCAAAGTTTACAGCTAGTGACATTTATTTTATAGTAACCCCCATAACTAAAAGAAAGCCTGCTGCATTAGATTGCCGTTGCAGTTGAAGCCTCCCTTTCCCACGTACGCCGTTAGAAAGGGACAACGCTAGCTGGAAGCGCATGCGTCTTGCCATAGAAGCCTACTCGATTCTTCCGTCATCGCGTCAGTTCACAACAAAGGTTGAATCACAGCAGTCACGTGTTAAAAATAACATTGCAGATCGTGTAGCATGATTTTATAAATTAAATAAGCTAAGAATTAAAAAGAAATAATGAAGGTCTTAGTGTGCTGTTTATTTGTAATAGCAAATGTAAGTGACAACGGAAAAGCCTCTTTGGAAAGTTTTGCACCAGCCAATTCGAATGTACTTTTTGAAGATACGACGGTGAATTCCGGTAAGATTTTTTTTGTTACAATAAAAGTTCTCTTATTGTCCTAAGTTGCTTAGTGTACATTTATATTAAATCACAGTTATGTGTTCGTGTTATATGTCAGATATGTTTTATAGGTACATATAATAAAGCTAAAGAGGGGCAAAAATCTGAACATAGAAGTTATTAGAAAAAAAAATATGTTTGGGTATACTTTAAATCCATAGCAGAACACGTTTCAGCAGTTTTAAAAATCTTGTCTTGTTTATCTGTATAACTGTTTATTTAAACGCTCATAATGCAAAAACGGCAGAACGTAACATCATGATTTTTGGTATGTAGGTAGTATTAGGTCTTAAAAGTGCCATAGGCTAGATTTTATTATTAAATAATGCGAGCGATGCTGGGGGTTTCCACGAGTGTTTTATATATTCCTTCTTTACCTTTTTAAACACATCTTTTTTTCCTCTCCATCCTACGGTTGCCTGGAAGAGATCGCTTTCAGCGATAAGGCCGCCATTTGTGGCATAACATTAAATTTTTTCTCTTGTTTGTATTGTGTTTTATCTTATTTGTGTGTCCAGCATTCATCTATCTATCTATCTATCTTTCAACTCAGTTTTTTGCGCTCAGATTTTTACTGGTTGTTAACATTTTTTCAAACTATAAGGTAGTCACATAATGTCTTTACTTTTAGTATGACTAATTTGGCTTCATTGTATGCATATCAACGTATGAAATAGGTGACCCTATACCGTCATAAGTTCAAGAACTGGCCACACAATAATAGTTATTTTCATTTTTTCAATTCTGAAATTGTATTGAAGATCGTTTTCTGTTTTATTAATAGTATAAAATTGTTTAACTCTTTTCCTTATTAATTTTCCGTGTAAATTTTTAAAATATTTCTATAAAAGCAAGCAAAAAACAAATAAAAACTCTTAGCTCCTGGTGCTAACTAGTATTTTAAATGCCACAATTCCAAAACATCAACCGAATTTATCGAAATATCCTTCATATTAAAATACTCAATAAGCCTAACACTACACAGCCTCTATTTATACATGATATTCCATACAAGTGCCATTAAATATGTAAATAACTTATGAAATTGACCTTCTCATCCACTCCACAGACAAATCATGCTACCGGCCTTGCAAATTCAACGTAAAACCACGGCGATGCCACCACAAGTTCAAGATTGAGCCAAGCCTATCTGATGATGGGACTCCTAGACTTACTATCAATGGTATCAGTCCTGGGCCACCGATACAAGCCTGTGTGAATGACGTCATAGTTGTTGAAGTAGAGAATAAAGTCCCAAGTCAAGAGATAGCGATACATTGGCATGGATTGGAACAGAAAGGAACCCCTTTTATGGATGGGACGCCCATGGTGACACAATGTCCCATACAGTATGGAGAAATGTATAAATATGCCTTCATTGCGTCGGCTCCCGGGACGTACTTCTATCATGCGGACTCAGGTAATATTGTACAAATTGTTAATTACATGTTTTCTTTATGCGTAATGAAAATTATCATAAATACTTTGCCCACTGTTTGTTGAATAATGAAAGTGAGTACGCGTAATTAGAATAAGAAGAAGAATAAATTTACGCAATTGAAAAACACCGAGCAATTAGTTAAAAACCCGGCGAATCGTAAAAGAAAAACCTTTCTTCCAAAGAATAGATAACAATATGAGTAAATTAAAATATCTGGAATAAACGTGTTTTCTGAACTTAGGATGTTTATTTACGGATTCAATAAATTAGTATTAAAAAAACATTACTTTCAAACTGCAAAAAGCACCCTCCTCAAAGCAGATTAAAGTCATTACCATCATCAGTCATTAGCCTGAATTGAATAGATAAGTAGAATTTTTTTGCGTCAGTTTATATGAAGAAAAAACGGTTCAACAATCATGGAAAATATTTACAAATGATTTTAATAAACATTACAACGAAGCTATGTATATGCTTCTCAGTTTCGTTCATGCTTTGAATAACAAAAAAAAATAGAATAAAGTTGATTGTACTAATGACAATGAAAACCTTGCAATACTAACCTTGGGTGCTCTGATGTGTTTAAGAAACGCACTCGTTTCTTAGCCTTGCTAAGCAACGACTTTCAGAACCTTCATGATTTTCCTAATCGTACTTACCTTGTTACATGAGTGACCATACAAATAAAACAAAGGTAAATTTAATGCTAATGACTGCTCTAATGTGACTATCAAGCAAGTGGCAATGGCCGAAAAATTGTACTTATAATGGCCAAGCAAAATGTAAATAAATTAAGATTGGTCAAACATAATGTTTATTATATTTTCTGCCAGAGTAAATATATTTCTTTGTTCTGTATACAATATACCAAAAGTTGTTTTTCATTGCCATTTTTTATATCATAAATATATGGGTACATGGATATAAGTAAGTACATAAATTAACACAAACAAATTAAAAATCACGTAAACGAGAAAAACAGACCTTAGTTGCCAATAGTTTTGTCGCAGTCCGCAATATTGTCTACGATCGATCGTTTTCTCTAGTTTTCTCTATTTAGTTCTTATTTGGCGATAAACTTTCTATAGAGTTGGAAATTGAAATGAAATGAATTTAATTCTGTAGAACTATTTTATCTACCTTAGTTTATTCTTCATCATAGCGCAACGGGGCGACTGCTCTGTTAGCTTAGTTGGTAGTGGCTCTGATACACTGAATACACTGAATTATGAATATTAATATGTGTAATTACTTGTGTTGAGTCTGGTAGTTTCTAGGTATAATAAGTATGTATTTACAAAAGAAAAGTATATATGTATCATATCTGTTATAGTACCCATGATACAAGGCGTAAGCTTATTATGGGGCTAGATGGCGCTGTGTGATATGTCCTGAAATATTTATTATGATTACTTAGTTTTGATACAAGATAGATACAAAATACCCAAAGAGACTGAAGAAGGTACTACATTCCTGCAAAATACGCATGCAAAGCCGCAAAATGGAACTAGCGATTCAAATTATCACTTGGTTAGTTTATACATATGAATTCACACGCCTTTGCGATTTCGCTCGCCTGTGCGCTCGCCCTTGGTTTCCATACCTCTACATTTACGCAACCAGTGTTCTACCTAATCATACTATATAATTTACGCATTCGTTAGGGTGAAATAAATAAAGAAAATCAAATAATGTGACTCAGCTGAATTATGTAAATGATTTTTGCTCAAATATTACTTGATGAAACATGAAGGTATAGAACTAATTTTATATTATATCACTCTTAAATTTTGTTAGTGCTCTTGTGAGCCTGCACTAGGTAACAAAATGTTATAGTATATTATATTAAATAGTGACAGTTGCAACTCTTAACCATGAACGAACAAACAGTAAGTATTTAATAACGGTCGAAGCTTACATATTATTTTGTAACGCATCGCCTAAGCCGACGTGAAAATAATATTTAAGTTTCGGCCATTATTAAATACACCATTTCACAAACCTGACATACGTTTATTAATAAAGTTTTGTTACACTATAATTCGGCTCTTTGTCATTACGGCAGTCGTTAAGTCAGAGGCCCTCATGGCGGCTTTTTAACTCTCGACACCAGATTTGGGCACTGTCATTAGATAAGAAGAAGAAGTAAAGCTTTAGTGCTAAAAATAATTTTCTACAAAATCACTGTTATTTCCAGTGGCCCACCAAAGTGATGGTATATACGGTTCTCTGGTAGTAAACCAGCCTCCGCCGCTCGAGCCTCATTCATCCCTCTATGACTACGACCGGAGTGAAGAGAACACTCTCCTGATTGGAGCTAAGTTCCCCGCACTGATGACTGGCAATCTGGAAGACATGAGCCGGGTCACTCCCAGCGCTTTGCTGGTCAATGGAGATGAAAATAGTAGCAAGTAAGTGACATTTTGAATACGTAATATTTAATCATTATATAGGTCATAGGTCGCCCATCAATGCGGTGGATTGATGACGTAAGGAAAACCGCAGAGAGCACCAGGATTCAATCTGCGTTGGACCGGGATGAGTGGCGTACTAGAAGAGAAGCTCAGCAGTGGGCGATAACCCTTAAACAAACAAGAGCCCCTGTGGCTGTTTAAGAAAAAGCGAGGGTGTTTTCTGGGTAATTAGGGGCCGCTGATTTCATTTTTGATGAAAAAAATATAAAAAAGGGGGAGGGAAGGGGTGTTTTTTGTGTGGTAAATAACCTACCATTATCCATTACCGACTTGTAAAATTTTACGATTGTGGTAAAATAGTTACCATTATCCAATCCGGTTTGAAAAAAAATCTATACTAGTTGTTTTCTCTGGGTTTGCTTGTCTAATTTAGGTAATTTAAAAAACATATACATATTCACATTTCTTTTGTTCAATACATTATATTTCTTTTAAAGCATTCGACATAGAAGGAGTCTAATGGTTTTATGGTCTATCTTAGTAGGTAAATAAAAATAGTCGTTTTCTATGTAAGACTTTTATTAATTATACTTATATAAAAGTGGACACTTATTTTTAGACTTAGTGGATAAAGTGCGATCACGAGTCATGTTTTAAACGGTTTTCTATATTAGTAAATCCAATAACAGTTAGGCACGAATGAACAATGGTAGATAATTTACCACAATCACCCATAACTTCACATGATCGAAAACCATGCATAGATTACCAGAATTTTCAACCAAATGGATGAAAAACAACAACAATATAGCCTAGTTTATAAATCTGGACGCAAAAACCACTTACCAGATTTTTCGTAGAACAGAACTCAAATTTTTGTGGGAGCGACGCACAAATTTTAATTTTTTTTCGCCAAACTGCCGACTTGCCCTCTTTGACATTGACTTATAAGGACGGGTGACGTTTATTAGTCAAATGTTGCCAGTAGTTGGATAAAAAAAAACAACGTTTTACGTTTTTTACGCCTGAAAAATACATAGAAAAAATACAGCTTGATAGTTTTAACAGTATTTTAAACAGTGTCGTTGTATAAAGTGAAATAAAATAGTACATCGTTCACCGAGAGGAGAAAGTGACCGATTACCGTCGAGGGTGTCGTTTGAAGCCCGAGCCGTAGGCGAGGGCTTTAAAACACCCGAGATCGGGAATTGCACTTTCTCTCGAGTGATACATAGTGCTTTATACTACACCTGCTCGGAAAGTATCAAATTTACAGTAGAAAGTACGTCATTGCATATCGAACAAATATGCGGAGAGAAAACGCATCTGAGCGGGAGAGAAAAGTGTAAGTATGAAAATCCATTTCTTCCCGCTCAGATAAAGTAACAAGGTACTTTCCGAGCAGGTGTAGTATAAATATTATTTATGTATATACCTGCTAGTCCAATGAACTCTCATTAAGTATTTTAGCTCAAGCCCTAATTTTTTTTACTGTTTGGAAACGAATAGTTAACTAAACGCACAAGAAACGAAATTGAAACTAATAGTTACATAATAAAAGTAAGATAAAATCACAGTCATCGTAAGCCATACAAACATTATCCAAAAGTTATCTACAGTTTGATCAGATTGAAAATAACAATGTGACAGAAAATACAAATTGGCCAATTCTTGTAACATGAGAACTTGCATATCAGTAAAGTCGAGTAAAATTTCAAGCATTTCCTTATTACTAGCCCCAGTTGAGCAACGGTTTTCAGCACGTAACGATCGCAAATCTACCTTGGTTTTATTGTTTGGCTAAATTTCTCTTGTAGCTACGCGGCCTACGAAATTCACACGCAATTACCTAAGTCGATCAACAGTCGATGCGGTCATTGTTTCAATGGGTGACCCCAAATTATTATTTGATTCAGATTTTGCAAAGATGCTTAGTCTTATGGTTTGCTTGCCTCTAGAGAAATGCAATCAAACTTGCAACTCGCTACCAGTTTTTTTTCTGGTCTTCAAATACACGTGTACAGTTAAGATTATCTGCACTAATTAATAGCTAGGTATATAAGTATTATATCCGTTATCTAGTATCCACGATACAAGCGTTTGCTTAGTGTGGGGCTAGATGGCGCTGTGTACAATGTCCCGGAATATATATTATTTATATTATATTTAATTAAGAGTCTCCACTCCACAACTGTAACACAGGTAGTGGTATAGGTATAATGTGGAATGCAGCGAACACCACATAACATGTACAGAAGCTTTTCTTTTATAAAAAAATAATTTTAATTACTTTCTCTCGCAGGTTATTCGTCATGCAAGGCTACGCCTACCGCCTGAGATTGATAAACGCTATCGGTGTGGAGTGTCCCGTGTTCGTACGTGTTGACAAACATGATATGGTGGCCATCGCTACTGATGGAAGACCCGTCCAGCCGGTACCGGCTAGGAGCGTGCATTTGTATCCAGGTATGTTGAGCATATGCCAAGAGGCAATTTGAACTGAGAGACATTTTATAAATAGACATTCTGAGTAAAACTAAATAACAACAACTCAGTTACAAAAAAAAGGCTTATCATCATCATGTTGGGTAAAAAGTTTAGTGGTATCCTGCAGGTTTGTCTCGTACGTACGGGATTAAAATAGCCTTTAATCTATCTCTATACCAAATTACACCCAAATCGGTGCAACGGTTAGACCATGCTAAAATAACAAATATATGTCATATTTATACCTTTTCCTTTCCAAAATCTATAATCACGCCTAGTAGTTATCCGTGTTACTATTACAGACTGCATTAGTTATTTCTAAACTAAAGGGCTTAAATAAACACATCGTCAATGAAACTGCCCTCAACATTTTATTGTACATGATCGTTTATTTTTAGATGTACTTGCATACATACTGCAATTAAACGACACTGTTAAATACTAAAACCTGTTACTGTGCGATCTTTAGTTACCTATACCAGTCAATAAAACAGCGTTAGATACATAGGTGTACTTTACATAAACTATCAAGACATGTTGAAATCTAGAAGTTATAAATGATATCGTCTAGAATAATAACTTGATGCTATATTTAGTAGAAATATAAGACTACTCGTGCGCACTGAGTACTCCGAGCCAGGTATCCTATGTTGCAAGGATTCGAGTGTAGCAATGTGGAATTTCATAAGGCTTAATTATTTATTAGTAGGCTTAAAGTACTATTTTATTCCTTTGGCGTGGATAAATGGTCAAAAGCAGGCATTTTACCTTTACTTCTGATGAACAATGAAGTCATAATTTGATATAATTAAATAGATAGATCCTTCAAAATAATTACCTAAGAATTGAGAAATGGAATTAGACGTATTTTCTTATAATTTTAGTTTAGTAAAAAACCCATCAAATCAATTTCTTTCGCAGGGTCGTTGACAGCGCGTAAAACATGAGTTGATATTAGAATAAAAGTGATTGTCGTTCTAGGAACCAGAGGCTAGTCTAACTAGATCAATACAAACAAATTACTTATTTATTTATTTATTTACAGACACAATAACAACTTACAAACTAAAACATAATAAAATACAAACTTGACCTTATATATGAATTTTTTTTAAATTTATAAGTCTAACTGTGTACAACTTTCTTTACAATATAATGTTATACTCTTAAAGTTTGTAGAAAACGTCACTATTATAACCGGTAATACTACTTGTTACTTAACTTCCACCAAACGTTATAAACTTGTCAATCTAATTGATAACACATGTAACATAACAAATATAACTATTTTCCAAAACCTCTCGGAGCGCTTGGTTGACGCGACGCGTGACCAAAATGCTGGCCTTTTTCTGGCTCAACGTATCAGCATTGCCATCCAGCGTGGTAATGCGGCCAGTATGCTGGGCACGCTGCCCTCTGGTAGTGGGCTGGAGCACTTAGATTATCTTTAGGCTTTTCTAAAGATTTTCTATGTGCCCCCTTTTTGTAGTAGTTAGAAGTAGTATGTTTAGTTTTTCTTCCCTTGTTTTTATATTTTATTATTGTAAATAAAGTTTTTTTTTTACTACTTTCCACTTCAATGAACGATACAATAAAACGGCTCGGGTCCAATTACAGTGAAATACTTCACTCTGGTAATAGTGAGAGTGAGCGGTCAGTTTCACCGTCAATGAAAGCTTAGAGTGAAAGTGGGAGATTATGTCTGCATTGCTCTGTGCACAAGCAACCTTCTTGTGAAGATATGCAGTAATATGTATATATTTTTTAATTATTGTATGTGTGACATAGCACGCGATAATCTCTGAACAAAATCTGATAGTTTGACTCTAAGTTAAAGCACCAAATAACGTGTGTTTACTGCCAAAATAAGTTCTGTGTACTGTACTGTAAGAAACAACCGGTGATAGATTTTGATTGGTTTCATAATTAAAAATCAGTACAAATTAGGCATTTCCTTTTCCTTGCTAAATAAATTATTTCCCTTTTATCACAGAAAAAAGAAGTTACTTTACTACTGTGATAAATGGAAAAAAATCATCAAATTTATCATTAGAAACGTAGCATGACAATATGAGAAAGATCGTAACCGCCATAACACTGACTTCGGAGGTAATCCAGTCATCATGGCTTTTTGATGAGTTCTGACATGGAAGTAACAGTTAAACAGGGAATCATGAAATAACGTAACCACATAAATCATTTCCTCATGCGGTGAGCTTTGGACCCATTTATCTAATGTCATAGTTGTATTATATAGGCAAATGACTTTATAATCGCAGTACAGCAGTTAAGTAAGCGTAGTCTATCTGAGCCTGCATTTTCACTAAATAATGAGTAAATATGATGTAAAATCGGCCCTAAGGGAACTTCTGACAGATTTGTGTGTGTTTGTGTGTGTTTTAACAATCTCATCAATCATCATCAATCAATCTCAATCAATCTTAAATATATTTTCTTTCTTTCTTCTTTCTTCTCATTCAAAGCAAAAGACAATTATCCACATTTACATATTCCACATATTTTTATTTTATTTTACAATTAAAAGTCTGTTCAGAATATTACAGTTTTTTATAAATTTGAACTTTTTAATTGTTAGTAGAATCATCTGTAGTTACGAGTATAAAGTGTACCCTTTCTCTTCTTAAAATAATAAGATAAAAATATTTTCTTGTTTATTCATGTTAATATATTGAAGGCACTGCCAAGAAAAAGAGAATGTATAGATTAAGGTGTTAGATAACATAATACAAATATCGTCCTTGCCTCTAGTTTAAATTTCAGTGTGAATAAAAATCTTAAAGTAGGTACCTCCTTAGATTAATCGCCTCAATTTGCTTGAGTGATAGTAAAATTTACAAGTTCTAAACAGTCGAGAGAAAGGTGTGTCTATCTGTATAATAGTTATAGTCAAGCTTGAAACAAGTTTAGTTTTTTTGTGTTCACTTTCTTTTTATCTTTTATTTGAGTAAGTATCTTAGCATCTAGGTTATGTGAACATTACTCAAGTTTCTAAGCCTAAAGCTCTGTGAGCGTAATCATAAATGTAAATATCTTATGTGTCAATTAAATATTAGTAGATATTAATTTAGAAAGTATTAAACAAATATTGTTTGCTTATTATATTATATTCTAGCATTCTCTTAAGAAGGTTTTATAAATAAAGCCAAACGTCAATATTTCCAAGAATTGCCTTCTTGGACATTAAATTTTATAGCTCAATTAAAAACAGCAATGGCTATAGGAAGTAAAATACAATGGAAAAGTTTTAAAGGGAAATAAGATGGCGTAATTTCTACTACATAACGTATAGCTATTATATAATATAACGTAAAAAACAACGCGTTTAGCTAATTATGGCTGTAAATCAGAAAGTGGCGATGGGCTTATCTATTATAATATTACCACATACTTTCACTCATGGTCTTGTTGCATGTTTACGAACATTGAACATGCTCTAATCTTTGATGATGAATGGGCATGGAAGAGATACTTAACTTATGTAAAATTAGTGGGTGCTCGCTGCTTCGCTCGCATTAAGAAGTAAAACTTGCATACCCTATTTCACTCCTTTAAAAGTGACATTTCCAAAAATCCTTTCTTAACAGATACATACCTACGTCGTAATATCTATCTACATGCCAAATTTCAGCCCGAACCATCCAGTGGTTTCGGTTGTACGTTGATAGATCATTGTGCCAGTCAGTCAGTTACCTTTGAGTTTTTTTTTATATTTAGATTCTTTCATTCGCTTCTTTATATTATTATGTACATTTTGTGAGATCTTACATAAGTTGCAGTAGAAATACTGATGGTGTGTTAAAGCCGTGTTATAAAGTTTTATTGAGTTAAAGTAGCCCTTTATACATACATACATAGATTATTACAAATAGACTATTTTAATACGATCGGCTTGCGTAACAGTAAGAGAGTTAAGTCTACCTTTGGCATAGGATTTTAAACGAGTATCTAAGAAGCTAGTCGGTATGACTCAGTGATTTTGTATGTACAGTCAAATGAATGAGCTTTTTATCTATAAAACGTTGTCTCGGGTAGGCCAGTCATGAGCTTATGACAAAATTATTGCCTAGTCATTATATAGGTACATTGTCACTTTGCTAAATATTGAGCTTAAATATGAATTAATTTCGTGCTGACTTTATAAATTTACCACTGTAGTTATGTAGATTGTACAAAAGCTTGCCTGTTTTATATCCTTTGCCCAATACGTTTTTTAGCATGTACTGTAAGTGGATGCCTGCGATTTCGCTCGCATTATTTTGAAATTAAAAGTAACCGATTTCACCTCCAGGATCCCATAATACCTATATGTTGAAAATCATGAAGATCCGTTCAAACGTTTTTGTGTGAAGCACAATCAAATAAACAGACCAAAAAACTAAAAACTGCTAAAACTTGTTCTGTTATTGATTCAAAGTATACCCAAACAATTTTTTTCGAATAAATTATGGCGCAGTCTAAAATGTACTAGTATATGAATACTAGTACATTTTTTTTTTTTTTATCATTTCAGTCTAGTATTGTTTTATTCTTACTTTTTCTTCATTTACGTTTCAGGAGAGCGTATGGACGTCGTAGTGAGAGCGACACAAGAAAGCAACGGTTACTGGATCCGCGTACAGGGCTCCGGCGCCTGCACAGGAGTGTCTGCTAAAGCCATGCTCATATACTCAGGCTTCAATTACACTGCTATGCTGCAGGAAAATCGGGTAAGTGCTGGAAGTAAGTGGATATGAAAATGGCAAGATCTTGTGTTGAGAGTTTACAAATTAGCTCAGTGGCCACTGACATCTCGTCGATGTGAAATTATATTTAAAAATATCGTATACAGAAATAAATCATTTAGACAGCCTGTTACTTTTTTAAAAGTTTAATTTTAGAAGAGGTCGTAGACTCTAAAGTTGAAAGCGCTGTTAGACACTCTTTGTCCGGAAAATCACTGATCAACCCCGCGATTAGGAACTTTTGAATAGAGGATTTAATAATTACCTTCACTGAGTACAATAAACCGCTCTAGTGCTCTTTTAAATTGCACTCGAAATATTTTCTTGTTACATAACTGTAAATTATGGAAGTAAGTTTTGTAATCTTAGAATTACCGGAAGAAATAAGAATAACGAAAACCGCAAGAGGTATCTATGGTGGAATGGTACGAGTGGCGTACAAGAAGAGAGACTTATGCTAAACAGTGGAGTAAACAGGCTGTTGATAAAGACATCATGATGATAACACCATCAGCATGTTATCATTCACTGCTGGGGATAGGCCTCACTTCATGTACGCCACATCATTATCGCTTAATGGCTATGAGGATCGCGATAAAAAGTAGCCTATGTCACTACCAAAATAAATCACAAGAATCCGTCTCTATTGAGGCCTAAAAGACACAGATCAGCAAACACTCTTCCGTACGGCATAATTGCAACTATTAGTCTTATAAGTTATATAAGTACCAAAAAACCTAATTTTATTTTTACAGGAAGAACAGCGCATTGACACAAGTTTAGATTCAATTGGTCTCAACGGACAAATGATGGAATCTTTACACGTTGTCACCCTTGCCCAGAAACCTAAAGAAGTATATTTAGGGATCGATCGTAATGCAGTCAAATATAAGGACAGTGATCTTGACTATAGGTATATTAGCGATGCTATACCGAAGAAACCGCACTATCCTGCTGCTTTATGTAAGAACATAATATTATATATAGACTTTGTTTTTATTTGCAAGTGCATCATCAAACATATTGTACTACAAATTATAAATAGCAATATACAGATCAAATTGACATTGCCGTCGTTTTGTCAGGCTCTTTATCTAATTTATTGGTTACGGCCACAGAATACATAATTTACGGCTTAGTTAAAACTATAGAAAACTAAATAAATAATAAGAGAGTGTGAAACAAGATATGTGTGTACATAGTTCATGCTTTTCATGACAAACACTAGTTGCTGCATTTGACCAACAACTAAAGATTTAAACGAACTCAAGGAAATATATCACAAACAATGTTATACAAATCATTAAAAATCCCTTTGTAATTTCCAGCTATCCAAGAAAACGGAGTGGTACAAATAAACGGCAAGAGCTTCCTATATCCCAATGCCCCGTTACTTTTGAGACCTCAAGATGTTCCTGCAAATAAAATGTGCAATGTCGGTGCTGAATACAAACAGCAAGATACTCAGTGCATCCAGGTGTTGGAGGTGATAGAGGGAGATACTTTGGAGATTACTTTAGTAAACGAAGGTAAACAGTTGCATTAATCAGAAGCATGCAGTCAGTATTATTTAGAGATCCATAGTTTTGAGAGTTTTTATTTTTACGTTAGGCTCACGCTTGACTACAACTTGCCTGATATTAAGCAACGTTGTAATCTACGATCTAGCACGCCTGCCTAGAAGAAATCGGTATACTCTCGACTTGAAGAGTTGAGTTATGACACGCATGGGTTTTATGATGCTATTACAATTATTTCATATGTGTTCCAGGAGCAGGCAGCAATGATTCCTACACATTCCACATGCACGGCCCACCCGTGCAAGTGGTAGCCACTGGACAGAGCTACGATGGAGCTCCCCTCACTAAAAAAGATTTTAAGAGAATGGATAAGCAGAAGAAGATTGTCAGGTACTTATGTTTGAATTTGAATTGAAAACTTGAGAACATTGGTATTAATCCAATAAACAGTGGTAAGGAAAAGTAGCGACATATAGTCAATCCAAGATTAATTCTTGGTAAACATTTGTTTCTTTTTACCTATCCATATATATTTTTCTCTAATCTATCTATAATAACATAATTACTAAGAAACTTTATCAAAAAATATATATTCTATTCCGTTTTTTCAGGAACCTTCAAACGCCTCCAATGAAAGACACATTCACCGTCTCCAACAAAGGCTACACCATCATCAGAACACGTCCAGAGAAAGGCAGTTGGCTCCTCGAATGCAGATCTTGTGCCTTATCCTCTTTACCTGCTGCTATCATCATTCATTCACCACATACGATCCCGGTAGCTGTTCTGGACTCACTGCCAAAATGCGGGAACTACAGGCCGCCTGATGTACTCCTCAACTGAAGCCAAAGACTGATCAATACTTGAAGGACTTTTAAAGTGATACTAGATAAGTTACTATATAGAATCTCATAGATTAACGCTTTCAATTATAGTTGGTGGATTGAATGTTGAGTGATAACGAATTCAAAATAATTTACAAGTGTTTTAATACTACTGTCGAGTGATTTGAAATTTTATAATTACCACTTAATTTATAAAAGGGATAGGTTTAAAAAGGTACTTTATAATATTACCACTACCAGTATGATGGATAAAATTTAAACAATTTTAATAGGCATCTTTAAAACTTCGCTCATTTTATTCTTAAGCTATGATAATAGCTCACTATTTATCTACATGTACAATGTACTCTTAATGTTAAGATTAATTTAATGCCTATCTTTATTTATTTTAAGAATAAAAGAAGATTATTAAAACTTTAGTGTTTTAATAATAAGTGCTTGTTAGATATTTGTCAATGAAATCCATGTAGTTACTGACGTTGCTGTAAACTGTCGGTGCTCCTTTCTTGCCACAAGGTACCACTCCCCATGAAATGACTCCTATCACCGTGGGTACCATATCAGCTCTTTGGTTGTGAAAACCGTATCTCAAATCAATCTTATCTTCATCTCTGCCAACACGCGACACAATGGGTAATGTTACAAAGTGATCCAAAGTGGTTTCATCGATCTCGGTCCAGATTGTAGCGTCGTCACCAAGAAGAGTAGACAAAACATTTTGTTGTGAAACGCCATCAGTAATCAATATATCAGTTGATAATGGGCTAGTTGACATAGGAGACTCCGATGTAGTAGAACTACGATCAGTGCTTACAGGTATAGGTGACGAGGTGGTTGTGGTTGTAGTAGAAGTTCTATCAGTGGACATCGGTGTAGGTGACATAGATGATGAAGAAGTGGTGCTACTAGTTGTCGTGGTGGTACGATCAGTAGACATTAGTGTAGGTGACGTGGATGAAGAAGACATCGACGAAGTTTCTTCTTTGCCGGTTGTGCTTGAACTAGGTTCAGTAACAGATGCCATCATAGGTACGTACTGTACTAGAGGCCCGCCGGAGTCGCCCGTGCAACCTGCTATACCTTCATGAATAGGACCAGTGCAAAGGTTGTGGATTCTTTTAAGAGGGTTCGGTTCGTAGTACTCCTTTAACTTGTCAACGGCTCGGTAGCAGTCTGCAAATAATATTGTTTATTTACTTTTGTGTAAGAATTTTATGTAATGTTTTTGCTATGAGAATCACATGGCTAGAAAATAAAATAAAATCATAATAGTACACAGTAGTTCTGAACAGCATATGAAATCCAAGCTGTAAAGTTTAGTATTCCTTATTTCAGTAGGATCTTTGAATACAAATTTACTGCTTGTTTATTAGTATCTAGTAAGGGAATGTAAATCTTACCTCTATGAGGCAGATAAGATACTCTGGCTTCTTGTAGCTTATTTGGTAGGACGGTGTAGAACCACGTGCTCTGTAAGGCTCCCCATCCAGTGATGAGGAGGTTGTTATCCCTGGTGGTCTCATCCCGAGGAGGTACGATGGGTAGACTAATAGGCTGTGCTTCTCGAGAAAACTGTATGTCGCGAGATGTTCGCATCATGGCTATGTCGTATGGACCGACGCCTCTGGAAAAAGGTGATATTTATCGATCGAACCCTTCATTGAAATAATGGCTGACTGTTTGTGTTGTTAGTCACAATAAAACACTACACATAGCAAATTGCACTCTCAAGTTTGAATTATATTCTAGGTAAGCTTTGGACATTCACCAGCAAGGTAAAACAAAAGTTACTTTTCTAGAATATCAATTGATTTTTTACTAATATTTTTTACTTACCCTCTATACATAGGGTGAGCTATGCGGTGTGATATAGGATAAATCTGTGAGCTGTAGATGTAGCCCAGATTGTGAGCTCCAATTATAGCATCCATTGCAAGCCATCTCGCAAATGAATCCGTCACACAATGTCCAGCCGAGAGAATCTACAAAAATGTTGTATATATTATGGTTTAATTTTATAACTTCGTTTTGCACATTCAAGACAGGCAAATAACTACCAAGTTACCTAAAATAACACCTACACAAGCAAGCCAAACTGTGGCAGAGAGAATACTTATATCAGCACTGAAATGAAAATGGTTTGTCAACCTCTACTAGAAATCACTACAATACTTGCATAAATACAATAAGCAAGCAAGTTTATGCTACACTAGCTGGTGCGCGCGACTTCGTCCGCGTGGAATAGTTATTACCATAAAAACGGTTCTAGTGAGTTAACCTTAAAAGATAGACATATACTGTGGCGGACATTTTGTTAGATCATTTCAAGAGAAATAATTCATTTCTACACATTTTTTTGATATCTTGAACCGTTTTCGCAGCGCACGCAACGGAAGCCCTCAAAGATGAATTATTTTTCCCGTTTTTTCCACATTTTCTATTGTATCTTCGCTCCTATTAGTTGCAGCGTGATGTTATATAGCTTAAAGCCTTCCTCGATAAATGGTCTATTCAACACAAAAAGATTTTTTCAATTTGCACCAGCAGTTCCTGAGATTAGTGCGTTCAAACAAACAAACAAACTCTTCAGCTTTATAATATTAGTATAGATATGATATTATATGTTTCAGGAGTTGGTAGATACTGAGCATCAAACAGAGAGAAAGTAATGTTGAGTGAGACTGCCTGAATTAACAAAAAAAAAACATGTGCTCACCCATCTTTCACTCAGAATAGATCCGGAACAGATCCTGTACCTCCTCCAAGCGAACCTGCTCTGTAAAGACACCACATAAGGGTTGCTGTGCGGCTCAGCCTCGCGACCTCCTGTTACCTTGCCTTCTCTGATGTTAGATGCTGTTGAAAATATGTCAGTATAATCTGATGATACGAAAATTCACTGATAAATCTTCGAATAAGAGTATAATTAATGGTTTTCTATGATCCTTAATTCGCATTAAGGTTTTATTAATAATGTCCCGGAATATTTATTTATTTTATTTATTAATGAGTTCATATATGCATTCACAATTATCAAGCTACCCACTCGGATGCCATATTGCCATATTGTGTGGAAAGTTATGCAATTAATTTTCATTTCTTTTGAAAACGAATTGTTAATCTTATGATTATTTTATAAAACAAGACCAAATTCTGACCATAATAACGCTGATAAAATATTTAACTTTAACGTACCGTTCAGACAAGTCAAACATATCACACAAAACACGAAAAGTGCACTAAATAAATTCATAATCACAATAAGGACAAACTGATCAGTAATGAGAGTCGTTATGCAATATGTTACATTGACGCCTACTCTGTTATTAAAGCATATTTTCAGGGGTTTTCAGCATTTTGAAGTTAAATAAAACTGAAAATGATCTGAAATATTCTTGTATAATATAGTAAATTTTACAACGTATTTTTTTCGCTAAATGCGTTTAAATATCATTGTGAGCCTCAATTAGCTCTCGTTAAATAATATAGCCTTGAAAAAATATAAACCATGATTCCTTTATACAGATTATGTCAAATCTTTGCATGTATCAACATTTTTATGAATCTGTACTTTAATGTTGGCTGATTATAAAATCATCAACATAATTTATGTACAATACACGAATTAGGTTTTATTTGAATTAAGTGTTTTGTAAATATAATACTTGTAATAGCCCATATCGACTACACTTAACGTATATATTGATGTTATTGGTGATTTAAACAAAAACAATTAAAATAACTGGCCTGTTAGCTTAGTTGGTAGTGGCTCTGCCTACTAATCTAGGGGTTGCGGGTTCGATTCCCGCCTGACACAAGTATTTATGCATTTTAATAATGTATAATTTCTTGTGTTGAGTCTGGTTGTTTATATGTATAATAAGTATGTATTTACAAAAGAAAAGTATATAAGTATTATATCCGTTATCTAGTACCCACGACACAAGCGTTTGCTTAGTGTGGGGCTAGATGGCGCTGTGTGCAATGTCCCGAAATATTTATTTATTTATTTATATTTATAAGTACAGACCTTATAAGTGAAAGTTTACGATCTCTGTACATTGATCATAAATTGATTTATTGATACCCTAAAGAGTTTTTGTGATCTATTGTAATGCTAATACTCATAAATCAATAACATACGGGTGATTAATAAATTAACGTTTTTTTAAGATGCATGTTCAAATGTTCGATGCAGTATCCAGCAAGTTTTATAAAAGCACTAGCTGTGCTCGCGACTTCGTCCGCGTGGAATAGTTATTTTGGACATCATAGGTATTTATTTTTGCAAACAACCTTTTCGGCATTATAAATTATAGCTGTTACCCACGACTTGAACCGTTTTCGCAGCGCACGCAACGGACTCCGTCAAGGATGAATAATTTTCCCAATTTTTTTTCACATTTCCCATTATTTCTTCGCTGCTATTAGTTGCAGCGTGATTTTTTATAGCTTAAAACCTTTTTCGATAAATGTTCTATTAAACACAAAAATAATTTTTCAATTCGCACCAGTAGTTCCTGAGATTAGCGCGTTCAAACAAACAAACAAACAAACTCTTCAGCTTTATAATATTAGTATAGATTAGCGATTAAATAATTGGAAACTAACAATTTCATAATAATCTATCATTCATCATCATCATCTTCAGCCCTTATCGATCCACCGCTGGCTATTGTAGGCCTCATCCCTTAGGTGCCATTGGTGTAGGTCTTGCGCTTTTCTTGTACAGAGAGGCCCCTTGATGGATCAGATATCATTGATCCATCTAGCTGGTGGTCTGCCAGTGGAGCGAGTGCTCTCCCTGGGAAGCCATCATTAGTTAGGGGACAATAAAGGAAATTAATCACTAGTTTCAGATTTGTAAAATAGAGGCAGACTTGTATGTCTAAGGAACGTGTGAATTCTACGAGATATAAATTAAAATCCCGCTGGTCGTGTCTCCAATATTATTACATTATTTAAAAGTATTTGTGTTCTATTTCTTGTCATACAAAAACAAATAATAATCGATTCAGAAGTTGTTGTTTTTATCTTATTATCTTGCCGTAACATATTCGCAATGTAGCAGCCATACGGGTGTTAATTGGAATTGGGTTACTACACATTACTAGACAAACATTGATTAGCATAATTTACGTGCAATTGAAAGAGTAGAACTCTTTTTGAAATTATTTAGGTTTGTATAACGTATGTGGTTTCTATGTATAAATTCTATACATTATAATAAAGCTGAAGATTTTGTTGGTCTAACGTTTGAACAATGAAGATATTTAAAGGAAAATGTTTGGCGATACTTAGAATTGATAGTAGAACACGTTCCAACAATTTCTAGAAATTTGATTGTTTATTTGTGCATCTATATATCTGTTTTTCAAACGCTCTTCACGCAAAAACGGGTAAACGGATCATAATGATTTTTGGTATGTAGGCAGTATGAAGTCTAAGGAGTGTCAGAGGCTACTTTTTATCCTGAAATAATGCGAGCGAAACTGCGGGCGTCCACTAGTATTTTAATAATTCTAGCTAGTACTTGCTCAAACATACGTATGATTAGTTATATCAATCATTACTCAAAGTAATACGTATTCCTATTGTTTCATTGTGGTTTACTTAAATTTAGATATCACTGGTGAAGTAAAAATCAATCATACAAAAATACGTAAACTTTTATTTCGTAATGACTAAAACTCACAACAAACATGCTGACAATATACTTACAAAAGATAAAATAAGTATAAAAATTGACGATTAATATTTTGTAAGCGAAATGCAAGGGATAAAAGAATCGTTCCTCTAGCCTTACCAGATCACAGGTGTATATTTTGTACAAAATATTACCCTGTGTCATATTTAATTTGCTATGAACATGTCATCTTACTGTGGATAAATTTATAATAGAACAAAAATCTGATCATTTTAATTAGAAACCTGCACCAATATATTTTTAATTGATTAGTGTTTTATCGTATTACCTGTTTTTTCAAACATTCAAAATCAAAGAAAAGTAAGCAGTTAAAACGTAATTCAATTAAAGTCACAAGATTTTTCTTACAATAGATTTTTTTTCAACATAAATTTATCTCCAGTAAAATTCATGTTCAAAGCACAGAACACCAAACTTACAGAGTGTTCTTCAGGAAAACTATACAATGCAATCTATATTTGTATGAAAGTACACATATTCTAATGGATACAGGAATAAGTGAACGAAAACAAATGAGCGTAACTTAATACGGTCCCAAGTTTTGCGTATTAACTTGAGTTTAAGTTAAATAACATTTATATTTTGGCAAACTAAATTTTCTCTTATACTAATATAATTGCTTGCCAAAATAGACTTGTTTAATAGTTTAAATGCTAAGGCATATATGATAGGGCTAACTAGCAAAGTATATTGATAAAACTGAAAATAATAATATATATCAGCATCATAAAAAGCAATAAAAATGATTTCATCTTGTTATTTTTAATATACCTTAACTCAATACTATATATTTTTAATATACCTTAACTCAATACTATATATTTTTAATATACCTTAACTCAATACTATATATAAGTATATTAAGAACAAAAAGATGAGTTTTATTTAAAATGAATAAAGTTGAACTAAAAAATGAGTTCTAGTTTAATTAACATAATTATTATCATAACTTTTGTGAACTACAAGGATATAATTTATTTTGTATTCTACACAATATAGGTATTTGCACTCAGCCCTTTAATATCCCGCAGCATTTTTTGTTACATTTAATTCGTATTTTATCTACATTTAAACTAAATAGGTAAATAATTAATAGTCTATTATTTATTTACAAATTATATCAACGAATAACAGCTACCTAATCAACTTATAATTTATAATAATTGTTATAATGGCATCGATCATAGCCATCGAGATTTAGAGTATTTGACGCCGATTTTATATAGTGGTTGTATTAGGAAAGTCAAGAAAAACTAATGTCACTGCTTTTAAAGATAACAAGAGGAACACTTGGAAAAAATAACATGGTTCAAGATATAGACCATTGCGGTTACTATATATGGCAGTGGTAATATAAACTCAGTAATAAGTTACTTTACTGGCTCATTAATTACTAATGAAGCTAATGAAAAATCTTTTTGCGCTATGTAGAAGACATTAACCAAATAAATTGAATGTATTGAATAATGTTTTTACGCTAAATAAGTCGACATGTACGTCCAAAAATGAAAAAAAAAACACCATATTTTTTAGTAGAAGATTAGTTAGTCCTAACAAAACCACTATTTTGATGCTTCCTTAATCTTAGAATACACGTTACTATCGTTTGATTGGAACACTTTGGCTAATAAAGATGGTATATCTAATAAATCAGCACCTTGACATATTTACACAAACCAAATCATTCACCGTACGTTGTTCATATTTCAAAAACTGAATAAAATATGGCAGTACGCGCTTCAAAATCAACTCTAGATCGATTCATCGATCAATGATAAGTAATCGATTTCACAGTAAACCAATGAAAACAGTACAACATTCAGAATTAAAATTAATTTCACGAAAGAGGAAAAAAAAACATAGGTCATGTAATGGACGGTTCGTAACGCCTGGACTTTAAAAATAGCAAAATCTCAAAGCCAGATGTAGTTAAGTCACTCTTTTAACGTCAGGCGTTCATCAACAGCACAATAAAGAACAGCACAGTTCGTCTTGCACAAAGTCCATGAAATCGAAATAGGAGCAATATATCTTTACTTTTAATTAAAATCCTAGCAAATACCTAATAGCAACTATTTGATGTGCATAGTAGTTCAATGTACTGTTTTCACTGTAAACTGCGTATTTGAGTCGTTATCGTCAGTGTATGGGATAGAAGGACGGCGTGATGGCTGGCAGATGGTGACCGCAGCGAGGGAAGTTCGGAGGCACCGGCGGCAGGTCTGCCTGCGTACCGATGTGGAGGATCAGACTCATGCCTATCACTATGTGGTAGATGAAGTGGCAGTGAAACAACCAGTAGCCTGGAAGAGAGGAAAATATAGGGTTAATAATTTGTTTAATATTATTGAGGTAAAAAAAAATTGACACTGTGAATCAAATCTTCCATTTTGAATCAAATCTTTCACGTGACCATAATACTCGTAACAATAAAATCTCTAAAAAAATATTGGATAATATCTGAGAAACGATTTTTCGGACCTGGCTCCTTAAATTGTATTTGTGTGGGAAATTATTAGTTACAATTCGCGAAAAGCCATCATAGACGTAAAACGACAATTAAGTCGAAGCGAAACTATTTACTTAGATATATTTTTCCCGACTTTATCTAATAAACAAGTCAATAGTATAATTTCCAAAACTAAAAGAAAGAAAGCAAGAAAATATATTTAACTAAAAATAACCCTTACCTGGATTGTCAGCCTTTAGCCTCAGCACCACATATCCATTATTGGGCACAGCCAGCGTATCTTTCAGAGGCGGTAGATTGTACTGTCTGTGCAGCAACCCCTGTCTGTCCAAGTCTAGTGCATGCTTCAGGTTGATCTTCTTGATGTTCTTGTCTGGAGACCGACCCATGCCTATCACGTTGTAGGAGGTGCCGTGGAGGTGGAACGGGTGAGAGAGGTTTGGTGATTGAACTGTCAAGAAACATGTAACATTTGAGTAATTGAGATTAAAAGTGCAGGAGCCCAAGCGTATTTCCAATATTTTTTATACAAATAAGTTCTATAGTAAGACTTGCTATAGATTAATTTTAATTTCAAGTTGTAGGTATCTTGTTGGTTTTAAATGTCCTATATGCTTAGCCACTCATTCCAACTTAAAACTACCCAAATAAATAGGCCAAATTACAATTACTATTGAAAGACGAATCTAGGTGTCTTCAAAATTAAAACAAATTGTTTTCTCTTAGTCAGGTATATCCACATCTCAGTCTAAGTGATGTTAATCATCAGATAGAGAGTAGTCTAATATGAACCTATGGTACGTGTTAAAAGTTAATAACTCACCTTCATCAACCAACACAATCTCCACAATCGAGTTCAATGGGACATCGATCATATGCGTGCAGCGGCAGTCCACGGGACAGTTGGGTGGTCTGTTGTCTCCGTTACAGAAGAGGTCAGGGTTCAGTTCGTGCATCTGCGAGAGAGGGGGCGCTGGTGCCGCGCTGTAGGAGATCTCGTCTACTAAACTCAGCACGTGGTCGCCGCCGGGAGCAACTGGAATGGTGATAATGGTGTTTTAGAGTTATTGTTATAAAAATCTCTCTCATTTAAAGATTTCAGTTTCTGTACGGATTTGTATGTTGCTACATTGAGTAAGGTGATAGGTAGCATATGAGGAATTTGTATTATATAGGTTTGCTAGATTAGGAACAACATAAGCATACTACTTCTTCTTATCGAATGAGAGTGGCCAACTCTGGTGTCGAGAGTTTATCAAGGCCAACCTAAGGGCTTCTGACATGGCTTAACGACTGCCGTACTTGACAAATAGCTGGGACTTACAAAAAAACAGCGTAAGGCTCGCTCCACGTAAATGACACTAAGACATGTCAGTATTGTGTATTTTTGTCGATTCTTTCTTACCTATTAGCCTAAATTTCATAATAAAATATTTTTTTTAGTATCGCCATCGCTTTGATAATATACGAATTAGGTTTTTAGGATGCATTG
This sequence comes from Macaria liturata, assembly GCA_964023185.1. Taxonomy (NCBI): domain Eukaryota; kingdom Metazoa; phylum Arthropoda; class Insecta; order Lepidoptera; family Geometridae; genus Macaria; species Macaria liturata. Next base: position 3,498,089 of record OZ026812.1, on the reverse strand, counting down.
TTAGATTCTATTTTATCTAAATGTGACAAGTTTATAGTTTGTCATTATCGTGCATAACAAAATGTTGTGTTACAAGATCATGTATATTCACCTAAGAAATTTCTGTAAGTGTTCTCCGCAAACAGATCCTTAGGCTTGTAGAAGTGGAACCGGAACGGCAAGAATATTTTGACATCGGGACGTTCTTGTAAGATGGCCTTGTCTATAGGCTTGGCAGACTTCATGTTGCTGACACACACCGCGTCGTTCCTCTTCACGTTGCAGATAGCATCCAGCGGGTTCATCACCTGGAATTTGAGAGTTTGATGAACAAATGCCTCTTTGTTTGGTAAATCTGAAATAAGCAAATGGTGGTGTTGCTGTTGAAATTTAGTTTGTGTTGATTCTTAAAGTTTATAATTAGTGGATTTCAAGGACATTACCAAAACTTTTTACACATTTATTACGGAAATAATTCGTGATAAACGTGAAAAAAATTACAAGCTTATCTATTAAAGAAAAAATGACGAATTTTCGTCACTTAACACTACTTAAGTATTTCAAAATTGTGCACTAATTTAAGGAAATTTCAACAGTAACAAAATATACAAGCAAATAAATAGTCTAATAAATAAATGATTACAACCTGGGTCCGGAGTGGAGTGGGGTTCTATCAGCTACTACCCATACTGCTTGCTACTAAAAGTACATACTAAAAAAACCATGTTTTAATATATACAAATCTTACACCAATTAATTATGAAAAATTATGTACATTTTACAAAACTGTATTTTATACAAGAAAAACAGGAAAAAGATTTTTTGTTTATTTATCAGAGCATTTATAGGTAAATTACAATGCGTTTTTAGAAACTCATTGTAATAACTGGGTGAAAGTAAACCATATTGTTTTATTTTTCAAGTATTTTATTAAATGGTATAAAAATTTACACTTTTTACTAAAAAAATTACATTAATTCGTTAATTTTGCCACTATTTTTGGCAAGATGCATAAATCAATCATATAAACCATTTTTTTTGTTATGTTTGTATATTGTACACAGCTATTATATTTTGTATTTTTACTCGTACTTTTCCGTCATATTTGAGTTTTGTATTTACAGGGTCGACTAGTGATTGCTGATACATTAGGATTTACTAGGAGCAGAATGTAACTGGGTAGGTATGAGTATAACTGTAAGCATCATAGTAAGGTATATACAAAGTTGTAATTCTTCATACAAGTATGGAACCGTCTTGGTTTATAAAACCCTGGCGTCAGTGCATTCGGTATTAGATTGTTACACGTGATATTGCATGCATATTTACACTGTTTATACTATTGACACATTATTTACAATGTAAGTACATTTTGAATGATCATCATTACAAGCAACACTAGTAAAAAAACTGGTCCAATCATCTTAATCTCTAAGCAAGATACGTTCTTAAATTAAATTAAAATATATACAAATAATAAATATCCTTGGTGAAAAACATAATGGCAAGTTGTTAGTTTCAGGACAAAGTCAATTTCACGTTCAAAGAATAAACTCGAGTAAACCTATGCGAAGTAAAAATATTTGAAGAGCCTCGATAAAGACGGGCGACATAATTATTAATCTTAAAATTAATAAGAAATGTATCACCGCATATGGCATTAAACAAAAATCGATGATCAACATAGAAAACGATCGGGTATGTAACGCCGTTAAATAAAAATAACACAAACTATCAGAATCTCCCGTCGATACATTCTACAAAGTAAACACAGCGGCGGAATCGAGCACTTCGGAACCGCCGGACACATCACACAAAACAAACATAAATTTACACTTAGTTAACATTAACTTCGCTTTATAGTTTCGCACTAGGGCAGTATTCTAGGAACGGGTCAGTGGAGGGAGATGGAGGGGAGGTGGTCGCCACACGTGGGGAAGTTGGGGGGGACGGGTGGGAGGTCGGCCTGCGTGCCCACCTGCAGCACCAGGCTCATACCGATCACGATGTGGAACAGGAAGTGGCAGTGGAGCAGCCAGAAGCCAGGGTTCGTGGCTCTGAAACGGAGGATCACGTAACCGTTGTTGGGGACAGCGATGGTATCCTTCGCGGGAGGAAGGTCTCCTTGCTTCAGGTGACGCTCCAGCAGACCTCTCCTGTCCAAGTCGAGAGCGTGTTTCAAGTTAATTTTCTTGACGTTCTGGTCCGGAGATCGGCCGATACCGATCACGTTGTACGCATATCCGTGCAAGTGGAACGGATGAGATAAGTTCGCGATTTGAACTGAAAGTGGAATTAGAATGCAGCTGTAATAACCAACAATTAGAATGTAAATATAGATAGCATCTCATTTTGAAAGGGAACAACCTGTAGCTGTACCGACTACATGATTGCAGCATGCAACGTGTTCCACAATAATTACTTATTTATGATTGAGTTTTATATGTAGCTGTAGCTAGATTGGAAAACGGTACTGTGCTATTTAGTATGCACGATGACGTGTCCTATTCATAAGTTAATGTGAGTTTGTAATCAACATACCTTCGTCTACAAGAACGATTTCGACTACAGCGTTAAGAGGAATGTCGACTTTGTGTGTACACATGCAGTTTTGTCCGCAGTTGGCCGGTCTGTTGTCTCCGTTACAGAACTGCTCAGGGTTGATATCGTCGTACTGACTGAGTAAAGGCGCGGGCGGAGACATGTATGAAATCTCGTCTATCAAACTGATCACGTGGTCACCTCCAGGAGCCACTGCGGAGGGAAGAGCAGATTGTAACATTCATGCAGTCGGAAATAAAACAATGATAGTTGATGGTTGTTGCATATGCAATGGGAAATAAGTGAAAGTAATGGCGCTGCAATATAAGAAAAGTTCTCAGAGGAAACTGAATTTAAAATACACTAGTGGAAGCCCGCGGCTTCGCTCGCATTATTTTGAGTCAAAAGGTTTCAAATGAACATAACTTTTTTATTTACGAATCGATTGAAATGAAATAAACAGTAATTGTTAAGTTAAAAATGCACCAAAATGTTAGTGAAAACCGTAGACAAATCGGTTCAGCCGTTTTCGAGTCTATAACGAACAAACATACCGACAGACACACAGACAAACAGTTTTTTTTTAAACATGATTTTTGTTTTCTATTGCATCAATGAAGACCCCTCAACTATTTTTTTTCAATTATCTTCACACCGACCTGTTACAGATTTATTATATGTGTAGAAATAGCAGACAGAATGAAAAAGTTGTTTAATTCGCGCTATATGATTCTTATTATATTTCCCAGTACATAGTTAAAAAAAGTAACTATATCTTACCCAAGTATCTGTTGTAGGTGTTAGGCTGGAATAGCATCTCAGGTCTGTACACAAAGAATCTGAACGGCAAGAAGATTTTAACATCGGGTCTCTCTTGCAGGATGGCTGGGTCGATGTGCTTGGCGTTCTTCAGCTGACTCACACAGATGGCGTCGTTCCTTGAAACGTTACACCTCGCGTCCAACGGGTTCATCACCTGGATAGTTAGTGGGAGAAAGGATCGTGCAATTACTAAAATACGTGCTTTACATTATCTACTACATTAACAAACTACACTCACTTAACCAGTTATTCGAACTTATGATTATCGTAACCACTAGGAAATTAACTGTGTAAACTAATCCACTACAAAATAAACTACTGGGCGAGGTATTGAGATATTTACAAACCGGTCACTACCGATGTAGGTGACTGTACATGGTCTAATTCTTCAACACCTATAATTTGATATTTTTCAGCTTAATTTATACGAAAATGCGTAATACGTTTCATATCGGCGGCCGAGCCTGGTATTAAAGTTTGAGCAATGGCGCTGGCAGGTTGACAGTCCAGCAGGCTTTAATCGAGGCTGTCTTGTGGCGGAATTCAATGTGCAATTTCCGCTATATAATAAGCGCAGGTACCCTTATGACGCGAGCATAAGTCGCTACCAGGTAAATGCAATGTTTCGTTTATTTACACTAAATCATGTTCAATTTACTCTACGTGTATGTTGTTTTGTACATGGGTGTTTGTTGCGTATACTCACGACTCCTTGCGGGATTCCGACGTCGTACGTTGGAGGCGGAGATGAGGGCTGGTAAGGTCCTCTGGCATACCTCAGGATGCCCAGCTGTTGCGCTCGCTTGATACCACACTCTCCCAGACCTCGCACTTGGATCCAGTACGCGCCGGGAATGTTGTTCGCTTCGATTACAAAGTCGTATCGTTCACCTGAAACATCACAAGCGAAACATTAAATCCGACGAGACCGACATTCTTTCCGCCGCAACCTTCATTACCTCTAGAAAATTAATAATTAATAATGATTGAAAGAGGAAACCCTGACGTTATCCAACCGAGCACGCTTCAGTGGGTGCACTACTTTGCTGAATACACTATTACGACATAGGTAAAGGCGTGTCTTTGGTTAGGCTTACGTTCGATTATCAACAGTTGAATAATACCAATTTTTTGCACGAATAATTACAAAAAAGAGAATACAGTTATCAGCATCAGCGAGCGAAGACAATGAAATTGCGGATTCAATTACGTGGCCGTTGCACGATGCAAGGTAATCGGTGCTGGAAAGTGAAGTAAGTAGCTATAATATTGTGAAACGGGCGATTTTATCGTTTCCTAGTGTTTTCCTTACCTGAGAACGAGATGATGGTGTTTACTTGCACGGGCTGGACGGGCTCTCCATCGGTGGCAATTACTGTCAAGTTGTGGCCTTCGATGGTGAGTTGCGCGGGACACACGGACGCGAAGGCATTGATCATTCTGAATCGGTAGCGTCTGCCGGGAGTGATCGTGAATACTTCAAGTGGAGTGTTGGTCATGAATCCTGTGTTGGGGTCTCTGAACTGTCCCTTTCCGTTGATGAGTACCGACTCGGGATCTTGACCAGTGTTGACGGCCAGTCTTCCAGGGTATCTCTCAGCAGCGTCTTCGTGGAGCCAGTCACTCATGAGCATGACGTGGGTGGTCAAATCGTAATCGTATAAGTGGCTGTTAGGATCCTTGGAAGGAGGCTGTCTGACCACGATGCTGCCGTACAGACCATCCAGTTTCTGCAGACCGGTGTGAGCGTGCCAGAAGTGGGTGCCGGCGTTTCCTTGCCATTGGTACCTGAAATCATGTGAAGAATAAACATGAAAATATGATCATAATAACAATCAGTGGATAGCAGTAGCAGACTTAATAAACAAAAGACACCTTTAGAAGTAAGTCATAGAAGAAATGATAATTATTTCTAAGTTTTTGGGGCCTACCTGAACGTATTTCCTTGCTGGATAGGACACTGCGTCACAAACGGTACTCCATCGTAGTACTGAGATCCTCGTTGCCAGATTCCGTGCCAGTGGATGGTGACTTCCATACCCTCCATATGGTTCTCTACATCGATGACCACCTTGTCGTTCTCGCAGACCTGGATGGAAGGTCCGGGCAACATTCTGTTGGCGGTGAGGATTCCCCTCTCGACTCCATCGGCCAACACGCACTGGCAGTGAGACCACACCACGTTGGTGGCGTTGGGTGTGCATACTTGACACGCTCTGAAATTAATGAAGAAGAATTTTAATTGCTTAAAGCAAGAGTCAGCGATGAGATACCTTCGAGGAGTTTTTGACAGACCCTAATAATATTAGTTACACTGAGTTAAAAAGCGCAGTGAAACGCAATGATTGGCTGGATCATAGTTTACGATTACACTATCCATTACTTATTATTTATTATTCAGCCACAAAATTGAATGCAAAATAGCAATGTAATCTTCTACAGATCGAGATTTAATAGCGACAAATTACTGTAACGGAGACAGCTAGACATCAATAAATTAAATTGCAGGCAAATAAATCAAATAATAAAGAAGCAGTTAGGTAGACTACAAAGCAGTGACATAAGCAGTAGGTAAGCTGGAAAGTAAATCTATTTCCTTATCACAATGTCGCTCGATTACAGCACGGTTTCCTCAGGCAATACGTTAGAAACACCGTTTGTTTGCATAAGCTCTGTCGTCACCTATCAATTACGTGCCGACGGAATTTGGATCACCTGGCGTTTACTTGAGTACGGCATTGAAACCGCTGCAGTCAGAACTTCATGTGAAACAAAGCGTGAAATGTGCGAAATAAAAAGTCGGTCTCTGGGTCGATTCTTGCCACGTTTTTACGTGCGCGCCACATTTTTTTCGGATGCTATCACCGGTCGTGCAGATGATGCCCGATTACAACACACTGGTAAGGTTACGCAAACTTTACTTTAAGCATTTTACTAATCTACGATTAAATCGCTAATTGTAAAGAAAAACACCTAATCTGCTAAAATGATCGTAGTTGCACTAAACAGCCGCTTCCGGCTGCGGACGCCCACTGAACGGTTATTAATTTCTTGTTGGGTGGAAACCTTATTGTTCGCGTTGTGAAAGACGATTAGACCACCTTGTGCGCAATGTCACTTGCTGAATCGTAATAAGTGGGTAATTAGCTAGCGTGCCTATGGTTTTGTTGCCTTCAAATTGCAAAAAAGAGCATGTACATTGTTACGTGCCAATTAAAAGTCGCTTAAAGTTTTACTGAGTAATTGGTGTACTTACGCTCCCAAGACAGTGTACAGCTCAAGAGTGAAGTGGTAGTAACAGATCCTTGGCGGTTCGTTCTCACGGCAAGCTCTTGCGCACTCATCAGGAGCGGATAGAGCTGGGTTTCTCCTGAGCTCGGCGGTAGCACTGCTCGTGAAGTCCAAGTGTTTCAGAGTGGTTCTACCATTGACCTGTCTGGCCAAGGCTGGTAGAGGGTTGTTTCTGACTCCACCGCTCAGCGGACCGCTGCCGCTGGACGCGAATGGGTTCGACGAGGGCCCACTCGTGCTCGGGATCCCACCGAAAGTTCCAAACGGATCACTGTCACTGGGGTGCGTCTGAACTAGCCCATGTGTGGACGAGAACACACTACTGCTCCCAGACTCCCTGAAGGGGGTGGCTGTGCCTGCCTGCCACCATGACGCCGATGTCGACTGGTCGTCAGCTGTGCTGATGGCTTCTGTGAATAAAAACAACAAACAATTAAATTACGAGCCCAGGGCTGTAACAATGAGGCTGTCGCGGAGGTCGTCCCGCTCTACGAATATTTGGAACCGAGTTTTTGTGACCAAATTGTCTAAATTGCACAATAAACGTCTATAAAAGTGTACAAAGTAGCCGATCGGTTCTCAAGGATACCTTGAAATGTTCGATAATGGGCTATTCTCACGTTCCACATTTGAACGGGACCATGAGATTCAATTCGCCATCAATTGTGATATGTATTGAGTTAGCAACCAACAGGTGCAATACGGTTTTGAGGTAATATAGATCATGATGCATAGCCACAGAGCTAGTAGTGTTGCATTAGATCTGTGAATGCGATTATAGATTTTATGGCAGTCCGGTGCGGAATGTAAATCGTGAAGGTATTATAAGACAATGTGCAGCTCGCATTTATTAGATAAGTCGGTCGTTTGGATCTTGACAGCGACAGGTGCGTTAATGTAAATCCAGCGTGGGCCAGATCTAATGGTTACTGTTATGTTGGCACGGTAATGTCGCAACCGCCAGAAGGGACTCTAGCCTTACGTCCTTAAATTAAAGGACTTTTACTTCCTTGTACCAGTTTTCTAGACTTAATTGAACAATATGCAGTCAGATAAGATTGGCAGTTTCGACAATGTCATAAATATAGCGCATAAATAAATTGTTACACTAATAAGTTTAATAGGTACACATTTTTGATAATAATATCGTTGCGTTTTTTGCGTGCTTTTAATTCCGTTTCGTTGAGCCTTGAACCGACTTTGTCTTTCATTTCCTTATTGGTAAACTACTCGGCGAGCGTGGCGGTGTGCTATTTTAATCCAGACAAAACACTTAGTATTTCTTAATTTTTATTTCATACTTTGCAATAATATGTTGTGTGTCTTGGATTTTTTTCCGATAGCAAGCTTACACTTTTTTTTAACTTGTACGGGTTTGCATTTGGCCATAGTTTGCCTGATAGCAAGCAAAGGCCTAAAATGGAGCGTACCTACTTACCCGATAAGAACCGAGAGTGAATCGGTTCTCGGTGCAAGTGCGGAAGTTTTATCCTATCGACGTCGAATAGTTTAATTCGATAACTTTATCTATATTTTGCAAGTGCCGAAGTATGTTTAGAGGTAGACAGTGTTGCCAATGAAAATTTTTAGGCGGCCGTGTATATTAGGTAAAAAAGCCGTGTTTATATGGAAAAAGATCATCGGTGGGCCGTGTCATTGCTTAAAAAAATAACGATTAATTAATGATAATTAAACGTTTTTAACATTAAAAACCTTAAAAAAGTCTCTCATTCGTCACAACTTTCACAGTCCATTTTGTGATAAAAACTGTGAAATGACACACTCAATACTCAAAGAATAAATGAATACATAAATTAGGGCAATAGATTCCGTGTTTAAATTTATTATTTCGCCTGCTCTAGGAGTAATAGTGTTCTGTGAGCTAGCTAACTAATCATTTGTATCACTCATCCACGAGTAGATAAATTGATCGATAAGCCTCGGTAAGCTTTAGTACAGATAATAAAAAAAGATTGGAGTCGTTCACTCTGGTAAATTAATATTTCAAATTGATTTGATAAGTCCATGTCAAAAACACGAAAATGCTTATATCAATGTCAAATATTTTTCCACTACACTGGCAAAATTGCGGCAATACCGCAGAAGCCATTTAGATAGTTGGAATTTGAACAAAATTGCTCAAATTCTTGTCTTATAATTCTTTCACGATCTTTAGACAGAGTTTATCAGTATAAAAAGACGGAACCTCCGAGGTAAGTAAAATAAAACTAAACTATTATTATTATCTTCTTCCTCCTTTAGAGCCAACGCAATCACAAAATCCATTATTTATTAAATGAGTAAACAGCAAGAATGTTTATTATCTAAGGAAACCAAACATTGTAGTTATCGACGCCTATCGTCGTCAATTTGAAACCTGATAAAATTAACCGATTTAAACAACTTCAAATGTCAGTGTATCGATTTCTTTCGGTCTTTGACGGTAAATTTATCATAGTTACCGAACCATAGACAAGGTGTAGATAAGAAAAGACAGCGTCGATAATATTCGTCAAAATCGAGTATTACCGAATTTAACGACACGATAAAACTTTCGCACTCTTATTCGCTTTGAAGATCGTTGGATTATAGTTCGTGGGAAACAGGGAGTCAGGCAGGGAGTTCCACAACCTTGCGGTACGAACAATAAAGGTTGAAGCGTACATTACATTTGTTACATTTTATCCAGTTTGTGGTTGAATGAAGGCTATTTTAATTTATTATGTATTATGTATAATGCAATATATCACATATAGGTAAATAACTCATAATTCAGTTTACAACTCAGTCATTACTTGCATAAATATGCCACCAAATCTGATTTACGACCGGAATGGGTCTCGACCGTAGTTTATTATCTATTTATTCACTATATTTAACGCGGAGTGCTATGTGAAATCGCATTTCATAAAAATCAAATAAAATAGAAGTATATAAGATAGAGCTAAATTTTTTTCAGTTTATATAATTTTGATTTAGTGTTAAGACAACAAAAAACGCCAAAACACGATTACGTATACTTCGCTCGATAGTTTTATTTTTTACTATATTTTTCACCTTTTTTTCCAAAAGTAGTACAGAAATTTAAACCAATTTAATTATATCTAAAAGATAATGTTATTATTTAGAGGAGTAAAAAGCCATAAATAGAATATTCTGAATTGCTGATTTTATATATTATAAACGTATACTTAAGTTTTATTCCGTATTAATATTATTTCTACCTACGAGATGATTGATATAAAACAAACATGCAGTTAACAAGCTTGTAACAAGTCAATATGTGGCCATTTCAAAAGACTTGCGAACAAACTAATTTAAAGTTTCCCAAACGACTTGCGTTAAATCAACCCAACACCTACATCGTTGATAAATAGGTAATAAGCATAAGCAATGTGCAAAAGCTTTCGGAAATCATAATTAGCTACATCTATAGGTACATTAATTTCCACATAATTTGCAAGACATGCTGTTGGCGGTGATTGATTTAAGTTGGTAAGATAGGGTTTACTTAGTTGCAAGCGCCCTGGTCAATTTATTTGGAACAAGAATGGTAATTAGATTTTATTGCAAAGAACTGGTGAAATACGACTTAGATAAATATCCCAAAGAAACAAAAATCATTAAGGTTCCAAAATAATATATTATCTGTTTGTATTGGCTGTTTAATTTTGGACATTTGATTTATTATTATGATTAATTAAGTCAATAGAAATAATTTTACGAGTATGATTTTCAGACTTTTCGTCGCGTCTTACTACTACTTACAAAATATCATGAAAATTAATGAAATACAACGTTAATTATCCAAAAATCATTGCGGTCTGTCCTTACATGCGCCTACGAGAATACAAGCCTATTCTTAAAGAAACATTTAAATTGTTTAAACTAAGGTCAGTATGAATATGCTTTACTGAATACGTGAAACATATTTCATGTTCAATAGACAATAGCGCTTAGAACAATGATGTTCAAGCGATCATCAATAATAATGTTCATATTGTGATCATCATATTCGTGTTATTTGTGTGATGAACTTTTGAATGTTATTGAAGATATAGCTCAAGGCCAATTCGAGTTTCTCTTGTAAGGGGTATTTTTCATGGTAAGATTCAATAAAATAGAAATTCAATAAGTTACTATTACAATTGAAAATCTCTCAATTAATATATCTTATAGGACTCTAACATACAAATATCATCCTTTAGTGCCATACGTATAACAATTTTTAATTATAACTTTAACGTATAGTCATACACTGAAACACTTTTTTCTTCACATATCAAGTGACACGTAACCACGAATTAAAGATCTTATATATTTATCGAAGCGTAAAACCGTCAATACGAGTAGATGGAGTTAAATTCAAGCTTCTATCTGTCATGTCAGACAAAAGGCGGAACACATAAAAGATAATAATAAAATGGAATAGCATTCCAGTTTACGTTTCCGCTTAATTTGCTATGAGCAATTAAAACGGATATACAGTTCTTGCATAATGACTTACGTTTCAGTCTAGACTGAGTTGATAGCTTAAAATATTAAAATCTAGAAAACTGTCAATTACTTTTAATTAAATCTCTATAAAGTATAAAGCAAAGTCGCTTTCTGTGTCTCTTTAAAACGGCTGAACGGATTTTGATGCAGTTTTTTTGCAGTAGAGTGATTCAAAAGAAAGGTGTTTATGGATAATAACATGCTTATTATATTTCGACGACGTTACATGTTCGAGATTTCTTTATTAACTATGTAGTCTCACTTCTGTATGTACTAGGCGTCACACTTTTTATAGCTGTGAAAATAAAAACACAAAAAAAAACTTTTGAACAAATGTCACTGTCAATGTCGCGCCTGTAGCGCCGTCCTCCTGTCAAACCTCATTCTTTTCTTGTGTGCGGGCGTCGCAACATCATAAATTTCGTTGAATTTTACTATTTGAATTTTTCGTGGAAAAAGTGTTTATTTCATGTGTTCAAGTGGTAAATTAGGAAAAGGAGCATCGGAATTTTAAAATAACGTCGAAAATTCGACGTTTGGTACAAAAACTAAGCAATTCATCAACCAGCTCAAAGGATAAAGGTTAGTGCAACTACTAACTTACCAAAGCTATCTTACTGCATTTATTCATCATCGATTTTAATTTTCTTGGTATAATCTTATATATTTTATAAAACTATACCGAATAGATCGTATTTTTTTTTTCAACAAAAGATATACCTAACAATCTTTTTTTTTTTAAATACCCAAATTATTGTCATGTAGATCGGAAACATGACTTTTCTAGCAATGTTTCTGTAACGATCTTTTTTCGATGTACCGACATATTTGTTGTTTTTGTTACAAATACAATACAACAAAATATGAATTTATTTATGTATTACCATTTTCTTACATACATTGTTCTACAGTTTATTCAATGTAAAAAGAACTGGATTTTCTAACCTATAACGGTTATTTTGTTTGTGATTCATATTTATTTGAGCACGGTTGATAACAAACTAGTTTAGTGGCATAACGTGATTATGTACAAAGACTTTAAAAGTGTACTGCTTCATAGCAAATTAGCAAATGTTCAGTTTAGTGGAATACAATACCAACATACAATAAATGTATATATTGGGCGTTGAATAAAGCACGATTGATAAAGAGTTAGTCTAGTGGCGTAACGCGATTACTTACAATGACGAAAGTGTTACTACTTTATATCAAATAAACAATTATTCAATTGAGTGGCATACATTACCTATATTCAATGTACATTGAGGCGTTATACTCCGTGACATTAGAGCGCGGTTAGTAACGAATTAGTCTAGTGGCGTAACGTGATTAGGTACAATGACTTTATATAGCAAAGTAACAATCAATAAATTTAGTGGCATTATGTATTAGATTTTTCTATACTATCTTAAAAGTGACAATTGTGTGCATTCTAGTGGAAAACAGAGAAAGTCTCGTTAAAGTTACTCTTAACAGTCAAGTCAAGTGCGTTCTAAGTGTAACGACATGTCCGTTTAAGTGATATTTATTTGTTGACAGTAGGTAATAGATGCGTAATAGAGACTACTACATGACTTGTATATGCAACAAAAAGTATAAATTACAATATGTAGGTATGTGTATTTTATCGTATACGTGTAGCTACAAAATGTATATCGTTTTTTTAGTTGTTTTATGTGACTATTTTGAAGTTATGAAATAAAACTTTTTATTTTTAATGATTAAAAACCGATAATGAAACATATGCATTAAATGCCTACTGTAATGCTGAAAAAATACTAATTATAAACAGTCTTACGGCTACCACGAGGTCAGAGGATTCACATGTTATTGTACATTATTTACGTCAAATAAACGATTTTGTATTTTGTATTTGTATTTGTATCCATCATAGTATACTTATTTAGTTCATATACACAGAACACAACTGTAGATTTAACATCTACATATTTGTATCACAGAAAGTAAAATTAGTGCATGTATGTAGGTTATATAAACCTATATTGCTATTTTATTTATTTACTTACATTATCAAAACGAACACTAAAAAGGTGAAATTATTTAGCGATCAGATGAATAAACAAGTAAACTGTGCAAGCAATGTGTATAGTCTATCAATGTTTCTGACATCCATTGTCGAAAGAAGTACAGACGAAACAAAAAAAGAAAATTAGTGCATTGAGTGCGCCATCATATAAACGCATCAAAGCACAAAGTTGCAAACGTATTACAAATCTTATTGGCTATTCTGAGCAAATTCATATCAATTCCAATCAGATTAACATTACATCGCTGGCGAGGTATTTCTTACATAATTTTCGCTTGTTTTCTAGTCTAGGCGTCATAACGTCTGGATCTTGATACTGTACACAGATAATTTATGTGAGCGAGTAATCGCAGGGCTTACGCATTCAGATCATGCAATATTGAGCTAAAATGTTGTTGAATGCGGCTTGAAGGAGGTAATTTTAGTGCCAGTGTACAATGAGATACAATATTTACTGGATGACACGTTAAATTGTTGGTGTTAGTAGTATTTCATAATACGGCAGTCGTTAAGCCATATCAGAGGCCCCTAGAGTGGTTTGAAAACTTTAAATCCATATTTGACCACTCTTACACGAGCTTATACTGACGAAGCTCGCACATTAAAACAGAGGTATATGCCCAGCAGTGGGATAGAGAAGGCTGTGAATGATGATGATGATGATAATATTATTTACTGGTAAGTTTACCAGCTACCTTCCGACCATGGTGATGTCTAAAGTATAAAGCTACTGATTACCTGGCAAAGTTTGTGACAGACTAAAAACTGTTCGATGGTTACTCAAAGAGACGACATTCCTCTTTAACAATACACATGCCTGTTTATATATATATAATATATAGAAAAAGGATACAATATGTGATTGATATGTGACTAAAATTAAAATGATTTTGGTTCCCTAACAAACGAGAATGTAAGTCTGGAAGAGAAACCCAGAGAAGTGTTTTCAATTACGGTGTGCTGGTGGTTTTCTGGTTGTATTCCCTGCAGAAGTCCCAGATCCTCCAGAGCAAAGCACAAGGGATGGGTTAGAGGGGGTTTTAGTAAGAATCTCACATACCCTGACCATATTCCCCCTGGCATAAAAAAAAAAAAAAAAAAAAACAAACGAGAATCTTGTCACTTTTTGGCTATTAAGGTTTTTGACCAATATCTATTATCACTATCACTAAGTTATCTGAAGCGACACTGTGGTAGAAGAAGGGGCATACCTGTGCTGAAATGGAGGTTTTATTAGTGTCACGGTGTGATTAACTACATATCGAAAATAGGCATTTATCTCGTTGAGTAATTAATGGAAAGCCCTGTTGTTATTAATTTATCGAAATGCCTGATAAATTGGTATGAAGTGACAGTTTTAGTTCACCAGTGCCTTTGATAAATTTCCTTGATTCTGTCATACTTGGGAGGTATAGAACTAGTTACAAAGTAAAATCTAATTTATATCAGTGAGTAAAGGAGTTATGTTGTGTCAATTAGTTATTTTAATATCCGTTATTTCTATGGCTATACATTGTTTTAAAAACTAGCAAACTTTTTAAGTCATGCTGTAACAAACATTCCTTGAACTAACTAAGAATTTGTATATATTTGAGCATGTGAAGGGATTTGTGTGTAAAGTAATAGATATAAAGGCTTTTATTTATATTTAACTAGTGGGTGCTCGCGGTTTCGCTCGCATTAAGAAGTAAAACTTGTGTCCCCTATTTCACCCCTTTAAAAGTGGCATTTCAAAAAATCCTTTCTTATCGGATGCCTACGTCATAACACCTACCTTCATTCCAAATTTCAGCCCAATCCGTCCAGTGGTTTGGGCTGTGCGATGATAGATCACCATATCAGTCAGTCAGTCAGTCAATCAGTCAGTCACTTTGGAGTTTTATATATTTAGATTACTAAGAAATTACTTATTCTAGTTTTAAAATTTCAAACAGAAGCGAAGCTTATCTATCCATCGTCTAATTGGCGTGTAATTATTTCACCGCGAAACAATTCCTTCATATCTCAATTATTAACTCACAGTTAACATATCCCAATTATTAAGTTATTCTCGAAAGTTGCTCGCGGGCCTACTGTATTACGTAACGGAATACGCTTTGAATGCGCAAAATAAATAAAACTAATCCGAACAATATAACCCATAGCCGAGAGAAAGTTTTTAATAAAGATATTAAATTAGTTTCCGCTTGTAATGGTGAAGTAAAAGATTATGATTAGAATCAAAGATACCTGTATCGCAACTTGTTTATAGTAATGAAAGCGTTAATGCTGTTTACGATGGGTAGCTAGAGATAAAGTCCTCAAGTTTAGCGGTGAATTTCAAATTTTCTACTCATCTTATAGCAAAAATTATGTATAAATAAATAAATATATAAAATAAATAAATATATAAAACAAAACTGACTGGCCTGTTAGCTTAGTTGGTAGTGGCTCTGCCTTCTAATCTAGGGGTTGCGGGTTCGATTCCCACCTGACACAAGTATTTATGCATTTTAAAAAATGTTTAATTTCTTGTGTTGAGTCTGGTTGTTTGTATGTATAATAAGTATGTATTTACAAAAGAAAAGTATATAAGTATTATATCCGTTATCTAGTACCCACGACACAAGCGTTTGCTTAGTGTGGGGCTAGATGGCGTTGTGTGCAATGTCCCAAAAAATATTTATTTTATTTTTAAAACACTATTACTTCCAAATCTAGATACTACTGAGATTTTATGTACTTATAAAACAAAACACTTCTAGATCTTGATACTACTGAGATTTGTTAAGCAGATATCTGACAGTGAGGTATCTGATTATCTTATTTTATAAGGCACTACCTGAATAATTCTTGGGCAAATAGGTTTTTTTTACCTATAGGGATAGGTTTACGTTTGACTACAGCCTGCCTGATATTAAGCAGTGCTGCAGCCTAGAGTGTAACACAATTACCGAGAAGTAAGTTATGTAGTATGAAGTAGTAGAATGCCTCAACATGTTCTTCAGGCTGTGAAAATAAATACGACATAAGACTGCTCCCAGACTTTTATAAAAAGTTTAGCGATAAATAATTATTAATGGTGTCTTTAATTAGCACAGTGATTCCATAAACTTCGTTAATGAGCCATTATAATCATTCACACGTTTAATCAATCTGTTATTTCAAACTATATAATTAATAATTTAATATCGTGATTTGTGGTGTGATTTTTGTACTATACAAATTAATAAATTGAGATATTGAAAGACACTAACAAATATGCTTCATTTCGCGTGCTATAAGTTTGGTGTTAAAAAAAACTCTCACACGTAAATCAAAAAGTAAATAATAATGTGTACTTGCATAAAAACAACAAGGAGGATATTTTTTTTGTGTTTTTTTTTTTACAGATTTCCTTTCGTTTTATTGGTTGTTATTGGTTCTTTCGTTAGAAATTTAATAAATGTAACAATACAATAAGCTAATAATATCTGCAATAGTTATTTTATACCCTAACATCCACTCTCTGTATTTTTTTAGTCAATTACTTTTAAGTACTAAATTGTATACTACCTACAAAGGCATCTCAGTGTGGGCGACGGCTCCACTGATGCCTTAAAAATACCGGGCGTAAGGCCCGAGAATCTGTACAGACAATAAGCTAATAAAGTACGATTTGAATTATTTGATCTACATGAGCTTGTTTGGCAAAATAAGGCCCAGTAAGTGATCGTTATTCCGATTATTGTAATTTATGCACGTGCTCACCAGCCGTCCTATCAGAGCATCACTTTCACTCTACATTTACTATACACACAGTAACAGAGACTAGAGTTTTATTTATTTAATTTTAATAAATTACTCTGAACAAATTAAACACTGTAGGTCTGAATACCTACTCGTTAATATGCTTACTTATTTTATCATAATTTAAGTGATCTAGATTTCATTTTAGGCCAAATTAAATCCTTACTAAGACATACAAATTACAATTTTATAACATTGTGTACGGCATGTGTTTATTACACGAAAAATACGATCCCATCCATGTTTATAATTTTTTAGGGTTGAATGTCTGAACATTGAAGATAATTAAAAAAATGATTATAATAGAGATATGTACTTCGAATTGATAGCAGGCGTTCCATAATTTTTTAAGAAATTTTGTCTGTATTTAATCGCACACCACGCTAAATCGGCATCATGATTTTTAGTTTGTAGGTAGTATGAGGTCTTAAAAGTGTCATAGGCTACTTTTTATCCTGAAATAATGTGAGCGAAGCCGCGGGCGTCCACTAGCAGAACCAATATTTCAAGTTCATAAACTGACATGTTACTATATTGTACGAAATGTATGTATATAGCTGCTTAGCAGCTTGCTTCAATTACATAAGGAGCATAAGCTATTAATGCATTTATGATCATTACACCTTCTCATGCGTAGGCGGATATGCAAAAAGCGGAAATGCTTAAATTCCACTAAAATGTACATACATATATGAATGTGGCAATATCGGAAGCATGCAAGCACTTTTGTACCGATTGATATGTTGTTAGGTAAATTAGTTTTCATGAAAAGTGTGAAAATTAAAGTGTTGTGTGTAAGGAGATAATATAAATTAAAAGAAAACATATTCACAGAATGCTTAAAGCTGGAGAACGGAGAAACAGAGCTCATACACTATTTTGATTGCACTGAAAAATATAAACGCATGAGTGAAATGAGATAGGAATGTTTTTTCTATTTTATTAAACCAGATTTGTAATTATTAATTATATTTTCGAGTACCTATGATTTTTCTTCTAACTGTACCGATCCAACGAATAAAAGAGTTCAACGCGTTCTAATACTCGAACTACGACAATATATTATTATAATATATATAATAAAAAAAATAAAAAGCCTTCATTTGCCATGACATGATGTTAAACAGTTAAAAATAATACGAGTATATATTCACTAAATTTATAAGATTTTTCCTTCAACTGTAATAATATTGAGTTTCGTGTGTGACGTCAGGGCACTCAGAGATGAGTGAAGGCCTCCTCCATGCCTCATCAATGTGTCTCGTTTCAGTACTGCTTGACTCCATGCTATGAAATATTTTGAATTTTAATTCTCTGTGATTTTTTGATTATATAATATATATTATCACATACAAAATCAGCTAATTCAATATGAAAAAAGCCAAAATTAGCTTTCATTAAAGATATTCATATATACTACATTTTTATTTCCAAGTTAAATAACATTCATACGACACACCCAACCACATTAATGCGTAAATATTTTATCTGATTACGATCTCTGTAAGTAGGCGAAGTGAGCACATAAAGAAACTTCATAATAAAGAAAACGTTAAAACAGACAAAGCAATGTCAAAACTATTCCACGCTCCGTGGCCATGCATTACTAGACCAAAACGCGTGAAAATACTCGAAGGTGAGTGATATAATAGGTAATTCATGGATACCCGCCATTATCTTAATAGGTATATTCATTAAGTCAAAATTCGGGCTAGCTTTGCGTTTCCGATTGTATAATTTTATAACAGCTCCGTTTTGTAATCACTATCCTTGCTCATGTAATAAAATGCAAATCGAGTGCCGACTTTGTAATCATCTAATGACGAATGTGCTAGTTTTTGTTTTCTAGTAAAATTACTAAATGTGTAGACTTGTATATGTTAGTTTTGACTTTATGTGAGAGCTATGTATTTAAGAATAAATATATGAATAAATAAGTTTCAACATGGCATAAAAACAGTACTACAAAATGTAATTCAAACATTATTTTAGAAACAAGTCCTTATGTAACAAAACTATTTATTCCAGACATTGCAGCTTGTTTTGTTAACGATTTTAACGATTCGAACAAATTAAAACGCATCGGAAAACAACAAAATAATGCAATAAATTTTATAAATGTTGAAACTGCTTTAGTCTTTAATATTTATTAAAATAATTAGTTAATCCATGTTGAAACCTGGTTTAAAAAAATAAGTACTAACTTAAATCTTGCAGTAATTTAAAATAATACCGAGTCATGTAATGCAAGTGAATGTACTTGTTAGTTGGGTGCGATTTCTGCAATTTGCGTAGAATTTGCATAATTAGTTGTTTGATTCCAAGTCCTTATTGAGCATTCTCTCACGGAGCAATCACAGCGGTGGAAGGATTGTGGCTGAGAAATAACTTGAAACTTGACTTAGAAATAACTTTGGAATAGGTGTCTGTGTAAGTGGATTTGTTTGTTGCTGAAATTAACTCAGCACTGATGGTTTTTTTAGATCTCTCCTGAGTCGTATTTCCTCATGACGGAAGGTAGTGACTCCCCTGGTAGAATTAATTCGTTAGGGGAGTTCTTTTAGGCAGATACATTGTGGTGGGCACCCGTCCTTACACGAACTTTTTGTCAGATAGAAATACATAATTTTATGTATCAAATAGTATATGATTGAATTTTTTTGCAGCTATTTAGAGAATAACAAATAAATTTATTGATTGTTATGTAAATAAAATTTTGTAGTTATAGTAAGCATGTGCAGTCACCTGCGGTAATTACTTTCTTACCAATGTTATTTCTACTACGTAAGTCTTCAAGTGGACGCTTTTAGATTGACCAATAGCTTACCTGAAACAAAACAATTATACATAAATATCTCAGTAAATGGTTAAAAAAAACTATAGACACGTGTATGTATAAAGACCTCTGAAATAGTCTAAGCTATCTTATGCTGAGTTTACCTATAATAATATAATGGAACACGTTAGCTGAAAGAAGGATTTAAGCGTCATCAGATAACAAAGCTCACAATTCTTAACCTCTTTTACTACCTTTCATTTATAAAAATATATTACCAAAAATTTATTTTTTATTTTTTTTGTCTCAAAATTTAAAATCGAGCCTTCTAAATAACACGCTACATACATGCAAATTTGACTCAGTACTTCATCAACCTCCAACACGCCGCAGTCATCGCATAGCCCAAACTAACGACCCGCCGACAGCCTTATAAGCTATTAACTTGGCACAAAAAGATAAAAATATCGCAACGTACGTGTGTAATAGATGTTTAATTTGCCGTACAATGTGTAACGCCCGTTTTACTGTGGTCACGGGTTGCACTGTCTACAGTGTCTACTTGCTACTACTGCTTACTGTTTACACTTACACTTAGAGTAATATGGTAGCTATTTTACTCTTTGAATTGAATTGAGTTGTGATATTTTATAATGAGCTATAAGCAAGCCAATTGTGAGTTTCATTACACATTTATGAAATATAATTACTAAATCGTCAACTGAGATGTTTTCACCGAAATATAGCATTGCGATTTTTATTTTTATTTTACTGGCAAATCATTTGTTACGAAGTGTTTCTATTTTCTAATTAATTGACTTCAAAAAAGGAGGTTTTCAAGTTTTTTTTATTACTTTAAGAATATATTTATCAAGTTATTTTTTATTTGTCAAATTTGACTGAGCAATTTGTTTAAAATGTTAGGTCAAATATTATAGAAAAAACTTATGAGCACTTACATATCCATTATTATTCATAACGGAGTACATGGAGTGGCGTAGCCTGTTCAAACTAGTCAAGGTGACGAAAGCTTGTTAGGAACTATGTTTACAACTCTAAATTAACTACCGCGTCCCGATAGAACGTTACATGCAAATATTCCAAGGCGTCAAAAAAACCACGTGAAATTATTATAATTATTTTGTTCAAAACAATTCAAAGAAGGTCGCCCACTTTTGGGGGCAAAAAGTGTTGCTATTACGAAACTGGATCGTTGCCTCAACCTTAATTTGACTAGCATTCATTATTTTTATACTCAATTATTCAAGATCAAGAATAAAATATTACCATATTTAAATTGTTGCAGTATTTAAATAAGGTTATTCTTGTATGGTCAGGGAATTCAGTTTTGAAAATGCAATTGTCTTGGTGTGAAAGGAATTGGCAGGGTTATGCAAATTTCAGTTGCGGAATGACAGAAAGCACGCAATTTTTCGTTGCACATTGCATCGTGCGTGGTTGATTTTGCACGCAAAATTACAGACAGTTTATAGGAGACCTATTTGTACAACCCACAATTTCAGTTAGTGTCTTGTTACATGTTAAGATTGCTTTCCAACCGACTTAAAAAAAGGAGGTTATCAAGTCTTCTGAAAGTTTTTTTTGTAGTTCGCATTCAGTAATTACAATATTATGATTTCAAAGATAAAACAGCTAAATAGTGCTAATATAATTAATGTTCTATCTTTAACAGCATATAAAAGAACTGAATGTTATAAATTAAATATTTTATGTTTATGTTTTATCAAAACTTATTGATGATGTTGCGAGTTATAGACTGATTAAAAACACTTTATTACTGTACTGTTGTTGTGTGTGTGTGTGTGTGTGTGTGTGTGTGTTCTGTGTTACTTTGTGTGTTGAGTGTTTTTTTACTGTATTTCCATCGCTGCGATTTAGCAAATCGATCTCATTTCAAGATTTTATCGAATCTATTGCGCTCGCACATTCATCAAGTCTGTGTTTGAATTGATAATCTAGTTATGGCGTAATATCGTCACCTAAATTGACAGTTAATCAGAGATTTATATCTTATCGGTCAAGACATTCATCATGTCGGCAAAGCTGAGACCTTGACCCGGCATTGTTTCACTTTCGTAACTCACGGTCAGTACCTTGTCTTTTGCATTGGTGAGTTGTAATTAATGAAAAAATAACTGGGTGTGCTTGAACTGCCGGCACAAAATATAGCTACTTTTTTCTCTATCTGCTTACTAATGTTACTATAAAACGTAACCTTCAATTTCACATTCAACTAGTGTTAAAGGTTTAGTATTATAAATTCTGAAGTAATCTGTCCAGTTACTTTTTTCAGCATTATTATCTAACTTTTTCATTTTAATGCTATTCATAGGCCTCTCTTTGCATGTACGTATACTATAGTTTTTTTTTAATTTATTTTTTATACTAAAGATACTACAAATACATATATTGCCAATTTATATTGAGGTCATGCCCAAAGAGTTCAGTCCAACCATTTATAGTCTGAATCAAATTCATATTGATTGTTGATCCTTTCCTTGGTGTAAATTATAATATCTTCAATCAGACAGCATTGAAGAGCATGACTTGTATAAAATCGATCGTTAAATATCAATTTCACTTGCAAAAGCTACGCAAAGTTTTATGCTGGTCATCTCAAGGTAGGTTGTTTTACGTGAAATTTTTTTTTTATATGTTCATCCAATTCGGTATCTTGAGCAGTTATAGTATTTAGGTGTGTAAGTTGAAATAATTGCAATCAAATATAGCCTGCTTTAATTAGATTTGACCACCACACTGTATGTTAAAAAACAAAACAAAAACAGTTGTAATTGAGTTAAAATTGAGTGAATCGGTTCTTATCGGGTAAGCACGCTCCATCTTAGGCCATAGCCTTTGCTTGCTATCAAGTAAACTATGGCCAAGTGCAAACCCGTTATAGTTAAAAAAAATATAAATAAATCAAGCAAACAGGTGTATTTCAAAATTCATTTATAAAGTGAGAACCGTGCCAACTCAAAGCGCGAAAGTTAATCTGATTAATCTAACTTTAGTCACGAATTGCTTGCTTAAAGTAGCAATAAGTATCATTATAGAATCGATATAATTAACTTTAGTTATCGTGTAGCACATCAGTCTCGGCTTTTAATACAAAATAGGTTTTAAACACGCTTAAAGCGAAACACTTTATGTAGTCGTGATAAGTCGATATCAAATTAATGTCACAACGTTACTTTATTCGAATATCGATAAATATCGATAAATTACAGAGTCCGAGCGATAATAAAATAATGATTGGCTTAGTGTATCGTATAACAACGTAATAGTGGCCCAGGTACAGCACTAGTCTCGTACAATTACGCCTGCGAGGCCTCTTATTCTCGGAGACAACAATGATTAAGATCAATGCATTGATTTTATAAGGGTTTTATATAATTTTTCAGTAATTTGGTCCGTATACGGTACCTTTATGCAGACTAAAAAATATTGCCATCTAAAAAGTATGTGTAATTGAATTCTAAGTATAAACTGGGACATAGAACTGAAAATGTTGTGAGCGTTTGAAATTTTATATTCCGTTAATTTGAACAAAACGAAACAAATATCCATCAGTTCTTTCCATTTAAGTCCATTTTAAGCTTCTTACGTAAATTAGCCCTAAGCTCTCTAACTACATATCCCAGCAGTCAATCATTAGGCCTACAATGATTCACAGGCAAAATGATATCAACGCTTGAGGCCAAATTCAGAGCAAATAGACAATTCTGGTCACTTCCGCAAAGCAAACATTACCTTGTTGATTTCAACTTTTGGACGCATATTTGAATTAACCTCGCCTTTCTAGCTGTCAAGTGGAGTGTAAGGAACTTTTGAATAGAACTAATATTTACTTCGATAGCAGAGTAAACATTTAAATTGCTAACCGTTAATACTCGGAATTGAATATTTGATTAAATGTTAAATGAATACCATATTCGCGACGTCATTGTCTTTAAGATCCTATTCGGGAATTTACTAATGCTACTTTAATGGTCTTATTAACAAATCGTAATCAAGGAGTATATATAGATAAATACTTTATTAAAACACCATAAATAAAACAATACAAAAAAACATAGAAATGTAAGTTAGCGTCTTAATTGGCTGCCTTATCGCTAATAGTGATTAAGATATCGGTGTTTTCTCTCTTTCGCTCGTTTTCACAACTTCCAATGCTAGAATAAAACAATAGATTTATCAATTAATCATTGACTGCTTTGTTAGCTTAGTTGGTAGTGACTCTGCCTTCTAATCTAGGGGTTGCGGGTTCGATTCCCGCATGAGACAAGTAATTATGAATACTAAAATTTGTAATTACTTGTGTCGAGTCTGGCCGTTTCTATGTATAATAAGTATGTATTTACAAAAAAAAAGTATATAAGTATTAACTAGTACCCACGACACAAGCGTTAGCTTAGTGTGGGGCTAGATGGCGTTGTGTGCAATGTCCCGGAATATTTATTTATTATTTTATTTATTAGTTGGGCTCATAAATAAGGCGTGTAATTGGTTACTTTTATTTTAACCATTTAGTAATCCGGTGTGTGTTAATATATAAGTTACAGCGGAAACGCACAAAACATTCAATTAGTACAAAATTGAAACGTTTTCGTAAACGTACAATCGTAAGGCGACGCAAATGGAATTTCCTCGAATTAAACAACGAAAAGGAAGTTGCAGTTTATTTTGTTGTTTCAACGTTTACCTAAATTAAATTCTTTGGCGTTATATTGTTGAGCCTTGTACCTATATAAGTATAAGAGATATGGGTATCTTTGAAATGTTTGGTTTCGACAGCTAAAGCCATTGTTTATTCAATATGAACGTGTTAAATGATTCAAGATTTCAAACAATAACAGTAGGTATATCTATTTCGTAAACTGTATTATAGGTATCTACTGAGACTAACGCATTTTCGAGTTGTGAAATAAGCACAAGACTCCTTGTTAGTGTTTTGGTAAACACCATATTTGTATGGGAAATTAGGATTTCTCCAACCAATTTTTACGTATTTGGTTGTTTACATTAAATACAAAGTGATATTAGGTAATACGTTGATAGATTTGGCTGCTCATTTTCGTGTCTTAGGCAGTTTAGTTTCAAATTACAGGTAACTTTTATAATTTAATAAAATTTGACAACGAAATGGGCAATATTTGTGAAATTAATGGTGCAACTGAAGTTCAGAAAATAACCCAGAATTACGTCTCGATCAATTTCAAGATAACACAAGAAAACATCAAAAATGTCTGTAGCTTCTACACCACAATTTTCCAGATCAAGTCATCATTAAAAACAGATCAACTACCACCCACGCTCAGTTAGCCAATCTGGCGACATCGGAAGTTGTACCAACTCGACCCTGGTCTCCGAGGAAGTGAAGAATTACCCTGATCCAGCGATAGCAGAACAATAGACAGACAGACAAACAGAACCAAGTAGAAAGCCTGTCACACGGACTAAAATATGTGTGAACATTATTAATTACCATCCAGATAGCGCAAACAAACATTTTATTATCTACCATTCATTCCATTAAATGACTAATATACAGCTTTTTATATAGATAATAGACCGTCTCTCATTATAGCAATTAATAAGCTTTGACAGCATATTTCGTATGTGGACATAATTAATTTTATGTGGAGAATAAATGATCACTTTACGATTGTTGCATGTTTACAACTTAGGTGATAGTTATCTCTATCAAGTAAAAGTTGACTTCCTAGGAGATTAAGTAATCAATGGTCTAACATGGCAATTTAATATCAAGTATTTTTTATGCCATATTTTTTTTTCTTAAAACCCGCGGTATTCCTGTCGAGGTCAAAATTATCTTTCACTCGAGCGAAAATAACTTGCACTTTTTTTTTCAGATCGAAATCTTTATATTGACATTCTAACGTTTTCCTTTCCTTAAATAAAATAAGTATGTGGTGTATAATCTTTCCATACACATAATAAAGCTGAAGAGGGTCAAAAGTCTAAACATTGAAGATATAAAAAAAATGTGGAAATACTTTGAATTAACAGCAGAACACGTTCTAACTATTTATAGAAATTTTGTTTGTTTATCTGTGCCTCTGTTTAACTTGTTTATTTAAACGCTCATCACGTAAAAACGGCTGATCGGATCATGATGATTTTTGGTATGAGGTCTTAGGAGTGTCATAGGCTACTTTTTATCCTGAAATAATGCGAGCGAAGCCGCGGGCGTCCACTGGTATAAATACAAATCTGTAGGTGCTAAAACGACCAACTAAAGATCAGATACTTAAGTGCGCTTGACTTATAGAGCTAAATTTAGAACGGCTATTAGATCGGTCTACTTTTTACTCGAACAGGTTCTGAAGTTATAAAAAATGTGATGAATTCGTTTCGTTACGTTTAGTCTCTATTCGATTCATTCAGTTTGAAAGTTTCAGAACTATCGAGTCGTATCGAATTGATCTGGTCACACTTGTCTATTAAATAACTGGTAAACTTAGTACGGTAGATGAAGAGTCTGTATAATATTTCGTAAAGACATTGCTTGCGATTACCACTGTAGTGAAACTGCCAATGCGGTCAGCCTTTGGATCGGTTACCAAAAAAATGGTATTCCATTTAGAGGCTGAGTGGGTCAGATGACAAGTCAGCTCTGGCAGATTGATGTAATTAAATTAAGCTGTATCTGTGTTGTGGGGCTAAAATCTTCATTCCTGTGGTATATATTTAGTAAACTTGTTAACCAATAAGTCATATTTTTACAAATTCATTACAAATATGTATGTAATTTTTTTTTGTCGTTCCCTCATAAATTTCCTTGACTCATGTTGAGGGAAACACCCTCAACATTAGTCAAGGAAATTTTCTGGCTGAACATGTGCTTAGGCGTAATGAGATTTTATGATCGGTTTATTAGAAACGTCTGTATGTACATTTAGATGATCAAACCAAAGTATCGAATCCCAAACAGTAGATAAAATCAAATACGTTTTATCTTGGACTGTCAGTAGAAATTAGAGTAAATATTTTCTCATTACATTACATAATCATGATTGATACGTCTGAGAATACAGGTTGTATTGTGGTTTCAATGTATAATTTCACTTTTGATTAAGCTCTTGATAATAAGTGGAGATACGAAAATAAATGGAGCAAAGTTTTTTGCAATGATAATAAAACGATCGATCAGGAACTGTCACTCACGTATTTCATATTTATTAAGGTGCCTAGGTATTACATTAGATTGCTCTAAAGTTAAGACTCTCATTCGTAGATAATGTATAGAAAAAAAAAAGTTATGTGCTGTACAAAATGTAATGAGTAACAAATTTTTACTCAGGTAATTTTATAAACTTCATAGTTTGTTTGAACGCGCTAATCTCAGGAACTACTACTGGTGCGAATTGAAAAAATATTTTTGTGTTGAATAGACCATTTATCGAGGAAGGCTTTAGGCTATATAACATCACGCTGCAACTAATAGGAGCGAAGAAACAATGGAAAATGTAAAAAAACGGGGAAAATTATTCAACTTGCGCTGCGAAAACGGTTTAATGTCGTGGATAACAGCTATAATTTTTACAGCTGAAGAGGTTGTTTGCAAAAATAAATATGATGCCCGAAATAACTATTCCACGCGGACGAAGTCGCGAGCACAGCTAGTAAGGCATAATGTTAGCATTCTAATGGTTTAAAAGTGAAATTTTCATATATTTTGATCTCTATGATGTTTACTTTTGATTATATTACCAACAATAGCACATTAATAACAAAAGTTTGTTCTACTGCTCCACATTCCCACGCCGAGAGAACCATGATTCACATTAAAACGCATCAATCAAGCCTCATAGAACTAACACAATTAACACCATACCATTTCTCTAAAGTTGCCAATTAAATTTTTCGCAATGCCAGTGTTGCCATACTAACGAGCAGACTAATCGGTTGCAACTGGCAATACAATCTTTTCTTTATAAAGTCGGATAGCAATTAATATTACTTAAGTCATTATTAAGAGCGTTTCACGCCTGGGTTGCCACACTAAGCTCTAAAGTGGGGCTTTTTATCTTATCACATTACAAGGTATCGTTTTCACTGGAATTAAGTCAGTGAGGCGAATTAAACTGATTGCTTAGATGAAGTAGGCGGAACATACACATTTATAACGCCCTCATGAGGAATAAGAAAGCGTAAACATTTTGGCAACATGACTTCTTTATATAATGAAGTTCGTTAAAATAAAACGGTGCCTATTCTATAAAGTACGATTTCGCAAAACGATGCCGTGGGTTAACTTGTAACACTAACTTACAATACCAATAAACCTTGCTTTTCTCGATCATCAATCTAAACTTACACACATTTCTAAATTATTCTTAAAAATCCTATTTTTTATTATAAAATATGTTATACTAAATCCTAAATTTATTTGTATCCACACACGAGAATGATACTGCATCGTAAATATATATATGTAACACTATGTAGGGCCTCTGCAGGCCGACGAAGGGTTGTTGGTGCTGTGAAGCAATGAAAAGTCCGAAAGATGCAGTCAACTTTGATATATATTCCGAAACACAACGAGAGGAAAACTGTAGATAGGTTAGGTTGAGTATATTGCCGAAAAGCGGCTCACGTGTCATTCACCTTGACATTGACGTACCGAACCACGGGGACCAGGCGGAACACTGACAGTTAACTTTTTAAGATCGTGGCTACGCACCTCTAACGTCACATATATATATAAAGCTTTCTGACCCTAAATTCTTTAATTGAATGGATTCCCCGAGTGCCTTTATTGATAGCATCACGCCGCATCTAGTTGGTTTACAAAACACGTACTGCTCACACGTTCAAGAACATTGCTACTGCGTGAGGCACGCACTGTGTGTACAACGTGCTTTTTAATATAAAGAACATCGTCTAAATATCTTAAAAAACATCAAACAAAATCATTTCCAATTTGAAAAAACTTGAAACATAATTGTTGAAGACGCGCTAAATATGTAATGAATTGTATTTGATTGTCTCTTGATATCAAGAACTTTTAAATTTGATTGAATACTAACTATCTTTGTTTTATAGGATGTGAGTGGCCGACTCTGATGTCGAGAGTTAATCAAGCTTTGGCTTAACTTAACTGGCTTACATACTAACTGTAAAATATATTTATATTAAACTGATTTTCAAAATCATCTTGTATGCTTCTATTTCATTTCTAAGCGCGTTTGATTTCCTTTTCACTGCTCTATAAATATAAATTTTCTACGGAACACTTTCGCTGTGAGTTTTTGTGGTTGCAGTTGTCTGTTCTTCGTCTTTTTGATCTATTTCTGTGGTTGTGGATGTATTTTTAAGGGAATGATATCAAAGCCATAAATCAATATACGTATCTTTTATAATGAGATGCTATGTACATATGTATATATGAATTGATAGCAAATAGTATGGTCTGTTAGCCATGTATACAATTGAATGCCATAATAAAAGAAATGTTTACTATATTGGCATGAAATTTTGTTACCACTCTATATAGCCCATATTTAATTAACTTCATACAGTTTTTGCGATCACAGTTTTTGTTGTTTTTTAACCTGCTCATCCAAGCTGAAACTTGGTTGGGAAAATTCACTGTTACAGTTGCGCTTCTTTAACTTTTTATACAACTTTTTTGTTGTTTATTTTTACTTTTACTTGACCCACTTATCGACAGCTGTTCCTTTTTGCGGAAGCGTTTATTTTGCAGTTTATGTCAGATAACTTGACAGTATCTTTGGTGAGGCATCTACGTACATATTCTGTTATAAGATTTTGACAATCATTTCGGTCGATGTCAGGAGCCATCAGCATCCGAAACATAGGCCATGTTTTGTCAAAGATATGTATTTTATTTTAAAGGTTGAATTGAAAAGGTTTTTTTTGTAATTTAACTTCTAAACAGAATGTCAGTCAAATTCAGTGGTAGCCTCATTATGGTTTCAATTTAGTAAAAAGAATGTAGGTGAACTATAGATATGTCAGATCACAATCTTTAAAAAAATGTATTGCTATTTTTTACCCAAGCGCGAAATTCAATCAAAAGTGGAGTAGTCTGCCACTTTTATAATGAATAATTCAAACACGAAAATATGAATAATTTTGTATAACACTAATTATGCTAATGAGATGAATATGATGTCTAGTATTTACAGTTCTAGCTGTCTGAGATCTAATTTAGATAACATAAATCTAGAAGAAGTATAAACGTAATTTGGCTTCCGTTTCACGGAGATCATTAGATGCTCTCATAATTTTACGAGTTTGTGAATCGGTATTGCTAATGATGGAGTAGATATTATTTAATTTATGGCGTTATTAGAAATGTGTTGCTAATAAATACATAAGGAAGTGTGACATGCTACTAGATATAAAGTATATAAGTACATACATACGTATATACACCTATATCCATGAATTTTATGAGTTGTTAATAAAATAATTGGTTTTTATTTTTTTAAATGTTATAAAGAGGATTTTATTTAGTTTGAAAGCTCTCGACACCACAGTTCCCCACTTTTATGTAAATTATAAACTTATTTCCTTCATTTCCGTTCATGCAATATGAACTAGAATGCAAATCTATACTCATATTATAAAGCTGAAGAGTTTGTTTGTTTGTTTGTATGTTTGTTTATTTGAACGCGCTAATCTCAGGAACTACTGGTGCGAATTGAAAAATTCTTTTTGTGTTGAATAGACCATTTATCGAGGAAGGCTTTAGGCTATATAACATCACGCTGCAACTAATAGGAGCGAAGAAACAATAGAAAATGTGGGAAAAACGGGGAAAATTATTCATCTTTAAGGCCTTCCGTTGCGTGCGCTGCGAAAACGGTTCAAGATATCAAAAAAATGTGAAGGAAAGAATTATTCCTCTTGAAATGATCTAACAAAATGTCCGCAACAGTATATGTCTATCTTGTAAGGTTAACTCACTAGAACCGTTTTTCTGGTAATAACTATTCCACGCGGACGAAGTCGCGCGCACCAGCTAGTAATGAATATGCAGATACATATTTCTTTAAGGTTTATTTACAATCTAAATATTAGATATTATGTGTTACCAATTTATTGCAATCTATCTCATTCTGTGTTGCATTTTAGTCTGACTTGTCAATTTTTTTATCGATTAGTAGATCTCAATCAAATCACACAGGTCGAAAAGCCGTAACAAATTACGCGTATTTGATAAAAACATGGCGACTTCACACCATCTCTCGGGGTTATTGTGTCATAATAGTAATAACCTATCATCCATGTAACAGACGATAGCTACGTTTTCACGTAATACACGCTCTTGTTTGACGGATGCAACGACATTCAAATTGAATAGACGCCTTACTATCTATAAAAATAGATCTTATCAGACAATTAACAATGTAGAGTTATAGAATATTCTAGGCAAGCATGTTACACACGAGACTGCAGCAATCCTTAAAATCAAAAAACCACGCAAAAAGAAAATACGTTATACGGTCGATGTTTATTGATCCTTCTAGATACATATGGATACCAATTGGGTAGTTATAATTTTTAATTTTTGCTTGCCATAACGGTCTATTCACGGCTTCTGGAAATTTGAGGTAAAAATAATAATTCTATTAAAAAAATTGTCCACTTGTGATAAAAAATACACTTCCGTGTTTTCTCACTACATCCAAAGAGTTATAAAATAGAGGTTCTTGATACTCATGTACTATGAGTAGGTAGTCTGTGGTTTATAATATTATCTATGATCGGATACAACGAAGGTTTTCACACTTCGCAACGTCTATTATGTTCAGCTTCGATGTAATGATGCCTATTTACATAATTTAGCGTACATGTTCGATTTGCCGACAAACACCTTTAAAGATAAATATAGTCTCTTCTTAAGGGTATCTAAATAGGTGAAAATCAGAGAGATTTTACATATAATAAACGCAGCTTATAAACAATCTAATTTAGTCAAAATATATAATAGACATATTAATTTCAGCGCAATTTTTTATTAAAATTTATGCAAATCATACAATAACTAATATTAAAAGTAAGCCTATCTCACCTTGATTTAATTAACAAAGCCTTGTAAAAATGTAAATAATACATTTATTTGGATGGTTGTGTTTAAACAGTAAGTGTATATATGGCAAATTGGAGAGGAGGCCTATACTCAGCAGTGGGGGAACACGGTCTGACATGATGATGATGATGATGATGATGAAGTGCATATGCAAAGATTTGTTACCATTAGGGATGTTACTCATTATCTGACCATCAAATTGCAGCTCTAATTATAGGCAGTATAAATCTCCATTTCTAAGCCTATCTCAGTTTACTAACAAGTGTCGATAGTCGTCTAAAACATGTGCAGCAAAGGCTTCTATTTCTAACTCGACCAGTTCTCAAGGCACCCTACCTCTGCCATACGATATCGTCATCGCCTTAAACCACATCCAATCTTAGAGTTCGTATAATGCATACATAAGTTAACTAGGTGTGTACGTGTGTGGTGAAAATATTAATTTACTTGGTAGACGAATTATAAAAAAAATACTTCAATGTTCCAACATATTCTTTCCAGAAATGAATGGATAAATTTTATTAGGTAAATCGCAAATACAGCTGAACAGATTTTGAACATATGTACATATATCTTGTTATATTCATGATTTTGGTTTAAAATATAATTGTGAAGAAACATGATTAGATTACAACAATATCCCTGTACATATAATAATAGTCAAAATAAAAAAAACATAAACTTTCTTTTTGAGCTCAGTTAAAATGGTCTAACTGTGGTATGATATCAAAGACATAGCTCTGCCATCTTTAGTGAAAATAGTTATTTTTATATTAACTCTAAATATGGTCCGCTCTTCTATCTAGTTTTAGAAATAAACTGTCACTAATTTTTCTGCTGGTATATTCATCAGCTTTTATAGATATGGCTCATACATTTATTCGTTTCAAATGATTTTGAGACGAGTTTTCTTTAACCAGTTGTAAGTAAAAGTTGTTGAAGACATCAGAGTTTGGTTTGAGTGCAGAAGCGAGATATTATGGACTTTTCTTGTAAAATAATATCAATCATCAGCTGCTTCTATAAACAACTAAATTATGTATGTATGTAATATGCTTTAATGTAAAAACCAATCCCTACTCCTCCTTGCGTCGTATTCCTCATATCTGAGGGTCGTGCCTGCCACCATCCATGAGCCTGTCTCTGATGATCTTCCGCCACCTCTCTCTATCCTCAGCGTCATGCAAAAAACCAATCAATAATACCTTAATAAAAAACAGCACGATAATATCAACTAAATTAAGAACTATATTATCTAAAATATATACAAAAAATATACTAAACTTAAATCGGAGTCTGCGGGCAAGGTGCCTTAAATACTGGCGGCGTTACCACGCTGAATCGCCAAACTTAAACGTTGAACTTGACTTAATAAATAGGTATAACATGAAAAAAAAATAAGTGATGCAACAATTTGAAATTTGTTTTTGCCTTTTGCACTTGTTAAATTTTTCAACGAGAGAAAACAGACATTCAACTTTAAAAGATACTTTGTTATATGTTGCAGTCAAAACTCTTAACCATTCAAAAGTTCTATTGCCTAGCAAAATAAGTAAAAGTACATTAGACTGTATGCTTAAGTCAGTAATATTTTTAAATAAAAGAAGTCGGTTCATAACTGTTACAAACAAGGTTCGAACCTGGATGAGGTCTGCACAAGATCGACGCTGCTGGCACATACAAAGAGAGGCCTATACCCAGCAGTGAGATCCCAAGGGCTGTGGATGATGATGAAGATGAACTGTTCAAAGTACTCTTGCCCAATGGAGCAGGTTAAAATTACTTTTAACTCAGTGATTCCGTCAAAAGTGGTTTTAAAGTGGTAAGTTGTATGTAATAATGGCAAAGTAGGCTTTGTTGTCGGATGTTGTCGAGATAACGTGTAAAAAGCTTTTTGCACAAGTCTCGGGTAAAATAATTATGATATAACTGATTGGTGTGAGGTAAGTGTAACAACATTGTGACGTGCGATATTTTGTTCAATAAATGATTAGTTTATGTATAGTAAGTAATAAAAGAATTGATATTGTTTTGAGTTACTATTTGATGAATTTATACTCGTATAAAGTAAGAATGTCATTTTCAAGATTTCATTGCTATGAAATGAACTAAAATTAATATTGAGGGTGGTATATAAAATAGTACAATAATTGTATCCTGAAATACACTTAATGCACACGTTTTAAAAAGTAATTGAAATCTATATATATAATTTCTAACTACAAACAAAGTGTCCATTTCAAATCCACTCAGAATGTGTTTCTCACTAGCGAAAACAAATTAAAATATGTAAGTTATGTAAATAAAATAATTCACTGGCACTTGTGAAAAGCCTGTTACTTAATTTTACAATTATATAACTGTTATTATGACATAGAAAGCTTGTCACATTGTGGTATGACAATATCACGTCAACTCGAGCATGGTATTGGTTAAGCTGTAATTCACGAGTATGTAACACAAGCTTACATGTGTGTAAATATATAAGTAGGGTGTTTATATATTATCACACTACACAATCATATAGTTTTATTTTTCGTTGTTTTATATGAAACCCTTATTTTTATTTCTTTTTTTGACACGGAATAAGCTTAAGTTTGACTACAGCCTGCCTGGTGTTAAGCACCACTGTTGTCTAAGATGTAGCACGCTTGCCTAGAAGAAAACTATTTACTCTAGATTTTAAGATCCCTGGGTTATAATTTTCTGAACACAGGGCTCTTGGTAGATAGTTCCATAGTCTCGCTGTCCTTACTACGAAGGCAGGAGCAAAGCGCTTTGTGTGAGTTTTTAGTACTTCCACCATGTTATAATTGCTCTAAAACTGTGTTCTATATTAGCTTCCGTAGAATACATTAAAACCTATATTATATTTGTTAGATATCCCGTTCTCTGTAGCCACAATGATACCAAACACCATTTGTAAGTGTGTGAGTTTGTGTACATACATATGTATTGTGAAATAATACCTAAATAATAACGACATTGGTCTACAATAAGCCACAGGTGGAGGGAATTGCGCTAGATTGTCGGAGAGGCAATGTCATATAGTCTATTATTAAGAAGTACAAGTAATGTTGGTGTTTGTTATTATAGTTTTGAAACTGCGGAATTGCAACCTTGCAAAGTACATATTATAAACAAAATGTAGAAAAGAAGCTTATTTTATTAATGTATTTGAGCCGGTTTTTTTAATTAATCGTAGCTTTGATGCAATAGTAGTGATTGGATAATGAGTCGCTGCAGAAGTATAAATATTGCAAAATATTTTATTATTTTATTTATTTAATAGTTGATATAATGTTTTAGTCATTTGAGCGTTAATAATTATCGTTTGCTGATTTTGTATTATATCGACTGTTGGCTCATTACTTCGTTACTCGAGCCCGCAAAGTATTTATAGTTATTCAATGCGAAATGAAAATGAGAATACAACTGTCAATTATGTAAGCGGTAGCTGTAATTTTAATGTAATCCTATAAATTCATTCCCATTTGCAAAGTAAACTTTAACACAACTAAATGCGGTTACCACTCGCTGAAATATTTAATACCCGAAGCAGAATATAAGATAAATGGCAAAGCTAGACAAGATACTGGCAATTCATGCAAATAAATTCTAATGTACACAAAAGCGATTGATCGCGTTCCTATTAATGTATTTTATACGAAACAATGGACAGTCTAAATCAGCACGATTTATTGATTTACAATAAACAAACCAGTGGGCAGATATCACGTTTCAACGTTCGTTTTCTTAGCGAATAAGATCAATTAGTTGCGAATATCCTGTTTTCCAATTCATTAGTATGTCCTGGTTTTATAAATAAATATGTATTAATATACTCTTATTGCTTTGTTGTTAAGGTACATTTTGACTGGCATGTGTTGTGCAGCTGATTCATGAGTGAATATACAAAACACATTCATGTATATATTATTACTAGCTGTGCCAGCGACTTCGTCCGCATGGAATAGTTATTACCATAAAAACGGTTCTAGTGAGTTAATCTTAAAAGATAGACATATACTGCTGCAGACATTTTGTTAGATCATTTCAAGAGTAATAATTCTTTCATACATATTTGTTTGATATCTTGAACCGTTTTCGCAGCACACGCAACGGAAGCCCTCAAAGATGAATAATTTTCCCCGTTTTTTTACATTTTTCATTGTTTCTTCGCTCCTATTAGTTGCAGCGTGATTTTATATAGCCTAAAGCCTTCCTTGATAAATGGTCTATTCAACACAAAAATAATTTTTCAATTAGGACCTGTAGTTCCTGAGATTAGCGCGTTCAAACAAACAAACAAACTCTTCAGCTTTATAATATTAGTATAGATGATTGCAACATATAATACCTATGTTGTGTTGAACTTACGTCTCAATTCAAAAGACTCAAGCTACAGTAAAATCAGTACGTTTCACTTGAATAGCCAGCACCAAACAAAGTTTTCTGAGCCATTGCACATCTGGGGTTTGAACGGTTTCATTTGTATTTTATTAAGTGATAATTAGTTTTTGTGGATTTTGTCTGTCTACAGCTTGTTAACTACAAATTACGTGTCTGTCTATCGTAAGTTTGACTAAATGACGCAATTTATTAAATCAGTTTTAAATTAAGTGGTTTACATTAAACCTTGCAGATACGAGCAGTGATAATGTTCACATACTAAAATAAACTAGAGTGTCTACTGTGTAACGTGTGTAACCTATGACTTTGGCAAAATAGGAGTACTTTTCGATTTTAGGATAGTCCATAAATTACAGCAATGAGTAATCAAAGGTGAACATAATTGAAATCTACATCACAGGCATTTGAGTCATAGTAGGCCGGTATTATTCAGAAATTATGAGGTCAAGTGTCTTACAAAACTATTTCAATAACGTTCTCGACAATATCGACACAGATCGTGACACCCGACTATTACAAAGTGCATCTAGTGAATAGGCCGATCGATCGAGATCTGCGTTTATGACAAGGGCGTTGTCGGCATCCGTCTACTACGTCTGTTTGCGATTACAAATCGATTAGATCCGCTTTTAAAATTGTCATACAACCAAAGGTTTCAATAGCTCAGAGTGTCGCAACGATTTAAGCTCTAACGCCGGCGACAAAGTTGCTAAATTCCATCGAACAAAAGTAATATGGAATGCGAGTGTCGTGAACTAAGTCTACGTTCACGCCACATGGCCTTGCCTGAATGAGGTGCACCTTTAATGGGCCGGAAATTATAAAGCTTTTGTTGTGTTCAGTTGATTCAGTGTAATATAATTTGAGTTTTTGCGGTTTTCCACGTCGCCCACGCAGCGACGGAATTGGATCGGCGGCCGGTGTCGCAACACGCAAATTGTATTTGTGTGGTCAACGCGCGCTCCTACACTAGAAACCACATTTTACTTCTTTTAAACAAATTTCAAAATTAACAACAACGTAAACGTTCATAATTTAATACCACATGTACGGCAGTTTGCAATTAAACCACCGACGAAAAGGGAAGTATTCGGTACAAATACGAACGCGAATAAAATGCTATAAAGCGCGCGGTGTATTTGAGTCAGTCGGATTTCATATCTCGTTAATTAATTGATTTAAATCTGTTTCAAAATCGGAATCATGTTATATGCATTTTAGAGTGCAGTTTTATCTAGCATTAGTTAATAACAAGTGCGTAAGACAGGTCGGACGTATTTCTCAACCTTGTCACCGGTGTTCCACTGAGTGCAAACCAGTTGCACGGCTAGCTGCACTTCACTGCACTGCACTGCACCAGTTTGGCGAAAGTAAAAGTCACGAGAACACTCTTTTATGAACTGTCGATATGACCACACTTTTTATCGATTTTGCGACAGGAAGCGTGTTTGTCAAATTCGAATTATGAAAGTCGATTGATTTATAACAGAGCAGTGACAGCTGACATGTGACGATCGCTTTCGTTGCGCATGCACCGGGCCTCTCCTTCGACGGAAAATAAAAAGCGACAAGACTGGTCAATTAGACACTTTCGTACTCTAATCATGGTTGAAGGGAGCTATCTAACGATATGAACAAGTTAATTAGCTTAGGCCGGAATCTGTGCAGTGTGCAGCCCGGGGTATGGTGAGCGGATGTAATATCATAAGATTTTATACTAGGGTGTACATACTTGTTTTATGCGACTTGATATGAGACTTCTTTATGCTCTTTTTGTTTTCAAAATATTAATGACGTGACTGTTGTGTGTATTAGGTATCTTTACGCAATTTTATTGATAGAAAATTGTAATTTCACTGTCTGATTTAAAGCTACCTCTATTTGTGATGACTTATTAAATTTAAAGGCGTCCAAATATCAGAATTAATGAAATGCAAAGGTTAACCTACTTTTTCGAATTCATTATTATGTAATATTTGAAAACGGTGGCGTTCAAAAACTTTCACAATATTCACGTTCAGGTAATTGGATCGAGCTTAGGTTTCAAAATTGTTGCACTTCACCAGTGATGTAAAAGGAGGCCATAAAAGTGCAGTCGTTTAAACACAAAAGAACGTTTTGTGAAACTTTTTACGAGCTTTTAACTTCTAGAGATCGGAAAATATAAAGCGCTGTGTGATGTTTTTTTTTTTTTTTTTTTTTTTTTTTTACGTGGGATAGGTTTACGTTTGATCGCATTGCTGCAGCCTAGGGTGTAACACGTTTACCTAGAAGATACCTATTAACTCTAGATTTGAAAACCCCTGGATTGTAGTTCGCAGGAAACACAGCTTCTGTTGATCACTACAATCTTGTACAGACAAATTTTGGCTATAATATTTTTAGTGTAGATTGAGTATGAACAATAAATAGGAATACTGAATGAATATACATAGACTTTTTTTTATAATTCAAACCACATTAACTAGTTAGAGGTCTGCTATTAATAATACGTATGTATGTATGTGTTATTTACTTAACTGTTATAAATCGGCTTAAGGGAGTGCCAAATAAAACCTTTTAGCAAGTTAAATTGAGCAACGTGTGATTTTCATATCTTATATTACCGGCTTTCATACTAATTGATCCGGTGTCATAATTCTGTGGTGCCTAGATATATGTACATATAGGTATGTTATGTATCCGTACTGAACTACTTATACGAAAACATTTGTAAACTTAAAGATTGTGTTGTGTTTTCTGATACAAATGTTTGTTGTAAATATTGAGCTGCATTATGAGATTTTCATTCGATAAAACTACATTCAGAATGCGCACTTACTGTACAATGTAATATACATTATAATGTTCAATCAAAGAGCCTAGATGTATTTTTAGACCTAAAATAGATACAAATGGTAGTCCTGAGAAATATTTGCCCCACTCTCGACAACAGCTGGTCTAGATATTGTAAAACAACTAGATCGGGACCAATAAATTCCGAATCGCATTTCTGAATCGGATTTATTGCCTTTTCAGTACTAAACTGGACTATGTTACGAAATACTCGTATTTGTTACTTACAAGTTTTTTAAGCCAAGTTGCTGGGCGTTGTAAGTCCCAATTCGGCGTTAATTGGGAGTGGGCTTTTTAGTTAATTAATTATTTATAAATGGGTTTTATGTAGAGTAGAATTAGAAGTATGGGCTGTAACTTAGTTAAGGCTTACATAACGCAAACTACACATTTGGCGTTTTGATAGCATTTTTTTTTACACATGTACATATATTTATGATGTAATCTAAAAGCGATACTGTGGTAAAATGTAAAGTATGCTTTTACCGAATGAAAT
This sequence comes from Macaria liturata, assembly GCA_964023185.1. Classification (NCBI taxonomy): domain Eukaryota; kingdom Metazoa; phylum Arthropoda; class Insecta; order Lepidoptera; family Geometridae; genus Macaria; species Macaria liturata. The sequence continues at coordinate 3,458,515 of OZ026812.1, read as the reverse complement.
CTAGCTCTCAGACAATGCCGTTGAAATAATATACCGTAAGATGCTTGGCAATAGATTTATAGCTAGTGGAAACCAAACACCATTACTATGTGTACACTATGGTTTTGTTTGTTTACGTTTGCTACATGTACATTTTTATCAACACCTTTCGTCACGTTCGTGACGTCACCTGCCGGTTCCAACGGAAGACCAGCGCTGGATGCTTGCATCCAGCACATGCTGAGTTGGGGCCGGATTGTGACATGAAACGTTTACCTACTTGTATATATCTTTATGTTGTATTGTTCTGTATTTCTTGTTGTTTCATGTCCCAATAAATGTATTTTATTATTTTTATTATTCATTATCGTCAATACATTTTTTCTTACTTAGCTAATTATCCAATCACGTGAGCACCAAAAACGTCCATGTTGACTTTGCTTACCTGAAGAAGACAAACTAAATTATTACTAAGCAATTAATCATTTTGTTTACGCGATGCAGTTTGCAATTAAAGTGTCAAGTGTTCTGCTTGATGACAGCTAACATTAATTGGGACTAGTTTTAAACTAATAGTGATTTGTTTTCTTTTTATTAGAGTTTAATTAGTGCCATTCACTTGATCAACTTTTCTTTCTTCGCAAAGTTATTAGAAGATTGTAATTGGTTTGATAAGGCTTAATTTAAAATAGTACATCATTGCTCAGAAAATTGCAAAGTTTGCAACATCACTGTAATGTAAAAGAAGTTGCAAAAGTCTTCAAGCTCAGTGGTTAATTTCTGTGAGCTGAATTTTATTCCGAATCAACACATTTGATACTGAAACTCTCTCTTTTGGAATCGTATTTCCTCATGATTGAGGGTCGTGATTTCCCCGTAAAATTAATTCGGTGGGGGAGGCTATTGGGCAGATACATTGTGGTGGGCGCCCAAGTCCTAACACTATGGAACTAATAGCACAATATAAATTCCTGTGTAACTCGTACATACAATCTAAAGAAAAACAACTCACATGGAATTTTTAACTTCATTTCTCACAAGCCTCTTATTGATATTCCATGCAGGTATTCTCAACATTTGGCATTTCAGAGTCGCAGTTCATTACCACGGCCGGTGGACCGCACTTGACCCACCGTTGGTTACCGATGCGTAGGTCATGACTCGTGAACAATCGATCAGACACTCGATTCTGTCACCAATCGATCATTTACTCGATTTCGATGCGAATCGAAACGATGTAGAACTTTCTTTAGAAGATTAGGAATGGAATTGTGACGATGTTTTATTTGTTGATTAAATTTATAATAAAAGTAATAGTATCGTAATATTCCTGCACGTTTTGTAAACAAATTCTTTTTAATTATTTTTTGTAAGGTTTATCGGTTAAAATTCACATTTTATGTAAGTAGGAGCACTCTTTCTTTTATTTTTACTATCCATGGACTTTCTAAATTGAGTCATTGTCAGCAAAAAAAAACAAATATATGTACGCAATAATTTTCTACGCACGAACTTGGTGGGTAAAATGAGTTGGGTATTTAGCTATTATAGTAGAATATCTGTTAGATATTGCCACAAAATGGCTAAAACGGCAACTGTTAGAAGTAGGATTGCTATCAGGAGCCTGCCGCTGAACCAGCGGGAATTGAGCCAAATTTAATTCTCTAAATGTTATAGCGTTGATATATATTTAACAGTACTACATGTTACTATCATTGAAAACGAGACAAAATATGTAGTATAATTTAAACTAAACTATTTAGACCGGCATACCGAACCTCTCACGAACAAGATAGAACAACTTGGCCAGTGTAGTTTACTAGGATTAATAAACTTTATGACTAGCGCATTAGAGTTGAAATTCCTATCACATGATATACAGACAGAAGCAGCTGTGAACGTACTTAGCAGGTGCATTTTCCAGTTAATACAAATGATAAGCCCAATGAAGCGTCAACGCAAGGAAAGGGAAATCTGTCCGCTCGGTCTAAGTCTTTAGAGAAAGTTAAAATTATACATCGTTGGTAAACTGGTAACATTGACGCCACGGATGACCGCAGGCTTTAGCGGCGAGTCTGCAGTGATATGGTGGAGGCATGTTGTTTTTATTTAAATTTGTATTAGATAAAGCAGCCTTGCTATAGTAACGTGGCAAATTAGTTTTAGTAACTATGGGTTAAGCCTGAAATAAATGTCTTTTTATTTATTTTATGATTAGCATTCTGACGTCCTTCCGGTGTTTTCATCAATAGAACTTTTATAGTAAGGTCTTAGTTTTTGTCTGGTGCTTCACAAACCTCAGAAAAGAAAATTTTCTTGAATAAGGTATCATGGTGAATGATTGGTTTTTTAGATTAGTAATCATTCTGAATTTAGATAAATTATTTGTGTAACCTAGTTAAGAATTTCTTCCATTTCCTTTATAGCTTACAGATTATAAAAAAAAAATGCTATGGCTTCGAGCGTATAAAAAAAGATTCAAACCTCCAAAGAGGTTATTGGGCTTATCTTGGGTCATTAGGCGATCACCTTGATATTGGAGTCGCACGTGTACGCGATAGCACTCTTACTCGTTTATTACATAACGGATTAGGTCCGGTGTTCCTATACATTATGTCATTCGGTTCGAGTTTAATGACGCACTAATTTCGACCAAGTGCGTAGGCTTTTACTAAATAATCTCTTTCTTATGTAATCATGCTACTCACCTACTAGCACAAATAACTCTTTGCTAATTAGTTGGTTTTATGATATTATTTTGTACTAATTTGGCAGGACGCGCGTATGTGCAGATTTCCAGCTAGTTCGAAGTAGTGTCTTATTTTAGTAAAATAAATAGATGACTCAGTCACGCATTTAATTAGAGATATTTAAGAGAAAAAATAATTTGTTATATATTTTTTTATAGTACCTCTCTTTGAAATCAGCATAATCTTTGCTCATCGTATCTGTAATTACGAAGGTATTTGTTACAACGAAACTATTATTTCATATATACAGTAAGCCAATCTATTCAAACAGAAGTTACATACATCAAAGTGGAAGTAGAATATCTATCCATTCTTAATTACAGCTTCGTTTCTATCACGAGCCATCATACATATTTGATTGGTCTCAAGATATAATGACGTTTACTCAACCGAATTCTTCTGGCCAAATAGTCTGACGTAACAGAACTAATTCTTTGTTTGCACTTGAGCCATTAAAACAGGTAGTTAATCGGTTGTAATTTTTAATAATGTGTAAACAGACAGGCAATTTGTTTTTGAAAGCTCTTGCAACGCTGAAAGAATCAGACGTTCGTGTGCCTGTATGATTAATTAGGTTGACTAGAAATTGGCGATCTGGTTTTTCAGATCGATTATTTTAAGCTGTTGGAATATTAAGAAAAAGTGTTTTATTAATTTGTCATCTGTTTTTTTTCATTTTGATCACATGATCGTATTATAAAATAAATGAATGACACTCTTAAACTTCCGATTGAAAAGACCAGACAAGTAGGCAGTTGTAAACTATCATAGTTTCTTTTGATCACAATTCTTTTGTGACTTCACTCACAATATTATGGTGGTAGTTACTATGAATAACCAGCCAGTCAAAGTGGTTAGCTCGAACGTCGAAAACTCTCCCACGTTTACGCGGTTTAGTCATTGCCCAAATATGGTAGCCCAGTTTTGCCCATTGTCCATTCATTCAGAAGCCATGAATGCATGGTGATAATTACCGCTCACTTACGTTACACATGTTGCCCACATTGTTTGTTTTAGTGAAGATTAATGGGTGCATTTAGAAAGTTTTTTTGAATGGACTTCTGATAGATGTCGGTTTAGCACCAGTCATTTGTGTTGTAACTGATATAATCCTGTTTGATCCTCAAATTCTTGTCAATTATTGATTTGATTAGTCAATTACTGATCCCATTGTTGTGCTGCTGCTGTCATATTATAGTTGACCAATATATTTTAATTAATCATTATACAAACATATGTATATCTTGTATAATAGCAAGCATTGTCAGTTGGAAAAAGCTCATAGATAAATTGAATACTCCAGCACATATTTCAAAAGTTAGAAGATCGGTTCTTACTGGGTAATCATGCTCCATCCTAAACCGTAGTGTTTGCTTACCATCAGGTGAATTACGGTCAAGTGCAAACCCATTCCTTAATAAAAAAAAGAGATGAAATCAAATGATATCTATGCTTATTTATTTATGTTAAGACTCTTATATCTTCATTTTTGCTCATGTTGCTGTGGGCTTTATATTATTATATATCAGTTCATAATTATATATAATTATTCATAATATTATATTTTCATATTTATCACACAAAATATTTATATAATTATAATATATCTTGTGTGATAAATATGAAAATATAATATTATGAATAATTATGAACTGATATATAATAATATAAAGCCCACATTGCGTTATGTATGATATGAAGTATGTAGTAATTGAGAAATGAGCGGTGCTTTTTATTGGTCATAGGCTTGACAGACCGCTTTCTACTTTGATGATTAGAGATGAGCCGGTTAGCAACATCGTTGCGTTTGCAAACAAGGCCGGAGTCTTTTGGTTCACTCGATTTTTTCTCACTGAAATTAGAGTGTTATAAATTGAATGTCTATAAATATAAAGTTAATTTTGATTTTTGACAAACTGAGAATATAATAAAAACTAATGTTTTTTGCTATATTTAATCTTTTCATCGTTTAATTTGAAACGTATTAACTAGACATCTCGACATATATTATTATTTGATTCGTCTTACAAAAAATATTTTCAATAAAGAGGATATTTACCAAAAAAAAATATCTAAGTGTTAGTGAAGTGTTGCCTCAAAAATGCAGATATCTGTATTTTGACACCGTTCTCAATTTCGCAAAGTGTAAATACTTCATTGAAATGTTCGGTTGATTAGGCATAGGAATTCTAACATGGATTATAATACTCGTATTCATTCGTGTGTTCATAAATAAGCAGTACTTTACCGAGCTGGCCCGAAAAATTTGCACATAAATTGAACAAGTGAGTAAATTGGACGAAAACCTTGAAACTTTAATCACAGAAAACTGTTAAAAGGCGTCATTAGCTTCAATTAATGTAGGTTAATGACAGTTGAAATAAACATTCAAATTCTAAAGCATATAAATAAATAAATAAATAAATATAAATAAATATTCCGGGACATTGTTCAATCCCTTCTTTTACCTATACTCGACTATGCAGACGCTTGCTACCTTGACGTAACCAATGAGCAGCTCGTTAAACTCGAGCGTCTTCAAAATTTTTGCATTAGGTTTATATTTGGTTTACGTAAATATGACCACATCTCTGAGTTTCGAAAAAAGCTCAAATGGTTACCAATCCGTCTTCGCCGTAATGCACACATCCTCTCACTCTTGTACAAAATCCTCTTCAATCCTTACACTCCGCTCTACCTAAAAGAAAGGTTTTCCTTTGTCACTGCCTCCCATTCCGATTCTCTGCGCTCTTCTCGTTTCCTTCACTTGAAATTTCCTGACTTTAGCCATCCCAATCTCTACTATCACTCCTCTTTCACTGTGCAAGCGGTTCGCTTGTGGAATGACCTGCCACTTAATATCAAGCAGGCTAAATCCTTGCCCATATTTCAGAGCTTGGTTTTTAATCATTACATTTCTACTTTGTGATGTTAATTGGTTTGTGTAAGTCTTTTTATTTGAATAATTATGTTCTGCTTTCTTTTATTTTCGTGTGATTTCCTTCAATGTAATATATTTCCTTTAAATATCAGTAATATGTAGTTCTGTGTGTAATTATGTTTGTATGTTGTTACTTTGAATGTTATATTTGTTATTGTGTTTTATTTTTAAATTATCTAATATTCTGTTAAGTACGCCAGCTTTACGGATTTCCTCTAGTGTTGTCCAAACTAGGTTACCTGGAAGAGATCACTTTAGTGATAAGGTCGCCCAATGTCCCTGGTTACCTTCCACCTTTATGTAAAATATGTTCTTTTTATTTGGTGTACAATAAAGTATATTTGATTTGATTTGATTTGACATTGCACACAGCGCCATCTAGCCCCACACTAAGCAAACGCTTGTGTCGTGGGTACTAGATAACGGATATAATACTTACATACTTTTCTTTTGTAAATACATACTTATTATACATAGAAACGACCAGACTCAACACAAGTAATTATAATTTTTTAAAGTACATAAATACTTGTGTCATGCGGGAATCGAACCCGCGACCTCTAGATTAGAAGGCAGAGCCACTACCAACTAAGCTAACAGGCCAGTCATATGCATTGATAAGTTTAGTTATGTTATAGATGATTAGTACGTAGTATGGAATTACCTATGTTCCTACATCTTTTCTCTAGTGTAGCAGAAAAGTTAAAAGTAATTAAAAAGTTATGTGTTCCTCTAAGCGATGTAATTAGTCTGGTGTAGTGAATGATTAGTTTGGAAAGTAGAAACCTCACCATAAACACACTCAACTCTGTTGCAAAGCTCTAAGGAAGATCCCATGTTATTCATCTTTTTAGTAAACTAGTGGTTAGACGCGGATCCGCTTCGATCATTCTATGATAAAAAGTAGGCTAGAGAATCTGTACTATCTACATATACTACCAATTGTCGCTGTGTGACTGTCAAAGACAGACAAAACAGATTAAAAAATAAACAACAAATCTTTCATTTCATCACAGTAATATATCTATACTAATATTATAAAGCTGAAGAGTTTGTTTGTTTGAACGCGCTAATCTCATAAACTACTGGTGCGAATTGAAAAATTCTTTTTGTGTTGAATAAACCATTTATCGAGGAAGGCTTTAGGCTATATAACATCACGCTGCAACTAATAGGAGCGAAGAAACAATGGAAAATGTGGACAAAACGGGGAAAATTATTCATCTTTGAGGGCTTACGTTGCGTGCGCTGCAAAAACGGTTCAAGTCGTGGGTAACAGCTATAATTTATTGAGCCGAAGAGGTTGTTTGCAAAAATAAATATGATGCCCAAAATAAATATTCCACGCGGGCGAAGTCGCGAGCACTGCTAGTGTATTATAAAACAGGAAATTCTTTATTTTTGTGGATTTCTTTGTTTGCTATAGAACTTGTGATTTGCAAGAGTTCCTGGTACATTTTTAGTTAACACGTTTATTGGCATGCAAAACGACAAAATAGATAGCTTTTACTTTTAGCTATTGGGTTTCGGAATAAAAAGAAACCAGCTGTGCTTAGAATTCGTGATCGAGTCGAAAGTGAAAAGATAAATTGATCGAATCTAGTAAAAGTTACGGTCACATGACAATTGTTTTATTTATAGCAAAAGTCGTAAAAATTCTTTTGGATTTCTCTAGTATATGTAATAGAGCGTATAGTCGTATCCGCATGATTGCCTGCATGGTAATGATGGTGATTTGTTGCATCTTCTGTCGTTAAAGAGGTGATATAATTTATGGGTGCTAAATTTTATTCACTCAAAATGAAGTAGGTAGGTTAAGAAGCTAGAATTTATATTTTATTGATGTGTCGTATATAAATTTTAAAATAAATAAATAATTAATAAATTTTAATATAAAAACACTAAGCAAACGCTTGTGTCGTGGGTACTATATAACGGATATAATACTTGTATACTTTTCTTTTGTAAATACATACTTATTATACATACAAACGACCAAACTCAAAAAGTACATTATTTTAAAGCAGAGAATCAAAAATGATGACAAAAATGAAGTATTTAGTTTATTTAATATTTCTTTAGGCAACCACTAATTACTGTAGTTCAGTACTGCCATACTTTAACTTTTAACACTGTGTTGCTTATATAGATGTCGTTTTAAGCAGTCTGTCATGTAAAAAAGATTTAAAAGCTGATATACTAATATCTCATACAATGTAACCTTCAGATTAACACAAACGTTTATGAATTGAGCAATCGGAAATGTATTATTAAAATGGATGCCCCACATTAGCTATAATAACAGTTCACATTAAAACATTTCCTGAGCTGGATGAATATAGTCATTAAGATAATAATTGTCTAAAAGTTGTATTATTATTTTTTTCTGCTGTAAGGTTTGAGTACATACAGTTTGCAAAAGCTTAATTAAAACATTTGTTTCACATGACACACTTTTATCTATAAAACAAATAAGAATCAAAAATGGTAATTTTTAAGTACAATAGTAGGTAAAATATAAATTAATTATGGTCGTTTGAATCATAACATTACGTTGAGCAATGAAATTATTGTGATGTGGTTGACTTGACTCAATACTAGCTCACGCATGTTGCGATGGTTAAAACAAAGACGCATCTAAGCCGAAATTGAGCAACAATCTAAATAGAAAACGAGAAACGAATTGTTCTATTTCATAACTCGTATGCAACGCTATAATGACCGGGGTAATCTCGCAAAAAGTTTACATTTCAACGTTAATGACCTATAGGCCATCTGTGGTCATACCTAATGATAATAATATTCACCTGGCTAGATTCTGTTTTGTGCTGCGTGTTTGGACATAGACTGATCATTATTTGTAACTGGAGAGGCCGAATGCGATCGGTTTTTTGAATACGTGACCAGAATGTTTTGGCTTGACCTGTATTTTTTATACTATAAAACAACATGAGTACGTACAAGTTCTACTATAAATGATGAAATACACATTAACACTGATGAATATATAAAATTAAGTTTGTGATCATGTCTAGTAAATGTTACTATTTGAAACTTGAACGGTTAAATCAGTTTGGTGTGTTAAGAAGACTTTTCTTACTTTTTACTAAACATAAAAAGAGATACATTGCGAGGCGCCACAATTACGAACACCAATAATTAAATCTACCGAGTAATTTAATCTAACTGCTTAGTTTACCATCAATTGAATGCATGCAGATATTGAAGACCTTACTAGATTTCTAAGGTCATATGAGCACATTTAGCATAGACACGACAGCTATCGTATAACAAACTTTATGTATTGGACAAAATCACTTTCTACCAAACCATTTCCGATGAGCAATTACATAATGCAAATCCCGTTAGACAGGCCATAAAACTCCCATACAATTTGAATAATGCCTTTAGGCCCACTGAACTCTGCATCTGACATCATCAAATTGTAATAAATTCGAAACCTGGACTAAAAAAATGGTCTTATAATTTACAGCTAAACGAACGGTTAGAGGCGCATTGATATGATCAGATTTTATTTATTATTTTTAACGAACGAAGTCGCTATTAATCAAGTAGTATGTGCAATATGTATTTGAATAATTTGGAAAGAAATACTTATTTTTTAATATGGACTATTTAAGTTTAACCACTAAATAAATTAACTACAAAGTTTTTATGACTATTTATAAGCTATACATTGAAAAAAAAAGAAATATTTTGATTTTGGCTTTACAAATTTTGACGTAATTATCAATAATCCAGTAAATATTTATAAATTATTATTTTCGCGAACAGTTGTAGTGTAACCGCAGATCTAAGTAATGTCAGAATGACAACTAACAAACCGCTTACATTACCCGTCACACATTTCTTCTAAGTAACTACATTAACATGTTTATAGCCAGCTTATGTTAGGAAAACGTTCATTTAACGGCGTCGGTTCTTAGTATAATATAATTTCACTTTTGTTGGTCAGTTATACAATAGTGATTCGATTTAAATATCCTCACGCGTTATGTAAGTTTCGGAATGACAGTTTTTAACTGTGGTTTTGTTTTAACTGGCAACTGAAATGAAATTGGGACCTTTTACACTTATGATGAGATCTTTGTAGACATCTTAAAAATAGTTCATGTTCATATTAACATAATATTAATTTAACTGATAAAACTGATATTCATTCTCTGACAAAGACTGTGATGAAAGTTTTTCATCAGTCAATAAATCTTAAATGGGACCAATACCAGCCAATACTGGAAAAAAGCTGTTTGCATAAAACTCTTGCTAAAGCGACGTTTAAAGAGCTATGCGTTTTAAGTAAAGATGTGTAATTAGCATTTTGCAAGTCCACATAAACGCAATTAAACATGCAACGATATTAATTACTTAAAATTTCTAAAATTCTTCGCTAATTCATGCAAATCTAGCCAGCTAATGTGTGTCTGAATTTCCTGCAATTTGCTCGCTGGTTTAAACACTGAACACCTCTAGGTATCGACGTCTGACTACTTATATGCAAATAAGTAAAAAACCACTGGATTTAGATATCGACGTTAAGTACCGGTCTCACTAATCACTTGACTCAGAGGTACCGGTTTGGTTTTTATTAGATTATAAATCAAATATTTACGGTTAATAATTAATATGTTCCGTTCGAGACAGCTGTGATCTGATGATTATGAATAGGATCCAATATTGATATATTTTCTTTTTAAAAATAATTTATTCGTACACGTAACGCGATGAAAACATAAATTCAAAATTCAATATAGGCTTGATAGTGTTATGAAATATTCAATTTGCATACTCGAAATGTTAATAGTTTATTCCAAAGAGGCGGAGGTGTGTTTTACTAATTTTCTAAATGAGCTTGTATAAGTTAGTAGGTTTCATACACAGTAAAATATAAAAACAAGGCAAGAAAAACTAAACATACTACTTCTGACTACTATAAAAAAGGGGCACTTAGAAAATCTTTAGAAAAGCCTAAAGATAATCTAAGTGCGCCAGCCCACTACCAGAGGGCAGCGTGCCCATCATACTGTCCGCATTACCACGCTGAATTTAAAAAAGCTAGGTTCACTGTATAGGAAATATACGGATTGTAATTTGTTATCAATCATGAATAGTATAATATAACCTGTATGTTTCTGTTTATGAACTCAATAAAAAAAAGTGGAGGCCTTATCGCTAAAAGCGATAGCTTCCAGGCAACCATTGGATGGAGAGAAATGAATACTTAATGATTTTTTTTATTAGGATTATGACGGTGACGTGGTCTACAACAGAAATAGAAGAGACCAGCTAAATAACACAAGCGTACCTACATAAAAGATCACATCAGACCTACAACTATTCTCTAGGCACCATAAAAATATCTTAAATAACTGCTAGATTGATCTTTCGTCGGCAACTCATAGTGATCTTTCATTCCATTTATCCGGTACTGGCTCCGAAGATGCAATTGAAACTAATTATTTGGAAAACGTAGAAAATCGGACATGACACGCGAACCACAACTCTCACTGACTACTGGCGGTTACTAAAACTGTACCTACCTATCATAGAACTCAGTATTACTTCCTCTATCTTGTTTTATTTGTAGTGAAATGTAATTTACTGCGCGACCTTTAAAACTTTCTGAATAATATGTATAACACTGTTTTATTTAAATATAATGTGCAGTGGTTGAAACGGAATGGATGCTGGCTTTATTAATTTAAGAATAATAAAACTCAATTTGCAGTGTTTGCAATATTCTAGTGCACCCAAGATAGTAATATTAAAACTATGATGGTTGCAAAAACATTGATAGTTCCGGTCAATCTCACTTTTTACGATGATTTACGAGTGTAATATTTCAATGGCTGAAATATCGAGTGACTTGCAGGTTGTAACCGATTAAGTTTAGATTAATATGTACTTGGCGTGAGGGTCTGACACGTTAGCGGTTGTATAATTGAACCACTACTTTAGAAAACGAGTTATAATCATTGAATTATAATAAAAAATGCAGTGTTATATTTAAAAAAATAATAATTTGAACTCTATTTTGTTTTTCTTCATACCCATGGAAAAACAATTAAGGTTCGGCGATATACCTATATTAAACAATTTATAAAGAATACTTTTAATTATTTTAATGATTATTGCCTTATTTAGAACCAAGCTAGTTTTAAAATGACCAGGTTTGCATGAATGGAAGCACAGGAGAGATTCTGTCGCCGAGGCATAGTTTAGCACCGGACGTGGGGCCATACTGACCACTCCACATATAGAAACCAGACAAAATAAAAACACATAACATACCTACACATCTACTCACGGTTTCTACATACAATGTAGGTATTATTACGCTAGAAAGCCAGAGCCTAGTAACGATGTGGTCTAAGGATATTACGGTATATAGAATTAAATGTCCGGCACTTGCGTTTTTGCTCTATAGCGGTTAAGGCGAACGCGTTTTTGCAGCTGGTTTGGTCATCCACACGTTGGCAAACTTGCCTTTTTGCCCACTCAATTGAGTGTTGAGTAAAAGCAACCATTCAACTCAAAATTAATCAGCTTTGCTCAACGGAAGTTAATTTAACAGCTCAATAATTTACACAAAATTTAGTTTCGCAAATGATCTCTTCATCCGGTGTTACACAAAATAATCAACTTGTTGAGTTCACAGGTAACGCTAGTAAATGCCGATTGAAGTTGCCATTAAAATCTCAATCGATGCAGGATGCACAGAATCGTGGAAATTGAGAAATCGTAGTTTCAACATCGGTACGTGTAACCTTGCGCCTACGCACTAATGAATGAGGTGGTAAAAATTGGAACAACTCAAAAAATGCACCGTTTAGCGAATTATAAGAAGTGGCTGCCAATTTGCTGCTTTTTTGCATTTCATCGCTTATGGCTCTCGTTTCCTGTACAGATTTAATTCCAGTTATCCAAATACATTAAAGATATTCTAAATAACGTGTCGGTACTTTTTCATACTGGAATCTATCATTTTAGGACACCTGAGTCAGTCGCGATGGTATTTTTATCTTAATTAACCGATTTTTTTGCGAGTTAATTGCATTTTGAGCTAAATTCATAAGCGTGTAACTATTTGGTCCCTTTTTTCGTGTCATTAAGATATCATGACTGACATGTGATTTTGATGTAAAAACTTACATAGAAACATAATGTAGGTGTTTACTTAGTTTGAATGAACATTTTATTAACATCTCGATGGTGAAGAGTTAGGTTTAGCGTATTAAATATTTGTCTATAACATCAAGTTTTTATTTCTTGTTGTTGTCGAAGGTAACATTTAAAATAAAATAAATAAAGAAAAATAAATATTTCAGGACATATCACACAGCGCTATCTAGCCCCATACTAAGCTTATGCTTGTATCATGGGTACTAGATAACGGATATAATACATATATAATTATACTTACTTTTACTTTTTCTTTTGTAAATACATACTTATTATACATAGACCAGACTTAACACAAGTAATTACAAATTTTAATATTCATAATTACTTGTGCCATGCGGGAATCGAACCCGCACCCCTAGATTAGAAGGCAGAGCCACTACCAACTAAGCTAACGGAGCAGTCAAATTAATTTAAATTATTTATGGGAGATGCAATGGTTTCTTTGATATATACTTACTACATATACTAGATGCATATACTTGTATATAACAAAACGAAAGTGTCTTAATTTGAATAGAGTCATGTTCATGACCAACAAAGGAACACAGCACAAGTCGCAGGCAACTTGTTCACAATTCTATTGTGTTGTCAGCTTGTTTTCCGACAAACGGAGGTATTTCTTTAAAATGCCCGGATATGACTCGGATTGTGTTTTTGTACGGTGGCATTGAAATTGCCCTTTCAGAGTAATTCTAAGTTGGTTATTTGATACTTTTTATTTGAGGAAAATTAAAGGGGTTTTCCGAATTTTGTTCAGACTGGCGTCGGTATAAGCCACGATAGCGCGAATAAAACTCTTGATCAATAAGATAATGTGGGTCATTCCAGGCAAAATGTGAATCAGCGATATTTTCACTATCATTGCATGACAAATAACACAAAAGAAGGTCCAAAAAAGCTTTTTTTTAATGTACAAAGCCTACCTAGTTATTGTTTCACCTACATACCGCAAACTGACAAAAACCTTGTCAAGGTGAATAAACGCGCTAAATTAAACTGATTCTGTAAAATTCGGCCGCGTAACGGTTTGAGCAGTGCATGATGCTGCTACCAAATTGAATTTAGTACCAAATGTCACTTTACCCATTAGACTCTTCATAGCAGAAAAACACAGTAATTGATACTTGTGTCAAAATATGTCTCAAACCTGAAACCTTCATAATAGATAAAAAACGGATTTAAATTGTTTCTTATAACTTATTTGGATGTTCGGATGCCCGCACTATCACTAGTAACTATAGCATGGTCTTATATAAAAATATTATTTAAAAAATTATATATTTTAAGTCAGTCCTGGGATGGGTGACCGAAAAGTGGCATTCCATTTTGGGTGCTTCCGCGGGTCGGATGACACGTTAAATTGGTTCCGGCTGTTTGTCTAGTACGGCAGCCGTTAAGCAATGTCAGAGGTCCTTAGGGCGGCTTGATAAACTCTCGACACCAGACTTGGCCACTCTCATTCGATAAGGAGAAGAAGAAGTAACCTTCATACCACTGAAAAATACTACGAGCAACGAAAGTCTTAACTGTCTGTTAAAACCTTTATCTCAGCTTGTTGGTGAATAGTTTCATAAATGGGTATATGCAAGTCTTTAGATTGTTTTGTCTATGTATAAACGGTATTAGTCTTGCCATATAAAAATAAACGATGCAATTTTGAAGAATTAATTTTAAATGTATGTCAGCTTTTAAATGTGCTTATATGTTTTAGTGGAACTTGATTAGAATGAATAGGTCTATAAATAACATGATCTTTAAAACTTTGAAATATTCGAACATAACTAAGCTTGAACAATCACTCAACCTTTGAAATTTTAGTTGTAATTTGTAAGTCATTCAATGAACAGTTTTATCTAAAAAATCTGTGTATTATTTATTTTTACTATTCACAGTTATTGTTATAAATAATCCACTTATTTTGTGGTATTCTTATTTTGCGTGCGAAATAAAATGTGTTGTTTCCTGTTTTTATTTTTTTATTACACGAATTTAACTAATTTCCTTTTGAATTAGTTAGAAGAACAAAATATTTTTTATAACATTTTCTCAAACTAGAAAAGTTAAATAGTTTTTATTGAAAATGTCTTTTAATTTTATTTTTAAGTCTAACTAAAATATGACTAGTTATGAAATATTAATAAATTAGGTCTAGATATTAAAATACTCTTGGATTTAAAAACTCGGCAAAGTACGAGTACATCGATGTCATAAAAGTTTCTAGTGTTGTATAATTCAATTACTATGTAAAGAGGTTCTAATTCAAATCAATAATTAAACGTGAATTGTTCATCTCAAGGTAATTGCGTATTTTCCTGAACAATAGAGGTTTGAGGAAAATCAAGGCATATTCAGAGGAAATGGTGATTTTGCAAACTTTAATAAAATCTGACTTAGTTATTTTAATGTAGGTATTAAATTTTGTTTTAAGTATTTTAATTTCATCTTCATATTATGAATTGGTATTTTATTACTAATTAATTAATGAGTTTAAATGATAAATATATACTATAAAATAAAAAATGGTACTTAATAAGTAAATATTAATTTGTTACATTGTAGAAAAAGAGAGCACTGGAAAATAAATATACGAGTAAATTCTTAACCTAGCAATCAATTATAAATTTAGGCCACTACCTTTAAACTTACCACCAAATACAAAATTTAATAACAATTTCTTATATTTTGTGATTTGCAAGTTATCAATGTGGTGATTCTATTTTTCTCTCCATCCTATGGCTGCCTGGAAGAGATCGCTTTTAGCGATAAGGCCGCCAATTGTGGCATTAGTTTTTTTTTCCGTTTTGTATTATATTTTTTTATGTGAGTGTCCAATAAAGTATCAATCTATCTATCTATCTATCTATTATTCATTAATAATCTGCAACATGTTGATGGCCGTATTTTTATGAACCATTCAATTTCGGAAATGCAAATAACACGATTTTGGCATCTCATGAATAACTCTCAGATTAACATACTCATTTTACGTAACTAAATTTATATTCGCTTTTAAAACAAGTTATTATTGTAAATGTGTGCCTAATAACGTCATTTCTTAAAATAAAATAAAAAGCTGGTCACATACTAGCAGGTGATTTGTATTAATTAATCACAGTAGAGGCTACAAAACCCATTTTCTCATGTCAGTGTTTTAGAATGCATTGGTATTTAGATTCATGTGAACTTTGCTTATGAATGAACCAAAACATTGCGAAATATGGACGCTGCGCTCGCCTTGCGGTCACAGTTTGTGATCATATTTCACCGACAAGTTGAAAACAGAAGATATTATACATAGTTTTATAATTATAAAAAATCTGAGACTTACCTTTCTTTCGTTTAGGCACCACTCTTACACCCAACGCAAGTTCTGTCACTAGGCACACGACAAGAGTCAATAAACAATATCTTCCACTGCACCCCATCGTATCACTAAGTCTCGTCTCGTTCAAGTATACAAATCGTCCAGTATGCTAACGCATTGGCCCTATGGCACTATTTTATATATTCGCATAGAACTCGCGGAGTCCGGAGTCGCGTGGTCGAGCGAGCGAGTGGACCGCTCGACTACCCTATATTTTGACTTATAGCAATTTGGCAGTGCAAATTCCACTTGTATATAAAACCTTTCGCCGGTCGGAGCCGCGTCGTCATTGGTGGCAGTGCAGCGGCGCTTGGCTGGAAGGTGAAGGGAGCTGGAGGTGGCTGCCCCCCCACCGAGAGGGGGGCGGCCAGGGTCGGCAGCCACTTTTGCTATCGTCGGCGCGCGATAGCTATCGTGTAAGAGGTGCCGTTGCAGACTCCTTACGTCATCGCTGCGTAGCGTCAGGCACGTAGCCTGACGTAAACCCGCCCTTTTCAAGACGAAGGGACATCGTGGTAGGTTTGCATACATACGAGTACATAACATACCCCGTTGCCTCCACGAGGAGAGTGCGATGATGAGAAAATGAATGAAATGAAAAAAGGCACGTAGACAGAAACGACTTATGTATGTTACGAAATGTATAAGTATAAACTAATCTTACTTCGAGATTTTTGGTTTGACTGTAAATGAATCCACATTTACAGTCAAACCTAAAATCTCGTAGCATTACTAATGTACTTGTGATTGCTAAGGAAACAACTGTGCATCGATTTGTGGCCCAGGCCAATTTATTCACGTAATTACAATATCAATGATGTGGGTTCCGCATTTAATTTTACCAAACCTTGTCTTTGAAGGTTTTAATTTGCTTGTTAAAAAAATACAGTCGGAAATATCTTTGTAAAAGTATATCTGTTATTTGACGTGCTCAGTAGCTCGTTCTATGTCGAATTATAATGATTTGCTAACAATTTCTAATCAAAAAGCTATACAAATCATCAATAAATTTTCCCTACATTCCAAATACAATTTATTTGCATTACAAGTAATATTTGAGTAATTTCTTGATTAAGTAACTAATTATTAAATAGGCAGGTAAACATTACGTATGATCACGGTTAGTTTACGATCATTATATTTCACGATGTTACGGACTCTTTGCGAATGATGATTTTATCGTTGAGTAATAGTTTGTCTAGTTGATACATGTTTAATATGTGCATTAAACACTAAAAGGTACTGAAAATCATATTTTCATAAATATAATCAGTTTCATTTCGAAAATGAGTTGCAAAATTAAATATGCAAAAAATCGAATTCAAAATGCAAATGGTGGACTTACGACAACATTAGATTTATAGCAGAATTATTTATGTAACGTTTTGGTAATGTTGCAGTATTTTGAGTGTGTAGAAATATCAATGCTAGATTGTGATTTCATATAAAATACACAAAAGCAATGTTGAAATGTCAAAAATGCTGGTGCCAAAATAAAAACGCTTGTAAAATCTATCAATTTTCAAGCTGTAATCAAAGTAAAGAAAGAGTAAGAAGTTTGTAGAATAGATTTGAACAACTCCATATTAAATACGACCAGCCCATTGCCTGTCAATATGAGTTCTTTCTGTGATCTAGCGATCATAAAAATTAGAGTTTTGGTAACCGATGTGTCACCTACTTGTTCCCACGGGACACAATATAACACTGAACTCACTTCGTCACCTGTCTGAAAAAAAAAGATTAATCCGTTATGACAGTGCCTATCTCTGTAATCTAGGGCGCAATAAAAACAAAGAAAAATAAGTTTCACGTTATCCAGTTGTCATTCAAGAGTGCACATTTTAAGGGCATTTATGTAACAGACACGATACATATCATTCTTACCTTAGTCAGTGCACTGGCATAATGGCAAGGCAGATAGATGTGTAAGACTCCCACAATGCCAAACATAGTGTACTTCACATCAATGTGCCCTAAAAGGTAGATCTGATACAAGTTGAACGATATCATAAACGAGGTCAACAGAAAAATAGCAAACAACCAAGTTCCGTACACATCTTGAATCTGAGCATGAAAATTCAACGCATTCTGGTGATCCTTTATCGTCTCCTTCAGTAACTCTCTCAGATGTTGCACATTCCTGGCGTCTTCGAAAGCTCTCTGAAGTTTGTGCGTCATCAGTTTTAATTTCATACGTAAGTGCGTTGTCGCTATACAAAAGGAGCCGTCAAACCCGCAGTAATTGGGGACGAGCACGATACATTGTACGCAGTTGTAAGCGAACATGCATTGAAAAAACGGCGTCTCACTCTGAATGTCTTCCACAAACATAAGATCCATATCATGAACCATGAGACGCGTGTAGTCATCCGTCTGCATGCTCTCTATGGACATACATATCCCCGCGTAGATTGGAAACTGTGCGCTCAACACAGTAGGTATAAGCAACCACGACTTCTCACCGATCTTACCCTGCCTCATAAACTCGTCGTAAATATCTTGATAGTCTTTTTCCAGATTGTTGGCCTCAATGAAATCTCTCGTCATGTTATGTAACAAGGGAGCGAATTTATGCGTAGCGTATATTACGTAATACGTTTTGATAAAGAACAGCACGAGAACGACGGCCAAAGTCATGTTGCGAGCGAAGTTGTAGATGTCTAACGTGTATAGGCATTTGAAGGTGTATGTGATGAACCAGAATAGTTGTCCGCCATTGATTGCAATGATTACAGTGATAACCACAGCTCGTTTGATTATATTGGTTCTGTTCGGGTAAAGAAATCCGAAAGCAAGAGCAAAGGCGCAAAGTGGATAAGTTTCTTCGAAGCTCTTGTATTTTTTCTCCGGTTGAGGATCTGTTTCTATCTCCATTGTAAAGCGTGTTGTATTATTACGAGTCTAAAGAAATGTGGAATGTTTGATAATCACGTACGCATTAAAGGTAACAAGGCAGAAATTGCCGGGCAATTTGCGGCTGGTAAAGCACCGCCATTGTGTCTAATCTACATTAACACGTAATTTTCTTTTATTCCCGTCATTATTGTTATTACAATGGTTGTTTTTTTATCATTGCTAGTCCTTTTTTTCTTATTTAAAAAAAATATTTTTAGGCGTATTTTTTTAAATGTCACCTAAACAAAATATCTAAGTAAATATCATAGATAATACAATAAGGATAATTTTCTTAATAACTAATATACTTAAAAAATTATATAATCTCTACTCAATCTTAGATCAAAACATAAACTTATGGACTATAGTCCATAAGTATATGGGGATATATCCCCACGTCCATAATCCATCCTCCCTCCTTTTTTGTCTTCTAATAAATACCTACATAGTACAATCTACGTGATTCCGTATCCATACTAATCAAATGCAACTAATTATCGTATCCTTGACGTATCAACACTACATCCGACTGCTTTATGTTCTCATGATACATAACTTTTCTTTAATCAGTTCGGACGTTTCAAATCCGCTTCAATGCTCGGGTTTTGCTCTAGGGCGTAAAATAAGCTATGTCCGTTAATAGTGCATAACATTAGAGGTTGAATTAATTATACGATGTAGTGGGTGCTTGTGGCTTAAGTAGTTATATTTCTTAATCCAAATTCCTTTGTTTACTTTGTAAGGTTTGTAAAAGAATTAGGAGATCAAACCTATCTCATGCAGAACTTATTATTAATTTGATTCTGTTCTATTACAATATTAAGGACTATATTATTTTTTTCCAAAACCCCTCGAAACGCTTGGTTAACGCGACGCGTGACCAATATGCTGGCCTTTTTCTGGCTCAACGTATCAGCATTGCTATCCAGCGTGATAATGCGGCCAGTATGCTGGGCACGCTGCCCTCTGGCAGTGGGCTGAAGCACTTAGATATCGTTAGATTTTTCTAAAGATTTTCTAAGTGCCCTTTCTATGTTGTAGTTAGAAGTAGTATGTTTAGTTTTTCTTCCCTTGTTTTTAAGTTTTAATATTGTAAATAAAGATTATTTTGTTTAAGACTATATTTAAAAAAAAAAAATTGTTGCTTTTTCTTATGATAAATTTGTGAGCCATGCTTCAACAGATTTTGAGGTATTACAGACCTTTACAAAAAAATAACAGCAACTTGTTAATTAAATACACAACACATTTATCCGTATTTAGTTATCAGTCCGTGAATCAGATGTAAAATTCATTAATTAAAATAGTTGAACTAAGGTTTTGATTACAACATTTTTAGGCTTATTAAACACCGACATATTAATTAAATAATCAGTCAGTAACTTCCGAAAAAATAATTTGGTGGGAAAATGTTCATAAACAGTGTCGTGGCGTGGTGATGAAAATATGGAAATTAGTGGGTTATGAGTTTAACAATTTGATTACCCTTGAGATGCCGACAAAGTGGTACGAATAAGTTTGTAGGTACTCTGTATTTTACGTCAAAAGAACTACCAAGTACAGAGGTGATGTTGAAATTGAATAAAAAAATTATGACAGAGTAGTGGCGTCTCTTTGTGTCGGAGGCCAGGATCCACTTTAGGTCGCAGCGCCACATTAGTAAGTAGGTACAATACTCTTCTCCATTAAAATGTGAAAATCAAATCTCACCAAAAACATTCTGTAAATACAAGCCAAGTCTCGATGGAGCTGCTTGTTTGTCTCTAAAAAGAAATGAAATCTAGACAAGGTCGTGCTAGTTATTGTTATAGTGCTATTATAGTTAATGTTATATTACTGGCCGTTGAACATTCTTTATACGTTAGTGGGTACAAGACAACGGCCAAGTCACACATACACACATACTACGCTGGATTTTTGCAGTCGACAGTCGATTTTTTTATGTAACAATAGTAGAAGTGGGCATTACCATATCTCTAACACAGCTGAGACCAGCTGAGGGTTCTTCATCAGATACTTCTGACCTTCGATTTTCGACATCTAATGAAGCGGCCCACCAAGTTGAATATTTTAAAGGCGGTATGTTGATATCTCTAATAGTTTGGTTAGGCTCTTGTGTTTTCTAATCAGGGTCACCAGGTACTCCAGATCTTCGATTATCCTAGTTTTTATAGTTTTCGCCTTATGTGGCTACTAAACCCTAACTCTGTACCAAATTTCAGCTCTCTGACTTTATGGGAAGTACTAGTTCTATTTTGATGATCATGAGTGTGTGTCATAAATGCGAAACTTTGTTATCCCTTAGCTTCGGAAGTAAATGAGCTACCGACTTGAAATTTTGAATTTCATGTGTGTTCATATAGTTTACTAGATGACGAAAATTTCAGCTTTCTAGTCCTATCCAGAGGTTCTCAAATAGAAGCCTGAAAATGCGGCGAAATGGTGCCAGTAAGGATGGTACGGCAGTGTTTGCTTCGCGCTCGACTTGGCGGGGGCACTGCTGCGCCCCCAGATTCAGGTCAAATTACCACCCGCACATGTAAACAAACCAATATATAGCCAATGACAATGGTCTCACTTATAGACGTCATAGGTGTCGGTCTTTTGCATTTCTTGTCCAGAGAGCGCTCCTCGATGCATTAGATCATCATCACTGGGTGCTATCTTTATGTTGACGTTTGGAGGTCAGTTGGCCAAACTTCTTGCGATCCCATGCATTACATGCCACCTGGTTATCAATATTAAATGCAAAATGCTGGTAATGAATGATCTCATTAGCAGCTAAGTTCCATTCGTTTTAGAACCGTTTACCCAAGCGCTTCCTCTGTGTTACTCAACTATACTCCGGAACTGTCGGCACGCGATCGCGTGCGACCATCCACCGCCTACTTTGCAGTTTGTCTACATCTTGTACAACGTGGCTTCGAATAAATGGCGAAAATGGTTCTTGGAAGTTAAAAAAAAGTGCCAGTCTGTGATTTCAATGTTTCGTTTGAAGTTTTATGATATCATTTTATTAAAAAAATATATATTTTGATTGGTGTTTCATTTGCTGTATGTTTTTTTTTTACCATTTTATGCTGATACTTTACAGTGCCTAAACGATAAGGTTGCTGGATAACCATGCCGTTTATATACTTAAACAAACAATGAACGAATGAATGAATGTTTAAAACAATGATTTATACTGCTCTTGTGGTTCTTTAAAAAACCATTTTTAGGCTGCATTAAATAACACCGAATTAAAATATGTATTTTTACATTATAATCAATAATGAAGCGTTGTAATAATTTCATTACCACGTTGTATACAAAAATGGAAGCGATAGTAATCTGATTCAAAGATTGCGCAATGTTGCAGGCTTTGATGAAAGATATTATGTTAAACACGGTGTTGTGGTGTCAAGATTCCGTGTTGTACATGACATTACAGTGAAATATGATTGATTTTGAAAGTTTTTAGTGTACAAACGCTTTCCAGTTAACTCAAGCTACCAATAAGTACTCATGCAGAAGCTATATAAAAAAGTCGAGGGTTCAACATGGATGAGGTCTGCACAAGATTGACGCAGATGGCACACACAAAGGAAGGCCTATACCCAGCAGTGGGATACCAAGGGCTGTGGATGATGATGATAAAAAATGAAATTGAAGTTAGTTGATTTATAGGCTTTTATTCGGAAGCCTTTCAAGAAATACTTGTTTGTACCACTTTGCTAGATATTCAGTCAGCAAAAAGTTATTTGATTGTTTTTGGTTTGTTTAGTGCATTGATTCATGTTTCGTGATGTCTTTACCAAACTGGTAAAGGAGCAGTACTCAGCATATTACTTCAAGTTATTCTTGATTTAAAAAATACAGTTATATTTACTACTTTTTAACACAGAGCGATCAGATTTTCAAAATTACCTTCATAGGAGATTCTTGTCAAAATTACATAGTAAAAACCTTTGTAGGTTTCAACTCACTGTTGAGTAGTACGAGTAATTTTGTCATTACATACCTACATTCCACGATTATATTAAAAATAGCATTGGCACTTGAAACCTTCAACACGAAGGTATCGATTTTACCGAATCCAATAAAAAATTAACAAACCATTCCAAAGCCCTTGGTACTCAAAACTCGTTGTCACCCAGTTTAAGTACTTACAAATATTTCGTAATCGAATTCCTGTTTTTGCAAGTGCTCCAGTTTTGTCGACTTTAGTTGAAAGTCTGAGGGAAAACATGACTTAACAACATTCACTTATTGTGAGCGCTAATTATTACGTTGATTGCTAAAGCGTGTTGATTGGAGATTGAAGAAAAACAGATATTATTTGTACAGGATACAGTTACAGATGTATATGTATATACATCATAGAAATTATCAATAATAGTGGTCGTATCGTGTTATAAATAGTAGTTGAGCCATGATGCCTGTATCATTCGTGGTCTCATTTTTTTGTGCAGAGATTAGGTTTACATGGGTCAAAAAATATTATTTGAAGCCTAACAATAAAAGTGCCAGATCAAGGTGTTGAACTAGTGCAAGTTTAGTAAACTTGCATTCGTACTGGCTGGTTTTTTTTGTGACGTTTATATCTTACGCGTTACAATAGACAAAAACAGTACTTGTTTCATATTAAACTAAACACAACCATGCTAAATTGATTTAAAAAAAATCTGTCGAAATGAGAACTTCTTTATTTGATGTCACCTGAAAATAAAAAAAACTCACTATTACCACAAGCTTGCAATACATAGAGAGGCGTGAAATCTGTAAACCGTAATTACAAAAGCTCACATGAAACGTACGTAATCGAAGTAATAAAAAATACTCCGATGTGGTCGTGTAATGCATTTATTGAGCCGGACGGGGCTAATTTCTTGTGGCATTATGGCGTTACAGAGAAAGCACACCTAGTGGGTAGACTCCTAATTATGGCATAAATTCCGACAGGCGATTTATAAGTGATTCTTAGTTGTAAGATTTGTATTTGTAGATTGGCCCACAGCGCGCGTTGGGAAACTGTCAGTGCTGTAGGCAGTTGATGCTAAATAAATAGCTACTTTGTCCCTCTTTTGAGTTCAAATCCTTGCTGGTGGCTCGATCCAAAGCAAGCTTGACTCATGATAGATGCTACTTCTATCTGGCTGCTGAACGCCTGACGCACATATCATAGCATAAAAAATAAAATATTGACTGGTTTTTATTCGGCTCTTCGTTCATAATTAATGTCACAATGGAGTGACGGATCATTCTTTTATCCTGACACAACACCAAGAATCGATGAAGTTTCATAAGTATATCATGTGATAGTGATGCTGATTGGTCCGTCTCCACTTTGAGCCGCTGCGCGATTAAGTAAGTAAGTATGTATGCAGTTAGGTGTCTCTGGACTATTGGTCCATATGGCAGCTTTATGGTATGTGGTTGAAACCCAACACGTGGGTTTCATAATGCTATGCATAACGCTTCTATCGGATAAGCATAACCGAGCCAATCAGTCGGCAATTTGCCACTTTCATTTCAAATCTAATAAGCATATCTGATGAAAATTGTAGGTGTAAGCACTGAAATTACAGTAGCTGAAATAATACTGACAGCTCACTGAACAGTAGATCTCGTGACTACAAACTTTGTTGCGTTATTAGAATAGAATAGAAGTCATTTATTTCAGAATTACATCCACACATATTGTTTCTCCGAAATTAAACTTCACGACAAGTTCATTTTTGCGAAAGGGATAAGTGAAAGGACAAAAAAGTAGTTTATGTTTTATGTATGCATGTAACTCTTGAAAGTACCCAAACACATCTTCTGTAAGACTTGTGTAAGTAAAAAATATTATAATTCGTATCAAGTCTACTTTTTTCCATTTGTGTAAATCCTAGAGTCACATTTTGTTTATTGTTATTTTAATACACCGTTTTAACTATGAACAAATGCTTTGTTCCATCTTAGGGATTGGTATACATACAATACTTTTAAATACACACAAACAATGAACGGTGCGATGTGTCGAACAAAGCGCTTTGCCTCTACGTTTATTGTAACGGTGGCAAAGCTTTACACATTACCAGAAGCTGTGTTTTCTTGCTAACTACAATCCAGGGGTCTTCAAATCTAGGGTTAATAGGTATTTCTACTTGGCTGCTGTAATGTTTTACATCAGGCAGGCTGTAGTCAAACGTAAACCTATACCACGTAAAAAAAAATCGCTACTATAAAAACATCAACTGTAACAGAAATAATCTGTTATTGTATCAGAGCTACAGGTGGTGATTTAGGACTAGTAAATTGCTGCAATTTATCGCCTGATTAGCTTAATGTGTGCGCTATTCATCAATCACTCGCTTCACATTTCATTGGATTGCAACATTTCGAGAAACTTGAGCGCGTCTGTGGAATCTAGAAATGAATTTTGTAAGAAAGTCCGCAATAAAACAATTTACTAAGGTACAGAAAAGTGAAGTTTACAAGATTTTCCTATAACCCAGTAAATTGTTATTTAATGAATTGAGAATGTATAAAAAATTCGATATTCAAAAAGCGTATTTTTGGTTTACAGTATGCAACATTTTTTTTCCAAGGATATCACCATGCATGGAACGTATCTATAATTTTTGATTCTAGGAAACTGCCGTCGGGCAGAAAAATATGCTTAATATTAGTGCTCAGATTCTGAGATACTATATCAGATTATGAGGCTTGCTTTAGGACTACTTGTTAGATTGTTAAAACGACCTTAAACCTACGAAAACAGAACTATTAATTACAAATTGGTAATGTTCATGTTCACTGAAGGCTGCACATAAGTTGTTATTTATATTTATTGTTATGTGAAGGTCGATAATAAGGTACAATTTCATAGGGTCATAATAATGGGGTTACGACAAGATTAAAGCTATGACGGAAAACACTAAAATCATATTATGGGTTTGTCGCTGCATACAGATTGTATATCTATCTGATTTTCTAGTAGAAACTGAACCAGTTTCTTTTAGGCAAGCACCCTTGGTTGAACATTGTATTATAGCAGAAGTTATAGTCAATCGTGAATTTATCTTGCATCTTGTATATTAAATCTCCAAGTGTTTTTATAGAGTGTTCTTCGTGCAAAATAAAATGTTTTGACCTAATTTGGATAAAAAAAATATATCACGAAGAGTTTTATCTTAGTATTTTTAACAGGTAGCAAACGAAACCTATTCCATAATATGTTACTCATATATGAAAATCTCATAGTTATCTCTTTGTGTATGGATTCGAGACATGATAATATAAAAGCTGTAATCATTGTGTCGGATAGCATGCATTTGATGTTATCATTATCACGGAAGGTTCAGAACATTACTGTTTGAGGTTTGTGTGATTGATTCGATAAATGAAGGCTTAAACCTTCTTTTTTGGAATGAGAATCGTATGAGACATATTATCTAAAAGACTTGTCTCTATATTTACCTTGTAGTCCTTCAGGACTTTTAAAAGTAGGTTTTAAAATAAAATTTAATATTATTACATATAACATCTAGGGTTTTAGAAATATGAAGACGTTTGATGTAATATCTATACTAATATTATAAAGCTGAAGAGTTTGTTTGTTTGAAAGCGTTAATCTCAGGAACTACTGGTGCGAATTGAAAAAACTTTTTGTGTTGAATAGACCATTTACCGAGGAAGGCTTTCAACTATATAAAGCAGCGTGATGACGCTGCAACTAATAGGGGCGATGACACAATGGAAAATGTGGAAAAAACGGGCAAAATTATTCATCTTTGAGGGCTTCCGTTGCGTGCGCTGCGAAAACGGTTCAAGATATCAAAAAAATGTGTATGAAAGAATTATTCCTCTTGAAATGATCTAACAAAATGTCCGCAACCGTATATGTCTATCTTTTAAGGTTAACTCACTAGAACCGTTTTTATGGTAATAACTATTCCACGCGGACGAAGTTGCGCGCACCAGCTAGTATTATATATAATCTAGTATCTTTTGGTCAAAATAGTTTTGGAAATTAACTGTAACAGCATTAATTTATGTTGATCAAAAACGAAAAGTTACAGATGTATTTTTAACAAAACATACAAGACAAATTCGTTTTTACACATTATACACGCTTTAATAGTATATGTTATTAAATTACACTACATATGAGGCGGAACAGTCTCTACAAGATACGATTATAACGCAATCGCTGATAGTTATGCAAATGAGTGCATTGTGTGGAGTTACGTGGCTTTAGTTTTTTCTATTTATCCCTGTTATATCATCTCTGATTCAATTAGATAGGAACAGATTGATTTTGTGATGTATCCAAAAATACCCAAAATAAACATTGAATTGAAATATAGGCATTGTTAACTGTCATATGTTTTTTTGCGAATAGAACCTACTCAAACTTGTAGAAAACGTATCTGATTTATATTATGAAAAATAAAAATTCATACAAACCATGTTTTTTACGAAATTAACTTAATAAATAAATTGTCAGAACCCGGAGTTGAAATTTGAGTGGGTAGTTTAAGTAGACAGCTAATTTATAACTTGTTAGCTTAGCGTAAATTTCCCGACACATTTATTAACATATAAAGGAAAACTAAGCAGGAAATTATTTTATTCGAAAAACCAATGTGAGAAATTCATATTATGGTATTGATTATGTTGTACTTTCCACTTCATGACTCATAGGTAGTCCCCTAAATAAAGGTATGTTCTCAGGTAGGTTGTAAAAACTAGTGTTTTATTTTTAATACCAGTTTCGGTACAAAAAGCTGCGGATTTCCCGTTGACACGTATCATAAGACATAAATTATGTCTACAGACTGTTTTGTTGGTCCACAAGATACCGACTTGTGGTTGGTTTGTAAAAATAATTGCATAATAAATAAGTTTTAGTAAAATTTTAAGGCTCAGTAATATTTGAGCTGATAATATAATAATAGTTTTTTTAGCAGTTCGACAAAAATGTAATAATAAAATTATAAATCTATTTAAATACACCCTTTCTTGTAAACCCTTGAAAATTTTAATAATATAGGTTAGAACAGAACACTATAAGGTTTTTTTAATACGAGATAAAATAAACACTCATATATCGTGTACACGAAACTTCAGGTTTCTTTACCTATGCTTAAACTACAAAATCAAGTAATGTAATGTGTATGCATTTTTTACAAGTTGAAAAAATCTAGGTATCTTCTGTAACTTGTACAAAGTTATTCAATATTTCTAGCTCAACATCTGACCGCTCGTCGTGTCGTGTTCTTAATTTTGATTAAGGTTATCGAGTCAGTACTAAACAATTCCACTAGTTGCGTGATAGTGCTGTCGGTCAAATTCCGGCGTAGAAGGTGATACGAATTTAGGATATAAATATGTAATTGGTCAAATAGAAAACAAAACAAAATTCACATGCGAAAGAGAGTTACTTTTTTCTAACATAACTTGGTGGCACTTTCTCACATTTTGAGTATTTAAAAAATAATTAGGCTAAGCTACAAAAAACTACGTCAGCAATTTAAGAAACTGTATAGTTTTCAGGAAAATACAAAAAAAATGTGACTAAATTTACGTAAACTAAGCACCAGGAAGACCAACCGCTATAAATTAGGGGGTAAATTTTAATATTAATCATGTGATTGTATTTCAAACTAGTGGACGCCCGCGGCTTCATTCACGTTATTACGGAATAAAAAGTAACCTCTGACACTTCCGGGGATCTCATACTACCTGCGATGAGCGTTTAAATAAACAGACAAACAGAGACAGATAAACAAATAAATAGACAAAAAATCTATAAATTGTTGGAACGTGTTCTGTTATCGATTCTAAGTATCACTAAACATTTTTTTTTGATATCTTTAATGGTCAGACTTTCGACCCTCTTTAGCTTTATTGTATGTATAGATAACAAAAACCCAATCTATCGACCATCCTTACTCCACCCCTGCCTTCTCTTCGGATTTATAACAAAGGCGTGTTCCACCGAACAATTTGTTCCTAACTATTGATTAACAAGAACAGCATTTGTTCATGACCTCATCTTGACAGAATCTATCGTGTGGCGAGTGATTTGAACTGTCGGCTTTGTTTCCTTATGACTAACTTTATTATATATGGAAAGGTCGCTATTACTAGTGGTACTTAATTTAGTTTTTAATTTAATTTGTGGCTTATGCATATTTTAATATCATTGAAAACTAGCGTTTACTATAATTTTATCTTATGTCCAATTATGCGTTTGTGCATTAAAATTTAGCAGGTAATATTTTGAAAATGTAAAGTGTACAATAAATTGCAAAATAATATTCTCAAAACGTTAACCGGATAGTCTTATAAAGCAACCTTTCGTAAGTCTGAACGGTTTTTCCTATATTCGACTCTTAAATTAAGTAATTTTCAAAACCAGAAGCGATTTACTAATATCCGACCCTTATAGGTCTT
Organism: Macaria liturata; assembly: GCA_964023185.1. Lineage (NCBI taxonomy): Eukaryota > Metazoa > Arthropoda > Insecta > Lepidoptera > Geometridae > Macaria > Macaria liturata. The sequence continues at coordinate 3,428,949 of OZ026812.1, read as the reverse complement.
ATAGGCGTGTAATGACACAGACTGCACGATAAACCTACTTTTCAAATGAGGTCCTATTATCATATCCTTGCCCTCAGAATCAAGGTGTTTTTCCACCAAAGATGCTATACTCACACAGCTATGCTATAAAGAAATATAGCATAGCTATTTAATTGTTTGCATTGATGCTAAAGTATGAAACGATTGAAGCATCGGCAGGTCGGTACTCAATAGCAACAGAACATCCAAAATGTTAATTCACACATACAGACTTAGTCGAACCGTCTCCAATTCAATTCATTTATTCATAAGCACAATATGGGTTTGTTAATATGGTCTTAAACTATTACAGTGTAGGATCCATATCCTCACATAACCGTATCCTTACAACATGCAAACGTATTGTCATAACTTAGGTAACTTTCTAAACTGCTAAATTAACCACATAAAAAAACGTAGGTAGAAGAAGAATTAGACAGGCTGGAGACCGTACTGTGTGTCGCGTTGGAGAGGAGGCCTATACTCAGTAGTGGGTGAACACATGACGATGATGATGATATGATAATCGGATAAAAAAAGCCATAATATCATCGTACGAGTATCATAGCACAGTTCAGGTAGAATAGCACCCTTATGCTGTATAATCACATTTAAAGGGTCAGATGTAGGGTCAAGAATCGACATTTGTAAATATCGCGCACTTGTTGCTTTGAGAAATTGAACTGCTATTGTTATGATTTTGCTAAGTCGTGATTTAAATAGATGAGTATAGCATTTTTTTGTTTTCTTAATTTAAACAACTACTTGTATACTAGGTAAATACACTAGACCGGTAGATACATATATAGATAGGCTACACTAGGCAACCGTGTTACATCTAGGCTACAGCAATATTTAACATCAAGCGGGCTGTAGTCAAACGCAAACCTCTTCCGCATAAAAAAAAAACTTGATTGACTGAATGAGTAGGTATGGGTCTGTCTGTCTGAGTTTGTTAAGGTTCCAAATTTACTAACTTACATTATTAGATACCATAAACCATAACACACAGTCTTATAAGAATAAACTACACTTATAAAATTCATTCTTACTTACCTAATAGACAAAGACCATTATACTAAATGTGTTTATAATAGTTAAAAAGGTACTTCGTTTGTTTCTGTACAATTTATTTTAATTACTTACTTACTTACTCCGCTGGCGCAGCGACCCAAAGTGAGTCTTGGCCTCCGATACAAGAGATCGCCACCGGTCTCGGTCTTGAGCCGCTTCTTGCCAGTCAGCTACTTGAAGCACGCGTAGATCTGACTCCACAACGTCCTTCCAGCGGTACCTCGGCCGACCAACGGGACGACGGCCACTCGGGACACCGAGAAAGGCTCTCTTGACACTACGATCGTATCCCATTCTCACCAAGTGCCAGCGAAGTCTATAGGCTTTTGTCTCACCCATTATATTTGGTTCCCCAACCAGCTCTTCAATTTCGAGGATTTTCTTTATTCTCCAACTCCAAGTAAAGTTTGTAAATTAATAATCATAATTAATTGAAGTGCAAACTTTCCGTAAATTTTAATTTTAAGCACGTGCAATCTGCATGTTTTTAATCCAAAAGTTTCACCGATTAAAATAAGTGAGATTTTTCCCAAAAAGGTATTTTGGTGTCCAAAAGGTAATCGTAAAAATATCACTGAAAAACCTTGTTTATTTTAAAGTATCGCTTCCTTTTAAAGGTTCTATAGCCTAAGTTGACTTCTAGTATTTGACTTGAAAGATTTGCAACAATGTCTTTGAATGGAATTCAGGAATTTGATCGTGGTAACTATGTCAGCGGCTAATTTTAGAGCTTGTATAAATTATTGTGACTTTATCCTACATTTATTGGACTAGAATTATTGACATGCTAAATTAGGACTTATTTGGATTTTTAAGAAACTAGATTAGAACTACAAACGTCAATGTTTGTGCAGTGTCACCTTATTACACTATTTAAGAATAATGTTATATTATTTATTTCAAACTAGTGGACGCCGTGGCTTCATTTACGTTATTTCGGGATAAAAAGTAGCCTGACATTTCCGATACCTCATACTGCCTACGTACCAAAAATCATGAAGATCCGTTCAGCTGTTTTAGCGTTATGAGTGTTAAAATAAACAGATAATCAGAGACACAGATAAATAGACAAATATTATATAAATTATTGGAACGTGTTCTGTAATTTTAAGTATCACCAAACATTTTTATTCAATATCTTCAATGTTCAGACTTTCGAACCTCTTCAGCTATGTTATATGTATATAATATAGATATAAGATATATACCTACTACAACTCTTGTATCCTTGAATGAAAAAAAAAATTAACTTAAATCACTTCCTAAAACTGTAACAGTCATTTAAATAATTGATAATGGCGGATATGTTTAGAAAATTAAAAAAGAGTGGGCGTTACAAAACATTAGGTTATCGAGTCATTAATCAATTTAAGGTAAAACTTGTAAATGATCGGTTCGGACATTAGTTTCATGGTCAAATGTGAAATTGTTTCTGAATAAAGACCCATTCATTGTTCTTGGTATTTGGAGCTGATAATTATGCTATCTTGTGTGGTAAATAACATTCATGGTTTGATAGTGTTTGTATGAAGAAATAGATGAGCCTGTATGCTTGCACCGTTCTTATACTCAATTTATGGTAATCTAGCGTTAAGTATTTATTTTATTTTCAATTTATTTGCTAAGCATGGGACTAGATAGAGCTGTGTGTGATACCTAGATCAATTGTTAATTACTCTACAAAGTACGCCTTTGACACAAAGCATTTAAAAGGTTAAATAATAAAATTGCACTAAAATTTATCACCAGGTCACTTAAGTAGGTCACTAGAAAATTTACATCTATTCCCGTAGTCCAAATCTGGCAAAGTAACATTTAAAAGGTATGAAAATGGTGTGGCTGAACCTAAACACCTTTCTCGTATTAGTCACGAATCTGCATTAGCATAGCCTACTAGCGTTCTTAGGGGCCGTCCATTAATCACGTGAGGCTCTAAGGGGGGGGGGGGGGGGTCCATAATAAAGTCACGAAAGATCACGAGGGGGAGGGGGGGTGTAATAACATATCACGTGTATTTATTTTTTCGACTAACGCGCGATATTCAACCGAAAAACAAAAACAATCTGCAAGTCCTGTAATTTTTCTGCTTACCTCTAGGCAATATTGTATTATTTAATTTCAATAAAAGTAGAAAATTAAGATTCTTTGTAGGTTTTAAAAATACACGTGATATATATGGGGGGGGGGGGTTAGTCTTAAACCTCACCATGTATCACCACGGGGGAGGGGGGTTAAAAAATGCCAAAAAAAAACATCACGTGATTAATGGACGGCTCTTATTAGATTCGGTGATCGTTGATAATATTCATATGTAGGTAGATACCTATAGATATACTAGGACAACGCAACGTAATATTAGCAACAATGAAATGTATCATAAGCATTTTTCTTCCGCTGTATATAAACTTATGAGCAATGCACTACTGATACGGTAAGTTTTTTGTGATTGCTCATAATTTTTTCACTATAAATTTTGGTTTCAATAAAAAATAGGTACAATGTACCTACATATGTCATTAATTATTAAAAATAAACTAGTTTTTGTATGCTACAATTAAGCACAACGGGTAAGTCCAATATACTTACTTACTTAAACTTGAAATAGCTTACGATACTAAAAAAGATTAGGTAATATTGATAAAAACCACCTGCAAACGTCACAAACTACATGCCACAATTTTATAGACAAAATTCTAGTTGAAATCCTTTTCAGATTAATCAAACGTAATAAATCACTCAGCTAAATTAATTTCATCATACAAGCTTACGTATCTACGAACCAAGTTCAAGTGTAACCCCATTCTGTGACGTCAGCACTCATGTAACCTGCTATCTGTAACATTGATCAGAATTAGATAAGTCTGTAACCATGAACGAATGGGCCAATAGTACCTAACCAGATTGCAATAGACATATGTGAATACTTACTGTTCACAGTATAATTTGTGGCTGGTTATATGTATGTAAGTGGTTACAGTTAGTTGTATTGTTGGAACAAGTCTCTTATTTACGTTTTTTATCTTCTTCTTATATATAAAAATGAATCACAAAATGTGTTGGTAAGCGCATAACTCAATAACGGCTGGACCGATTTGGCCAATTCTTTTTTTTAAATATTTGTTGAAGTTCAAAGATGGTTTTTACGGCGAGAAAAATTCGAAAAATTGCCGGAAAATCCTTAAAAACCGCCCTTTTCTTTTTCCAATACAAACGTTTTCTAACTAACTAAAGAGTAAAAGAGTCAACAGACAGAGAATAAAAACGTAGGTAAGAGACACGGTCCGTCCGTCCGTTTCAGTGAATCGGATGACTTAAATTGTAGGTCCCGGCTGTTTGATTAGTACGGCTGTCGTTAAGCCATGTCAGAGGCGGCTCGATAAACTCCAGACACAAGAGTTGGCCACTCTCATACGATAAGAAGAAGAATTGAAAATAAAAATAAAATAATCATCAGGTACATGATTACTTAGATATAGGTTCGAATCTTTGCCTTATCGGTAACAATTGAAAGACTGCCTAGGCGTGAAAATCCACAGCCATTTTGATGTTTAAAATTGTAGGTATTCACCTTATGCTCCTACGGTAAAGTATGGTACGGTTAAGTATGCTACCATACTTAACCGTACCATACTTTACCGTAGGAGCTAGGGCGTGCGTTAGGGTTAAGTATGGTACGGTTAAGTTTAGTATGGTACGGTTAAGTATGGTACGGTTAAGTTTGGTACGGTTAAGTATGGTACGGTTAAGTCTGGTACGGTTAAGTACGGTTGTCCTACATTATGGTATTTAAAAACCTCATATATGAATATGTGAACTTTCAGTATGCTGACTTTAATACCAATAAATATTAAATATTTATGTTTATTGGTAAAATAGTCTGATACTATAATTAAGTTTTTAGACACTGTCTTGTTTTCTCAAGAACTGCATCAGTCTCAATTACATATCTCAAAGCTCACATAATATTCCGAGATACAAAGCCTTGTCCGTAAATTAGATAACAAGATGAATTACAATACTCCGTAAAAATGATTCATTGACTTACCGGATCTTAACTACGTGTATTTTTATTGAAGGTTGTAAGTAGCTTGTAATTCTTTTGTTGGGAACAGATATCTTTATTTTGGTACTTTAATAGTAGTGTCGGTAACTATCTATTAAGATTTTTCACATGCAAAAAGGTAGAGGAATAATAACGGTGGATTAGTGTATTACTGACCTAACTGACCTTCTGTTTTTGTTTGTTATCTTATATCAAATGCATCTAAAACTCCGGTAATAGTGGTTCATCAAAGTTAAAACAATGCCTTGGTTGAAGCTTTTAGCACAGACGAAAAATATTACAGTATCAGAACTGTGTGCTTGTATGGTGATCATAAAAAAAAAAAAAAAAAAACCAGGACATTGCACACAGCGCTATCTAGCCCCACACTAAGCTAACGCTTGTGTCGTGGGTACTAGATAACGGATATACTTTTTTTTTATATATACTTTTCTTTTGTAAATACATACTTATTATACATACAAACGACCAGACTCAACACAAGTAATTATATTTTTTTTTTAAAGTACATAAATACTCGTGTCATGCGGGAATCGAACCCGCGACCTCTAGATTAGAAGGCAGAGCCACTACCAACTAAGCTAACAGGCCAGTCATGAGCTGTTCTTGATGTGATACAGATACAGCGTTGCTATTATATAAATACTGTGTAGGCGCTACAAGTAGATGGCATTGCTTGAAAATACGAAAATATAATTAATCGGCTACTTTACATTTTGTTGTAGAAGTTAAAGAAGTAATGGAAAATTTTCTATCCACTGTGACTTAAAAGTATGTATAATTTATGTCCTATATACTATACTATTTTATGGCTATTTTATCTGAATCAAAAGCAAGTCGATTAAATCTTCTTATCTTATATTCACGTTTAATTTCCAAGTCTTTTTACCTCAATTTACAAGCAAACCTTCCACTTTTCTCGCCTAACACCTACTTACTAACATAAAAGGAGTCGGATAACCAACTTTAACAACAGTCCCGTGTCTTTCAATCACTCTACAAAGAGCAAGCTATGCAAAACGCTTTCATACACCGACCACCCACAGCGCCGCCGGCAGTTCCTTGTAGATAGTATCAATTTGTGGCCAGTTACTCGCTGTGGGGGACTGTTAGCCGTTTGATGGCTTTTAGGAACCATTTGTAGACCTTTACGCTTCGATAAAGGAATAGGTAGCAACAGGTAACGGTTAAGCTGTTGTTGATTAAAGTAACACCATGATATAAGTGTAGAGCCTAAATTTATGTAGGAAAGCTTCAATGGCAAAAAATAATTATTATTTTTGAATAAATTCAGTGACAAAGCTTCGTATTTTAGAGCAATAGTGCCAATACTAATATAGAAGGTAGGTAGGTTTAAGTTTTGTACCCTACTCTAGCATAATCTGTACCTACATGTACGCGTATGTGCATGTGTATATTGTACGCGTATGTCTGTATTTTTAGCAAAACTACTATATATTATATTCTTACAAAATATTTTAAACTATTGCGTTTCATACATTGAAAGATACAGACAAGCTTTCAAAGCCAAAGTATTTTAAATCTCGACACCTATTAACCTTTCTTAAAGTTGTAATTTTGTCCAGTCAGGCACGCCAAGGTTTGTTCTTTAGAAACCATGAAATCTTATACGACCACTTTCTACAATGCTCTTTAATTTAGGTGTCTAGAAAACAGATTTATTATAAGGTGATGAGAATAGCCTTGGGATAACATTAACATAGGTGAGCTCGTTGAACTGTTTGCCATTTTATGAGTTAAAACATGTAGAATGGATCAGATACCCTCAAGAAATGAAATGATTAGGTACCGTATACATTAAAACCGCAATAAGGCCGCCACTTGTGGCACTAGTATAAGTATTATTTTCTTCTTCTTTCTTTGTAATTATTATCGTGTGTTGCAATAAAGAAATTTCTATCTATCTATACATTAAAACGCTGGAGAACATGAATTATCAAATTTGTAAAGATATTATACAGACGTTGTCTATGGCTTCACTTGCGTTGTCAGGGAATAAAATTGAGCCTCTGTTACTATCGGAACCGCTTATTATTATACTATCACCTCACTTTTTTTAGTTAAATCCACCAAAATCTGTGATTATGCCAAGGTTCTATCTACGTACTTTAATCTCAATAATTCAGCATGAAGATAGCACAAATAACAACACTAAACTAATCATTAAACCCATTACTGACTAAACATAAAGGTATGATCAGGATGATAACAGCTTACGAAAAAAAGGAAAAAATCTAGTAATTTAACAAAATGTAAAACTACAAAACCATTTTATTTTTAGTTCCAATTGATAAGTACTTAATTTTCTTCCTACAACAAAACAAAACAAAGAAGTAAAAGACTTTCTCAAATTAAAAAGCAATGTTTACTAAACGATGAGACTTCACATTCTTACGAAAGCCTTTCATTGAAGCAAATTAGCGAAAATCTCACACAAAATGCGCTAATCTTAATTTAAAGCACATTCTTTTAGAAAGAAGTTTCATTTAGAAATTTATCTGAAGATGTTTTTAAATCTTTTTAACAAAACAAAGCTGCTATTGTGTGACTATCTCACAGTGCGTTATATTTCAAGTTAAAATTGAACTAATCAACAATATGTTGTGTTGTTAATAGTGAGAAATGGTGAATTTGATTTAATTATCTCAAAAGAAAAGATACGTATCACACTAGAATGGTCTGGAGGAATAAAAGAGAAATTTAACTGTCGTTTATTAACTAAACCCCAAAACATATAACAAAAATAAATCAGCTCGACTTACATAATCAAGTTAATCGGTTTTTGTTTACATCCATTCATTATTGTATCTTTACTTTTTTAATGTTGGTGTTGTTAAGGAAAGAAGCGTTTTATAATTTGGTTTAATTAATGCCAGTTTTACTGAACATGATTAAAGTTTTATATCACGTTGCAACAAACTCCAGCTTGTAATGACATTAACTTTGCCTTGATCAATGATTATTTTAACCGCATCACTAAATTTGTATAGGTACTACCATGTCAAGTGCCTGTACTTATTTATTAAATCTATTAAAGACTATAACAATAACTAAATGAATGCTAATTTTTTCTCAATAAATACCCAGCCGTCAAACTGAGAAGCATAAAAAGTCATTAATGCCACTTACCGGACCTATTAGTTCTAACATAAATCAAAGCGATCAATACAGTGTTGAATGGTTCATTTTAATTTAAACGGATGCATTGAAATAATGTGTATGTTGGTTATGAACTGGGTAATGGTTCTATAACCTTGAACTGTTTGTAATTAGTCTTTAAGTTGAGAGTAAATCGGCTTATTCTAGGCAAGCATCAAGCAGTTGTAGTCAAGCGAGAGTGTATATGTTACGGCTAATACCCAAAGTGCGGCTACACCTAGTTTTAGCCGGTTAGAACTAGGTGTAGCCACTTAGTCTTGGTTAAACCTAGTACTAGCCGATTGTTTTCGGGTGAAACTAGGTCTTAAGTCCTGTTGTAGTGCAAGTGTTGGACTCGAAGTCACTTGTCTGTGACAGAAGGTACATTAGGTTCGTTAGGTTGCTTTCTACCACGCACATGCGACGACGAGCGAAGCGAGGAGGAGCCAACTTCTTTCAAAACATGTCTCGATTCGGGGTTTAACCAAGACTAAGTGGCTACACCTAGTTCTAACCGGCTAAAACTAGGTGTAGCCGCACTTCGGGTATTAGCCGTAACATATACACCATAAAATATAATATTGAAATAATAATCATAATCATAATCAATAGGTATATGGGTTGTAGTTGTACGCGTTTTATGCAGGGGCCGCCCGGCCGTTCGGGGAAATACCTGTACAACCTATAAATTCTTTGTCAGTTATTCAGCTGTTAATAGTAAGCAAACTACTCCATATATTTTTAATTTTTACCAGCAATTTATGTAATTGTCCTCTCTTGAATTTTTTTTTTTTAAAGTGGGATCTTTTAGAAATCGAAATAAGCGCGTTGATGTCTTTTGCTTGTATGAAATACAAAATGGTTACAATTTAAATTTTAATTTTATGTTTGACCTAGGTATTTAGTTCCATAACCAAAATTTATAATATCTTTACATGCTAAAATACTTTCTTGAATAGACGTATGAATTAATTCGTATGAAATTTTGTGACAATCGCGTTTTATCCGGTTTCTACTCCTTTAGGTAACGACGTGTAATAATGCCTTAGTTACATATGAAACGAACAAAAAATCTATAATTGCCACCTGATAAGGAACTACAATTAAGCAAGCCACTAAAAAATTCTCTATACTTAGCGCAAACCACAGCTATTATTAAAAAAGTAGACTTATAATTTCCGAAAAGGTTGTAAGCGGTCAAGAAATGGCATTGCAAGGTTGTCGGAAAACTACGTGACCTTAAACACTGAAAGGTGTGTTACGTAAAATAGTAGAACAAATATTTAAATAAAATATCTAATTAATTACAAAACGGTTACCAATATTTAGGTAATAGCCTTAAATATAAACCTCATAACATCTGTGAGGCAACGAGCTATTCATTTCAAAAATCAAAATTTTGACCTCGATCTGATTGGAGACATGTGTTTTTGTGTTTCTATTTCCTTTGCAGGTGGTTTTAGATAGATAAAAATAAAAACTGAGCTATTAGTGTGAATTGTAACAAATAATTTTAGTTACGATTAAGTATGTGAAATTGCATTTGTTTTTAAATTATGTGCTGAGATCTTTTAATGCAGATAAGAACTTTGGTTGAATTGCCGCAACGTAACATCTGTTTCAACATCTAATCTCTTTGTGAGTCTAAAATACATTTTTTATCTTTATTAAATAGAAATTGATTTATGTAGTAAATATCAATCAATTCAATAGTTAATTACGTTAAAACAATTAAAAAAACAGCGCAACAATATCATCTAAATTAGTTAATCTAAACTCACTAAGTAGAGAAAATTTCACTACTCAATATCTTTTATCAAACGTCTACTTAGGACTCAGAAATGTTCAATAGAATGACACAATCGCAATCAGTAAGGTCATTCCAACCTTTATTATAATACAGGCTGCCACAACACTGCCTCTTACAATCTCCTCGAACACGAGATAAATCTACGGTCTCACGAAACAGTCTCATTTAATTACTGCTGAATATTTTGTCTGATAATATTATTATAAATCTTTTTGCATCCGGTTCGAGTTCTATAGTAGAATACTCGTAGGTATTTGCAGTGTTTACTGATGAAGTTATTACAAGGCTTAAAGTGTTCTTTATTCAAATGAAACAGAGTGAACTATGAATACTGATTGATGGATGTAATTGGATGACACGACACATTTCATTACATAATTAGCTGTGCCAGCGACTTCGTCCGCATGGAATAGTTATTACCATAAAAACGGTTCTAGTGAGTTAATCTCAAAAGGTAGACGTATACTGTTGGAAACATTTTGTTAGATCAGTTCAAGAGGAATAATCCTTTTATACATATTTTTTTGTTTACCGTTTTCGCAGCACACGCAACGGAAGCCCTCAAAGATGAATAATTTTCCCCGTTTTTTTCACATTTTCCATTGTTTCTTCGCTCCCATTAGTTGCAGCGTGATGTTTTATAGCCTAAAGCCTTGCTCGATAAATGGTCTATCCAACACCAAAAGATTTTTTTAATTCGCACCAGTAGATCCTGAGATTAGCGCGTTCAAACAAACAAACAAACTCTTCAGCTTTATAATATTAGTATAGATATATTTGTATACTTATGTTGAACTCTATACTTAAGGCTGGGATATACTCGTCTATAGCGAACACTGTCACTCTGGGTAGAAAAGAACGAGAAACACTATGGCGCCGAAATCGCTAAAATCTACCACTTTCGTTGGAAATTAATTAATTAATTAGAAATATAATATTGAATCGAAATTTTACTCCAGCAGTGTTGAGTCATAGTTTATTTTACATCACTCAAATTAATTTTAGAAATATGCGTTTGAAATTGTTTAACAAACTAAGTGTGTTAAGGCCAGCTAAAATTCAAAAAAAGACCTAACTTTGTGTTTTTTTTCTATCGAGGAAATTAATAGTCAACGTGTTTCGGAAACAGTAGTGTGATTAAATATATGATCAAGATTAAAAACAAAAAAAAAATGTTCTTTTAACGTAAAGACTTTTGGCTAAAAAATTTTTTATAGTACCCCGTTTTCTGAACTCATAGGTCCTTAACGTTAGTTTTTTTACTGTTATATATGTTAGGTTTGTAGCGAGTTTAGTTTATTCCACGGTTTCTAACTGCCACAAGATGTATGTTTTTATAAATGGGTGCGTACATAAAAAGCTTATACTTATTATTACCGTTTTGATGCTAAATATTTTGCGGTGTAATTTATTCTTAAAAAAAGTTTTCTTTAATGATGTAGTAAAATATAGTATCATCATCACAAATTTAAGGACAAGGCCCTTGTCTGTGGAGCATGCGCCATCCTTCCCGATCTTCTGCCAATTCCTTGACCTCCTTATACGACATGACTCCCGCCTTTTCTTTTACTTGGTCCATGTATGACCTTCTCGGCCTTCCTATTCCTCTTCGGGCTTCCAATTTTCCCTCAATGATGTTTTTCATAAATTTGTCATGTCGTATAAGGTGGCCAACCATCTTCCCTCTTCTATTTTCAATAGTCGCCATTATTGTACGGTGTTCTTGGACCATGAATATTATCACATGCAGTTTTAAAACACATCTAGTTTTATTTTTTGCATCTTATTAGCCTTTATACATCTTCAATTCAATAAACCACAAATGTAGAATATCTTAGCAAAAATTTCGAAAAAACGTTTCATAACGCCTATCTCATTCAAAATGCATAAATGTAATTTGAGAAATCATTGAGACACTTTTGAACCGAACAACATCTCGTTTGATTGCGTGAAATGGAATATTTAAATAAACTGCATTATGTATTTCAGGTCAGTGAGCTAACGTTAAGCAACGAATAAATATATGATTACAGAAACTAGGTGAAACGTGCTGCATTTATCGGAAAATCAAAGTTATTGATACTATTTTATGTAAATTTTCGAGCCTGCGCCTTATTTTTATGGCAGTCGCTTCTAATAATTAGCTACCTTAATTAATTTTCTCCACAAAATTTGCGATACATAAATTACTGTACAATTCGCACTAATTAACACAAGGCTGTTTGCAGATCAATTAGTGCCCAAATCTATATGTCACGAAAATAAAATATGATTAAAACACAATTTCGGCGTGCCCTTGTGTGAATGGAATTCACCTCGAATACCTTTCACAAACCAGTAGGCTTTTTATGAAAAGGTGCAACTTTCAGTCAGTACGTTCATAATAAGTACTAAATATGTAACTCTACGTTACGCAAAAAAGAAAAGTCACACAAAATCTGCGTACACTTGGTTCCGCGAAAACGTAAGTGAACATTATGCTTTTAACTGGCAAGCGTATTGTTTCTTCGCTGATCGAGTCACACGCAACTTTCTCGCTGCTTACGTAACCGTTGCTACACTTTTTTGGTTGATTCCGCTTTTAATATCGGCCTTGGTACGATTTGATCGACACGAAAGAAATCATATTTGACGAAACACAAAACTATACCTTTATTAACATTAACTCCCGTTTAGTCACGGGTTATGAAACGCTATTTCTAGATTTCTCAGGGCGTTGTTCCGGTGCAACGGTTTTGTGCATCTGCGCAATAATTCTCGGTCACGGTGACTATTGTTCGACGTTGATTCAATAACGACGGTTTTTTATCAGCGGTTCGTAACGGCAAGGGTATGAAGGGTTTCTCAAGTAAACCAACATATCGTGAAGGACGACTCTTTTGTGTTAATTTAGACCAGACAATGTTGCAACATAAATTAACTCTTATGAAACACACTTATCCTAAATTTCTTTACTTAAACGTAGGGACATCTATAAAATAATCATCCCAATTATATGTCGTCCTTATTATTATAAAATTATATATTTGCACGAAAAAATACATGTTTAAAAATATGAATGTTGTTGAACCGTAAATACCTTAGTATTTGACAAGTTCCTAATTACTTACTTTTATGACAGACAAGGTAGCTTTTTTGCTAAGATATCGTTTTATTTATTTTGTAGTAGTTATAATAGTTGTAGTATAATTAGAATAAAAAATTACATGTTAATTTAACTGATAACCTTGCATTTGTGGTTGTGTTATTTTATTACGTAGATACAAAGTAGGTTTATTATATTTTTATTACAAGTATAGTTTAGTAAGTGGTGCGACGACATCGTCCAGGTCGCGGGCGCGACGTGGACCCTAGCGGCGCAAGATCGACACACATGGCACAACATGGAGGAGGCCTTCGCCCGTCTCTGGGTGCCCTGACAACGCACTTTCAAATTGTTATATTTTAGTAATTACAGTTATTTTTACAAAAGACTGTTCAATTTTTTTTTAATTCAGTTAATTATTATCTATATATTTAAGTCAAGGCAAATAAAGGCTTTTTTATTTTATTTTATTTTATTTTATTACAAGTATCTTAAAATAGGCGTCAAATTTTGCTCTAGGAGCAAGTCATCCATTACATATAACGTTCAACGTAACACCAGTAAGTCTACTCATAACAGACTAGATATTTTAAACATAAACCAATGACTATGGTTTTTTTCAAGCGGATATATTACTGTAGGTACAAATAGAAAGTAACCGTCGTAAGGCCGCACTAAGGTCGGCCGGATGTTAAAAAAATTAATAGGCATATTTTACAACTGTAACCCCGGCCAGCCTATTTACGACAAAAGTGGAACGGCTTTTTGAGTGAACACTGAACATTCTAGAAATATGTGGTAGTTTAAGTTAGGTTTTAAGAAAAACAAATTGAAAATAGCTATGTCAATGGAAATAAAAGTTTCTAAAACAAGTTACCATATTGTGCGACTGAATTCTTTAAATCTATCTAACACAGCCAAAATTAGTCCGTCAAATTTTTCTTAGAACTTTGGTATTGACAAAAAACAGTCAACATCTATACAGTGTACGCACAAGAAGATTAATTAACAAAAACATCAACGAATTCGGAAAGAGCTTTAGCATAAACAAACACATTTTTGAGATCACTTGGTCTAAGATAAGGTGTGGTCTAAAACTACGACGAAAAACGTTCATGGAAAAAATCTTTATTGCCAATGAATTATGAAATATTTAACATCAATTTCATCAATAACCATAAGTGGTAATTGATAATTAGATACACATAAATCAATTACTAACCGAACCTATCTATCAACATATTGATAAATTTCCGGCTTAAAACAAATTGATCGCTAAATTGGTTCAACATGCAATGTCTTTAAACTTTAATCATGGGAACAGACCTCCTTAGGGTCTTTAAATAATTTTTTTTCCTCTAAATAGTTGGTCAAATGTTACCCTGTCTTAATGCTAAGAGTTTAATGTAATTTTACATGCAATCTGGCCACCAACAAAGATTTTAAAGTCTTATTGATTAGATTAAATAGATAGGTACCTAACCTACCTATATCAATCGGTTTAGCTTCTAAAAAAGTCCTGTTTATAAAATTAGAAATACATATTTTCTTCTTTTTTTTACAAGGAATGGGACCGTAATTCACCTGATGGTAAGCAATAATTAATCATCATTCTTTCGTGAAAAGAAAATAAAAACTTTTGAGTGCTGAATCTTCAATGGAGTGTAACTAACTTAAAATTGAATGTTATTTTTATTTTACTTAGTAATCAGTCTATGCGCTGGTTAAGTAAAATCTTAGTACTTATTATGACAAAGTATTACGTAGCTGTTGTTAAATATTTCTAAGCACATGTGATCGATTATATGCGTGGCGCAGTCATTTGTTTAGAAGGGCGTGTTAGTGCATGATTCTAACTCATTTGTTGACTAGAAGTTAGATTAGATTAGAATTATCTGGAACATTGTTAATTATAATACTAACAGTGCTGCGATAGCTTGATAAATTAGAGGGTTGGATAGGATAATGAAGTGATTAAATGGTCGGGTGAAACTGTTATGTGTTGATTGTATATGTAGATAATAGTCAGGAGTTTGTAAGTTTAGAAAAACAACAAAGTCGGTTGAATGAAATCACTATAAATTTTATGACAAAATAAGCCTATCTAAAGCAGTATGCTACTATTATCGAAATACTTTGTGTACATAAGCTGCAATTGTGTTTTTATCATAAAAACTTTTTTATTGTTATCAATGTAAACAGAAAAATTAAATAATGCTGTGTTACCTTTTATTGAGCCCTAAAATTATGGAATTAAATGCATACCATAAGAATTTAATTAAAATAATCATATATTCATGACTGATTATTAACTAGTGACGCGTGTAAATCAAAGTGACCTACAGCTTGTCAACATAATGTCCTGTTCCGCCGAAAATACGCCTGTCACTTGCAAAGTAGGTATGTGAGTACTAATAATGTGTATGTTTTTTAAGGAAGCTTACGTTACAATTTATGTGTTACACAGATATTGAATTATATTATTGTTTTGTCACGATGGTAAATGTTTTATGCTTGGATATAAAATTGGTTATAATAATATTGCTTGGATATATGTGCCTTTACACATGTCAGCTATGGATAGAGTATACCTGAAGTGCTCATCACGCCATAAGGGTGCA
The DNA here is from genome assembly GCA_964023185.1 of Macaria liturata. Classification (NCBI taxonomy): domain Eukaryota; kingdom Metazoa; phylum Arthropoda; class Insecta; order Lepidoptera; family Geometridae; genus Macaria; species Macaria liturata. The sequence continues at coordinate 3,413,119 of OZ026812.1, read as the reverse complement.
ATATAATAACGCATATCGCATCCTTATGAAGAAATCAAGGTACTGCAGCGCGTCGGGCATGTTTGCTGAGGGGCGGGTTCCTGATTTCTTCGCAGTTATTCGGTCCCGCATTGCTTCCTTTTGGGAAAGAATACGGAGATCAAATAATGGCATACTGCAGTGCCTGTCTGAGGATTTATGTAGTCCCATATACAAATTTTGGATGTCTACTCACCAGAGCGAAAATAAAAAATGACTCGAGTTACAATTTTATTGAATTGCAATTCTTAGTTTATAGTTGTTTATTGTATAGTTTAAGACAAATGTCTATGGGTTACGTGCCTGATAATCAAGAATTTTTATTTATTTATTTTATTTATTTAAAACCGTAAATAATTTAACTCTCCAACTCAAACTTTACCACCACCGAGAAAATTGTAGATCATTAAATTACATATTTGATTATTTCAAGATTTTTGTTATTATTATTCAGACGTGTGTAAAATTATTATTATATTAGTAGTATAAGCTAGTAACTGAAATCTATACTTCTATACTAAAATTATAAATGTGAAGAGTTTGTTTGTTTGAACGCGCTAATCTCAGGAACTACTGGTGCGAATTGAAACATTATTTTTGTGTTGAATAGACCATTTATTAAAGAAGGCTTTAGGCTATATAACATCACGCTGCAACTAATAGGAGCGAAGAAACAATGAAAAATGTGGAAAAAACGGGGGAAATTATTCATCTTTGAGGGCTTCCGTTGCGTGCGCTGCGAAAACAATTCAAGTCGTGGGTAGCAGCTATAATTTATAAAGCTGATGAGGTTCTTCTTAATGAGAGCGAAGCCGCGAGCAACCTCTAGTCTAAAATATTTGAAACACGGCCCATTTTATTACCACATTTTTCTCTACAAAAACAGCTTTTGTCCCGAACGTTAGATAAAATTGTGTTGTTTATGAAACCAAGGAATGTCGCATAAATTCGTGCGCGTGACATTAAACTACGGGTCGCGAGACGGACGGCCAGTAGGGCTGGCAGTTGGAATTATTAAAAAACGTTTTTTTTATTTGTATTATTAAAGTAAAAAAAAACAAGAACAAGGCACACGTTGCCAAAAAACACAATTCTAAATTTTATCAAAAAAATGCAAAGCCACTATTTATAATGACATGTTTGATTTGTTCTATTCAAACATTATATCACACTCAATATCTCCAAATCATCACAACTGTTAAGTCGTTCTAACAATAGCAGAAATACGCCGTTTCGAATCCTGCCGGTCGTGATTATTTTCGCTTATTTTCCAATAAAAGTTAAAGGTAAATAACCATAGTGTGGGTTTAGCACTTGAAAAAACAGCTGTTTTCTAGATTCGACTTAATAAAAAAAGATATAAAAAATCAGTTTTACACCAAACTTACCTTTGTCAGCCCTATCTACCAACGCCGGACTATTGCTCATAGTTTTCCCACGGAATGACAAAACGCATTACACTCTCTTTACACACTATACCGAAGTATTGTTTGTTTGTTTGTTCTTTAAAATAAGATCGTATCAATTGGAACAAACCGGCCCAGACCAAGGTATTGTATTCAAATATCTATTAAGTCAGTTTGATCTGTAAATAGTGTTATTATGTCAGACATATAAAATACATAAATCTGTCTTGAAAGTTGAATTCAAGGTAGGTTTGCAATGTGGTTAGACTGAAGCATAGTTTTTTTTCCAAATCACATGTATGATCGTACTACTATTTCATAGGGTTTTCAAAAGGTACCAATAGAGAATCTGGGTAAGAGTGTGTCGTCTCGATGGCAGGTAGAGCTTTTACTATGAAATTTAACCATTATGGTAATGATATTGATTCCATGAATTTTCCTTACTGACATATGAAATGAATTATAATTTATACAAGTGATTTTTCAACTAATAACATGCAATGTTGAAGTTTGTAACAATCTTCAATGGTCTTCATGTTAAGGTAAACGCATTTTTTCGAAGTAATGTGGTGTCAATGTGATGTGTGAGGTAATTCATAAATTAAAACTGCCTGTATATTATACGGACTTACAAAATCAAGATTGAAAAGCGGCTGCACCAAAAAGAGATCTCGAGAATCAATTACGAGATATGTATCAAAGCAGGATTTTAAAAAAGAAAGTGGGATGCATCTGCTGCGAGTATGCTGTAATGTAAATTATTTTACTATAGCCATAAAGCAAACTTTCAAATTAAATGAGACACTTACATATAAAAATAATTATAAAAACGCATTGTGGTTTTTTTCTCTATTAACTTTGGCAAAGTGTGAATAAAGCAAATACACTTTTCAAGTAAGTAACTGTTTGAACAAAGATATTAAGTGTACATATAAGTCAAACGCTTTCTTTATTTTTAACACGAAATAGGCTTACGTTTGACTACAGCCTGCCTGATGTTAAGCACCACTGTAGTCTAAGATGTAGCGCGCTTGCCTAGAAGAAAACTATTTACTCTAGATTTGAAGACCCCTGGGTTATAATTTTTTTGCTTTGAGATAGTCATATTTGGTTTCTCTTGTTATGATAATCGGTCTATTTCTTTTTACTTCTAGGCATAGGCCTCTCCAAGGGTAGATAAATATATAGAGCACGGCACTTGAGTTGATTTTGCCAGAAATAATATATTACTATACTAAAAGTCTTATGCAGTTTTACCTTTTATTACCTTTTTTTTACCATGCGTCCCGGTCGAAGGCTATTACAAATAAAATACGTCTTTTATTACCTACTTACAAAAATACAATATCTTTAAAAACCCACTTACGTCACATTTGGACATTATTTTGTGAGTGATTGGTGCAATTATGTAATTGCAAGGTAAAATATAAGTAGCTTGTAAAATGTATCAAACTGGCCAATGTTGTAAGTTTTATTCAGATAAATAAATGAATAAATATTGGGGACATTGCACACAGCGCCATCTAGCCCCACACTAAGCAAACGCTTGTGTCGTGGGTACTAGATAACGGATATAATACTTATATACTTTTCTTTTGTAAATACATACAGATTTCGGCTTATTGGATTTTTTTAGGAACGTATAACGTGTATTGTAGATCTGAGCTGTTTTTCAAGAGACAGTTGGTCGGTAAGACTTGTTAGATACAATGGGTGGTATGCAAAACTCTCGATAGCGGAGTTTCACTCTATTATACAAACTAACTTTTTTACTAAAGAAATGTGTTCCACGAATTCCATTTTATTAAATTGTCGTTTGCCTTAAATATCGCTAAGTAACTCTTGGGTGGAAATATTTAAAAACCTTTTGAAAGAACAATGGTACGTCGAATGCCCAATTCCTGTAAATACTAAGCCATGACCTTTTATCATTCATTTATAACACTAGCTATAAATTGTCTTGCACTCGTTCAGCCATAGTCTAGATAAAATTGAATCATTTGATAATCTATTAAAATCACTACTGCTGTAAAGGTAGTTTTACTGGTTATCATCATCATTATCATTATCTACAGTCCTTGGAATCCCACTGCTGGGTATAGGCCTCCCTTTGTATGTGGTATCTGCGTCGATCCTGTGTTGACTTCATCCAGGTCGGGCCTCAGAGTTTGACGATGTCGTCGACCCATCTTTACTTGTTATATTGTAACTTTAATGTTAATATTAAAACCTGGAAGGTTTTTTTTACTAAGTTTATAACGTATCTATAAATCGTTTTCGTATAAGTAGGTACATAAATTTTATCAAGGAAGAAAATTTGACCACAATTTATCAAATAAACTACACGTTCAATCAAATTTACCTTCACTAATCTAACATCGATTAAGTTTTATTTCGGACATAAACTGCCACAGTTTTTCGTCAAACACGCCATAATATATCAATGTATATGGAGTCATATATCAATGTATAATGTATATGAGTTAATATATCAAAGATATGTCAAACAAAAGGCGGGAACGCGGATAAGTTTAACCTTCGAACGTTTACTACTTCGACCCATATAGATCCGTATCTTGAAGTAAGGAAGTGAGTTCAGTAGGCATGCCTATAGATTAAGAGCCCATGGACACAAGGCTTTTGCTATTTTATTACAAGCTGAAACGCTAATGTATCAAACATACTCGTAGTATTTTTGATACATTAACGTTTCAGTAAGAGAGAAAATGTACCTACCTGTACAAAAAAAAAACTTAGCAGAACTTTTTTGCAGATAGCCTGGTAAATATATGTGAAAGAAGCTTTGGCGTACGTAACTAACTAATGTGTTAACGCATTGTAAAAACCTATCTCGACAAAACAATGAACGTCTTACAAGATATACCCAAGCGTGTCACAATTATCAACTTTCAGCATTTTTAAAACACCGAAGTTCTAGCATCCATGGGCTCTCAGTCTATCTATATTTTTATTAGGGTTGTAAAAACTAACTCAATTATTACTTATAAATATATTACATATGTACTTAGTACAATGTAGAAACTTAATTATATCGTTCACGCATATCAAATGTATGTTACGGCCGGTTCACACATGTCTCCGTTTTACTGTTTCGTTTTATTGTGTGCGTTTTTTTTTCGTCGATGGCGTATGTATGTAATTGTATGAGCGACATCACACATGGCACAGTATTCTGCACAGTAAAAAATATCGTTCCGTAAAAAAATTACGTTCCGTTTTGTCATCGAATACTGGACGACGGATACGTTAAATATACGGATACGTAGAATTTTAACGGATAGCTACTGTGTGCTGTGTGTGTGCGTGGCGGGCGGTACGTGCGGGGTGTACGTTATACGGTATATGTGTGTACATCGCATCCAGTAATGACGGATCCGTTGTACGTTATACGGTGCATATGTGTGAACAGAGCATAAATTAATGACGTATCCGTTAAAAACGTACCGGTAAAACGGACTGCTATGTGTGAACGGGCCCTTATGTATGATAAACGTTTGTGTATGTGTGTATGTATGTAAGTATTTGCGTACCATATATGTAGGTACATTTCGTTGTTCGAGTGGCTAAAGAGACTCAGAACAAAGTGAGCCCGCTTGGCGCAACTAGTATAAAATAATATATTGCAATCATGTATTTTTTTTTTATTTGCAAATTTATATCTCTTGTCTAGTTAAGGTATTATCTACATAGTGTATAATTTAGTAGTTTTGTTAACCACCTTTAGTTGGTTACTCAATGTTTCTTGTATTAATTTCCCAAATATTTATAGTGAATACAAATATGCAAATAACTAATCCGATTTCGTTGTCAATATGATGAAATTTTTTTCAAAAGAATAACATGCTGACTTTTATACATATTAGCTATAACTTCTAGCAAAGAACTAGTTACATAAATAACTATAATTTTTTATGTTCATAAACAAAAAAAAACAAAAATTTATGCTACAAAATTAATTATATGTGACGAAGTAAATAATTAGTTATGTTCTTTTACGTAACCTTATACATAATATGTCAAAATTTTCGCAAGACAAAAAAAATGTAATCAGTAGGATATATTTTGTTCTTTATTTTAGCAACAAGACTCAAGCAAAAGTTTTATTCTGGAAATCTCTTTTGAGATTCAACTCAATTTCAGTACAGGCATTTCCAACCCTGAGTCGCAAATATTTTTTTCTAATCGTGAGTACATAAGTAAAAAAACAGCATTTTTTATCCAAAGTTTTTTTTTTTTTTCTGAATTCCCCCCGCGTTGCGGAGGCCCTTTGTTAGGGTTATTTCTGGTATTGTTTTATTGTAAATAGGTTAATTAATGGTCAGGTAGCTGGTTTTGATTTATTACTCTGATACTCTTGCCAATTTTTTTTTTTTTTTATCCAAAATTATCTTAGCAGCAAACTCATCTCAGGTATATTTTCATATTACTTGAATAATGTAATGACGCTGTTTCTAACATAAATCCTACACAGTAAAGACACAACAATAAATAAATAAATATTCCAGGACATTGCACACAGCGCCATCTAGCCCCACACTAAGCTAACGCTTGTGTCGTGGGTACTAGATAACGGATATAATACTTATATACTTTTCTTTTGTAAATACATACTTATTATACATACAAACGACCAAATCTGGTAAATTTACAAACCCAACATAATAAACTGAAAAACAGCTATAACAGGTAAAATACAAACCTAACATATAATTTATAAACAATAAACATTTCCTTACATCACTAAGCCAATCTGTCATCTGTTATTTCCCAGCAGCAAACGTATCCGCCACCTGTGAAGGTGCTAGGTGGTCCATAATGAAACGCATTCATGTTCTCAGTGTTGCAAGCACTGTGGTATGGTAATACTATAGTAGGGCTATTGGTAAGGGAAATGTCACATGGAGAAACAAATAGCTGTTTCAAAATTATACTTTAACACATAGGAATCATAATGAATCTTGTTCATTATGATGTTGGTAGAGTTTTGTCTAAAATAGGTTTGTTAATGATTATTTCTCCGCCTCGACGGAGACAGATTTTTGTAATTTTTGATTTGGAGGTTTTGAGTGTGATAATGGTTACTTTTTAAATCGATAAGAAAGGAGCCAAGGAGCATCCTCTAGTGTAAAATAAACAAAATAAAGAGCATTCGTTATTTCAAAACTAATATTTTATAGTCAGATAATCTACTATATAAAAATAAGTCGCGTTTTCCTTCCTGACGCTATAACTCTAGAACGCACGAACCAATTTCCACGGTTTTGCATTCGTTGGAAAGGTCTCGGGCTCCGCGAGGTTTATAAAAAAACTAAGCCATCTGGTGGCGAAACGGAGTTCGCCGGGTTGGCTAGTCTGATCTAAAATTCATAATTTACCTACTTTACTATTATTATTAACTATTATTTACTAAGGTGAAGCTATGTAGTTCTACCATTTTAATGAAGTATGTGTTGGGTAGTAATGTTTATAACTATGTAGTATGTGCATACCTTTACATTGTCCACTCTGTAACTGGCCCAACCATTGGTTGATACATTTGACAGCTCAATTATTTTTTGCAATGTCAATTTCGCAGGTTGTGAAACCTTTAATGATACGAACGCTGTTTGGTTAGGACCTGTTTATTGTATAAGTACCTGTTATAAAGCGTTACGGTTAATTATTTTAATCCAACGGCCAGACCTATGGTTAGTTGTGTTGGATTTTAAATGGCATTTTATGCTCTGTTAATCTAGTTTAGTGTTTGATTTGGTTCTTATACTTCAGGTTGGATAGATTGATACTATTGACAGTATCGCATTTTTTTTAAGGATTTAACTTATTCGACGAAGGGTTACAGACTTCAAATTGAAGCGATTAATACGATTTCAATTAAATTTTGTAAATTAATTATTAAACCCTAGTTTACTCTAACTTCACGTACCATTCCGAGAAACAATTGATAATTTTTAATAATTTTATACATAAGTTTATATTATAATATTACAAAAAGAGCAATCCGAACTGGTAGTATATATTTTGTCTGTGTATTGTCAGTATAATATTTTTAAGACTATTTTTGTTTTACTAAAAATAACGGTGAAAATAAGCAAAAGTGATCATTTAAAATCACGCAAGAGTGACATCAGCGTAGACGCAGAAATCGCCGCGACATTTTCTAATCATCATGCGTGCTCGACATTCAGATATGGAACGAAAGTTGTAACCAACGACTTTACAATCAATTGACTTCCTATTATGGCGAAAACACAAATGGCATACTGGCAGCGCCCTTCGGTGTTGCCTGCGTTAATCTGGAAATAAAAGTAGCCTTACATACTAATAGCCTCGAATAAGCTGTTTGAGTGGCATGGGATAAAAACATACCTACACAGGTACACACTTTGTCATAGGCCTCTGACTTTCATGTAAAATGTCCCGTGAAATATACCTTTTTTTATTTATTGTATAATTCGATAGTATACGTGATATGTTTCGATTGCAATTTCTCCACTCGTACATTTCTTACCGAACCCATAAAATCATATTTAATATGATTTTATGATAAAAACTAAATTTCCAAAAGTTACTGTACCACTTTTTGGTAATTGCATGATATGTACTAAGTCAGCCTTAATTTATTCATAAATTTATTGAAGCCGGCATATAAAAATGTTGCATTATCCTGCAAAATAATAAGGTGTCTCTGGATAATATTGCCCAAGGTAGTAACGGATCTAGATAGCACGCGCATTATACCAATGATATGTAAATTGGGCGAAACTATGAGATTACAATCCGCGTGGGAGAAATATCGATTGCAAACATAGTTTTACTATTAATTTGCCTATTATCTTTAACTTTAAGTATTATTATAAATACTGTTAATGACATCTGAAATATCTCAACAATAATAAGATTGATGTAACTGTAGAAATGTTGATTTTGCTGTGATATTAGAAAACAAAAACAAATTGAATATTTTTTTTGTAACATTGTAATATTTACATAAATAATATACATATGTAATGGACAACAAAGAATAATATTGGAAGATTATTAAGCACAATCACAGAATACATAATACAACATTAACGACTTACCTACTAAAAAGTGGCAAAAAAAATCGAATTTTATCTATACCTACAGCATATAGAAAAATTACCATGATTAAGTACATAATCTTGTGAAACGTATACAACACATATACTAGTCTGATCAGGTAGATTGTCCAACTATAACGTAGGCGGAAATCACTTCTAGGCAGTATAATACTAACTTTGCGTGCGTGGGCGTCTTAGTTTCAACAGATTTTGTTTGATTTTGCGTAATGTTATTAATTAGTGAATGCCGAAATCAGCATGCATTATTTAAGTAACAATTAACTAGCGGGAATTTGAATGATTTCTGATACAGTTTTATATGCTTTCATACAAAAAGTTTTTTCCGAAATCTCCGAAAACTGCTATGTGACTGTTTTCTAGAGACGAGGAAACCTTTAATCTTAGGTATTAAGTTTAATTAAACGTTAATTAAATCTCTTCTCAGTTTTTGAATCTTACTAACAGGAGACTGTACGTTAAGTAAATCGACGCATTCAATCGTACCTGGTATGGTTCACCTTCAAACTTAGTGCCGATTCAGTGACCTAAAACGACTGAAATTAATTCCTACCTGCCTATTTAAAAAAGTATACAATGCGTTGTAGGTAAGCTATATCTACAAACGCATTATGTTCGAAACAAAATTGGAGTAATTTCCTTATTTAACTCTACTTAACTAAACGATCGTGATCGTAATAAAACAATCCATAATCCATTAATTAATCGCAATTATAATCTGTAATTAAATCGGAATAAAGTTTACATTTAAATGACAATTACAACATACAAGTCCTTGAGCCAATTTGTTAGGGAAACGAAAGACCTATTGACTATACTAAAATACTTTTACATAAAAGCAATTGTAGGTTTGTTGGTTTATTTGTTGTTTTGTTCATGGAGCATGGATCATCGTTATTTTAGTTGTAGCGGTAGAAGTACTTCTTTTTCTTTCTTTCTTTTATATCTATTTTTTTTTGCTACCTAATTACTTGTACCAAAATAAATCCTTTTCATTTTCAATAGTTAGTAGTCCTAAGTTCAATCACAGAATACATAATACAATACAATGTTCCTTTTAATTTATTAATTATTTTATCTACACTAATGTTGTAGCATTCTACTTATGTTTCCAATACTTGACTTATAATTACTACTGTTATAGCGCAGACAACAAAACACTCAATTTAAGCAATTTCACATGATGGTATAATATCCACATCGATATCGTAATATCTCATTATAACATCAATAAAACGCGACCAACCTGATTGCAGGGCTAATCAGGTTGGTCGCGTTTTATTGATGCGCGCATAGCTGCGCTCTCATTGGTTACATTTTAATGACGGCAAAATCACTGTGACAATACACGTACGCGTGAATTTAATTTAATAAATTAAAAGTTAAAATGTTACAACATTAGTGAAGATAAAGTAGTGTATGCAACTGCATATAACACGGGTATTAAAACACTCGTTACTATTATGAAACTCGCTGCGCTCGTTTCATAAACTCACACTCGTGTTTTACTACCCTTCATTATATGACAGTTGCATAAACTACTATTATACGCAAAAACTCGATTCGAAAATTTGAGTGTGACATATTTGCTTCTTTTTATTCCAAATGCGAGCGAAACCTCGAGAATCCACTAGTTAATATTTAGGTATATCATTGAACAATGATAATAAATTATATCGAGATAACGTTTGTTAGTATTGTTGTTATGATATTGTCAGCCTGACCGAGTATTTGCAATGCTTGGTTTGTTAATTGTAACAGTAATAACCTACTTTACCGTTACAAAATCTGCAAAAAGTATATCTAAGATAACAATGTATCGGTAAATCAGGTATTGATAAATAAGAATGTTTGGAAATTTGAACGAAATGTTTTGATTAGCCAAATGTCAATTTTGCTTTGCTGTTACGATACCAATATTAATATTATAATAGGTAGGGTCTGTTCAGGTCTCTCTCTGTGAGTCGTATTTCCTCATGACTGAGGGTCGTGACTCCCCCGCAGAATCAATTCGTTAGAGGAGTTCTCTTGGGCAGATACATCGTGGTGGGCTCCCAGGTCCTTCCACCTATTTAGGTAGGTATATGTAATTTTTGATGGAAGGACGAAATAGGGTTGGTGGCTGGGAAGTTGTAAACCCGGACAGCATAGGACAGACACATGTGGCAACAGTTGGAAGAGGCCTTCGTCCAACACTGGACGATCGCTGAAGACGCGCATTTTGACACACATAATAACACTAGAATATATTCTATCATACGAGTACGTAGAATTCAATTCATTGTTTTTTGGTTATACCCAATAAAAAAATTATAGCTTTAAAAATTATGCATGTATAACTTCAAAGGGAAATATAGGCTATTTTTCTTATATTTTATTTATTAAAATTTTTTGTACTCCGTAGATAAAACGCTTTGAGCATCAACACTTCAAAAAGCTTCACAAGCTTTTATGAAATTAAATTAGTGACAAGAATGGTTAGGTTAGGCGTGACTTGAATACTCTGACACCAAAATTGGCTAGTCTAATGTCAACTTACTCACTTTTAAGGCGAGTCACCAGTGAAGAAGCGGAGAAAAACGTTTACTATATCAAATTTTTTAGGTATTTACTCTTAAATATCGGTCTTGCAAAAAATATACGATATACTTAAGGATATTGTCTGAGGAATGTGCTAATTTGTTACACGATAGGGTATACTTTACTCGATCATAAAAAAATCCAAAGACAGCTTAATAAAAAGTCTAAATCGAATATCTTATTAATAAAATTTCTGACTTTACACATCATTTTTATATAGAAATATTTCTCTTTAAATACTACAGAGAACCTGCTAAAATTTGGGTTTCAACTAAAGTCCTATATTTTTGAGTCAATTATTAATCCCAAAACTTGAATATTTCCCAGCAGTTTGACAAGACGCCGCGCCGCCCGCTACCCCGTCAGTCGCAATCGGGCGCTTGCCAACGTTAGACCTGTGCCAAATTTTCTCCGCCCGTTCTTACATTCTTGCAACAGTGTAATAATTGAAAATGGCTAATAAAAAAATAAAGTTAGGAAGAAATCAGTGTTAATATCTAAAAGAAGTACAGGGAAAGAGAACTATAAGAAACGGTATGTAAATTACTCCTTACCTTTTATAATAAAATTATGAAGTTTACTCATTTTTTAAAGTAGGTAAAATTACTAAGCATGCAACAATATTTCTAAAAGTGGCCCAATTTTTTTATTCTTTATGTTTCTCCACAGGTATATGAGAATTTTCTATAATTTTAGTTGATTTCGTAAATTTTCGTCATTACTTGCCACAGACTAAATTATATCAGTATGACCAAAAGTGTGTACCTATGTACTAGTGATGTAACGAATGTCATTTTTTAAACATTCGCGAATGCGAATGCGGATGCGAATATCCATAACCGACATTCGCGAATGCGAATGTTCCGTTTTTTTTTTTGTAATCATAATTTTATTTATTGGATGTTTCGTTTTTGTTTTCAAATTCAGCGCCAATCGTCTATGGCTTGATGGCAGTTTGAACGAAGTGCGTTCCGTTTGTAGTTTGTTACGAGAATTCATAATATGAATTCTCGTAACAAACTACAAAATATTATTATAGATTATTGCAGGAAAAAAATGCTTTATCTTGTTATCATTTTTAGTTTTGTTTAAGTAGATGATTGATTATAATAACATTAAAGTGTTATGTGATAGTAAAAACGTATAAAAAACTCTAAGAAGAATTAGTTTATTTATTATTATTGCGCGTATCAGTAAAACTTTTTCGTCAATACACAGTGATTTTCTTTTATTAGCCATGTTTACAGTTTGAAAGTTTGTGAGCAAATAATAATATGATAAGGTATAGATAATCCATGACTCCTACTTATGAGTCATGGTCAACAACAGTCTACACGTACAAGCAATCCCAATTTGTAAACAAAAGAACGAATTTCTTAGAAAGTTCGGTATGCATGATGCCGACAGTCGAGTTTATTGCGGGCTAGGATAATAAAGCGACAATAGATAGTACACAGCTGCGCAGTTTTTACTAATTTTAGCAACTTAAAAGGTACTTTTTAATACTCAATTGTTGTCGTTATTGAGAGTGGGTGTAATGCTATGTAGAGTGAAACATTGTATGAAAGACAAGCTAAACCAACCAAAGCCAATTGATTTCGACGCTTAAGGGAGTTTGTCGTTAAATAGAGTGACGTTACATGGAGTTTACACTGTATTTATTTATTATATTATTTACTATTGACTATAAACACTACAGCTGATAAAGAATGACTTGCAGAATGTGATGATAAATTATCTCAAAATAATATCAATGATCAGTGAGTATATTATAACGTCATTAGTTTGTCACATAATACACAAAACAGAACCAAGCTGAATTTATACAATCATAAACGTAATAATTATGGTAATTTATATTCATTGTTATTTGTTGTTACGACTGTATCTGTTCGAAATAAATGAAATAATTGAGGCAACAGAAATACATCATACATACATTATTTTGTAAATAGTATATCTTAGTACTAGCTGCCCATCGCCACTTCGTTTGCGTAGTTCCCTACCCCTGCTCGATTCCTCCCTACCTCAACCCTACCACTCTACCACTACACTACCACAACCTACCCTACCACTACACTACCACAACCTACCCTACCACTACCCTACCACTACCCTACCACTACCCTACCACTACCCTACCACTACCCTACCACTACCCTACCACTACCCTACCACTACCCTACCACTACCCTACCACTACCCTACCACTACCCTACAACTACCCTACCACTACCCTACCACTACCCTACCACTACCCTACCACTACCACTACCCTACCACTACCCTACCACTACCCTACCACTACCCTACCACTACCCTACCACTACCCTACCACTACCCTACCACTACCCTACCACTACCCTACCACTACCCTACCACTACCCTACCACTACCCTACCACTACCCTACCACTACCCTACCACTACCCTACCACTACCCTACCACTACCCTACCACTACCCTACCACTACCCTACCACTACCCTACCACTACCCTACCACTACCCTACCACTACCCTACCACTACCCTACCACTACCCTACCACTACCACTACCCTACCACTACCCTACCACTACCCTACCACTACCCTACCACTACCCTACCACTACCCTACCACTACCCTACCACTACCCTACCACTACCCTACCACTACCCTACCACTACCCTACCACTACCCTACCACTACCCTACCACTACCCTACCACTACCCTACCACTACCCTACCACTACCCTACCACTACCCTACCACTACCCTACCACTACCCTACCACTACCCTACCACTACCCTACCACTACCCTACCACTACCCTACCACTACCCTACCACTACCCTACCACTACCCTACCACTACCCTACCACTACCCTACCACTACCCTACCACTACCCTACCACTACCCTACCACTACCCTACCACTACCCTACCACTACCCTACCACTACCCTACCACTACCCTACCACTACCCTACCACTACCCTACCACTACCCTACCACTACCCTACCACTACCCTACCACTACCCTACCACTACCCTACCACTACCCTACCACTACCCTACCACTACCCTACCACTACCCTACCACTACCCTACCACTACCCTACCACTACCCTACCACTACCCTACCACTACCCTACCACTACCCTACCACTACCCTACCACTACCCTACCACTACCCTACCACTACCCTACCACTACCCTACCACTACCCTACCACTACCCTACCACTACCCTACCACTACCCTACCACTACCCTACCACTACCCTACCACTACCCTACCACTACCCTACCACTACCCTACCACTACCCTACCACTACCCTACCACTACCCTACCACTACCCTACCCTACCACAACCCTACCACAACCCTACCACAACCCTACCACTACCCTACCCTCCACTACCCTACCACTACCCTACCACTACCCTACCCTACCACAACCCTACCACTACCCTACCACTACCCTACCACTACCCTACCACTACCCTACCACTACCCTACCACTACCCTACCACTACCCTACCCTCCACTACCCTACCACTACACTACCACTACCTACCCTACCACTCTGGACGGAGACAAATACAACAAACTAAAAACCAAGAAAATCGGTCCAGCCGTTCTCGAGTTATAGTGTTCGAAAAACCAATCAAACACGACTTTGTTTTATATTTATAGATATAAAGTAATACATTATTACTTAGCTTATTTAAAACTGACAAAAATAATATTTTAATTTAATAGAAGTTGATCATAGTATAACAGCTGAAATATTTATACTGTGGCGTAGTGCTAACGTTACGAGAAATGGACAGCGCGCGGAGTGTGAGACGCGCGGGCGGCCCCCCACACCTCACCTCCTAAAATCGTAGTTCGCGCGAAAATGCCTCGCCTTAAGTGATAAGATTCATTGACATTTGTTCTCTATAGCAAAAGCTTTTACTACATGTATAAAATTACCTATTTCTATTGTTGTATTATGTGTTTAAATTGGCATTTGCAGTCAGCCCTTCCGAAATGCTTTGACATATTGCTCTGCGATCATTTGTTCTACAATATCCTACCATCTCGCATGATTTGTAGTTTGTTATCAAAGTGGGTTAAACAAGAACTCAATACAATAGTAATAGCACGAGTGCAGAGTAGGTTTCGACGTGGGAATGATTTGTCTTTTCGAAAATAAAATACAATTCAAACAAATGTTTTAAAAACATTATTCTAACCTCAGGCTTAGCGAGAGTCATCTTATTATATCATTTCAGCAAAATAGTGACTAATGATACAATTTTACTATGTGTCATGAAAAGCGAAAAACAATTATAATTACTAGTAAAACGGCGTTTTATACGGCATGATATCTTATTCAAAACATCATAGAAGAATCTACGAACAAAAAAAAATGACTTTTCTTTTTTTAATAATAGGCGTGCATTTAGACATTACTGAAGTTAGGAGACCGCTGTTGCACGCTTACCTAGAAGACACCTATTTACTCCAAATTTTAATACCCCTGAGTTGTCTGGTAGAACAATACGCCATGTACTTATTTATTTTAAAAAATGTACATTATAAAATGTAAATTATAAAGTCACTGCCTTTTTGAAGATGCTCGTTCAAACTTTCGCCCACAATTATTATTCTGAGCAAATAAAAATTTAGTCCGCTGAATAACTTTACTTTATAACGGCCATTTGAAGCGATTAGGCCACTTTCCATCCTACTAACTCAGAATTTTAATATAAAATATTATATAAAAAAAACCATTAAAATAATCATAATATCTTAGCTACCTAGATAAATGTTACGTTTCGAGTGAAATAAATTACATTGAGTCATAACTTGTTTGACCTTAGTGCTATTATTTTTGATAATGTTTTTAAAGTAACAATCTTTATTCTATTCATGCTAAAAGCGTTTTGAAATATGTATGAAGTCGTGTAAATACTGTTCTTTTTTTGTTAGAATAGGAGCTTATATGTAGAAAAATACATATATAGATACTTATACGTCGTACTCGTATTTTTATATATACTTATGGAAGCTAGGCGTAATACTCATGGATACAGTTAAATTTCTGTTCTGTAAAATTTATGTTCTGAGAGTCTAAATTAAATTAGGGCAGGTCACATTGGCCGAGCGACTGACGGTCGGTGGAGTGAGCGCATCCTCCACTGGCACCCCCGAGACACGACCCGCAGCAGAGGACGGCCCCGCTCCAGCTGGAGCGACGACATCGAGCAGGTGGCAGGCACCACCTGGACACGAGCGACGCTGTACTTAGAGAGATGGCAACACTGAGAAGAGGACTTCGCCTGCTTCTAAATGCCCAGAGATATAAAAAATATTAAAAGCTGTGATATCTAACAAAATTTGGGCAAACTAATGCTTTGTTAAACCATTTTGTTTTGTTCATAAAAATTATGATCAAACAAAAACTAAATGGTTATTTTTAATAAGTTCTTAACAAAATTAAAAACCTAACAGGTAGCAAAGTATGTACCTTATTTTGTTTATATTTAGTTGGAGGTAAACTTTTGAAATTTTATTAAATCCTTGACCAGCAAAATTTTCGTCGCTTATCTAGAACAATTACAATTCGTCTTTTTTCCATCATTATATAAAACAATCGTAATAAGAGCACATACGAGCAAGTACTTAACTGCTTACTACTTAACTTTACACAACTGTTAATGCTCTTACAATACAAGTAAGATTACAAGCTTGGCTACCTGTTTCATAATGATTTTAGGTCTTTAGTCACGTACTAACAACTCGCCGGTCTGGTGCCTATTGTACGTCCTTTCTGACCCTCGTAGCGTTTGTAACTTGGGTCAAATATAAGAGGTTAAAAACACAATTTTTCCCTTATAAAAAAACATATAAACTGATCAATGCAGCTGCTCAGTTAAACAACGTGTCGTTTCTGTTGATATTTTAAACAAAGGCAACGTTTAGAAAAAAAAAGTGAATTGCTTGTAAGGTTAGCTACATCAATTTGCACAAATAAGGTAACATTACGAATTAAAGTCAACACTAGTAGTGTATTTTAACACAATATTTTTCTGAACAACGTAATTATTTTGGGTAATGAACTTACAGGCTACCTTATTCTTGTAAACCTAGCAAATTTATCAAATCTCAGAAAACTAATTAAAACTAACTAAGCCGTAAGGTGCAATGCGAAACATCAGAAAATAGTTCTGAAAATATTTAATAAATAGATCTGTTGTTAAAGCTTCTGCTGATCTAGGTAAGCGCGCAAGATCGTAGATTGCAACGTTGCTTTACATAGGCAAGTTGTAGTCAACAGTGCCCATAGAGTCTATCTCATGTAAAAAAAAACCTGCCATAGCCGTGAATCTTGTACAGCAAAGTATCAAATCCAAAGAGGCTAAAAATAACAAGCCTCACTATCAAGTGTCCGTGCACGTTTCATCGACTATTGTGAAACTTCCAAACTCGCCGCCGGCCACTCGACAATCCGTTTAAGGGCACGATCAATGGCGGCTTAATTGTATTGTTTCTTTTTATGCCGCCATCGCTTTAACGAAGGACAGAGCTTATTAATTAGTGTGTGAACTTTAAATTGTCGGGTCGTGATTTAGTTTTTAACAGGTGGAATTTTAACCTTACATATATGTATGTGTAAAAGTTTGTTGACTAGTTTGTTTTTTATTCTCACCCTCACCATAATGGAGAGAAAATTTATTGTTATTTTGAATATTGTAGTCCTAACAGCTATCAAGAATCTTGAAGGGTCACTAAAAATCAGCGCTTTCAGAAAACCTGAAGCGTATATGATGTTTTAGATTTTTCAATGCATGGTACACATTTAACTACATATATATATTGTGTAAATGTGTAATTAGTGTCTTAAACCAATTTTCAATATAAATATTGTAAGTTTAAACAAATGTATTTTTATTTTTTTATAAAATCAAAACAATAATAATAAAAGAAAAACAACTTTCACCTGTGAGTGTATGTCTGTCACTTGCACAATCACGCCCTAAACTTCAGCGTGAAGTGTTATAAAGTATCCCACTTTGATTGATTAACAAAGCTCTTGAATAAACATTATGGTGTTTTCATTCATGTTTGCTTACCATAACTCATTTCTTAGCCGTCTAACTGATAAAATTTACATTGCTTAGGTACTCGTTACACAATAGAGAACTTTATTTCAACAGTTTAAGAGTTATATTTACGTTCAATTGTTTAATAAAACTCGTTTATTTTTTATGAGTGAGTACTGTATGTCCGGTCAGTCATGTTTGACATGTCACTGATATGCTTACACAAGCGCAGCCGAAATCAAGGTCTAGTTAACCAGTATTTTGATCTACTTATTATGATGAATTATGTGAGAAATACCAGTGCCACGTACTAGATCCGGTGTTGTAGTTAATTAGTAGTTGTTCTGGGTTAGAGCTAACTAACGTATACGTATACATAGGGTGGTCTTGGTAGATCACCAACAACTTTTGTTCAATGAAGTTTTTAAAATATTGGAATCATTATCATCATAATCATTATCATTAGAATCATCCGTTATCTAGTACCCACGACACAAGCGTTTGCTTAGTGTGGGGCTAGATGGCGCTGTGTGCAATGTCCCGAAATATTTATTTATTTATTTATTTATTCAAAACAACTTACAAAACACATAGGGAAATAATCGTAACTAATTAAAAACTGAACCTTATAATAAACTTAAAAATACTATTAATTTACAACTATATAAACTAGAATATATACAACCTTACAAATAATATACTAAACTTAAATCGGAATCTACGGGCTAGGTGCCTAAAATGCTGGCGGCGTTACCTCGCTGAATCACCAAACTTAAGCGTTGACCGAGGTAAGCTCCAGCTCTCGGATCGTTTGTTCTGTCCACCAGCCGCTTGGACAGATCGTTATATAAACGGTGTGCGTTGGGACCCCAAGGCCCTAAAGTTTCTACCCCAAAAGGCTGAAATATGTATCCCTCGCCGAGGCATTCATATTTCCGCCTATTAAGGTTTTCTGCGTGTGCAGCTGCTGGACCGGCCTCCCTTGAAGTACGCGGCAAGTGCGACGCAGCAAGCGTGTCCACGCAGGTAGCGTCCCACACCAACGGCCTACCGCGGCTCCACGGAATCAACGTCATTCCATCAGGTCTCTTACCATCGTCACGTGCGATACCGTTCGGCTCAAGTATGGCCGGCACGTTAACGGAGGTAAGAGCCCTGCGGATAAAAAGTAAGAAAAGTTAAGTTGAGTTAAGTTGAGTAAGTTTTTAAAATTGCGACAAAATATCAATAATATTTAATTTTAAATAAGTAGGTATTATAAAACAAAATCGCTTGTATACTTGGTATAATATATGTAGAAACGTTTTTTATGAATTTGCAAAAGCCCTATAACCAGAGCTGTTGGTTTTGGCATAATATAATGTAGGAATCCCTAAAAGTTATGCGTTCATTGCCAGAAACTCTGTTTAGTACAAGAAGTGTCTAGTGAAATGTCTAGTGACCCGCATTCTGAGCTACAGTGAGGATCAGTACCGTAATGAAGGCGATCTTTTAAGGATCAGCATTTAAGAAAGATTTTCCTTTTTTTACATTAATAGTAGTTACCTATGCAGTTGCGGCTTTACACATACCTAAAGCCAATTGTTATAAGCTATATTGCTATGTATAATGCATACCAGCACGCCTCTACATGTGTGTGGGCAGACATTACACGCCCTCTATCACAGGTTCGAGAGAACTTACTTTATCTGAATGTTTTTTTGCGCCAAAGTTATAGGTACAGATATATTTTCCTTAGTTTTAAATTCATTGATAGTTGTTCGAATATAAACGGTTACTTTTTATTGTAATAAAAATATTTATTTCTTTACACTAAACAGAGACTCGCGCAAGTGACCCTGTTGTCCCAGATTGATAGAACATGTCCTCATACTGGAATAAAAATGGGAGACCCAATTTAAATACCAAAAAAAATATCCTGATCCTTTCGTTAATCTAGTTTGGTTTCATTCTATTTTTAAAAGGATTTCTAGCTCAATTTAGTCTGCAATGACCTGTTGGTTTGCAAGCGTAACAAGCTAGAACTAATTCACCTGACAGTGATAGATCATACTTAGCCAAACTCACAGGTAGTCTGTTGTGAAACCGATATAGGATTTTAATATTCAAGCACTAAAATGCATATTCAAATTCGTAATACGAGTGTTTTTTGTAATATGAGTGAGCAATTGATAAAGATGGATTGGGTTTTAATGTCGTTTTTTTGCTTATGAAGTAAATAATGACACGTGACTAATATTTTAACACAGTCTGCAATTGTAGAACTAAACAGTACAGTTTCCGCAGGTTTGAAAAATAAAATAAAAACGTAGAATGACTAATATGCAGGTAAACTTTAAGATTGTTACATTTATGGTGACTCATGTCATGATACAACTTGGATTGTAAAAAGTACATTATTGAACAATGACGGAAAATACGGAAATACATGCCAAATATTTTACAGATGAAAAGTAAAATTTAATACAATTTTACCTTGATTAAGAAAACATTAAACCCATTGATCTATTAAATTTGATTAATCATGTCAGCATCAGTTAACTAGATGCAAGTTAATCGAGCTCAACGATACTATTTACTACCATTAATAAAATACTATAATAAACAACAAATTTCGTAAGAGCTAATGATTGGAATGCATCGCCCAAACTCAAACATTCTTTGGCCTTCGATTGGTATCATAAAAATGAAACGTATCATTTACAAACATAATTGTAATCAGTTTAAATAAGGCCTTATATACACAGGTCAGGTTGGTCAACGGTCCGAAGAAATAATCCGCAATTTTTTTCGCACTTTGCGCAACTAATCTTTAGTACGTGTTTGATTTCTTCTGTCCTAAAAGGCGATAGTTTGTGTGAGTTGGTTACTTCTTGGATTCAAATTTTGGTGTGGATGTAGAATGGAACCAGGATTGATCGTCAAAGAATGGAACTCTCTCTCTCTCTCTCTCTCTCTCTCTCTCTCTCTCTCTCTCTCTCTCTCTCTCGGCACCGACAACAAATATTACTGATTTCAATAAGAATACTTATAGGATTGTAAGTTTCAATAATTTGATAGATTCTTTACTCCCAATTCTGAATTTTGAAGTCGCAAAAACGAATATAAACACATGAAGTAGGTTTTTGATTTTTTTTTAATATTTTTTTATTATTGAACCAACATCTTTGCCTATTTATATTATTAATCAACGTACCTAATTTTTTTTTAAATTTGAATTTGACGAACAGTTTCTTTGCTTATATTTTATAGTGATACTATTTTCCTACGAGGAAATGACCTTGTCATGTCACCTCTTTTAATTGATTCTGGGTAAGTTTTGTTGGCGTTTAAGATAATATCTGGCTTTAATTTTCTAATTTTCCTTAATTCTGGGTATTTTATTTCATTTTAAAGCAATGAACTAATATGATCATAATTGGAGGATGTTAAGAAACTTACCTTGTATAATATAAAAATTACACGTTTCCTTTTTTACCTAATACGGGTTTGCAATTGGCCATAGTTTGCCTGATGGTAAGCATAGGCTATAGCCCAAAATGGAGCGTGCTCACCCGATAAGAACCGATCTTAGTTTGATCTGACTTGATTTTCAAGTTATGTGTAATTTGCACTTGCTTTGCAATGAAAAAAAAGTGTTGAAACCTTCACTTTTGCTGGCATGTCAAGAAGAAAGCCCTGCTAATATCAAGACGGAGAGCCACAAACCTTAGTAATCTATACTAATATTATAAAGCTGAAGAGTTTGTTTGTTTGTTTGTTTGAACGCGCTAATCTCAGGAACTACTGCTCCGAATTGAAAAATTATTTTGTGTTGAATAGATCATTTATCGAGGAAGGCTTTAGGCTATATAACATCACTCTGCAACGAATAGGAGCGAAGAAACAATGAAAAATGTGGAAAAAAACGGGGAAAATTATTCATCTTTGAGGGCTTCCGTTGCGTGCGCTGCGAAAACGGTTCAAGTCGTGGGTAACAGCTATAATTTATAAAGCTGAAGAGGTTGTTTGCAAAAATAAATATGATGCCCAAAATAACTATTCCACGCGGACGAAGTTGCGAGCACAGCTAGTAAAGAATACGACTTAGAAGGAAATAAAATGTACAAAAATCAGCGTAGGTACTAGGATATGATACAACAAAAAAATTGATTGCAATCATTTCACTTGGGAGTAATATTTTTAATTATCTTACGTAACAAGCAATTTAGTAGCGGTTAGTAATAGTACTAGTCAATCTTTCTTATTTCATAAACTTGATAAACAAGAAGTTTGCATATCATCTCAACCAGATAATTAATGTGTGATTTGGTTATGTGATATTGATGAGGTTAGATGGTCGTTATTATATTTATTGACTCATCTCGTTACATATATCTTATCGGTCATAAAATTAATCATTCAATGGAAGTGTATCGATATGTAATAAACATTTGAGGTAGCTGGTAATTGAAAGTCAAAATGATTGCGTAGAACCGAATAATAGACAGGAAATATCACAGGGAGAGAGATGCCGATAACAAAACTATTAAGTTTTAAACTATACAGATAGACCTTTTATATGTATGAACATTTTGAACATATAAAACATCGTGAAGAAACCGACATGTTTGAGGACCACAGTATCCGAGAATATGTGTCTTCCGTGGAAGTACCTGGGCGCCCACTACGATGTATCTGCCCAAGAGAACTCCACTAACAAATTATTAATTCTGCGGGGGAGTCACGACCCTCAGTTATGAGGAAAGTATGAATTAACAATGTAGTGGAGTATTACTTTTCTTTGCTTGCCTATGTATGATTAACTTTTTTCTTCCATAAAAACTGTAAAAGTGGTATGAGGTAGTAAGCGTTCAAGCCCTTACGGAAATACCTAAGTGTATTGGTTACGCATTTTATATTAAAGTAAATTGAACAAATAAATACCAAAGATAGTATTAATACCTTATAGTGGAATTCCTGATTTTTATTGACGTTTTTTAAAACTTTGTATTTATGAGATTAAGTATGCCCTTGTTTTCAAATAATGTATGATATTTTTTATTACATACTTTTGTGCAAGCCATGCAAAAACCATATTTATAAAAAAGTTTAACAGATTATATTCAGAGAAAAGTTATTTTTACACGAAAAAGTTACTAACTTTATATTATAGCCCATCAAGATACAATAACTAAGTCACCCTGATCCCTGCCAGATTGGTTACCAGGAACTCTGGAAGAGATCGCTTTAAGCGAAAAGGTTGCCAATTAGGACACTGATTTTAAGTTTTGTATGTTTCATTGTCTTTATTCTTGTTTGTTGGTTTCTTTGATAAAGTGTTTTCTATGTATAAGGTAGATGTACTTCATTATTATCTAGTTCTTTCTGTACCATGTTTGAACTTAGGAAAAACATGCAAGTTAAACATCAAAACACAATAAACTACATATTTTGAGGCATGGTTAATAGAGACAATGAAGTTTATATTTTTTAGAATATTATTGTGTCCAGTAACATTGAAGTAATTTAATCAATTACGTTGTATCAAACCATGGTGGCTACCAAATTGCGTAAGTAAAGCCTACAATGAGACAGCCTTGAGGGCCCTTTATTACCCCCCGGCTACAATTAATAAAAATCTGATCAATATCGTATGTCGTGAGAATTGTAAGTTAGTCGTAATTAATTATTGCTTAACATTTTTTATTATTTACCGTTACGATCAAAAGTAGATGGATTAGACAGACTGGAGACTGTAGTGTGTGGCGCGCTGGAGAGGAGGCCTATACTCAGCAGTGGGTGGGCACAGGTTGACATGATGATGATCAAAAGTAGTATCCGAAATTATAATTAAAATTAAGTATTGAACCTCGCGTTCTTATTTTGTTCAGCTTATTTCAATAATAGATAAACATTTAGGAAACATGTTTTAAAGACTGGATATAAAAAAAAATGCCTTTGTATTGTAATTGTAAATTGTATAATACATAGTATGAATAATTTATCTCTGTTTCAATTACTACGCATAAAAAATATTTGTCTTAAAAAACATACTATACATTCACTTGTAATAGTAGTGATATAGTTACTATTTTACTCTAGACTAATAAATACGAATTGCAGATCATAATCACAACAACTTTTTTCTCCACTCACAGAGTTACAAAACCTATTATGGTTTAATACGAACAATTACAATAATTGTCCCAAGTACATACCTCAATATAAGTATTAAATATAAATATGGCTGCCAGTCTGTGGGCAATTAGATCAAATATGGCCGGTAGCAACTATTTAACAAAGTAAACATTTCTGGCGTAACTTGTATCGGCATATTTTGACAATATAAGTATCGCTATTTGGAACATAATGACAAGGAATTTGGATACAATTTGATATGATATATAAGTTATTTGAGATAAATAATTTGGTGAGAAATAGCTACGCAAAACTTGCATAAAGTCTAAGTGCACCTACCCATTGAACAAAAGGTACTGTGTAAAGTAAAGTTTAATATTATAATGCCGATTCGCATTTTAACAAAATGTATTTTGATTTGTATATAGTTTGTAAAAACCTGTAAGGATTCATAAAAATGAGAAAAATTACTATTAATCAATCTACTAACCAAAACCATTAAAGGATCACCTTTATCATAACACCCCGTTTAATGAATCATTATTTTTCGCAAACTACACCAAAAAGTTGTAACACTTCAAAGACTAAACGGCTGCACACATTTAGCACGATCACTATCTGACTAAGTCTTACTTGCATAGTTTAAGTGTTTTTTGTAACTTAATTGCATCTACTTTACTTAACAAGCTATTACAGCCAGTTAAGCTTAGTTCAATGACGTAAACTTGTTATCTGATAACGTTTTAACACTAAACACGTCAAAATCCAACTTGAGCAAAATAATGATGAATGTATAACCTAGTTTATAATCTGGAGCCGCCAAAAGATAAGGTAAATGTAATAAATTCGGGTAGTTTTAACAAATTTATAGGTAATCTGTTACAAGTTACAAACTTAGTTAACTTACCAATACTTTTACGGTAATTTTAATTACCAGCTTTTTGTTACTTTTAGCTGTTGACCTAATCTGTATTTGCAATAGCAGCTAAATATTTAATTTGTATAAACATAAGATAGAATAAAATTTAAGCGCAGTCGGACAAAAAACTTATCAGTCGAATGCAATGAAGTCAGACACTAATTAATATCTAGACAAGCATCAAATATCACACTAATTTTATACAGACACGTCTGTGCGTGAAAGAGAGTGTATGTTGTGTTACTACGCTCAAACGGCTGCACCGATTTGGATGAAATTCTGTCGGACGGTAGATTAGACCCTGGATTAAAAGTAGGCCTAAGTTCAATAATCTACAAGTGCTAGTTTTGTTTCAAGTCCAAGCCACTGTTCAAACGAGTAGCTTATGCCCAGTAAGTGTGATGGATGAAATATTCAAGCGTCTCTCTTCATTGATCCGAGAGATCGTGACTGCAAATTTCAGGTCAAATAACTGACTGGTAACAGACTAGGTACATTCTTGACTAGTTATTTAGAAATTGTTGCTATTTTATTGTGAGGTAATAAATAAACTATTTTAGTGGAAACCTGCAAGTGTTTTTTGTTGCAAAGACTGTATTCAAAACGTTGGCCTGATCAAATTTGAACCACACTCGAAACATCAGTATACACTATACAGGATAGAGAGAATCTGAGATAGATCTTAATAATTTGAGATAGACTCATCGATGGTGGTAGTCATAACCCTCAGATATAAGAACTACGACGCTAGAATTATGTCGCCTAGTGTATCTTTTCATGATATAAACAAGTGTAAAAGTATTCAAAAGACATCAACGCGCACCTTCGAAAGTAGAGTCCCTTTAAAACTTAGTTTTAAAATTTGATTGATTCTCTTAATCAACACTTTTAAAACACGCACTAGTACTACAGACATGTCAACCAGAATTATATATTGTCAGAATTGTGTTTAATTTATAGGGTCGGATGACATGTCAGATTGTAGGTCTCGGCTGTTTTTCTTGTACGGTAGTCGGTAAGCTATGTCAGAGGGCCTTAGGGCGGCTTGATAAGCTCTCGACACCAGAGTTGGCCACTCTCATTCGATAAGAAGAAGAAGATTGTCAGAATACTCAAATGCTCCAACGGTTGAATATACACCCTACTATCTCATCTCTGTATGCATACATCAAGTCAAACAAGTGCAATAAAGATTTGCATAAATCTCTGCTCTTGATAAGTATTAACTGCAACTTGTAATCAAAATAATTGGTGCCAAATAGAACTGTCACTAGGTAGGTATGTCATGAAGCTTAATTAATAGCTAGAAAACATTTTAATTGGACCACTTTAATAATTAGACACTAGATTATAAACTCTGTAAGCAAAAGTCATAAAACAAGACACGTAACAGAAATATTGAGCAAATGGCCAATTAAGATTCCTATGAATTGTGGAAAAAAAACTTGACCAAGTTAATATTAGAGTTCAAGCAAGATAACTCTGCGCGCAAATAAAATTGGAACTAAAATTTTCATCTGATCACAGGCCAATTCTAAGCATAAGTGCTGCTGCCAGTTGCGCGCAGAGTTATGTTGTACGGACTCTACACGATTCTTTATCAGTATAGAACATATAAACCGAAAGACTGTAAAAAAATGATAAAATATTCTGAGATTTCCAATTTTACTTCAAAGCGATTTTATTGCGGTTTTTTTCAGAACAGTCTCTAATTTAAGCAAATAAAATAGTCGATACTTAAAATCTAAATATAAAAAAAACTCAAAGTTGACTGACTGACTGGCTGACATAGTGATCTATCAACAGCCCAAACCACTGGACGGATCGGGCTGAAATTTGGCATGCAGGT
Source organism: Macaria liturata (assembly GCA_964023185.1). NCBI lineage: Eukaryota > Metazoa > Arthropoda > Insecta > Lepidoptera > Geometridae > Macaria > Macaria liturata. The sequence goes on along the minus strand of OZ026812.1, from coordinate 3,386,032 downwards.
CGATGTTAAGAAATGAAGGTAGAAGAGTGAAATTGGGGATGTAGGATTTACTTATTAATTTAAGCGAAGCCGCGAGCACCAGTCAGAATATAAGAAGCAAAAGTTCATTGACCATTTCCGTGTATCTTATTTCAAAGTCCTTGAATATAAAGTTACAGATAATTTTATTGTACTCGTAAGATGATCGCGTGTGGCATGTTGTTAATTACATAAATGATTTCTTATAAATGAAGCTGAGTTTAAAGCTATATTACATTAATTGTATGATATTTGTACATATTTATTTGCTATTTTGTGTTTTTAGACTGTTTAATTCATTCATGTCAATCTAATTGCACTCACAATTATAATATAACAGGAATTAAAAGACACGGAGAACACGTGTCACTAATTATTAATTACTGTGTTTGTTTTAAGTCATAATGTTGGTGACATATATGTATGTACTTCATAATAAATATAAAATGTACCTACTTTGAAATTAATCATTTATAACGTAAGGAATAAAAATAAGACCCCATATTTCTAAATTGTTGTACATACACTAGGATACTTAGTTTTATCTTCACAAGTCGGGGAAAACCGCGTGAAAGCATAGTATGCAATTTTTTATTTATTTATGATGCATGTTCGTTGCCAATTTCGAAGTTAACAAGCGCTAATACTTGCCTGCAGCATATAGATAATAATCGATTCAAACGACAGTTTTCTATCACTTCCTTATACTAAATGATACAACTCTAACAAAATGTTGACCTTAAAAACGTCGTCTTTGAAACTTTCGAAACGATTTCGAATTAAAAAAGGTGGGGCCTAATCTAGAAAACTGGGTCCTGCTTTTGAAATAATTTGGTGCATGTCGTTTAGCATAAAATATTATAACAACAGTTTTTGATCTCTACATATCAGGGTCGCCTGCATGTCAAAATTGGAAGGTCAAATTTTAAAGTTGAAAGTTCTGTACGACGCCGAATCAATGAACCAAATCGGCTTTACATTTACAACAAGCGTTTTATAAGAAACAAAAACACTCCTAAGCTTTGGGTTTTAGAACATAAGCGTGATACTTACGAAATTTTAATAACATAAAAGCGAAGTCATCGCTTAAAGACTGGCTTTATTATATTTCGAAAGTCTAAACTACATCATTACACTTGTTACTCTAAACACTTATGTTACAAAATTTAATTTAGACCACTCGGTCATGGTTAATTTGAGAAGAAATGGTCTAATGAGCCTATTTAGATCAATTAGACTATGTTTTAAAAGCTTTTTATTTTAAGTGGTCGTGTACCCGCCACATTAAAAATCTGTTTTGAAATAAATAAGTTGATAGATTATTCATAAAATTAAATAATATCTGAAGGTATCTTGCTTTGAGTAAAGGAGCAAACTATTTCAAAACAATCAAAGGTAGATTAAGAGAACTGTCAAGCTTCACCTACGCATTTGCAGAACTTCGTTGTGCTACCGACGAGCCTACAGCGTTCTCGGCATATTATGCGTATGCTTACTCGTGGATTAGATACGGTATAATATTATTGGGCAATAGCACAGACGTAAATAACATATTTTTGAGACAAAAGAAATAATTTCGAATTCTGGCTAACATTCGTGCTCCCGTCATAACGAAACATCACTTTCACGAACCATTCTTTAAAAAATATAAGATACTCACCGTACCGAGTATCTATATATTAGAATTATGTTAATTTATAAAAAAATATCCCGATTTTTTCAAAAAAGTAAACCAAAACCGACAATACCCTCTAAGATAGCAATACTTAAATAAATTAAAAATACAAAAATCCCGCCTAAAAATGCATAGTTCTGGGCCTAATGCTATGGCCATAAATATATATAATAAATTACCCGACCAAATAAAAAATATTGACAAAACCATCATATGCGAGAACAAATTAAAATAATTATTGATACGTAAATGCTACTATACAGTTGACGAATATATTAACGATGATTTTCATATAAATGATGATTTCCTACACAAACACAATATAATAAAAAAAAAACAAATAGACCGGCCCGCACACAACTAACAATTAAAATTATTTGTAAACACCCTTTGAGGGTATATTGTGTTCATTATGTACCAATTTATGCATAAGATCTGCAACATTTTATTGAAAACACAATAATACAATAAATGATTTGACTTTGACTTTAGGATTTCAGTCCTAAAATATTGAAATATGATACAAAGACAGACAGGTATGTACACATAAAAACTGTACACCAAGTATAACAACTATTAGGTACTACGCACTCATAAATATTGCAGTACAAAGTACCTAATGTAAAGCAAAATTATCTGTGCGGAAGCGGTAGCGCGCTGTCAAATTAAAACCATAAATGCAAATGAGCCCTTATTTGCCACTTAATCTATATGATCTCACGTCATTGAACCCGCCATGCCAATTTTCAGATAACAGATAGCAATTTGGATCACACGGAAATCACACCTCAAATTGACTTCCGGTTTTGGAATACGCCGATATTTTAATACAAAGGTATTAGTTTGTTGCCCTCAATTTAATTCTAATACGTGTGATTTGAACAATGGTATGTAATTTCGGCTCAAGTATCTGAAATATTTTATCGCTATATATGAAACGAGTATATTAACGTCTCTCTAAGACGCCCTCTGCCTCTTTTACCAATTACGATCAGGTCCTTACTCCTTTGAAAACTGTTAATTCAATTGAACACATTAATTTTAACATATATACGTATAATAAAGCTGAAGAGGGTTGAAAGTCTGAGCACTTCAGCAACAATTTTTAGAAATGTTGTCTGTTTCTCTGTGTCTCTATTTGTCTGTTTATTTAAACGCTCATTACGCAAATACGGCTGAATATATAATCATACGTTTTGGTATGAGGTATTAGGGACGTCATAGGCTACTTTTTCCTGAAATAATGCGAGCGAAGCTGCGGGCGTCCACTGGTAGTTAATATTAAACAATCTCAGATACTTCGAAAAATGTTATTTGTGATATATGTACGTTTTATCATTGTTCTAAAAAAGAACAGCAAAGCAGAAACATATTGGTATAATGCATTTGTTTGATGAAAATAATATTTTTTTGCTACGTAACAAAATTAGACATTAGTTTATTATGACAAAGAACCAAGAGTGAAGTTTCAATCACAAATTGAGCTTGATATCTTCAATCTTATCACAAATGTACCGGAAAGAGGTTGTATTGTGACGAAACAACCCATTAGTGTAGCCTTCGCCTTCAAGTAGGTAATGATATTACATTTCTTCTTTTATTTGCTTGACGTGATATCAAAATAATAATTGGACTTCGTATTATGAATGGGTATTATGTAAGGTGTATTACTGAAGTTGTATTGAAACTAGTTTTAAGCAGTTTATGCCAGGTTTTCCTCTTGGTCTACTTAGATATTACAGCTTCTTAGCTTTTGTTTTACAAGCACGAGTAGTTATAAGTCTAGGGACAGTTTTATTGTTATGTTGTTATGATATGATCAATCTTGTCGTCAATTTTTAAAATGTTGAAGATTATTGTTAGACATTGAGGATGGCTCATAGAAAGGTGGAAAGTCACTTCAGGTCAAATAAATAAAAAAACTGGACACCACATAGAGCCATCTAGCCCCATTCTAAGCTTACGCTTGTATCATTGGTACTAGATAACGGATATAATACATTTATACTTTTCTTTTGTAATGCATGTATTTTTCGATTATTTTTGGCTACTCGAAAAATTAGACACTGATTATGCATTCAATTTTGATACGTGTAAATAGTTCATAAAATTAATTAAATCATGTTCCTAGATCGATTACAGCTCCTAATTTGCGATTAAATGATTCCCAAAACGACATAACTGTTAATAGCACCAATAACCCCCGCAGTTTTAGTATTTCAATCTTGTTAATATTTGTCATGGCCAACCACTCATTACTAAATAAATAAAAGAGATCATTAAACGATTATTTCATAATGATTCTGAAATGGATCGCTTTTTTTGTAAAGTGACCTCGTTAAGTTTCAACATATTTTAAACATACGTACTTAGTTTAAATAATATTTATGACCACTTGATAGTTATATTCTTATAAGGTAAAACTACTAAACGCATAAAGAACTATGTCACAAGAAACTTATACGAAAACAGCATTGTTTTCCAAGCTTAACTAATAATGGATAATTAGGCCTTTTATCAGCAGGTGGCCCGAAACAACACCCGACAAACAAGCGAATAATAGAAATATTAACAAAACATAATTTCTAGTTAAATTTAGCAATAAAAGCTCTAGCCTCTAAAAATCACCATCAAATTACGGAGTGGGCCAAGCCAATCTAATTTAATTCAATATCAAGTGCAAGCCTCTGGCGCATACCTACGCCCATATTTTGTAACAAATCCAAGAGTATGTCCGGTTAATCACAGTTATTAATCTCGAATGTTTGATGAAAAATCAATAAATAATCAATAAAACGAGTTCAAGGTGCGTGTGCGCCTTCTTTGGACTGTTGTACGCACAATTGCACGCTGATTGGGTGGGCTTATTGCTTAGCTGTAGCGTAAAATTATAGCTGGTACAGATAATATTTATGCTACTATGTAGCTCCTAAACATGTAGTACGGGTCGGATGAAACGTTAAATTGTAGGTCCCGGCTGTTTGTCTAGTACGGCAGTCGTTAAGCCATGTCAGAGGCCCTCAGGGCGGTTTGAAAACTCTCGACACCAGAGTTAGTCACTCTCATTCGATAAGAAGAAGACATGCCGTACAATTATTTTTTTCTAATTCCTTATTATTTCATTTAAATTGTCCATTATTGAGTATAAAAAACAGAAAAAGGATTCCTATTCTGGAGCCTAGTCATTTTATTATTAATCTATTCGTATCACCGACCGCCCAAGTAAACGAATATTATTTTTGTCAAGCCCAGGAGCAAATTATTTAAAATAGACACATCACTGCTGGACAGCTAATTAACTGGTGAATATATAACATCATAATATTATAGCAATACCTAGTAGATGTATCACCTTATGTAAATTATTATTTAAGTACATATGTATATACCGCCGAAGCACAATCTATGAGAGTATTTTGTGTGCGCGTGAGATGTGTTGTCAGATTATATTGTAGCAGTGCAACAAAATAATGGGACATAATTATAATAAAATGTAGTGTAGCGAACAAATAAAGCCAAATTAAACAATGAGAAGCCATGACACAAATAATTTAAGGGTCCCACCATAAAGACTGAATCATTGTCTGATTAAAGCATGTACGGACTAATTAACCTATTCATCCCGTCAAGATTTCAAATCTCATACTCTCATATTTTAATTTAATAAATAACTCAACAGACACTTTAACGCGAGTTATCTCAAAAATAATGGCCGATTATTGTAGCACGCCCTCGAGCAAGGGCGTTGTTCTTTCACATACGCCATGGGTGTTTCTTATTCAAAATGGCCGATTAATGATAATTTATTAATCTTTACACGCACAAAAATATTACAACATTCAGCTGTAAGGTAATTGAATAATGCGTAGGTGTCGTCGGTTAACTTATTTTTACGAGTAGCTTTGTTTTAACCGTTAATTAAAATTACGCATTTGTGTATATGAATTTCAAACTATATTGAAATAAAACTTTTATAAATGACTAAGTAATAATAATAGTAAGCCTGTAAAAACTCTATTGAATGGTCCCAAAAATACCCTAATATACATAATATACCTATAATGTAATATACCTATAAGAGACCTAACTCATAGATAAAATGCTTAACCTTTACCCGGTTGGTTGGATATAATCTTATTTTGATACATATAAAAAATGGTCATGATATTCTTGTTTGGGCGAGCAAGATGAATGTAAGATCACGCCAGTAACAGGGTCAATGTCACTGACCCGCTAAGAAACTAGATCAGCCATTTAACTATTATGCATTCTTGGATAAACACTACAAAACAATACAGGGTAACTTCATAATATACAAAAATATAGCAACTTGTAAGTTCAAATATACATAGACAATATTTATAGCGATCTTACTGATCTGTTCCACAATATTTCTAACCATGATTTCTTGAAAGAGATCACTTTGGTCTCGTGATAAAGCTGCCAAATGTATCTTGATTTATCTTGATTAAATGTTTATCTCATTAATTTCTAAAAGTTGTTTACTATTAATTTCTGTATCTAACTAGTAACTCTGTATACTCCTACAGTTCTTTGGTTCATTGTTCCTACTAGGTTATTTAGGTGTTTATACATCAAATTTATTTTCATTTCTTTTTTTAGATCTATTATATAGAAAAGTTACTAAAATAGAGGTGACAGATTTGCAAGACTTTTAACTTAGAGAGAAAATGAATAAAAAATAAAAATGAAGTAAAGAGATAAAATCTATTGTTTAGACACAAAAATAAGTAATAGTTTTTTAGACAACAGAAAAAGCTTTGACCTGTTTCATTTTAAATTTAACTGGCATTGTGAACTACAAAATACAGCGTTATTGAGACTATTAAAATAAATAGCTCTATAAAATCAATCAATAACCGCACTAAATGACCTTACACCATATTTAAGAAAGGCTTTAAATTGTCGCTAGCTTATAACGGGCGTGGTCGAGTCAAATGATTTACTTTAAACGGAAATCGGTGATCATGTGAAATTAATTGATTTCTTTTAATAAAAAATATTATTATATTATTATTTTTTAATAAGAATGTAATTAAGGCCCAGATACCTAGACAAAATTTAATAAAAAAATGAATTGTAAATTGATGAAGCAAGTAAATAAATCCCTTCTTTCCAATCACCATTATTTGTTGAGATATGTTTTCATACAAAAATCCTCTTTTAAATACTGATACTTAGCATTATTGGTTGCTTGTTTGAGCTCTGTGTTAATTTATCTCTGTATATATATCAGGATATGTACCTATATATCAGGATACGGTAACCCAGTCTGGAGTCCGACGCATTATTTTTGAGACTAAATTTATTAATATGGACCTAGTTATAATTTTTAACCGACTTCATGATGTTCCAATGGCCATAAGTATTTTTTGTACAAAATATATAAATTTTAATTTTTTCATCTACGTCTTGTTATTTTATTGGTACCTAACCATTTTTAGTTTTTGACTTGTCAAAATTTACACGTCTTTACTGTTGGAAGAGTGCGCCTTAACTTTAGTAGGATCTTAGGATAGTTATCACGGTCAGGCACGTTAAACGATACTTAAGTTATTAAAATTGATGTAGAACAGATTATATCTGTTACTAGGGGTCAACTGGCAGTAATTTGTAAAGTAATTAGTAACTTTATTATATAATTTTCTCGGGTATTTGTCCCACTAAATAGCCATAAAAGTTATTCAAATAAAAGGGTAACGACAAAGATAATATAATTAATTAATTAATTTTATATATTTCAATATTCGAATTTATGTAAATTTATGTGGTATGAATATTTAATTTATAGAGTTATCATAAATAATTGAATAGGGCGGTAATTTTTGAGTAATTATGGTTTATTTATAGTAAATATGTACACTTAAATTCTGATTCATAAAAGTAAGCTAATTTACAAAACGTACCAAACCAAGGTAACAACCTAATTTGACTATAAGTTATTGTATTTTAGGCTTAGTTTTCATATATAGGCAGTAATTAAATTATTGTGAAACAATTACACAAACTTTAAAATGATTACCAATTTTACTAAATTAGGAACGAATTCTATTACTTTAACTTAGTAAACATGAAACTTGTCAGTTGTTAAGTTACAAATATGCTGCTACAAAATATATTTAATAGTCAACGTCGTGAATGAATTTTAATAAGTTTAATAAAATTTGACGGTAGCAAATTTGTTTCTGTTTGCATTTACTCTTTGAATTTGATAAATTGCAAGAATATTATCATACAAAATTATATAATATTTTTTTTCAATATTTTCCTCCTAAAATCCCTAATGACGATTCTAAGTTTGGAATGTAATAGGTTTTTTGTTACATACTTTGTCACTTGTGTCACATTCGTTTGCCAGCCCTAGCAAAGTATTTTCATACAAAATGTGCATATTCTCGTGCGTGTTTTTATAAGATAACAATTATATAGTTAAAGTTGGCATATTCTTTTTAATCGCCGTTTCTTCTCAGGAAGTTCTTTTTTCTCAGTGAATTCAAATGAAAGTAGCATTTATTTGTATAATATCATTAAAAAAATCAAAATTTACTAAAAAACAGCCGATTTGGAATAGCTTAATCTATAGTTTAAAACTAAACATATCACTTCTGACTACTACAAAATAATACAAAGAGTGTACTTAGAAATTCTTTACAAAAAAGATAGTCTAAGTGCTCCCACTGCCAGAGGCCAGCGTGCCCAGCATACTGGTCGCATTACCACGCTGGATGGCAAGTAATTTAATTATAAAAAACTGCCAAACCTCTCTTCTCTTCAAATCTTTTAATTTTTTTGTATTTTATTTTTACTATTTAGGGCCAAAGAGTATAGTTTCTCGTGCCAAGTAAGTATAATATTCTTAAGATGTACTATATACATTGCATCGACCCAAATTAACATGTTATTTTGTACATTCAAATTGGAATTACCTTTTATTTCCATTCTAAGTTAGCAAACTTTCAGTCGATTGCGCGAAATAAACAACTTTTGCAACTGTCACCAGATTGTTGCAAAACATTATGCATAACGAGTATGAATTATGTTGAACACTATAATTAGTGGATCGATTTAATGTCCAAGCAATATTGAATGAGTGTTACGATTGCGGAAGAAACACTGTTATTTAAATTAGGTGTACATTCGACCATGTCTTGTTAATCAGGCACTGGTGACTTACAATTGGAATTATATTAGATACTAATGGATACCTGCGGCTTCCCTCGCGTCATTTTGTGATAAAAGTAGCCTATGTATCCCTGTATCTCATACTACCTGTATACCACAAATCATAACGATCCGTTCTGCTATTTTTGCGTGATTGGCGTTTAATTAAATAGACCAACAGATAAACAGACAAAATTTCTATAAATTGTTGGAACGTGCTTTGCTATCAATTTGAAGTATCTCCAAAATAAGTTTTTTTAAATATCTTGAATATTCAGACTTTCGACCCTCTTCAGATTAGGTAGTATGAGGTCTTAGGCGTGTCATAGGCTACTTTTTATCCTGAAATAATGTGAGTGAAGCCGCGGGCGTCAACTAGTAATAAAGTAAGAAAATTACTTATTTGGCACATTGCATACAATAAGGCAAAGCAAGACTGATAATAAAATGTTGTTAAGCGTAACAAATAGAAAGTTATCGCCATTGTGAGCTAATGAACGTACAATCTAGTCTGAAATGTCAGCGTTTCGATTAACAAGCTGTTTAGATAGTTCCTATATTGTAACATAATGAGATTTTAGTAGCTAGCTGTGAAAATAAAAATGTTTGAAAACCACAACCAAAGAACTATTTATTTCCCTTTGAAAAAAAAGCACCAAGACATCCAATGAAATAATATGTTATCTTAGGACGGGCACCCACCATTATGTGTCAAGAGAATTTTCCCAATTGTTTTGGCGGAGTATTACGACTTAATTATGAGGAATGCTGCTGATAATAAGGAGGCGTTATAAACAGAAATTGAACTGAATTGAAATTTTGTTTTCTTAGTAACAGATTATATTTTCCTACTCATTTTTTTCATTAATGGTCATTTTTTAAAGTGTCATTATAACATACAAAATGTAACATATTTTTATATATGTAAGTAAAAGGTTTTACTAAATCAATGGAGAGTATCTATTTATTTAAGATTATATGAAATAGTGTCACCTAGCAGTTAAATGTTATGTTGGTAAATCGATCTACAAGTCATTACTAACAACATTCCTATTCTTTATTTTACGACCCGATACAATGTACGGGTAGTATTAATAAAGAGTAATAGACAAATAAATGAGACAAACATTTTACTTCAAATTGCCGCCATAATTTTACGTTTGACAGAATAAATTGACTTGTTTCAGGGTTAATTGAACTTGAGCTTGCAAATTTAAGTACAAAATGGCGTGATTATGTTCGGAAATGACATAAAACTGAGAATATTAAGGTGCTGGGTGAACAAAAAGTAATAAGGTGGCTGTCGTTAAAATTCCGGCCAGAAGGAGTGTCATGTGTCAAGTGTCGGAATAGTACTTAAATCTATTAGAGTTCGTGCAAGACAATTCTGATAGTACCTGGTAGCAGCATTATTACTTAACTGCTTACTTCAACTGTATATCCTTGTCAGTTCTTATTTTTCCCGTGCGTAGAGTTATATCGTGCAGAATCAAGTCTGTTCTTACGATGCTGGTCAGGCAATAAAGTTGGCCTACAGTATATTGTAATAGCTAGATACACAAGAAACCTTTAGCTGATTTAGATATACCTTCTCGAACGACACCAAAATTTCGCCACGACAGTTTTACTAAATTAACTATAAAACCTATAAGTACTTTTGCTTAAGAGTTAAGTCATAATGTTTCCCGGGGAAGTATTTTAAATTTTATCTCCTAAGAAAGTCATTAATAAAACTGAATTTATCCAAATCGCTTTCCCAATAAACAAATTTGGTAGTTGTCTCAAACCGTCGATAAGGAATGGAGTCTTGGAATCAACGCTATTCATGACTTAAGAAAGTTATGACGTGCAATGTATTTCCGCAAAGTAACCTTATTCAATATCTTACTTGGTGTTTTATTAAGTTGCGCTTCTGCGTATTTTTCTTTTTGTATTTTTATTTAGAATTAGATTTTTTTTATTTCTTACCTTAAAGATAACTTAATTAACAGAGTTTTAAATTTTATTTCAATTGACCTTGTAGTAGAGTTACCAGTGGCTACTGCACTAGATACCCCTGTATCGCAGCAGCCACAGGTGCTTTTAAATGGTATGATTTAAATATGCAGCTACGGTTTTGGTTCATAATAGTTGAATAATGTTACAAAAATTGATTTTAACTAAAAACAACGGACGACGTGTGTGTTTTTGTGTATACGGACCATGATTTTCAAATTTACAAAGTATTCCTAATTAAAAAAATTTGAGCTTGGATTTTCATGGCTTTGTGTCACGTAGTCCTGTAAGCGACCTTATTATGAAGCTCAAATCGCACCTTCTATCTTTTTGCATACAATTGTGGTGGCATTTCCTGCTTTATCGCGTTTGATTTCTGTATAATTGACATTGATTGTGCTGGCTTCTGAACGTCGTTGCCTTTCTCAGAGATGTAAAACAGATAGTTATCTATTACTGTACTTTAGTTAGCAAAGATACTTCTGGGTGACAACTGTTTTGAATGAATATTTGGATTGTTCTAACATATTATGTACAGTCATTCGAAATTACGTTAGTATAATGTAAATACGCAACTTACAAAGTTAGACAAAGGTCAAACTTTACATTAATTTTAATATTTGTTTTATTACCTTTTAAATTACAATAATCAGTGCTGATTATTAAAAAAGACTAGGTATACAATGTATGAATAAAAAATGTTTTGTAAAATTAATAATACAAGTGTTTCGTTATTGTAAGGGACAAACGAGTCTCTACAGTTCATGCAAACTGTCAGCTTAAAATGTAGGAAGCGAGTTTTAGAGAGCTTAGGTTTAAAATTCACACAAACCATGCAGCTCAAAATGTAGGATACATGTTGATCAAACTATCTGCTTAAACGGTTCATAGTTTTTCTGATAGCACCGAACTGTAAGTATGCAATCCGTGTAAGTCAATTCATTAAGGAAACTAATTTGTAGGTATGTATATATTTTCTATTTACGCTGAACAATCGTAGTGCTATCTGCGTATACTTAAAACCCGTTTACACTTTATTGAATAAACCAATTTGTAATATTTGTATCAAAAGATATAAACTGGCTCTATGCAACAATTGTATTGACTTGCTATCACCAAAAACAAATCGCCACAAGCACGCAGTTAGAATACCATTGATCAGGCCGCACGCAAACTTGATAGCATCTGAAACAAGTAAACACGTTTGCTAATACACTAATGGAGAATTTGTTCACCAAAATGTATTCATTTCTTGGGACATTCAATGGTGCCATAACTTTGCTATTTAGCTAGAATTACTGAGAAGTTAATGCGTATATGCTCAATTCTCGTGGCACAAAGGAAAGTTTTAATCACATCTATTATTTAATAATTTATTATTTGGCATTAATAATAAACGTTTCAGAAAAATATAACTATAATACACGTAGTCGGCAAAATCATTATAAATGACCATTACAGAACATACATCAGCCTAATAGATTTTATGTCATCTGCCGAGTAGTCTAAGTATTTCTGTTGGTATTTTAAAAATAAATGCTTTTTTTTAATTGAGCAAGCGTGTGCCAGAGATTTTAACAAAAAAACATGTTTTTTCAACATATCTAAAGAAATGACAGGCACCCTACTACAGGCCAAACAGGACCAAGCTTCGCCAATTAGAAGGAGTCTACTAGTTCAGATTACAAAGTCTAGATTATGGAGAACTCTTACTTTAGAATTTATAGATCGGGAAAATAATATGTACGTGTTAAAACGCTACTGATTTTACGAAATAGGTATAGACTTATCTGGGGCTCCTATCTTTGAAGGAAGCTAAGCGCTAGTAAATCATTCCTACGATTATATATGTAGAAATGAATTGAGAAACGCATTCTTTGTACATTTATTAGAGAGGATTACGTTTTGATAGGTTATGTTAAGCCATGCCAGAGTCCCTTAGGGTGGCTTGATAAACTCTCGACACCAGAGTTGGCCACTCTCATTCGATAAAAAGAAGAAGATAGGTTAGGTTCAAAAATAACCCTAAAATGTTATTATAATTTATGAATGGACTTCTAAGTTAATTAATGTTAGAGTGAATATATAAATCACAGAACAACGATCGGGCCACATCGCCCCCGCGCGCGCCCCCCCATAGAAGCGAAATGACTAATAATACGTGGTTCTCGTTTGGTCCAGTAAACATGCCAACCTAACCTACGACAGCGCTTGTCAGTCTGTTGTCAAACATAGTCCGAGCGAGAGAGAGTTTTCGGTCGTTTTACTCGGTTTTACAGCATGATAAACTATTAAATATGTCCTGGTGTCAAGTTAAAAATTGTAAGAACAAGTTCCAGTGTTACCGGCGTGAAATACCATCCATAAGTAGTAAAATTTCGTAATTTTAATAAATAAAACTTTTGACATTTTGAATGGCATTAACACATTCGTTGTCTTGACGACGCTACTTCTCGATAGCAAAGTGATGTGTAAATGGAACCTAGCAAATTATCGATAATCGATATAATGTATATGATGTTTCTGGATTTGTATGGAAATGTTTCTGGATTACGGTTTTTATTTAACACATACCTACTTAATTTACAGATTTCCAAAAAATCCAGTGTTAAAAAATAAATGGATATTGGCGACCGGTAGATACAACTGGTTTCCTCTTAAAAATGCCAGAATATGCTCCAGTCATTTTGAAGATGATTTGATAATTAAATAAAATAGATAAAAATAAATTTGCTATAGAGATAGTTTCAGTCCCCGGTAAGGACATAGGATAGTTTTTATCCCACGGGATAAAAAAGTTTTTACAACGGATAACACCGCGGGCCATAGCTAGTTAACTATAATTTGTACTTAAATAATATAGTTATACTAAAGACATATATTTCCATCTTCGAAGTAAATGTGTAAATAATCGATAAAAAATATCGACATTGCACAGCCGATGAAGTTGAAGCGTACTGTGTACATGAACATCTCGTGCGTCGTAGTGTGCGTGCCGAAAGTGTGTTAGTTTTAGTAAATGGTGACACCTGTTTTGTATCGAATAAAGAAAGAATTCGCCTCTAGTCACAGGGCGACAAGCATGGACTTCAAAGCTCTGTGATATAAATGTATAAAAAACTAGGCTTTCAAGTCTAAGTGTGCCACTCTCATGAAAAAGTATTAAAATATATTCTAGTAAAAACTAGTTATAAATATGGCTGACCTAGATTGACTACTTAAATGTCTAAAACAAGTAGCCAAAATTTAATTTGATTTGAATTGAGCGTGAGAATAGAATTTGGTGCCGTATAATTTCGTGACTTTGGTTTCGTATTTTATAGTTAAATTTTGCACCTAATTTTGACATCCATTTAATTTAATTTTTTTCTATGCATAAAGTGACAACTGCATGAAAACTGCGTTTTGTAAACAAATAAGTAGTCAAACAAACTATGACATCCACATTGTTAATACTTTTAAGATCGGAAATATATTTTTTTCATATCTTACTTACCCGTAAGGTAGTTAGGTACTACTTTTCCAGAAGAAATGAGGTATTCATTGGTTTTCACACTCTTTAGCAAGCGAACGCCAAAATTCTACCGGTGTCGGTGTCCTCGATTCCTAAAGTCTAGATTCGGGCAAAAACTAAGTCTCACAACAACATCACTCAACCGTATAAAGTTAACACTTTATTAGAGGTAGATGACATCATTGTTGCGAAAAATATTTTATCAGTTAATTTGAGTTCTTATATTTTAATCTAACACAAAATGTTTTGTTTATAAGACTTGCCATCTAAAGCAGGTGAAACTGGCAATCATAATAAGCGATGCTATAGTATTTGGTATGATATGTATTAATGAGATAGCACTGTGTATTAAGGAAACGTCAATTGAAATTTACGATCATGATGAAATCGCCCCATTACAAACCGTCCCACAATTCACAAATGGCAATACCATGATCGCTCGAAAATCTCGAAATCATGGTCTTGTGAGGATATAAATTTTATTTACAAAGGTAATTGTGGCCACGAAAAATGATTTGTAAGTGGGACGCTCGCTTCCGGGCATTCGTGGTCGGTCACGAATTAGGCCGGAGTTGCGACACCGCATAGATAGTCCTTTTTTTTTTTTTTTTTTTTTTTTTTCGTGGAGGAAATGCGTTTACGCATCCCCGCACTCTTCCCGGGGGGGGGGCAGCGGGGTATGCCGGGCTCGGAGCTAATGGGACTCCACTACCGACTAAAACCTACCACGATGTCCCTTCACCTCGGCAAGGACGGGTTTCGCGGGCAAGCGAGCAATACTCCTCCGCAATTCCCGTCCCAACCGCAGTCCACTGTCCAGGTGGACCCGCCTCAGGAGGACACCCTCCCTCTTGCTGCGCGAGTGATGCCCAGGGACATCCGGGCATCAACTCCTCGGGAGGCCCTTGTCCCTGCTAGGGGGTATGGGATGCCCCCGCATCCCACGCCCCAGGGCCTCCTAGCGGAGACGGAGTCCGAGCACGAGCGGCTCGCCTCCGTGTCCGTCTTCTGCGGATCGGATGAGCAGCAGGATTCACCTCCCGCTCCCGCTCCTCGGCCTCCCTTTGCGACATCACCGTCTCGCAAAAAGAGGCCACCGCATCCCATGACCTCTCGTCGTCAGCCATCTTTCGCAAGATGGTCGACAAGGAGAGGTCTGTCCCTACTACCGCGATCAGGGATAATCGCGGTCCGAGCTCCGCCGGACATGTCTCGAGAACGTGCTGCGCGGTATCTTCCGCGCAGTCGCACCGATGACACACCGGGGTTGGCTCCCTACCGATTCTGTGCAGGTACCTCCCGAAGCATCCGTGCCCCGTGAGTACCTGCGTCAACCGGAAGGTGAGCGCGCCGTGCTTCCGTTCCACCCAATTCCTTAGGACAGGCCGTATGGCCTCAAGGAAACGGGTGGTTCCCTGGCCTCGTCGTGTGGACCTAGCGAGGATACTATCCTGCCAAGTCCCCACGGCTGCGCGTTTTGCGCCCCTCCTCCAGCGCTCCACCTCCTCGTGGAGGGGGCACAGGCTATGCTGACGCGCTTGTGCGCGGCGCCAGTACACCTGCGCCAAGACGCCAGCCTCTAGGTCCCACGGGAGGGACCCTGCAAGTATGCAGGCCACCTCATGTGAGAGGGTGCGATACCCTCTGCACATTCGGATGGCCATACTTCTCTGCGCATAGATAGTCCTGGGCCAGCAGGCCTTATGTCATCGCTCTAAAGCTAGAGTGTGCACTGCCAGTGGTGGATTTAGCAAATTATACAGTACTTAGTACAGCTCAGAAAAGGGCCTCATAAAGATCAAACGAAAGGTGTCAGAAAAATTGACGTCATCGCGTTGCCTGATAGTTTTGACTTAGTTTTAATTTTTAGGTGTTTAGTTAAAAACCAATTAATAATTGATTTTTTAAACTTTACTCTGTTTTCATATCATTAATAATCAACCAATTAAAAGCTTTATAGTGGCCTATGTGCTTGGACAAAGTGTTATGTAAACTATTATTAAGTTATATACCACTAGGATACATTAACACTGGTGCTTGTATATATATTGTAAATATTTTATGCCTGAATAAAGATAATTAAAAATTGAAAATTGAATTGAATTAATAATTGATATTAACATATGTTTTGTGTATTTAACAATTTCTTTGAATAGTATAGCCCATACTAAGGCTTTCAAGCATAACGACTCAGAAAGGCATTTAGCAACAAAAACACAATGTAAACAAAATGCTAATTTGTGTTAAAGAGACGTTGTTGAGACTCTTGTATCTCAGTAATAAAACTTGAGCGTTTCATACACAACAGTTGACAGTTTCCTACATATTTTCCCAACCAAATACTTTAAAATCCATCACTGTGGCAAACTTTCAAATGTATATCAAGGGTCTGTGAGAATGCGGAGGTAGCTTGTGAATAATCTGACCAATAGGCAATAAGCTATCGAATAGTGAACATTATTGGGTACTTAAATAAATTGGTATCGTTTGTGAAACTTAGGTAAGAGATATAAATTTTGAGTTGGTAATAAGGATGAGAATTTCGGCGTCGAATTCTTAGCGAAAGATAAATAAAGATAAAGATTCATTTATTTGCAAGATGTATTTGTGTTACATGATGGTAGGAGACATAAAATCAAATATTAGTATCATACATCTCAACCATTGCTGGTGTGCCAATTAGACATAATAGGTATAAAAACTAAACTTAATTCAATTTTAATGATTATTGTAAAAATAAAATTTACAGGAATACAGCTACCTACAGCGCCGCACAACAAGATTGTATGAGATAAGATGTACTAGGTATATTTTACACCACATTATTTTACAAGGAGTAAATTATTTAAAAAAAATGTTTACTATCGTCAATATTGTCATCAATATAGTCAGTCATAATTTATACTATAAAATTTACATTTTATTATGTACCTACTTATTTATTGCAGTAATGCGGCTAGCATGCTGGTCATACTGTCAGTGGAGCATTATGGTCTTCTCCTAACGATCTCACAAGAGTTTATCTTACCTACTATATACTCTTGTGTAGGCGTTTAGATATATCTGCTGTTTTTGGCGATAATGATGATGAGAGCTTATAACCTAGGACTTGATATGATGATCCGTTCAGCCATTTTTACGTGATGAGCGTTTAAATAAACAGAGACACAGATAAACAGAGAAACAGATAAAAATTATAAAAACTGCTGAAACATGTTTTATTATCGATTTATATAGTAAACCCAAACTTTTTTTTTTCAAATAATTTCTTTGTTCAGATCTACTTCAAGGGCGACGTGGTAGAGGAAGGTCCAAGACCCGCTGGCGTCAGGATCTCGACCGGTTTCGGGGTGCCAGGCGGGAGGAAGCCTTCGACCGGGACGCATGGAGGGAGTTGGGGGAGACTTTTGCCCAGGAATGGAACAGTATAGGCTAATAAAAAAAATAAAAATAAAACTTTATTCACATTTTTTAACATCTTCTGATTTTTTATACGTATAGATAGATAGAATAGATGTAATCTCTAAACAAGTAATCGTTCAACTCAGTTACACATGCAAGCTGTCTGTCCACAGCGGTGATATGATCGGATCGAATGACCACTTTATATGAACACAACTTACTGTCTAACTTACACGGTATACAAGGTAACTAATTAATTCGATACTAATATATGTACTTAATTAATTATTTTAGGTTATATACATAATAATATTATATACAATTTTTTTTAGATGAAAAACTAGATCTTGTTTTAATACAAGTACATATTTACATCGACATTAACCATGATTACAATTTTCACACAAGAATACGAACAAACAAGGTAACTAATTAACGAATAAATATACTTAATTATTTTTATGTGAGTTATCTTTAACTTAAACTAAACAATCTAATAAGAGATTAGATTTCGTTTTAATACAAGTAAATAAATAAATAATAAATATTTCGGGACATTGCACACGGCGCCATCTAGCCCCACACTAAGCAAACGCTTGTGTCGTGGGTACTAGATAACGGATATAATACTTATATACTTTTCTTTTGTACACACTTATTATACATACAAACAACCAGACTCAACACAAGAAATTATACATTTTTAAAATGCATATGTCAGGCGGGAATCGAACCCGCAACCCCTAGATTAGAAGGCAGAGCCACTACCAACTAAGCTAACAGGCCAGTCCACATAACAATAACAATAACAAGTACATATGTACACATCGACATTAACCAGGATTACATTTTTTACACCAAAACACGAAAAGTAATAAAAATATAGGTACTGCCGTGGCTTAATGACTGCCGATTGTAGATGGATATACTTATTATATAGGTACATGTTATATCCGTAATCAGTAAATACATTAACTAAGAAATTCAATAAAAACGTGGATAAGGATTTATTCTAGAAATAAGCAAAACAAAACAAAGTCAAATAGAAGTCGTCAATTTGCTAACAAAAAATAGGTATAAAGTATCTAAAAATCATCATCATTCACAGCCATTGAAATCTCATTGCTGGGTATAGGCCTCCCTTTATAGGTGTTAATATTTTATATGTACATCGATCCAAGAAAATTAAATGAATAAAATTGTTATAAAAAAGTTTGTTTTAACGAAAAACAGACTAATATTCTAAAAACTACTGAAACGGAAACTATTCTGTTATGGATTTAAGGTACTTATACCCAATTTTTTTAATAACTTTAATGTTCAGATTTTTGATCCTATTCAGCTTTATTGTATGTAGACATAGAAAGAAGTTTAAGAAACATTTCTAAGCATAGTTAAAACTAAATTTTCATGTGTTTTATCTAATAGCCTAGTACACCGCACCAGTTTACCAAATCAGTCAGTCATACAGTTCTCACGATTAGACTTGTTTTTGCAATATCCCCCGTGTCAATGTCGCAGGACTTAGATGACTAGAGAGATATCTAGATTTTGAATTCACGATTTGACAGCGCTAAGCTTTAATAGCGTCGTTAAAACTAGTGTAAAAGATAAGATAAGAAAGTAACATTTATAATGTTTATTTTTTAATTACATCTTGGTCACGCTTTCATTGTGTTCGTTTATGAAACAAGAAACATTTTTGGCAGGATTATTATTGTAATAAAATTAAAAATTAACTTATTCAGTTTGAGTCAGGCACTTTTTAAAACTTTCTTTCAGATAAGGTAATTATTAACATAAACGTTCTCTTAAAGTATTACTATTGTATAAATTAGAATTCAAACTGTTTTAATTTATATTTAGGTAACAATAAAAACACTCAAAATTCAAGCAACCCAAAATAGTTCTAATTTTGGTAACAAATAATTACCAACCTATGCATTTTTTGATATTATAGAATGAGTTTTTAAGGTACTTGTAGGAGCTAGCGGCTTTGCTTGCGTTAAAAAGTAAAACTTGCATCCCCTATTTCACCATTTGAAAGTGGCATTTCCAAATATCCTTTCTTAGCAGAATAACATTTACCTGCATGCCAAATTTCAGCCTGATTCGTCCAGTGGTTTGGGCTGTGTGTTTGTTATTTATATCATATAGTAAGATAGTGAGATTCACACTGCTATAAGAGCCTTGAACTGAAAAGCCCTTCTGTTTGCTTAGATACTATAGCAAAGAACTAAGTTATGTATCTAGGTTAAAGTTGAAACAATGTTGTAACACTGACTTTAACTCGCCACAGTGACACAAAGGGCGTGGTGTGCCAGATGTTTGTGTTACTATAATAATTAATGGTTAAACGAACTTACCTTAAGTGAAGTTCGACCATAATTATACGAGACGACGTTACATGCGAAGAGATTTCTTTATTAACTATGTAGTCTCACTTCTGTATGTAGGTACTAGGCGTCACACTTTTTATAGCTGTGAAAATAAAAACACAAAAAAAAAACTTTTGAACAAATGTCACTGTCAATGTCGCGCCTGTAGCGCCGTCCTCCTGTCAAACCTCATTATTTTTAGAGTCTAACCATGGAGTACTAATATATGCTCTGCTTGCCATCTCTCGTTTGTGCTATTTAACAATACACGGGTTAGGCAATGTTGTTGACATTAACGGGGTCCGGGTGGGACTTTAAATCTTTTCGCACGTAACGTCGTCTCGTATAATTATGGTCGAACTTCACTTAAGGTAAGTTCGTTTAACCATTAATTATACTACGACGACGTTACATGCTCGAGATTTCTTTATTAACTATGTAGATGTTTAGCACGTTAGCATAAACGAGACCAACACGTATCAAAGATCGTAATGCTTGCATACCAAACGCTAATGTACAGTTTGCTAGATCTTTGATTGTGAACAAAATTGACCTAATGATGCTAACAATAGCTTATTTGACAAAAAAAAATACAGATTGAAAAATAAGTTACAAATATAAATTTGTATTACAAGGGATCAACTTATCACATTTTATAATTAAAATTGACTCTGTGAAAATATTTTACTCTCATCTGCTCTGCTGTAATGAGGCGCTTATATATTTTGGCGGCTATAAATGATTTACATGACCCTATTTGTTATACAATTATAAAGCAAAGTCAGCTGCAACTTGCAGTTGATAATCTATGCCCTTATTGTAGCAGAACTAGCATCAATAATTGATTTCTTAGCAGTTTTAATTGGTTTTACCGGTGGTGGCAAATTTCTATAGTTACTTTTTGGTGAAGTAACACATAAAGCTTTTGCAGGGCAAATTGCCTCTCTATGAGGAAAGAGTCTTGTAAGTTTAGGTATGACCCTATTTGGGACCGATGTCTTAATCAAGACACTAATATGTATGCCTATCCTCAAATCACTTACATTAATATCAGTTAAAAAATATTGAGGATAGCATCTGCCTGCACCCACTGTGCAGTTGAAAAATGTGAGTAGGTACAGCTACTATTTGGTCTAAATGCTGATCTTTACTATAATGGGTAGGTAGGTAGGTAGGATATCAGATTGGTGGTATATTTTAGGAAGACGATCTGTTTCTGTATGCTTCTTTCATGAATCGTATGATTCAATCATCTAGAGTAATACATTTATTTAACTTGTTTAAATGTGATTCTGCTTGATCATTAGCCAAAAAATCTAAGATTAAGATTACTTGCATTATAATAAAAAAATATATATTATGTTTTCTTACAGCAAAGTCTTAACAGTAACATTATATTGTTACGAGCTTTCAGCTAGTGCCTATGTTATTATATTAATAGCAGCACTAGATAAAAAAAGGATTGATCTTTATACCTTTTGTTAGAAAATATTAAAAATATTAGAGTAAACCGTTGCCCAAACGGAATAAGAGTTCTGATAGATGATAATAATAATGGAATTTCTGGGTTCAAGTAGATTAACTAACCAAGAGAAAAAGACATGAAAGTAGATAACATGGCTTACTAGGCAAAAATGAAACGATCATTATGCCGTTGGCGAAAATTACGTATAAATAATAAGTTGTAACTTCCAGTCTATTGTGAATGCATCTGTATTATAGGCTACAGGGACTCATTCCTAGCATATGCCCATATTATATTCCATTTTGTTTTAAGCCGTGTGGCAAATAAACCAATGTCAGGAACCTTAAAATTTTTGAAAATTTATCAAATATGTATGTAATAGTAAGTTAGTAGTAGTAATCTCAACATTTATGTTTAAATGCTTCGACCTCTTAATATATGAGTCTTATAATATGTCACACAAAAATTAAAGAATTTTCTTTAATCACACCACTGTCAGATTGTTCTGACCACGTGTATACCTCAATGCCTCAAGATGTCGATCACCGTATTATATAGATTTTATTTACAATACATTGCCCGCTTTTAGGCTGCTTTCAATTGTATAATAATACTTTGTTGTACTTTGCATCATTTCAAAATCCACTGACTCGTTTCCCTTTACACACATGAGACACACATGAGAACCTTTACACATGAGAAGCTCACAAAAATAATCATATACCAATAAGTATTGGATTATATCTATTTTAAACATTGTTATCTCTCGTAATCAATTTTGGATTAAATTTGCGTAATAACTGCATATATGTATAATCGCAAATAGCGCAGAGAATGAAAAAAAGATGATGAATAAATGCAGTAATGAGTATTGCTTCGATAAGTTAGTAGTTGCACTAACCTTTATCCTTTGAGGTGGTTGATGAATTGCTTAGTTTTTGTACCAAACATCGAATTTTCGACGTTATTTTAAAATTCCGATGCTCCTTTTCCTAATTTACCACTTGAACACTTGAAATAAACACTTTTTTCCACGAAAAATTCAAATAGTAAAATTTTACGAAATTTATGGTGTTGCGACGCCCGCACACAAAAAAAGAATGAGGTTTGACAGGAGGACGGCGCTACAGGCGCGACATTGACAGTGACATTTGTTCAAAAGTTTTTTTTTTTTGTGTTTTTATTTTCACAGCTATAAAAAGTGTGACGCCTAGTACATACAGAAGTGAGACTACATAGTTAATAAAGAAATCTCGAGCATGTAACGTCGTCGTAGTATAATACAGGTACCTAGCAGGTTGTGAGAACTAATAAATTGTGTGTGGGTTTGGTAAAAACGATAAAGGGACTAGCGGAATGTACGTTATTTTTGCAAAATTTATATTCAAACATCTAATTAGAATGGCACTAATCGTTATATCGTAATCTACCATTCGTTTTTTGGTTAGCTAAACTAGAATTATTTAGAAATTAAATAACATTAAATATAAGGTAACATAGTATAGTAAATGCTTTGGAAATAATCTTTGAAACATATGGATCAACGTCCTCAAATTTTGTTTAATCCCAACAATATCACAAGTTGAAAATCACCTTTTCAGGTGAGTCGGTTAAAAAGCAGTACTTACATCACCCAACATAATGACATAAAATAATTATTCATTTCAATCAAAGAACTATTTCTACTATATGTACTTACCTCGTATTTTATCGCTATATGAATTCCAATCCGTCAGAGTAAACATGGTTATATGCCTGCGGGTGACAACTCAATTATTTTTTTAATATTTTTTTAATTAGATCTACTTACTTACATTCTTTGTCACACAGCTACCTATCTATCAATAAATTAAGGTAACCATGTCATTGAAGGTTTGGAGATTTTTGTAATATATATTTTTGGCTACATTAACAGTATCACAGCATCAAAGATATCCTGTTAGATTAGACCAACATAGTTTTCTGATTACCATAACAGTACCTACCAGTCTGTAAAATAACTTTAAGGCAGACTTCCAGAAGTATTCTACAACTCATAAACGAAAAAAATGCTATGAAAAGTAGCTAAATATATTTCAAAATCATTACTTATGCCTTGTACTGTAGCATATTGTGCACGAGACCAAGTACAGTGTACAGTGTACACTCACACTTCACACTGTACAGCTTAATCAAACATTTTTTTTATCCAACAGTAAGAAAAGCGTGGCTACCTCATATTAGCCTTGTCATAGTGTTCATGTCATGTCGATGGCTTATCCTACATTTTGACCTCATGAGAGTGGCCTTGGAACTGACATGGTTTGATTCCGAGCCTCACAAGAATGTGAGACGAAAGATATAAGTATGTACTTGGTTAAATAGCTACGTGTATTCTATGTCACCAATGTTGACACGTTGTTGTGTCCATTATTAAGGGAACGATGTTGGTTCCGTCACTTAGATTACTGGGTGTGTAATTAAAACTTTACATTATGAGAGTTGCTTTTTATTATCACTCGTTTTACAAAGCTCGTGAGAAAATCCATTGACATGACTGCTCTATCGTTCACCCTGTGTCTCCACTTGACCTCCTAGTTCCCGCCGTGGCCGTGGCGTGGCTGGGGGCGCTGCTTGTATACCACGCTTGGCGCGCCAAATACAAATAGATATCGCCACAGACTCTTATTGCTTACCACTTATGGTTATGACATACAAGCAGGGCTTCCAGCGGTAGGTTGGCAAGCACTAAAGGCTGTAGTTTAGCGGTTATCCATAGTAAAAAGTCTACAACTTTATCCCCATACCTAGTTTTACGGGAATCAATATAGTCATTTGAGCTTGTAGAAGGAACATATGAGTACACATTTACAAACTTCGACTGTTACTTTAATAACGTTACTGTTTCTACATTATGTATATTGTTGTGGTAACATCATTTTTTTAAATAATTATTATCTATGGCTTTTGTTATCCTACTACTTTGTATAAGCAATATCTTCAATTACTAATAGTTTCAATTACCTAGCAAGTTATCACATGGATTTTCCTGTTCGGTATACACTAAACAAACTCATACCTTCTAGCATACTATACCTTACTACCAATACACTACATTAATTGTTCTAAGACATACATGACATACCTATCAATCAGACTGTGAAACTAGTAAAGGTTGACAAACACGCCGGGGCGGGCAGTTAAACTGCCAAGCGCAACGCCTTTTTGATCTGAACCGCAATTTTCGTTTCGTAACGTTGAAATGGAAAAATGGGTGAAAAATGTTAATATTATTTAATGTTTCTGATTGTCCTGGCTTATTGTGAATCGAGAATCTGCATATCTATGTACACTTTTTCAAATATGATATCTAGGTGCCTTTAAGTTTATTTATTCCTATTCCATCAAGCTCCAGATATGCTACAAATATAATTGCACTCAATCATACAATTTTCTTAATTTAATCCGCCATTGTTTCCACTAATAAGCTTCCATAATAGAGTTATTAAAATCCCTAGTACTTACGGGTAAGTAATTTTCCGTGCAAGTAGCGCCCTCTATAATTAAGCGGTAACGAAGCGATGACAACGTGCGCGTGCGCTGGTCGTCCAGTCAGTCACGAAAACTCGCCGACCGAATAAATACTTCGCATAACTTGACTTGTGACCCCTGATTTTATTAATAAGTAGAGGTTAATTGTTTGACTCAAATTCAGTCATTAGCCAGTGAAGTAGTTTTCGATATTTTAATTGTGATTGAATTATGGTTGTAAATGATGTAAACTTATCTTAATACGAACATAGTATGTAAGTCTTTATTTTTTTAAATAAGGAATGGGTGTGCACTTGACCGTAATTCGCCTGATGGTAAGCAAACATTAGGTACGGTCTAGGATGGATCGTGCTTTCCCAGTAAGAACCGAATCACTCTCACTTTGAAGATCGCAAGGATGATATTCTGCGGGGAACAGGGAGTCAGGCAGGGAGTTCTACAATTTAGCAGTTCGTACTATTCATACGTATTATGTATGTATATGAAGTTACACAGTATTTTGTCTTTTAATAAGCTAAATAGCTAAATATTACTGGCCGTTTCATTACTGTCTATCTATCTATACACATAATAATTCTAAGAAGAGTCAAAAAGTCTAAAAAAGAATTTTGTATATATGTATTTAGAATTGATAGCAGAACAAGTTCTGTCTAGATTATATGTAGAAATAAAATATAATCTGATATCTAGAAAGTTTGTCTGTTTATCTGTTTACCTACGTCTCTGTTTATCTGTACCTCTGTTAAAAACGTTCATCACGCAAAAACGGCTGAACGGATCTTCACGATTTTTGGTAGGTATGTAGGTATTATGAGGTGCCGGAAGTATCATAGGCTACTTTTTATCCCGAAATAATGCGGGCGAAGCCGCGGGCGTCCACTAGTAAAGATAGTATACCTACAACCCAGTCAGACTATATATGTATGTACATATGTATCTGAATCGGAATGAAATTACAAAATAAAATGCGTTTATATTGTTAACCTTATTACCCTACTTTTGAATGAAATTTAATACTATTTCCGCAGAATGTGGCATAATGCTAAAATAATAGGTATTAAAATAAAAACTAAGTTCTAATTGCGCAAAAATTGCTAGGCAGGTAATGATACTGTAATTAACGGTGCATGATTTTAATCACTTTATTATATAAACATACTTTACACATAATAAACTACACCTGACTTTCTAGCTTTTTATTTTCTTAATTGTTAAGTTTATCCTATTATAATTTATGTAGATGCATAATTAATGTTGGGTTAACGAACTCTTGATTTTCAAGACGGGTTAGATAATTCGTTGAATTATAATATCATTTGCAAGCCTATATCATATTGTAGAAAGCTAGAATAGTAAGATAGGCACATAGTTTGAACCTATATAGCAGTTCAAATTCAAATTCAAAATTCAAATTCAAAATCATTTATTGCACTCATGGGTTGCTATGCAGATGGTAAATACATATTATACATAAAAAATACAGAAACATTCGCCACAAGCTTACCTTTCGGTGTGCAAAGTTAAGAAAAAAAAACCCCTACATCATAATTACTTTTATCTACACTAATGTTATAACATTCTACTTATGTTTCCAACACTTGACTTATAATTACTACTGTTATAGCGCAGACAACAAAACACTCAATTTAAGCAATTTCACATGATGGTATAATATCCACATCGATATCGTAATACCTCATTATAACATCGATAGAACGCGACCAACCTGATTGCAGGGCCAAAATCAGGTTGGTCGCGTTTTAATCAATAAAACGCGACCAACCTGATTGGCGCGCAGCTGCGCTCTCATTGGTTAGATTTTAATGGCGGCAAAATCACTGTGTCAATACACGTACGCGTGAATTTAATTTAATAAATTAAAAGTTAAAATGTTACAACATTAGTGAAGATAAAGTAGTGTATGCAACTGCATATAACACGGGTATTAAAACACTCGTTACTATTATGAAACTCGCTGCGCTCGTTTCATAAACTCACACTCGTGTTTTAATACCCTTCATTATATGACAGTTGCATAAACTACTATAAAACTTGCTATAAAATTTATATGTGAAGTGATAGTACTAATATCACTGTGGATACCATCATAATAAAATAAATAAAATAAAATAAGCCTTTATTACTGTTTATATACAATTGATTATTATCTATTCTATTAATAACTATTTACATTAGACAGCTTGTCCGTCGACAAAGGCCTCCTCCAAAGCTTTCCACCTCTCTCTATCCTTGGCTACCTGGAGCCAAGCCGGTCCTGCAACTTGCTTAATGTCATCTTCCCATCTTTTATATTGTCTCCCTTGGCTTCTTTTGCTGTCTCTGGGACACCATTCAGTAATATGTTTGGTCCATTTCACCTTTTCTTCTCTCAACATGTGTCCTGTCCATCTCCATTTTAATTGTTTATATACCTTGAGTGCATTTCTGAATTTTGTTCTTGATTTAATATGTTTTAATCTTATTTTATCCCGTCTCCTGACTCCAATGACACTTCTTTCAATACTATTTTGGCAGACTTTCAGTTGGTTGGAAAGATGTTCGGTTAGTGCCCATGTCTGGCATGCATATGTGAGACATGGTAAAATGCATGTGTTGTATACTTTTCTTTTTGCCGGCATGGGCATATCTGCATTCTTCATTACTTCTGCCAGTCCCCAGTATCTTTTCCAAGTGTTTTTGATCCTCCTGTCTATTTCTTTGTGCATACAGTCATCCGGTGAGATGAGCTGTCCTAGATAAATGTATTCAGACACATACTCGAGGGCTAGTCCGTTTATGTTGATAATGTGTTTGACTCTGGAATTTGTCATTATTTTAGTTTTAGAGATATTCATTGACAATCCTGCCAGTCCACTTTCATCAGACAGCTGCTGGAGCATGGTTTCTAGTTGTCTTGGGCATTCTGAGAAGATAATTAAATCGTCTGCGAACCGCAAATGGCTTAACTTTTCACCGTTGATGTTGAGTCCATATTGGGTCCAGTCCATTGCCCTGAATATCATTTCCAGCACCGCAGAGAAGAGCTTGGGGGACACTGGGTCTCCTTGACGCACACCTCTTAGAATAGGAAATTCAACCCCTTTGGTTTCGAGTCTTATATGTGCTGTACTCTTGGAATACACGTTTCTTATTATCCTGATGTATTTTGGTTGGATTCCTTGGTCTTCCAGAGCCTTCCATATGTACTTGTGTTCCAAACAATCAAAGGCTTTGTTGAAATCTACAAAACCAATGTAATAAGTCTTGTTATACTCTTTATACTTCTGGAGAACTTGCCTGAGAACATGTATGTGGTCTAATGTTGAAAATTTGCTTCTGAATCCTGCTTGCTCTTTAGGCTGGTTAAAATCTAATGTGTTTGATATTCTTGATATTTCATCACTAATAAAATGTCATTTATAGAATATTTTGCTACATAGGTAAATAATACATGTGTTTCATTTTATTTATTCAATAGTAGGTATGTAATTTTATGATTTAGTTGCTACCTACAGTTCTGAATATCGATTCTTTTTCTTATAAAAACACCTAAACACACAGTTTTGGTACCAACTTTCCAAACACATATCCACGCAAATTCCTGATTAGTAAACGTGATAGATATGCGATTTTATAACCTCAAGGCATGCTCTAATCGCTGGGCACATGCGAGCCAATCTGCGCAATTTCCTTCGGTTTCAATCTATTTGCCTCCGGTAACACAGGAAGACATCTCGGCTACTTTGGATAAGTGAATAGCTGACCACAGAATTGGACTGAATTATCAACAAATTACTTATCATTAGCTGGCTTATTTGCTGTTCGTTTGCAGTTTGATTCTTAGATTTAATCTAGAAGGAATAATATTTAATTTCTCCAGAACCAATGTCTGGAATATCTAGCCTGTTTTATGGGTACCTACCTACAATGTTTTCATAAACGTTTTACACAAATGATTGTCATTGTAAGCCATTATAAATCAAGCCCAAAATGTGTTATAAACTAAATCTTATATATAAGCTTAACTGAGCACCTATAAACTCAAATAGTGTCTGTGATAACTTACCACCAGACACATCAATTGTCTGTCATTTATTACCCACAATCTTACACAAATTACCTTTTTTTATTAGTTCTATCAAGATACAATAGACAGATTATTACAACAAATTATTCACTTTGAAAATGTCGTAAAACTGAACAACAAGTGAACCTGTAGCAACTGCTAGTTATACAATTAATGAAGAAACACAATACAATGTTAAAGTGTTACGCGAGTATCGGAAAGAACTGAAAACGGTGAATTGGCTGAATTGAGAGGCCGCTTGCATAAAAAACTTTGTGCCTCTCTTGCTACATCATTGTGGATTATTGGCTATAGATGAAGAAACTGTATTTTCGGGTTGCCTTTATTGTCCGTAGAGAGTTGAACAAAAAATATACATTATTCTAGGGCATCGACTTTATTGAGCGAGCGAAGCGAAAGTCGAAAAATGATGGATCAACGTTTTTGGATGCTAATGTGATGGCCTATTTATATGTACCTACTAAATGAGATTTGACATGTATATGTAAATAGTGTTACGCTTAACCAGTCTCTCAAAGTTTATCATATACCCACCATATTATATTTAACTATGGTTGGCCACCTTATGACGAATTATTTAGGAAAAATTGGAAGCCTGAACAGAAAAAGGAATGCCGAGAAGGTCATATATGGACCAAATAAAAGAAAAGTCAGGTGTCATGTCGTATAAGGAGGTTAAGGAATTGACAGAAGATCGGGAAGGATGGCGCATGCTCCACAGACAAGGGCCCTAAATTTATGATGATGATTATATTTAACGCCTTATAACACATCGTAAAATCTAGCCCAGAGGAAGCATCTAGTATACCCAGATAACTACGGTCTAGTCATCTAAATAAAAAAATCATTACAGCAGCGCTCTACCATAAATAAAATGAGCGACATTCCATCTCGCAGGGAGGTCGGACAAATCATTTCATTTGCCAATTCTAATGGGGAGCTGCCAAGATTCATATGCCAGTAATAACTAGCATACATTTGAGATTTAAAAATAAAATTATCGATTCAATATGAAACTCCTTTTGATTTGATGAAAGATGTATTTATGAATGGTGTAATCAATATTTCATATCATCAGTAGGTATGTGACTTATTTTTAGGTATGTTACGGCTAATACCCGAAGTGCGGCTACACCTAGTTTTAGCCGGTTAGAACTAGGTGTAGCCACTTAGTCTTGGTTAAACCTAGTACGAGCCGATTGTTTTCGGGTAAAACTAGGTCTCAAGTCCTGTTGTAGTGCAAGTGTTGGACTCGAAGTCACTTGTCTGTGACAGAAGGTAGATTAGGTTCGTTAGGTTGCTTTCTACCACGCACATGCGACGACGAACGAAGCGAGGGGGAGCCAACTTCTTTCAAAACATGTCTCGATTCGGGGTTTAACCAAGTGTAAGTGGTTACACCTAGTTCTAACCGGCTAAAACTAGGGGTAGCCGCACTTCGGGTATTAGCCGTAACAGATACACACTTACCTACATGTACTATTTACGAGACTAATAAAGAATTAAATTTTATATATTACTTACCGATAGCAAAATAAGAATAATGATCGATAAATTAATTAATATTAAAAAAAAACATAATAAAATATGCATATTTTACTATAAAAACATTTGATATAATTAATCTACTAGGTATATAAAAATAAGTCTGGTTTTCCTTCCTGACGCTATAACTCCAGAACGCACTAACCGATTTTCACGCTTTTGCATTCGTTGGAAAGATCTCGGGCTCCGTAAGGTTTATAGCAAAGAAAATTTAGGAAAAATTACAACAGAAAAGCAGGAAAACAGGGAAAATCATTTTTCACATACAGCGCCATGGTGGCGAAACGGAGAACGCGGGGTTTGCTAGTTATTAATCAAATTTGATGTTGTAAGAGTCAAGTCCATAGAAAAGAAAAGAAAGGAAGAAAGTCATGATTCTCCATTTATCACCGACAGCTCATTTGTGCCATCTAGCGTTATACTACAGAAGCTTGTTAAGTCTTCGTTTGTTTCATTCATTTGCCCTTTCCTGCACTTCAGATAATGAACGGTAACAAATTGTAACAACTGGCGCTATGTTTATCTTCCTTTAATGAAGAGGGCAGCACTAGTATTAGATTATGAAACGTAAATACCACTATTACTAAAATTAACTATTCTTCTTCTTATCGAATGAGTGGCCAATTCTGTTGTCGAGAGTTCATCAAGCCGCCCTAAGGGCCTAAATTAACTATAAAACCACAGAAAACAGTACCTACCATTGCTTAATTTAGCTATATACCTATTTCTCTTTAACCAAAAGGCAAAAAGTAAAACAAAAGAGATATTAATTTATATTTTTATTGCTTGAAATACTGCGCGCGGTATTTTACACATACTTACACTAAACTTAAAATTGAATAACTTAATAATAATAACTATTTACAAAGTAGCCTAATATTTTGATTAAACTATTCTCCCGTCATCACCTCCATAAATTCTGGAAAAGAAAACAACAATAATAAGTATCAAATTTGATAATGTATCTGAACTTACATCAGCTAAAACTACAAATAACAATAACTTTTTTTGTAATGAGTCTTATTTCATACTAAATTGTATGTGATTGGGAAATAGTAGAGTTTCATGAAATCTCTTCATTATTTTAAACAATATATGTGCGAAATTGTTATGTTTTTTTTATTTTATTTTTATAAATTTATTATCATTACGCGATATGAACTGCAATAATGATGACGATTCTTTGTATTGGTTCACGATATTTTGTAATAATTTCCATTTTGTAAAATGACCCCGGCTACCTTTAATACTAGGACTTGGCGTGAGTGGTATCCAAGAAGCAGTATCCGACCCAGAGGCTGACCAGCCCGTTGGTCGGATGACATTTCTCAGCAAGTTGGTAGGATATAGATCAGACAGGCTGGAAACCGTACTATGTGGCACGTTGGAGAGGCCTATACTCAGCAGAGGGTGAACACGGGCTGACTTGATGATGATGATGTTTGATTCAAAATATTTTTCTTTTAATGTTTGCTATTTTAACAATCTAAAATAGTTCTTATGTACATACCATCAAAGTCCACAGTCCCTGAGCCGTCAGCGTCAATTTCCTGGATCATGTTGTCCAAGTCCTCAGAGGTGATGGTGTTGTCAAGCTCTTTGAAAATCTCCTTCAACACGTCTGTCGTGATGTAACCGTTGCCTGAATAAAATGGTTTTTAAAATTTGGTTAAGTAATTCATAATAATACATATTAAACTGGTTCAGTAAATAATTTCAAATGTAATCTGAGATTTTTTATTTTTGGCTTGCTTAGGGCCAATTCTCGATCACGAGAATATACCTATAATAGTTTTATTATTTATTTTTACATTCAATGATAACACACATTCAGTGGGAACAAAATGCTTGAATGTAAAAACCAATTCACTTATATTCCTAAACCTAATTAGGTAATGATTAATTACCTTCTCTGTCATATAACCTAAAAGCTTCTCTAAGTTCTTTCATCATGGCTTCGTCATCCTCCTCTTCCACCAGGAACCTACCAGCCAAGCTGCAGAAAGCTTCAAAGTTTATCGATCCAGATCCTGAAATGTAAAAAAAACAATACAAATGTATTTAGACTTTTCTTGAAAATCAATCTGAATAAAGTGTCAAAATCCGTATGTAATATTATTGGGTGATCAATCATGTCACAAACAAAATGTGTGATATTTTATCAGCAAAATAATTTGTTTACGTGATTGGCTATCCCTACTCAAGGTTCATCATATCAGTGTATGCAGCCGATAAATTCGCCATTCACAAGCAAGCCTCAATAGCCGTGATCGTCTAGTGGTTAGGACCCTACGTTGTGGCCGTAGTAACCCAGGTTCGAATCCTGGTCACGGCAATGTATAAACATTGTCACGGTGAGGTGTTTCTTTTTGTTTTTTATTTCATTTTGCTAATTGAAATAATTAATATTGTTTTTTTCCTTTTATTTGTTTACTCAGAAATTAAAATACTAGTAAAATCATTAAATAATACTTTCATTTTAGCGCCATCTAGCGGCCACGCATAAAACTAAGACACATCGTGTTCAACTTTCTTTGAAGGGTTCTACCACAAAGGTTTTAATATAATGAATGCAACCTTATGTTTCGTTTTGAACCATTGATCTTACCTGTGGTGTCAACTTCAGCAATAATTTCTTTGAGCTCGGATTCGTCGACGTCAGCGTTGAGCATCTCAAGAATAGTTCCAATCATGTCCGTACCGATGACGCCTTGCTTTTCGTGGTCAAACGCGTCGAAAGCATTTTTCAGAACTGTAAATACAATGTTTGTAAGTGCCTTAAATAATGACTGACTACCTATATAGGTATGTAAAAAATGCATAGAATTTAGTGTAGAATAGAATATATTACTAGCTCAACGATCTAATGGTAGGTAAGTATGTTTTATAAAGCTGTCTTACTAAAAAAAAATATACTACCTAACATAAATTGAGGTATGTAGGTACTCAGGTAAAAAACTAAAAATACCAATTAGTTTTGTTTCTTTTTTGTACTTTGTTATTTATTTGCCAGATTTACGTGATACGTATTCAAGAATATAAAAATGGCATACTTAATTAAACAGAATTGTCAAACAAAAACAATCCATTTTTTAATCATCGTAAAAAATCAAATACAGTACAAAAATAAATCGAATAGGTGAAAACATATATTGTTACTTACGGGTAAGATGTTCCTTGTCTAGTTCTTCCTGCAATCGCCACATGGAAGTTAGTAAAAACATTATTATAAACATAATAAACATTAACACATGTTTTTTAGAAATTATAAACGCCGCCATATTACGTATCACGCAAATTACACTATACAATACAAGGCTATCCCGATATTTTTTGGCTTCAGTTTTATTTCCTCTAGTAGTTTATTTTACCATTTCATTACTAATTAATTCTTAATAAAGTTAATTACTCGTAATCACATTATTTGTTACATGAAAAACCATGGCTACATTATAAAACTGTGATATCACTGCTTTTGAAGCTTTTCGTAAACTTGTGATTTTGGCAGATGGGAATCGCAATTTATCAAAAGAAGAGTTTTGTACACTTATGATTCAATATAAGGTTTTTGTAAATTTATCATTGAAGCTATTATCGTTTATTGTTTGCTAGTTTAGCAGTAAGCATTTATAAATTTAGCTTAAAAGTGTTAATTAAAAATATTTTTTTAGAAACCCACCATTTTGTCGTGTGGTCGGGTAGAGCACTAAGTCACACTGAAATTATCCGTCACAAATGCAGGGGATTTGTTTCTGATTTTCTGGATGTAGGCAGTTATATATCTGGGCTGCATTAGGTTCCGGCTAGATGGAATACTTCAGGGGTTGAAAACATTGCAGCAAACTATTTGGTCGAATAAAAAAACAGCCGAAAAACAGTGCATTTTTGATCAATTGATCTCTTTGAGCCTTTACTTATTAAGTTTTGGCCAGTAACAGTACCCAAGATCAGGTTAAATACAAACCTTAGTAAGTTATTTAAAAAGGTTATAGGTATATAATTATTTGTGCGTGACTCATCATGTTTCATAACACATGATTATGTTTATTTGATAAGTTTTCCATAATAATGCCAAAGGTAAACTTAACACGAAATGTTCCTCCTTAATAATAAAGCTAGTTAAGAAGCAATTATCAAAGTAGATAGTTAAGTCCATTTGAAGCGCTGAAGCTTTGCGCTGAAACTTTTACTTCTTTGCCCTTATTCCTTTATCTCATTGGCTTTTAAATAAGTTTACAAAAAATAGCTTATACATGGTCTTACTATCCAAGTTATTATCTGTAAAAATCAAGTGGATCACAGAAAAATAATGATGATCGTAATGATTGCTTACCATCAGGCGAATTACGGTCAAGTGCAAACCCATTCCTTGTAAAAAAAAAAACAAAAGAATCTCAAAAAAACAGTTGACATTACACATGATAAAGTAGTTTTTTATGATGAACGAGACACACCTTGCTTATTAAATGCTATACCGAGACCACAATAACCATTCAAACCTACGCAATCAGCCCGTGTCTTGCAAGAACTCATTAGTATAATGTTAATTACTAAAAAGGTTGGCAACATCTGTCCCAGTATGCAACACATGGAATCTCAGGATCGTGACGTCCAATGCTAAAGACAAGATCGAATTTACCGTTTGCTGTCTATTAATAAATCATTTGTAAACATTATGTATAGTGAATATTTCTTATATTGTAATCGATTTCATGACGGTTGCTTCCGCTCGGGCGTGTCATTGGTCAATCAAAGTTTTGGCCTACGAAATCAATGATAGGAAATTGGTTTTAAATCGGGAATGAACTGAATGCATCAAAGTTGACACAGCAAATTTTTGGTGAAAAGAAGATTATGATAAGTTAGTCAGTTAATATTAATAGTAAATCTTCGCTACTGTTTATGTGTGCCTCTGTTTCTCTGTTTGTCTATTTATTTTAACGCTCATAACGGTAGTATGAGGTCTTACGAGTGAAGCCACGGGCGCCCTTTAGTTACTGAAAAAAGGTAATAAATTGAGACAAGGGACATTAATTGAAAAAGTGTGATTTGTGAAAATACATCACGTTTGTTTCTTTTT
Organism: Macaria liturata; assembly: GCA_964023185.1. Lineage (NCBI taxonomy): Eukaryota > Metazoa > Arthropoda > Insecta > Lepidoptera > Geometridae > Macaria > Macaria liturata. The sequence continues at coordinate 3,350,160 of OZ026812.1, read as the reverse complement.
TTTTTTAAATATAATATGTTACAATTAAAAGAACTTGAGTTTATCTTATGTAATTTAGAAATAATGGTTGTGGAAACCAGAAACGGAACGTTAAAGCCTCTTTGCTATATAAACCAACCTGAAAATACGTTTCCGAGAACTCGTTTCGGCTAAAAAGCTTAGAGGTTCAACTTAATTAAGACGATTAAGATTAAATTTTTTTATAATATTTTTCGACTCGTGTAGGTACATAAAGCCTTAGGTACTAATTATAATAGAATGGAAGATATTCATTTTTGGTGCCTTTTCTGTATGTAATTGAATTCTCAAAATAGAGGATAATTGGTCCCGTCAAAAAGAATAGTTTGTAAATTTATAATTTGTATTTTTTTAGGAAAATTGAATGTGTTCTATTTTAATTGATGTGCAAGTGTGAATAAATAAATTGATTTTAATACATTTTCATACACATTTTGATAACTGGCAATGATATGTATCTGCCAATAATAGTATCGTTTTCAAGTGCTAGTTTTCCGTCGTGCGAATTGAATTACTGGTATAAAGATTATATTGATTGATTGATTATATTATTACGGCGGTTGCAGGAGGTAACTCCGCTCCCTCTTCACATAATATATTGTACCTGTTGTTGTTAAGCGGACTGTTGTATCTTTTTAGTGGCAATTACCTCAAATTATACGGGGCTCGTATTAAAAAAAAACATGTAAGTACATTAAATAGAAGTCAACTCTAGGGATAAAGTAGCAATCTGAAAAATTGTTAAAACGGATATGCTGTACATTTTAAATAAATTGTCGAATAAAAGTTAGGTTTCGGTACCTATAGTTAGGTATTAGTTACTTGGTTTCTTCACAAAATTTAGCAATAAAACATTTTTGATTCAAACTCTTTCAAAAAGTCAGAATAATAAACAAATAGAATGCCTCATAGGCTGAGGTGAAGCAATTAACTCAGTACCTAAGCCCTACTAAAGGTACCAAAGGACGCAAATAATTAGCCATTCCTATACTACAGCTATATATACCATGTATTGTGGTTGTTGGCAATTAGTTTACCATTACACATTCACGACAGTAACCGAACCAACCTCTGTACGGGAAACAATCAGCGGAGCCGGGGTGCCGGAAACTGCTGGTTCCGATACTATGACGTCATATCCGCTCACTCTGAGATGTGGGGCCGATATTGGTATTGTATTGATAGCCGATGTGAGCCTCGTTAGGAAGTCTTTCGGTTTCAGTAAAGTTATATTTTGGTTTTGACAATACAACTATCTATCATTTTATGACTAAGATAATAGTAACGAGTGAATTCTGGAGCGTCTTGAGTGTTAGTAGTGATATGAATACGAGTAATTAAACTAATATATTAAAGGTCTTTTTATTTGAAGAAATTATAAAGAAGAACGAGTCAAAAAGAAGAAGACTACTTTTTGGTAATTATAGCACTCTCCTTCTGGAGTTGTATTTCAGGTATAACATCGTGACTTCGACGCAAAATTAAATAACGGGGAAAGGTCATTTGAACGAATGCGCATACATAGTGGATACTGAGGTCCTTACACTGATGACTGAACGTCTTCTGATTTTATGGTTATAAGTTCTTCTTTTTTACTAAGTACTAAATCTACTTTATTAGACTACTTCAGCTTAACAAGGTATAGTCATCTTATTATAGAATTAAGTAGTTCAATCTGATTGGACACGATGCTATCTAAAACGCTAATTTTAATCTTTCAGTTTACCTTTACCGTTACAGTTGCTACCCAAAGATAGAGTAATCAAATTACCAAACTCCACTAAATACTGAAGCCAAGCAAAACTCGAAAGTTCTCCAAATTAACTGAGTAAGTTTCGAGTTAGGAAGATAGGATTCACGTTAACAACGATCTTTATGGCTGGAAAGAACCTAATTATTTCGCTACAGGTTATTTCATTAAGAAAGTTTTAATGAAATTTTCTTAGGATTTAGGTTTAGGTTGCTACCTATAATAAAATAAAATAAAAATAAAATAAATAAAATAGCCATTTATTCATCCACTTTCGATAAAAAATTCATTACAATGTCCATAATTAATCTATATATTTTATGTCAAAGTGTTACAGCTTAATTTAAGTAGACGTCGCCTCTTTGGCGTAGGCCTCCCCCAGTTGCGACCATAGCTTTCTATCCCTCTAAGGTTCAAAATTCAAAATTCAAAATTCAAATTCAAATTTATTTATTATGCCAAAATAAACACAGTAGGTACTTAGATTAGGTAATGTACAGGAGTTTAAATCTTACATGTAGCAGTACAAGTTGGTATTCCATTGTTCCGCGCTAAGTCCCATAGATGGGCTTGTGTTGCGGGACAATGTTTCCTTCTGTGACCTTTTATAGATAGTAAAACTCATATTACAAACAAACATTTTTCACTTTACAAGTTTGTAAATAGACTAACATAACCTTCAAATTTGCTACCTATAAGGGATTAAATATGAAAGCAAAAATTATGTTGGAGTAGGTCAAAACGATTTATGATGAAAATATAGGCCCATTCAGAAACTATATGCCAGCATTGTGTCAAAGAACAAAATATATTTGGTAAGTAATTAAAAATTTACCTACTTATTTCTATAAATTTTTGGTATCGACGTCAATGAATCTTGGTCATTTTTATTTCGATTTAGTATAGGTAGAGTCCTGAGAGCAACATAGGTAAATATTAATCTCTTTACAACGAGAACGAAGCCGTTAGCCAAGCGTTAGCTAGTGACTAATATATCTTGTAACGCCTGAAATAGTTACACGAGCAGCTTTCCAATCAGTGCGCTAGTTCAAGTAGTATCAATAATAGAGTAGGCGGAATTGTATCTTCAAAGGATTGAGTCGCATGTCTCTGTAGGTCCTTCTATACCTACCTACCTATATTATTTGCTATACAATTTACACTCAAAGACTGTAAAGTGGAATATAGGTGAATACAGAATAGATTACAGAAATCGGTACAGAACGCTATTCTCCGAAACAATACCTACTAAAACTTCAAGAAAAAAAATATAAGTCCTAATCTACAAGCAGAAAGTCCGCAGGTAGACACCGTTTTATGGTGGAAGAGCCGAAGTATCGAACACAGCGCTTTGCTTCAACGTTTATTGTACGGACGGCAAAGCTTTAAAACACTTTACCAGAAGCTGTGTTTCCTGCGAACTACAATCCAGGGGTTTTCAAATCTAGAGTTAATAGGTATCTTCTAGGTAAACGTGTTACACCCTAGGCTGCAGCAATGCTTAACATCAGGCAGGCTGTGGTCAAACGTAAACCTATCCCACGTAAAAAAAAAATCTAACCTAATCTAAAAAAAAAACTAGTTTTGAAACAATCTTCACAACATAGTAAGTAATCTCCTTGAGATGCTTTAACTTACCTTCATAAAACGGTTTCTTAAAACAATTTATCGCGCAATAAAACTCCAAGAATTCACTGCAAGCAATAGCCCAGCATTAACCAGCTCACTTCTAGAAATCTGTCACCCCCCAAATACTTACACGACACATCAAATACACTCATAAATCTCCAGAGCTATTCTCCACCCTGTTTTCATAATCCATGGCTCATTTAAGAGCTGTCATTCCGCAGACTAGAATCCATTAATATCTGAGTGCAGTGACATCGCATCCGCAATGTTTATAGTCCATTTGCAAAATGCTATAATAGCTTTAAGCGAGTGTGGATCAGTGGGGAAACGTCCGGCTTTGATATGCCACCTGGATCCCGGTTTTTCACCAGTGACTTCATTTTTTTGATGCCACTCGAAGTTTGAAACTTTGACTTTGACTTTGAAACTACCAATGGTGTCTGAAAATGGCACAAAATATCGACAGCTATTATTTAATTTATCTCATAGCAAATCAAACTGCCTAAAATTGGATGCGTCAATTTTCAGGCTTTAAGATTGTATAACTATTGACAACAATATTTCTGACCATAAAGCTTGAATAGGTAAATAAAATAATGATAATATGGAGTAGTGTATAAAAACAAGTAGTATTGTTACATCCACACTCATTCAGATTTCTGTTCCGGGACATTGCACACAGCGCCATCTAGCCCCGTACTAAGCAAACGCTTGTATCGTGGATACTAGATAATGAATATAATACTATACTATATAATATACTTTTCTTTTGTGAAAACATTCTTATAATACATACATAGAAACGAACAGATGATTTCGAGATGAGATTTTTTGTTTATTTTTCCCTACCACAACAAACAAACCAAACTCTCACATCAACACTTCTTTGTAAATTGCAGCAGCTTGCAACAATGGCGGCGTCATTTTAAGAATAGATACCTACATATATCACATTGTAGCAGGTTTAGTTTTCAAACACGTACCTAGGCGTCTAGGAACGAAGCTACCTAATGTCTATTTCAGACCGGTGGAAGCTAAATGTAAAACGTTCTACCAGTTGCAGGGCAATTTTCAAAGTGGAGCTACAATTTTTCAGTTACTTTCGGGGGTATGGTAGAAAATATCTCCTTTAAAGTACCGTTAATACTTTTTCTATATTAAAATGGTTGGTTTTGAAGCTTAATGAGCAAAGTTTTCGATCGAATTGGGTTTATAAAGAAACTGAAACATGTTCTGTATGTTATTTTTCTTATAGTATTTTGAATTTTTAGTTAGGTATGTGGAGCTCATATTTCTAGGATTACAGAATTAATCAAAACTTTCCTTGACTAGGTAAAAAAAAAGATAAAATAAACATTTATCATTTCACATAAGTACTTCACCTATAATAATAGTAGATTTCCTTACCTAGTCACTTGCGAAACTATAATATAATACCTTAACCTTACTACCCTACTGACTATCCTAGGTCGCCTACTATTCCAAAAATATTTGTAAATTATTTCCTTGTAATTAGTTCAACTTTGTGAATCTTGTCGAACTTTGTGATGTCGTGTTGCTGCAACAATTCTCGACCTTTGATCTTTTCTAAGAATAATTAATTTAAAGCATCATAGAAAGAAAGCAGGAATCGAAGCGAGGATGTGTAAATCCTTAAGGTGGATTTACACCAAACGAACAAATGCTCGTTTTACCTCACCACGTCAAATTCTTTTAGTCAGAATTGACACGAATGAGCAAAAAATTGATGATCTAGCTTTCATCTACACTATTAGATCACGAAAAAATGCTGGTCCTAGCTCTACCTTTATGTTCGTATGATTTAAATCCACCCTAACAATTCCACCCCAACGAATTGATACGAATGAATAAACAAATAACAGACGATCTAACTTACGTCTAGACTGAAAGATTACGAAAAAATGCTCTTGATCTTTATCTCTATGTTCATTCGATGTATATCCAGCCTAAGAAGAGCATTAATGGACAAAGTACAGGAAAAGTTATAGAACTAAATTAATCATAATATTTGCATAAATCCGCCAGAGTTCGCCAACACAAATACAGACTAATTTGCAAGTTAGCGGTAGTTTGGACAAACATGACCTACGACACGTTTGTTTGTGTTACTGCTTGTATATACATATACTGCTTATGTTCTGGCAGCTTCTATCTTATACGCAAATATACCTTACCTTATTAAAAGTTGGTGTGTAAACATGAACTTGTAACTAAACATAAAACCTCGCGGTAACCACCAGTAATAAAATAACTCAAATTCAATTCAAATTCAAATAATTTATTTACATAAACGATTACATGAAACCTTAGAATAATACATAGCTGTGCGTAATAATAGGGTTTTAAAGGTTAATTTGTGCTCTTGTGAGCCCTGCACTAAGTATGACACTTGTATCGCAGGCGCCCTTTCTAGCATTACTTGAGAGCATCACTAATGCGGTGTGAGATTACTTTAAATGTGGTTTCATATCTTGTTGACACAAAATGTGTTTTAGTGTTATAATCTTAATTTTTGTGCTTTATTGCTTTTATAATAAGAAAAACTGGATGTCACAACACAGGAATAGACCTAGGTGTGATATCCAGGGTTTGTCTATTAATGTATCGTAATCCATTAATCCCTGGTTTATGTAATCCTCTATGTTCAACCTTACTGTAAAACCCTTTTAAAAAGCTCATTTTTTTATATATGTATTTTTTGTCATTGTGCCAAAGGTCTTAAATTTATAAATTACGCTTTGACATCAAAGTGGATGGACTTGTATTCGTAAGTATGCTGCATATAACAGATGATAATTATTTTACCATCAGAACCATTATTCTAGTCTTACCCTTTTTAGCGTAGCAAAAACTAACTGAAAATATCTATGATCCCATGCTTACTTTCCTAAAGTGCTCACTGTTGCTAAAAATAAAGTCCAGTTGAATTTACCGAATAGCGACTGGATATACTTACTATCAGGCGAGTTATTAACCCCTATGCTTCGTTTATATTAAAGGGGGCTAATGTGATAAAATGCTTGACTTCACTCTTCCTGTTTGATTCTTCAGTATTAAAGGAAGAAGAAAGAAACTTTTACTTCAACTTAGAATTTATTCAAAGAGAAGTTATTTTGGGCAGATAGTGCAGATACATCCGTCATCCACCCTACACAAGTTTATTCCAAGCCAGTAAAATATAAGAGGGTGTGACAGGCTAAGAATGATCCTAATTTTTCCAAAATACTATAGGTAGTAGATTATTAAAAAATCAAACGATTATTTAGTACAAATTGTTTATTTTAAACATAACAGTTAAAAGGTACTTGTGTGAAGCATGGTTTTGATAGCTGGATATTAAATGACGTGTTGTCTTTTGATTGGTTGAATCACAGATGGTTATAGCAGCGAGAGATTTCATTGGCTGATGATACAAATACTGGATGTCGCTGTTTTGTTGATTAGTGGTTTCATCCGTCTTAGGAAATTCTTAATTTAAAAAATAATTTAATTAAATATTGTAAACGCTTAATCGTCTCCACCGGTCATGACTTCCATGAATTCTGTAAATGAAAAAATATTGTGATATTAGCAACATGCCAGGAACATTATGTTTATACAAGCATAGGAAAATAGACAACAATACGTTTATTTTATCACTTTCGTTGTTGAAAAGCGATATAATCGATTAACTTAAACCCAAAATCAACACAACATACATTCTCCTTTAACTACAGTCTGCGTGATGCCGCCACTAAATTTAAAATGTGTCGCTTATCTAGATGAAATTACAAGTAGATTTATTCAAACAGACTAAGGGAGCTGCGAGTCTTAAATTTAGAAATACAATATGTGCCAACAGAAATTCTTATATATCAACAGTAAACGATAAAGCAAACTATTTAACCCATATTTATAAACAAAAGTGAGGTAGACAAACAGAAAATCTCAGCCATTCCAGTAGAAACTGTCAATTCCATAGATTTGCTACACTTTTGACTACAGTATCATTTTGCAAGTGTTGCTTTTCTTCAATGTCGATTTTTTTCTACACAGTGACATAGATATAGATTGTTATTTTGTAGTTGTTAGAAGTTGTATGTTTAATATTTTGTTTCCTTGTTTTTAATTTAATTAGCATTGTAAATAAATGATCTTCTTCTTATCGAATGAGAGTGGCCAACTTTGGTGTCGAGGGTTTATCAAGCCGCCCTAAGGGCCTCTGACATGGCTTAACGACTGCCGTACTATGACAACAGCCGGGACCTACAATTTAAAGTGTCATCCGACCCACGGAAGCGCCCAAAATGGAATTAAATAAATGATATTCTATTTTCTTTAAAAAAGCTACATAGTCTGACGATCAAGAGTAGAAAATGGTAACTGACCATCAAAGTCAACAGTTCCGGAGCCGTCGGAGTCAATTTCCTCAATCATCATGTCCAGGTCCTCGGCGGTGATTTTGTCGTCTAATTCCTTCAGGATCTCTCTGAGGACACCTGTCGTGATGTAGCCGTTACCTGGAATACAAAGAACGGATATGTTGAATGAATATTGTCTCATTATTTTACTATCGAACTTTGTAACGAGTTTTTGCATAATCATGGGTACTTATAGATAGTATACTTTTTTTTTTGTAAAATATCAATGGCATCTGATGACTTAGCAACCTTAGCTATAGCTATAGTTCTTTTGAGTGACCGAATTCTTTATAAATTTTCCAACCCGGACAACTTTACCGTCGCACTCTGATAGCCAGTCTGATTTATTTTCTCGCTCAGAAACAAAGAACGTCAATAGTCGAAATGTTTTAAAATATCTTCGCCAATGGCTGACGAGCCCTAGATTGTCCCAAAAAACACTTGTCTAATAAATTACATGCGTTTAAATGCTTTCAGTAGGTATTTCGTGTTCTATCGTGAGAGTACCTACGCTTTCTATATGTTGGCCGATTGCCAGAGCGGTTGAGAAAAAGATTTACTTTTGCTAGTGGTTTGTTTTGGTATGGAAGAGTAATAGCTGCGGATTAGATAGTGATACATTGTTTGATGCACTTTGTTGCAATTTATGTAGGGATTGTAAACAAGAGTGTTTATTTGCAAGTGCATTAGCACAGGTGAGTTGACATTTCTAGCCCGTTTTAGAAGGTTGTATAGTTGTTTGTTAATTTATTCACTGTTAGTGCAGGATGCTAAAAGCTTATAATTTGTAAAGTAATTTTAAAATCATAGAGCCAGCTTGAAAGATCTTCTAAGTGCCCCTTTTTATGTTGTAGTTAGAAGTAGTGATTACTTTTTAGTTTTTATGTTTTATTATTGTAAATAAAGTATAACACTTATTACAGAAAGTGATTTTTGATTAATTTATAAGGTAAGACGTGATAACGGTTAAAATTTCCATACAAATCGAGTTTCTTTTGTAACAATTCAAGACCTAATTTATATCTCAAACATTCAACAAGTTCATAATTCGCCAACCAAATATTAAAATGAGCTCGATGAAAGCCTTATAAATATTAACAAGCGTTTATAATAAATTCAGAAAGCTGAGTACAAATTAAAACAACAATTCTGATTATTTCGCTTAGGCCTGGAGGGAGCATAAAATATACCTAGATTCTGCTAGATTCGGAATGCGAAGTGGTCCGCACATTCTAAATTAAGTTAGGTAGTGCAAATTAGTTTACTTAAGCATCAAGGGAAATAAGTTTGTGAACCTAATTACTTGACTTGCTTTCATTAGTAGTAGGTATGTTGGAAGTTAAATTAATTTTCCGTAGTTTCATTTGTAACCAAACTTGCTTATCAGCAGTTAATATAACTTTGTACTTAACTGTATTTTTTTAAAGAGAATGTAACGGAAATCCGTCTTTATATTTTTGTTATTAATTACTGTTTTTTTTATAATTACGAATCGGTAAAGAACTTTAATGAAGTAGGTATTTTTGTATTGTGAGCTGAAATAGAGAGCGTAGATAAAGATTTATATTATTGGCAAGCCATAATATAATTAACTGTGTGTAGAATGAGATTTCTGAACCGATTTTAACTATTAAAAAATAAATAAAATATTTAATAACATACATAAGCAAAATTAACTTACTACATAGAAGAATATATCGTTTGTACGTGAAAGGCAAATTTTGGAGTCTTGAGTTTTCTAACCGCTGGTTATCAGTAAAAAGTAAATCGCGTAGAAACTGCCCTACTATGATAAACAGCTATACGTAATTACAAATGTAATATATTAATTATAATCATCTTAATTTCTGAATTGAGTCCAAGGCAAAAATCAAACACCAGAGATATAGGTGACAATTCAACATTTACAGAGAATGATTAACAGCAGTCTGGCACAATTATACTGTCAAGAAGATTAATTGGTTTGAAGAATGAAAAGCATTGTTTTACTGCCAAGTAACCGGTGTTCACTAATTGTGATCTTGGGACATAATGGGATGGATACTGTTTTCGTCTTCTGTCCTATTGTGTTTAATAAATGTGTATGTTTAATAAATAAACTGACAAGATGCAATGTCTATTGTGTTATGCAGTTTGTAGTGTACGTGGGACACTCAGAAAGTTTTGCGAAACAGAAAAAAAATGTTCTATGGGCAAATATATTTTTATTAAATCTTTTCAAAGTACTCTCCACTAGCATCTATACAAAGTTTCATGCGTCTGAACCAATTTTCGAAACACTTTTTCCAGTCCGCCGCAGACACCTCGTTTACGGCCTGCTCGAACGCTGACAGCGCATTTTCCGGTGACGAAAATTGTATCCCTTTGAGCAGATTTTTTATTATTGGGTATAAAAAGAAGTCACACGGTGCTAGGTCCGGGCTGTAAGGAGGGTGACCCAGGAGTTTGACCGGCGTGCTGTCCAGGAAGTCCCTCGTTTTGAGCGCGGTGTGCGCGGGCGCGTTGTCATGATGGAGCAGTAGCCCACGGAGCCCTGTGTTTGGTCGCTTGTTGCTCACAACAGAGACAACTTCTGACAAGCATTTATTAATATACCATTCGGCGTTGATGCTTCTTAGGTTTTGTAAAGGAATGGACACCAAGTAGCCAGTCAAATTGAAAAAGCTCGCGATCAAAATTTTCTCCCCGCTTCTAGATCGCTTCACTTTGGTAGGCGTTGCTTCGTTTTGAAACACCCAAACTGTCGACTGGCGCTTCGTTTCTGGATCGTATTGATATATCCAGGACTCGTCGCCTGTAATGATGCATAAACACGCCGAGACGAACCTGCTTCAAATTTGTTAAGCATATCACGGCACCATTCCACCCGAGCCTGTTTCTGAGCATCGGTGAGGTTGTGCGGCACCCAGCGTGAAACTATCCTCCTCACGCGAAGATGCACGTGCAGAATCTTGTCAAGGCTTCCCGATCCAATCTGCACAATGTGCTGAATCTCCTGGTATGTAACTCGCTTATTGTCTTGGATTAAATTTTTCACTGCTAGCACGTTTTCTTCCGTAACCGCCGTCGAAAGGCGACCACTTCTTTCTTCATCCCCCAAAGTTAGTCGACCGCGCCGAAATTCATTATACCAACGATACACGGTTGCCTTAGAAGGGCCTTCATCCATGAAAGCCATTTGAAGTCTTTCGTAAGATTCTTCCGGTTTCAGGCAGCACTTGAAATCGTATAAAATCATAGCGCGATAATGTTCCCGGTGCAGATCCATTTTTTACTGCGACACGATAATTTAAATTAGCTTGCAAAAAATGTGGAGGGAAAATTTGAAATTGGAATGTGCCTATTTTTACTTATAAATAATCATATTTTTAAAATAGTTTTACACTGGCCAGTCTCTCACACATAAAAACTTTTTTTCGCAAAATTTTCTGAGTGGCCTGGTATATAGTAACCGCGTTGATTGAATTTTTAATTTATTGCTGATCGACTACTCCAAAATTGTCACCAAATAAAGCTGTTTCAATTTCTATCATAGTATATAAGTGGCAGTTTGAATGTAAATTTCCTTTTGTCTAGCTTATCAAAATTCAACCAATTTAAAATAGACCTATATAGAGATTAAGACCGCTGAAAAAGACTACATTTTATTTAAGACTAGCGAACTCCATTTCGCCACCAGATGGCTTCGTTTTTTTTATAAGCCTCACGGAGCTCGAGACCTTTCCAACGAATGCAAAACCGTGGAAATCGGTTCGTGCGTTCTGGAGTTATAGCGTCAGGAAGGAAAACCCGACTTATTTTTATATAGTAGATAAAGTAAGACCGATACAGAAGTAACCTTCAAAGCAAAAAACATTTCTAGAAGCCTTTGATATTTATATTCTTACCTTCTTTGTCGTATAACCGGAATGCCTCTTTGAGTTCTTGCTGCATCGCCTCTGCGTCTTCCTCAACCATGAACCTTGACGCCAGCGTTACGAACTCTTCGAATTCTAATTCACCAGAACCTGGAAATATTTAGCAATATTAACCATAAAATTAGCTTTAGAATTTGGACAATTTTGTGTGTAAGGGATTTTGTATAGAACCGCCGTTTATTCATCGCATATTTCCAAAACTCGTAAAACAAAACCGGTCAACGTTAGGCTAAGTAACTTTTCTAATTTGGCGCCATATTTTCTAAAAATCACGTCCATTTCAAGCATTCACGTGACATTTAAACCAATTCCTGAAAAGATTTCTGATGGTGATTGCTGTAATTACCACCGATTTTATCGTGAATTGATAAAACTTAAAAGTAATGGATAGGTTATAATATTTCTTGTTCCAAAAATACTACTAGCCAACAACATTCACAGCTAAGGCTATTTAGTTTTAATATGAATATCAATATTATCTAATTGCATATGTTAAAGTCTAGGCAAAGTATGTAATGATAATCATATTAATCATATTTTATACATTGCCTGGACGCCCCAGGCATTCTATGCGTTGCATAGTCATTGTATAGAATGCCTGAATTGTACAGATTGACGGTAACACATACAAAAATTGCAAGCTGTGCTTATCATCGACATGTGACACAATCTACTATTTACCTTTATTGTCTGTTATAATTTTATTGTATGTACTATTGTGATTACAAATGTTAAGCCTTAATAAATAAAAAAATAAATAAAATCCCTACGAACCATCAACATCCACCTCATCAATGATCTCCTTGAGAGCCTCGTCCGACACCTGGTGGCCCAGCATGCCAAGGATGGTACCCACCATCATGGTGCCTATGCATCCCTTCTTCTCCTGGTCGAAGGCTTCGAACGCCTTCTTCAGGACTGAAAAGGAAAACAATGACAAGTTTAAGATAAGATAAGATTCTTTTGTGAATCATAATTGGGTTAGTGCTGATATAAAATTGTTAAGGAGATACTATTCTAGAAGAATCGCAAAAATAAGGCATTGTGTTTTTCTTACAATTAGCCTCTGTAACAAAAGTATGCATGGAGTAGTTTCACTTGGATACTTTGTATTGAGCAATAACTTTCTTAACAAAAATAACTACTAGGTACTTAATTAAAAAGCTCTACGAAATCTGTAGGAGAAGCCTAAAGTCCACGTGATTTATTAGCCAAATGCTGACTAGAGGGGGTGACTTGTTTTCAAATACTTGATAGGTACATCATCTTTGTAAACGATTATGTAGTATAGGTACTAAGTGAAAAATAGTATTAGGTGACATTATAACAAAATAAATAAATAAATAATTAAATATATAAATAAATATTCCGGGACATTGCACACAGCGCCATCTAGCCCCACACTAAGCAAACGCTTGTGTCGTGGGTACTAGATAACGGATATAATACTTATATACTTTTCTTTTGTAAATACATACTTATTATACATACAAACAACCAGACTCAACACAAGAAATTATACATTTTTAAAATGCATAAATACTTGTGTCAGGCGGGAATCGAACCCGCAAACGCTAGATTAGAAGGCAGAGCCACTACCAGCTAAGCTAACAGGCCAGTCGATGCTATACATATTATTGTATTTTATATAGTATAGTGATATCTAATCTACATGTGATTTTGGCTACATAATTATTGGCTTGATGGTTTGCATGTTATTATCTTTGTTATTGGGCTATTCTAATAGCAGTGACAATATTTTAAATGCATAGTAGGACAAATCGTCGAAATAACTAAACTTTCCTAATCATCATACTTTGCTTAATCTTTAGCAGTAATATAAGAAATTTGGTTTTGTTTAAAACATGGCATCAAATAAAAGCATATCTTTGAACAGGATATTTTGACGGACACGTATTTTCAGTTTGCTTCAACGATGTATGTACTTATTTTGGCGCTATATACAGCTTTGCCAAAAATGGCAAGAAAATTGTTAATTAAAGTTACGCATTATAAATATTACAAAAACGAATCCCTTTTCGCAATAAAAAAAATCAAACCTATTTTAATTTATATCCTTATCTATTAGTTAATATAATTTATTTAACCTAATTCTTTATATTTGTTTTAGTAATTTAATTACTTAAACAACTGTTAGTAGGTAACATAAAACTAAGCTACAATTTAGTTATCCATTTGTTAGCAAAACAAAACAGAAACAACATAAGTCCCAACTTACTGGCAATCTGTTCCTTGTCAAGTTCTTCCTGAAAACGGCACAAAACTCATTAGAAACTTTCAGAAAATGACAAAAACGAATCACAATATTTATTTTTTTAATAAAATTCTCACCATTGTTATCTAAGCTAGGGCTCGAGGAATTGTATGAATGAGTACGCTATCGTGAACCACACTACGAGGAACACAAGTCCTTTTAACTGAATGGAATGAGCGACTAAGCGGACTCGGCCAATAATGTCACCCAGGTTGGCTGCGGGCTAAACGTGTCAGGTCAGTATTGTCGCCGCGAATCCGCAAAGCTGTTTTAACTACTCTCTTTAAGGCCAGCAGACACCTGATGCGGGAAATGCTCGTAACACACTGGCCAAGAACACCTCAGTAATTAATGCACGTAATTACCCATATATCTGAATTGTCTGGATACTTGCCACGTGCTCCTAGGATTTTTGGTTACGAACGCGCCAGGTGGTGGTAATAGTCTAAATAGGGATGCGATTATTTTCATGTTTGCGGTTTGGCAACCAGTTAGCAATATAACACTGGTATAAGTAGATGGAGATAGGAACATGTGTGTTCAGTAAATACTGGGACTTAACACTATGTACAAACATAATAAGACACTTGTCTGTAACAAGAAAATTGAATAACAATGAGACCCAAAACATAATTTTGTAATACGTATCTATTCCATGAAATATATAGTTCAATTAGGAATAATGTTTATGGCCAAATTTAAATATGTTTTGTTTGAACAAGGGTTCATAAGGAAACTCATATTAAACCGCTCCAATTCTAAAGGTATTTCTTATATTGTTAATGACAAAAGATCTGGAGCTTTCATAAGGATAGCAATGTTTGTTTCCACAATCCGGAAAGTTTTCACTGGAAATCAAAACGCCAATAAATTTAATTTTATGGTTAGTGAATCTTTGATTATAATACAACAAATAACCGCTATTATATGGGAATTGTAAAATATTTGTACTTATACGATGATTGGCATTTGTGTTCGATGGAAAGGTTTCCGATTTTATGAAACACCCTGTTGGAAATCATAATATTTCAGTGGCCCTACAATTTCATAAATATAACCACACATTATCAATCAGAAACTAAGGCACAGTGGTTGAAGCAAGTTATACATAATTACCACAATTATTATTATTACCACATTATTCCCGGTTTTTTTTTTTTTTTTTTTATTATTACAAACACACAGACTCCCTGATATGTATTAGGTATACATTTAAAAATGTAGGAATAAACAAGATCTGGCAGAAATAATGTCCATTTCTCTCCTCAAACACTCGCTAAATGACACGAATTATTCTCATTTAACAATATCGGGTGTTAGCTGAAGTAATAAACAAGCAGAGATACTAACGTACTCTAACCAATTTAGGCATAATGTTAGTGAATGAAAAACTAGCAAACGGGCCACCCGATAGGCAGTAACTAGTGATTATTAGGCTTAGTAAAATGTAATCAAAGTTTATCATTCATCAAAACAAGTAACCTCAAAAATCTACAAATAATTAAATTATTACAATTTAAATCTAATTCCATAAACACAATAAATCCCACCACAATAGCAATAACAAATACATACCGCAGGCATATTTCACAAGTCACACTCCACGATTATAAGTCAGACGACGTCCAGGCTATGAGTCCAGTGGTTTACTGCAGGATATCATTGGAGTCAGGTGCACTGGTGCAGTACGCACTAAATTAATTCAGTTTGCTATCTCATGCCAAGTGGGGCCAAACAGCAACAATGTGTTGAGATCGGCCGATGACAGCACTCCATGCGTCGTAAACAACTGTAACTGTGTTATGTGACGGGAGATTACCGATGATGAATGGGAAAATAGACCGCTTTAACACTTTTGATTGTTAGATGTTCATTGTACTAGCTAATGAAATCAATGAGCCAACACAGTTATTCATTATAACCTCAGCCTCGCTTACACAATGAAAACATTTAGCTGTTTTTTATCTATATAATTTTGTTGCTAAATGCGGTTAAGAATTGGTAGACAAATGAGTTTTAGTGTAGGTCCTTATGTATCTTCCAAGAACTGCTGCCACGGTCAGCCCTTATATGTATGAGCGACCGCTGTCAAAAGACAATTTGACGTTTACTGTCTAAGCTTCAAGGGTACAGTAGGATAAGATAACACGTTTTAGTGTTCGACTGCAGTCTTTGAAAAAATATCAGAAGCCCTTCGAGAGGTTTGAAAACTCTTGACTCCAGAAATTACCATCATCATACCTACAAATTAACTATTATACGACTATTTAGTCTTTTATATTATGGTTATACTTTATTAGCATACTGCTTTTAAGATGACAAGCTAGTCCAGAGTCAATGTTTGAAAACAAAAAGCAAAACCATTCCATACATTTACCTAATATACATAACTTTTTTATTGTTGTAAAAACTAGTACTAGCACTTGTCAACCTAACTAATAACTATGTATTTTGGCAGCCTTGTATACAAGTTAGTTTCATTCCTGTTAAGGTATGCTTTACCCTTGATCCCAATGTCAATTTTGCGGATGTTGTTTCGCGTGTCCTGGTGGAAAAATGGCATACTGTCTAATGTAAAAACCAACATTACAAAACACTTATTGCAACAGTTATATTTACACCCATTTTGATGAATCATTAATCGCACACCTGTACCGGCGTGCTGGGAGCAAGCGGGGCGTTATATTAAACGTGACATACTTGAGTATAATCTGTGGTTTGATGTGCCTGGCGTAGCGTGCTGAATGCGATCTATATTTCGCACCCGTTTGGGATCAGGAAACGGGTGTACCATTGTTTTGATGGTTTTAGAAAAAAAAATGATTGGAGTGGAAATGATTAATAGATGTAAGGGAAATTTCAAGATTGTGGAATTTTAGCTAGCTGTGTTGTTCAAACGCTGATCTGATTCATCACTTGAATATAAGCTCCATTACAAGTAAAAGTAATTTCAAACTCGGGCAGAAAAAAGGCAGGTCTTATATATTTAGCCGACTTCAAAAAAGGAGGACATTAATCCATTTATTTTATTAAATGTTTTGGTCTAATTTTAAAACGCAACTTTCCAATACATGACCGCGTTTCTAACACAATTAGTTTCTACTGCACTGACAACAAGTGGGCAGATACATTTGTCTGGCTGTCGCAGCTAAATCGACTTCTCGGATAACATAAGCTAAAGTGAACTTGATACATTTGTGGCAGTTTGGCACATGTCACTCTCTTACTATTGTTTTCATCGATTATCCGTATTTTTAGACGATATTTAGGTCGCTATTTGTAAAATGGTAGTTTCTTTGGGGTGTTAATTTGGCCAAGCGGTGGAAATAAACTATAAATAAAGGGAGCAGGTAAACGTTTGATTCTTAGATAGAATATTTACAGCACAACTAATTATTATTAGGTATATACGTTTAAAATACAAAATACCGTTTGGTAGATATTGTTATTAAAAGATAAATTAAAGTAAAGTTGTTACAATAAAATCGACTTATCTTAACACTAGCGTTAGTTAATTATTTATTTAAATCCATAATAGTCATACATTTGAAACGTTAAAAATATACACTATAAAATAAAGTAACACAGTAGTAAAACAGTAAAAGAAATTGTGTATTATATTAGACATTGATAACATAATACCTATCGATGACATAAATTGGATTTCCTGTATTTTTTTACATAAGTTAGGCTCACGCTTGACTACAATGTGCCTGATGCAACATTTTATTCTAAGGTCCAGCGCACTTGCCCAGAAGAAACCGGTTTACTCTCGACTTGAAGACCGACAATTTATAATTCAAGGGGTATAGAGATTCGGGCAAGGAGTTCCTCAGTTTGGCTGTTCGCACGATAAAAGTCGAAGCTTGGTAAAACATAATACTGAGTCAACAGGATTTGAAATATGATGGTGAATATGATGACGATAGTAATAGTCGATGGTGACGGTGGTGAATATGAATGATTTAAGTAGTCATAGTTGGTTAACAATTATAAGGCTTTAACACGTAAATCCTAGCAACTTGCTATCTCAAACAACTTTAGAAACGTGCTCCAACTAAAAGTACAATAAAAAGTACGTTTTATTAGTTTTTCTACTTCTGCAGCTTCTACCTAGCATAAGTAACTTGAATTATCTTGAATTATATTACCGTGTTTTATTGACATCTAGTAAGTACCTACTGACTACATATATGAGCATAATGTAATTGAATACGATACAGTATGATTTAATTACTACGTTTGTTGTCATGTCTTTAACCCGTAAGGTAAATATTGATATAATGTCTATAAAACAGTGAGTTTACACTATTTACCAAACTTTCAGTTTCAGTCATTATGAGAGGTGACATAATACTGAAGTCACGATGCATCATGCAGCAGTTTGACCTAAGTTTGATTATGTGCAATCTACGACAATCTAGGTGGTCTTCAGCTCAGATAGACCATCAATATTAAATCGGTGCACATTGTTATCGCCCTCTCGACTCAGGTACGCCGACCCATTAATTACTATTACTCATTCTGTTGACAAATTCATGATCAACCGACAGCCATGACATTGTCACTGTCAAGTGCATTGTTCTACCGTATCTCACAGTGTTGCCAACAATATTCATTGTTCTACCGTATCTCACAGTGTTGCCAACAATATTCTAGCTAGTTTCTCACCACCTATTGTTACAAAAGGCTATAAGAAAATCAAAAATAGACAATTAAAGTCTTTCTAATCGACTTTTGGCAGAGAAACACTTCCGGGAAGATTGAAATGAAAACTGCGATAGTGCGATTTGGCAGCCATTACACATTGGTTGTGCTTGATTTATTTGAAATGGAAAGCGTAAATAATATTAATGAGGATGTAATATTGGCGGTGATAAAGTCTCTAAATTAACATTGGTATTGTTTATAAACAACGTGAAAAGCAGTGCGTAATTATAATCATTTATTAAAAGTACATTTCCCAATACCATATAGTAAATGCGTAACGTGTTTAATTATGATACTCGTATGAAATTTGCTATGGACCATTAATGACCTAAATTTACTGTTTAATTTTAACACAATATGTTTGTGGAAAATTGATCAATTTACTGACAAATTCAAACATCACAACAGTAAGTTACTGTTCCACAAATATCTTATTAGCCAATATTTTATCGATCTCTGCGGTTGGCTACATATTTCACTAAGTAAAACAAAAGACTGTCAGACATTCATTGTTACAAGATTGAACCATTTGCATTCCAACCTCAGCGGCAATTAATTAGCGTGCTCTAGGCCTATAGCCGATTTTAAACACTGTATATTTATAAATAGGCGACACACCAATGGCCGAGAGTGGCGACTGAGACAATGCACGTCGTCTGACAAGCTGGCACCTCAAACAGCTGTATGCGATTGATTCACGGGCACGCCACTGACGGCGGCGGACGGAAAACCAACGCCGGAATATATTACAAACACAAATCGCTAATGGACTAACCCACTCTTCAAGTGAAAAACGATCCGCGTGATAAATAGCCGACACTTCCTGCGGCGGTCACGCGACCGATCGATCAACTACTTCAAGCTCTCATAAGTCCGGTCGTCGTCGAGGGAATAGTAATAAGTAGTGTCTATCCACGGCAGCGTCGACAGTTCCGATTTCCTGGAGCTGATAGTGAGCTCGTGGTCGTTATTGAAGTGGTGCCTGATACGCCACTCTGCGAGCTGCTCTTCCGTCGGCTGCATCGCGGAGATGTAACTCGGAGTACCACTTTTATCGCTTCGCACCGATTTCATTCTTTGCACATTTGGAGGTTTCAATCTTTCGTTATTTCCCGATGTAAGAGTGAAGACTTTTTCATTTTTGCAATCGATTAAATCGTCTCTTATTGGTATTTTTGGAGGTAGTACTAGGGCATCTATATTTTTATGCTTTACGAACAAAATTCTTTTACTTCCTTTCAGTAGCGATGGTTTCTTTCTAATTAATCCATAAACGATAACAGCCCCAAAACACGAGCAGAACATCATTGAGATCAAATATACGGCCCATCGTACTATAGCTACTTGATTATTTTCATAGTAGGACGGTTCAGTTTGTTTAGAGCTCACTTCGAAACATTCATCGTTATTGACACTCGCATTTTTTATGAGAACAGGACAAAATATGTAACGAGCCGCAGGATCAGCATTGTAAACGTTTAAATTTGTTGGTAAAACATCAAAGCAATTGATTTCCTGTGGGCACTCGGGCTGGTACCAAAATAAACCATAGCCCTTCCGATTTGATGAAGCACGGATTTGCACGACAGAATAACTACCAGTTTTTAAAAAATAAGAGTAATTAATCCATTCATTATTAGGGGGTAAAATATTTCGTGAAATTTTTGAATTTGTTTGAACTAAGTTGGTCAAATTCACGTACCGAAACTTCTTTGAGGTGCATACGTTTTTTGGCATGGCTGGAACTATTATGGAACTAGTTCTGCTCAGCATATGTTGACAAGAAGTTCTGTTAATATATACAGTTTCAGTATAATACCTGTTAATATACTGTTTTTTATTTTTATTTTTATTTTTGTAATTAGTAAGTTTTGCCACGTCTTCTTCGGTATTATTATTATCACATATAGCATCAAATTTAGTGAATGGTTTAGAATAAAACTCTGTAGGTGTTGTGCATTTTACTTCGACCAACAATATTTCTTCTCTGACCAACTGCCTCAAATCATGAGATTCGCAGTCGCAGTGCCAGTAATTATCTTGTAGATGAACTCTTGGTCTAGGATTATTCAAAGGTATAATTGTGGCAAATAATCCCACAGGAATAGTCGTAAGTAAGTTATTATTAAGGTACAGGACTTCAATACTTTTTAGATAGTCAAATGCGCCTGTCCCTATCGACGTTATTCTACAAGAATTCAGATAAAGTATTTTAGTCACATTGAGTCCAACAAAGCAGCGATTGTCCAAAATGTTATTGAAATCATTGTACGAGAAATCGACAATAGTAAGTCTCTCTAATCCTCTGAATCCTGTAAGAACCGTTGGATTCCAGTCTGCACTTTGAATGACTGTGAGAGTTTCTAGTGTATCATCGACAGCACGTAAAGCATTGTCTTCCACATTTTCCAAACAACTATGAAGAATGTTTAACGTGCGTAGTTTTGAGAGTCCAACAAGACTATTTGGTCCTAATGTTTTGATTCTCAAGTCGTGCAAATGCAATATCAGAATAGACCCAGCGAACTGGGTAATAAATGCTTCTGAAGGGATGTGCATGAGGTTCCCGCCAAAAATAGCTAACTGACTGATTCCATACGGGAGTCTTGACAGCCAGTTGCAAGGTAGAGTGGCATTTGTAAATGCAGGATTGTGTAGCTCCAGATACACCCGGCCGCATTGGTTTTCTGCATTCTGTAAAGCATTTATCAAACGTTGTATGTAAGTATATCACTTTGATATGATACCTACATGCTGAAATTAACTTTTGTTAGATCAATTAGATGTAAATATTTAAAAAATATAAAAAAAAATATTTACCACGACTGCAAAAAGAATGTCATCTTCGTAGTCTTCATAATATGGAGCGTCGTTGCATACCACTCGACAGTTTTGAAGCAGGCATCGCGATAGGGGCTGAGGCAAGAAAGATATGCAATAAATATGACATACATTATTTATAGATAAAAATATGTTTAAGGCTAGCTAGTTAAGACTGAATTTAACCGACTACAAATGAGGAAGGCGTTCTCAATTCGACGAAAGAGTGCGTTTTATTTTGTTTGTATGTTACTCGATTACTCTGTCAATTATGAATACAATTAATAGAAGTATTAGTATTAAAAAGTACAAAATATAATATTAGAAAAGTTAAATAACAAAAAAATTAAACATTATAATGTAATTCTAAAGTACGCTTTAATTTCGTCCGCGTTTTTTTAATAGAATGACATAACATTTACCGGAGGTTCTGACACGGCACTAGGCGAGGGGTTCTTCACAGACATGATGACTATGAGGATGAAGCTGATGACCGTGATCGCCGCGAAGATGCTCTGCAGCACCAGCCGCAACGACCCGCTGCTGCATGATGTCGTCCTGAAAAACCAGAAAAAACATAAAGACATATCTTTACTGAATTGTTCGAAGCTAGAAATCTAAATTTACTCGTATAAATAACATATGGCAATGCGAGTGAAGCTTAGGATATTCACTAGTCTTATACAAGTATTCATTAAAAATAACAGGATCTGAACACTCCCACTAATATTTGATCGCCTAGTCAACAAGGCAAACACGTATCAGAATCAAATAGTTTATTGGTCACAAAATACATATGTAAAACGTACCTATTTTATTTGATGTATATGCAAATATGTACATTAGAAAGTATTTGGTACGCGGTGGAATGACTAACTCCTGCGCTAGGTACCAGAGGTCCTGTGTTGCAAGGAAATCAGAGACACCACCACCCCCACACTTGTAACCATGTTTCTTTGCACTAATAGTACGTATGTGAATATATATTATGATTCTAATTAAAATAATAATAAATATTCTGGGACATTGCACACAGCGCCATCTAGCCCCACACTAAGCAAACGCTTGTGTCGTGGGTACTAGATAACGGATATAATACTTATATACTTTTCTTTTGTAAATACATACTTATTATACATACAATTATGCGTTGCATTGAATTTAAACATAAAACCTTAATTAAATGTACGTACATACAATGTACAACATATTCGTATCACAATATGAAAGCCATCAGTCATGTAATGCAGTGAAATAATATTATGACATTTAAAATAATTTTCAATAAAAATATGTTAAATTTCATTGTAAATAGCACGTAATTAGTTCCTAAAATCAAAGCCCACAATGTAGAAGCTAAAAACATTTCAAGCTTCCAGGAAAATTGGATGTAATTAAATATTTTAATGAGCAAATGTACATTTGTGAATAGCTATTAATTCTGTTCGGGATGACACGTGTATTAAGCTTCATGTATTTTATTTTTAAAATGTAGGTCAAATGCTATATTTTACCCGTATCGAATTAAAACCATAATTGTAGTTACTATAGTGGTGTAGTATAAAAAAAATATTTCAAAAAATAAAAAATTGTCTTTTATTGTCACTGAAAATATACTTAATAATTTATTTTCATTTTTGTGACTTCAAAATTCAGAGTTGGGAAGTAAAGAATCTATCAAAATATTGAAACTTACGACCCTATAAGTAGTCTTATTGTAATTCGGTGAAGTCGGTTAGAAACAAAACATAAATTAATAGACAAACGATTATCATAACTCAATAATTGTTAAATTATACCTCACACAAAATCCAATCGAATGCCGGATCATCCTTTGGCATTGCTCATAACGTTTGTAAAAAAAGAAACACTTTTACTACTTTGTGTAAAAACAACAAATTCTCACCTGTGGTCAGGTGTTACGGCTCTAATTTTTGAACTAAAGTTCTGTCTTGCCACTTCCATGCCAGAGGAGGAGTCATATGCACAACACTGTGGACCGATCATTGACTAAGCTTTCTGCGTAATTTTTAACAGATAACTTTGTCATTATAGGATAACGTGAGGCTGACGTTTCAGTGGTTTGCGATGCTATAGTTTGTATATGTTTTTGCCGTAATCAATAACATAATTAATGTTTATATAATCATATATATATGTATCGTTTCTGTCATAGTATATATTGTTCTCTCTTTCATCGGGTTCTACTTAAAAGAATACAATTGAACATAAAATATAAAAATAAAATTTCATCAGGTTCGGGTTTTATCAGGCAGACTATTTAGTACCCATAGACATATACATATATACTATACCAGTACTACCATCAACACCACCACCAGTACCAGTAGTAGTAGTAGATAGATAGATATACTTTACCAGTAGTATGAACTAAACTACTAAACTTTACGTCAATAAAATGCAATATTTTGCTACTAGTGCATTTTGAGAAAAGAAGTAGCCTATGACATTTCTAAGTATTCA
Organism: Macaria liturata; assembly: GCA_964023185.1. NCBI lineage: Eukaryota > Metazoa > Arthropoda > Insecta > Lepidoptera > Geometridae > Macaria > Macaria liturata. The sequence goes on along the minus strand of OZ026812.1, from coordinate 3,326,136 downwards.
TACTACCTACATACCAAAAATAATGATGATTCGTTCAGTCGTTTAAATAAACAGACAAAAAATCTAACAACTGCTGTAACGTATTCTGTTATGGATTTAAAGTATAAACAAATATATTTTTCTAACATCTTCTACTTCCAGATGTTTTACTCTCTTTAGCTTTATTATATGTACTTACCTATAGATAGATGAAAGTTACTGAAGTGGGTACCCACTCTAAATATTTGACAATAATGTCAGGTATCACACCATTAGCGCTGTACAAGATAAAGCGAGCAAACATCGGTGATCGAACGACTCAATTCACGGACAAGGGCGATCTATCGAATGTCAGATTAAAAGCCAATGTGTCAACTGAATTTATGCTATTTGACAGGAAAAGCTTTATAAGTACATATGTATGTTGTATATTGCCTTGTTTGCAACACACGTAGCTCAGCTAGCGGCAATTTCATGCGATCATCAATGTTAAGCAACTATCGACGCAGTCAGTTCTTGGATGGGTGAGCATAATGTGACTTTCCATTGTGGTTGCTGCCGTGGTTCGGATAACAAGCTAAACTGCTGGTTTTGGCTGTTTGTTAAAGCTTGATAATCGCTAGGTCAGGACAGAAACCCGTGGGCAGTTTGAAACTGTCATGATGATGTTTCCAAATGATGGAATTGGCTTTTAAGCTATCTGGTATTGTCATCATCATCCACAGCCGGTTTTTTTCCCACTGCTGGGTATAGGCTCCTGTCTTGTATAATTACAAGACAGCTATAGTGTTTTCATCAAATAAGGGCCACAACTTATTTTATGAAAACACTATAGTTAATATTAACATTTATTGTATGTTTAGCACTATATCCTAAAACAGTTCATGAGAAAATCCTATTCCATTACTTGGATTTCGTTTTTAAAACTGAATTGGGTTCAAATGACTCTTATATTAATTTTTCACCAACATTTTCTCCTCGGAAAATTTCAAATGCATTTGAAATTTTCCGCTTATGGACGACATGTCGTCCATAAGCTAATATTATTGCAATCGGCTTATGGTAGCTTAGTATCAAGCCGATTACAGGCGTGGTGGCGTGGGCGCTAATACCAGAATACCTTCGATTTACCATCGTGTATTTGTGGCTTTATTGATTACTAGTGGAAGCCCGCGGCTTCGCTTGCATTATTTCAGGATAAAAATTAGCATATGACCTAAAACCTCATACCAAAAATCATGAAGATCCGTTCAGCCGTTTTTGCGTGATGAGCGTTTAAATAAACAGACACAGATAAACAGACGGAAATTCTATAAATGGTGTGAACGTGTTCAGTTATCAATTCTAAGTATATCCCAATTTTTTTGTATGTATATCTTCAATGTTCAGTCTTTCAACCCTCTTCAGCTGTATTATATGTATAGATTGATATAGATATTCAACTGCGAAATACTTTCTTGTTTATATGTTTCTTTTATATTCTAAAACAGAAAAAAAGCTGCATTGAAATGCTACAAATTACGTAAGATACACACGTATAATACAAATGATTATAGGCTAGTATCATTATTTGTTTTAGTAATTAGCTCACGTTGAGTTACAGCTTGGTTGTAATTTAATTAATCAGTTTATCATCTAACACACTAACCATAAAAATCACTCTATATACAATTGTTTTCATTAATTCTTGTATCACTTTAATTGTCTCAAATCTAAAATGCTAAAAATGATTATTTACGTAGAGGTTTTCTTAGAAAGAATACCGGTTTCCAAGACAGTTTTCTTCAGCTTCTAATCCCAGTCAGTGGAATAAACAAAACACTGTTATTTGCTACCCAACGGGGTCGAATTAAGCCACATTGGCTTAAATATGGCTCCCTACGGAGCGACTGTAGCAGACGAAACTGGCGAATCCCAAATAGTAGCCTCAGGCATTTGTTTACGGTATACTGGTAAAGTTGTTCTAATCAGAAATGTGGTTTTGGACCTTTCAGAGTTAATTTATATATTAAAATATAAGATAAAGAATGTACTTTTCAACGCCTAAATGACTGGAAAGAAATGCGAAAAAATATATCTACTGAATAAACAGTCTACCGTTTATGATATTTAATATGCAGTTAAAGACATCTAGTGTCTTCTGTCCACAATATATCCTTCCTAAATAAAATAAAAAGAATAAACAAATAAGAAATTTCAATCAAGAGGAAAACATTTCTGTAACTTATACTTTTTTGTGAGATGACGCTATATAACGTCCATTCTATAGTAGACTTAATAGATAGATAAATGGCTATAGTAATATTTTCATTAATCATCAGCTTCTGTACCAGAAATCTCAGCATCGTACTGTGACAAGGTACATTGTAACAAACTGTCCTTTGTTACGTCGGACCAACGACATAACCTATAATAAACCTCTCATTATGGGAATACGACGTCATGAAGAAAGAACCTGGCTTCTCCAAAAAGTGATAATAAGCTTACATACGACTAAAATATATGTTTAAATTGTTAAATAAATTAAGCAATCATATTTTTAATTTATTTTTTAATTTGATTAAAAAAATTATATCTTATCAATGTTCAAGTTCTTTAATCGGGTGATTATATATATTACTTTCTACAAATTAGACGAAGCGCAACTTCTTTTGTTACTAGAGGCCGCGCTTCCGCTAAACCGTGAAGGTTAACTTAGACAGACTTGTTCTTAACCACAATTCGCTGATGGTAAGCAAAAGCTTATGGCCTTAGTTAATAGGATCTAAGTAGGATAAAACATAATAAGGTGTCCTAATAATATTTGTTCTCCACATCGAACGGTGCAAGTTTAGATCGCGATAGCAAGTTTCCGGAAGCGTCCAGCGCAAGATAAGTCACCTAGTAACTGACAGGAGCGGGATATATTGCGTTTTGGTAAGCTCAGCTTAACTGGTCGATAGAGATTCGATGTTCATTGGACAAAAATTAGGAAAAAATCTGAATTTAATAAATGCGATATTCAAAACGAGAGTGAACCGGCAAGCAAGCTCCATCTGCTCTCTTTGAGTCGTATTTCGCCATGACTGAGGGTCGTGAGGAGATACGACCACGCTCCTAATTAGGCTACAGCTATTGTTTACCATCAGGCAAACTGTGGTCACATTAATCTAGTAATAAGTTATGTTATTGTGACATGCCATGTACTTGCCAATGTTTTTGTCAAATTAAATATCTTATGTAAATCTATTTTAGTTCATAAAATAAAAATAATTGATTAATTAGGACAGAAAGAAAGACCAATAAAGAAGTGCTGAGCATGGTCCAAGAACACCGTACAATAATGGCGACCATTGACCATTCTCGGAATATTTATTTTATTTATTTATTTTATTGAAAATAGAAGAGGGAAGATGTTTGGCCACCTTATATGACATGACGACTTTATGAAAAACATCATTAAGGGAAAATTGGAAGCCTGAAGAGGAAGAGGAAGGCCGAGAAGGTCATACATTGACCAAGTAAAAGGAAAGGTGGGTGTCATGTCGTATAAAAAGGGCAAGATTTGGCAAAAGATCGGGAAGGATGGCGGATGTTCTACAGACAAGGGCTTTGCCCTTAAATTTGTGATGATTATGATGATTAAGAATTGATATGAATCATCCATCATTGTGTATTTGTTTTTCTGTTTGTTAACGTGTTAATTATGTTCGAAGAGTATTTTTTGTTTTCAATTAAAATCTTTTATTTGTTCATATAATCATGAATAGGTTTTCTAGTATCCAAGGTATTTGTTAAGACGCCAATAATTTCAGACATAACCTTTTAATAGCGTTATGAAATATTCTGCTTAAATTTAATACCTGCCTAATATATGGATACATCTATGGATGCGCACAATATATCTTTAACCAATATATCTATAGCGCACAACACATACATGCATCTATAACCTAACGCACAGGAACATATGTCATACTTTCCTATGTTTGCTTTCAATTTCCTCCATACAAACATCCCTGAAAGAAAATAAAAAGCAAAACGGATTCATGCCGTAGAAATTGCGATGAGCTTTTATCGAAGTTAAATTAAACTGACAAGAAAATCCACTCTGATTCCCGAACAGGAAACCACGTTAAGTATAAGAATTTTATTACCCATATGGGGATTCTACATTCTGCGTATAAACGTATATATTCTATAAAAAATGTTTTCATACTTATTTACCTGTACGACGCGCACTCGTTTAAATATTAAAATTAATTTTTAATTTTACTTACTTTTTTTACATGAGTTAGGCTTACTTACGCTTGACTACAGCTTGCCTGATGTTAAGCAACGTGTAATCTACGATCTTGCTCGCTTACTTAGAAGAAACCAGTTTACTCGACTTACTTAGGTCTGTGCTTAGGTATTTGTTTACTCCCAAATTCTGGAGGTGTTGCCAAGCTTACCTGAAGTAGTGTTCACCTACAATGGCCAGAGAAGCCCCAATTTTTGTTGAATATTTGTCGCTTCAGGCTAACTATTGTCCAAATAAGTGTAGAATGTAAAAAAAACATATCTACGTTATTATTGTTTCGAGCCGATTACACTCCTTCCAATCTCTATTTATTGCTTTATGTGGCCAATTTTGACAAACGAAACCATTTTAACAAAGGTTGTTGTTGTTAGGGTATGTTGTTTCTTTTGGACATGTACTGCACTAAGCTAGCGGAAGTAACCGCATGTGATTACCAATATTAAGCAATTGTCGGCGCGGTTAGTCCTTGGGTGGGTGACCAAAAGGTGGTATATACGTCCTTTGTGACACTTATATTCCAAATATAAATTTACGACCAAAACCACTTACGAACTTTAAGGCAACTTAATTCTATATTAAACTTATTCATGGACGGTTTACATGTTCTTGTGAGCTTTTCACTAGGAACGTTACCTGAATCGCAGGCACCCACATCTAGATAAGTCTAATGTGGTGCGAGCTTTGGATTTTATTGATACTCATACAAATTGTATTGTATTTATGTAAAATGATGTGTTTTTCCCACGGTCCACTAATCCAACCCATCCGGTTTCAATTCCACACGCATTGAGACCCCCCTCGTGGCTCGTGCCCCGGCGCGGCGCCGTCTCGTGATTGCGACCCCTTCACCCCGCCGCTTGATGAAAAATATGTTTTCCATTTTCTGTTTTAGGGTACCGTGTACAAACATTATTACAAAATACAAATACAAAAACAAAAAAATATTTAGTGACATAATAAATATGTTTAACAATAAATTTCGTGAAACTTCTGGCCTTGTGTAAGTCGTTAGACTGTGTTAGTGAGACTTAAAAAGGTGTAGTTGTCTGTATTTTGTCCGTCTCTGTAGCGCAGTGGCAGCAAGCTTACTTCGCATATCACATCGAAGGTTTGATTGCCGTGGCGGGATAGTTACATATATGCTTTGGAGCGTAGGGTGCGTAAGTATGGTGGGGTATTCAATACCTACATACATGATCCACCTTAGGCTACAGTATTTTGTTTGTGCGGGTATGCTAAGTGACCTGGTGGTCCGGTACACGTCTGTACAATATAAATAATTATTTTAAACAAAAGCAAAAACCGACTTCAACCACAGAATAAATAATACAAATTAAACTGTCACGTTACTGAACAAATCTTAGCCTATAAAAAAACTACAACATAAATTCATTTGCTAATCAAATCTAAGCCTATCAGAGAAAACCGCACAAAAATCGGGCTGATAATTCAGAAGATATAGTGTATACAGCAGCGCCCCCTGGTGAGTTGTCATCGTAATACATAGCTAAAAAGATGCACTCATTAAACCTCAACACATCACAGAAAACTGTATCAAAATCCGACTCGTAGTTTTGGAAATATGGGTTAAATTGGTTTGCATAAACTTTATCAATTTGTTGGTTTATTGGTTTTTTCTCAAAAAGACTGAACCGAATGAAAAACAATTTTTATGGGACCATCTCGGAAACTATCCTCATCGAATAAAAAAAGAATTTTTGAAATCGGTTGTTACAACGGTGTAATCGCGTAACATCCCCACAAAAAAAAACTTTCAGAAGACTAGATAACTTCCTTTTTTTGGAAGTCGGTTAAAAATATGAAACATAACATATTAAACTAAGTAGTAACATTTAGGATATGTTGTTTTTTTTTATTTAACTAATATACTATCCCACGGTTGGTCCAAGAGGCCATTCAACGTTTATCTGCTTTGAGAAAAATTCTAATATATTATGAATTTTTGAGACGGAACAGTTACATTTACTTCACCATTTTTCTTGCCACTATTATTTTTTTGCAATTGCAACACTATATCCGGAGGCGATGGCGTCATATTTCAGTGCAGTTGTAACAAGGTTTCAGCTACAAAACGTAATATTATGGATCATAAATAATACTGCTGGGAAATGGTGAATTATACGCCTCATAGTTGCTGAGTTCAATATGAATTCTAAATGGGTCCATAAAACTGATTACCTGGGTTTACCTCCTGCGTTTACTACCTATATCGTCTTTGTTATTACTCAGTAGGTGAACGAGGTCTTGTACATTATATGCTTTATTAAAATAGGGTATCCATATGCATATATCCTTATCTATATATATGTAGATCTTATCAGAATAATAATACGTATCCAGGCATACGCACAGTACATCCTAAATTCTCTTTTTGAACAGAGTAAAATTAAATTAATATTAAATCACCAAGTTCTTTATAAAAAATGTATGTTACAAATCTGATTATTATTAATTGATTTTAACAATATCTGTAATAAATGGAACTGAACGGTTCTGATGTAAGCTACTTGAAGATACCAGTTAAACTTCGGACCCATTAAAGTTAGGAACAAGTTTAATTAAAACTTAGACAGGAAAATGGAAAGTTTTAGACACGTGTGGAATATAATGCTAATAAGTACAAACTTTAGTGTGAAGAGAGGACTTGCATTAAACCTTTATGTTGCTTGCTCTAATTAAAATAATAAAAATATACTCAGTAATAATACATCAAACGGCTGTAATCAAAAGTAAATCTATCCCACGTAAAAAAAAAACAGCGGTGCCTAATTTAATCTGAGATGAAAAGTAAATATGTTTCCAGCGAAATGCAATCCAAGGATCTTCAAATAAAGAGTGAATAGATATCTTCTAGGTAAGCGTGTTACACCCTAGGCTGCAGCAAAGCTTAACATCAGGCAGGCTGTAGTCAAACGTAAATTCGCCCAGATCATGAACGTTACAGTGTTTATCATAAAATGAATTAACTTTCTTAGAGACTTACATACATACGCACAAACGTTCGCTATTATATTATAAGTGGAAAGTGTATAGACAAATGAAGTAGGTACTTAAGATCAATGATATATGTTAATTAATACATAATTAATATACTATAAATAATAAAAATATATACAAGTACCTTGAGTAAATTAACTTGTGACACGTAAACTAGATCGTACCTGAACGGAAATGAAATAAATTCCATGTCATCAACACGAATCGGATCTATCGCATATATATCAATTAATTTATAGCTCACAGCTAAATCTCTCATCTTGAGTAATACGCTTCCTTGATTCGGTTTTGTTATTACTTAGAATTGTGGCTTCTCCTTACGTGCTATTTATTCCTCATTACTGAGAGTCGTGATTACACCGCAGAGGAGCCCGTCATTAATGATGAATATTGACTAAGGACATCGAACATATAATAACTGAAAGAAAAAAACTTATTGATTTTTCTAATCGGCCAGAAATTTTAATCCATCATTTATTATCTATTTACATCTTTACCCTTATTACTTGTCCAATCCATAGAATAATTCCCCCGCCCTAGGGTAACACGGAACCGGCATAAATCAAGTGACACCATGAGATATTGCCTTGCTTGCGTACGAACGAAGATTTGTGTATAGATATCGGTATTTGTAAACATGAGCCAAAAAAACGTGGAAAATATTTTCTTTATTTTTATTCAATTTAGAACAAGTTTTCTCCTTTTTAACTCGTATTCCTCTTTATTGAGTGCTGTGACTACGCAGAAATGAGCATTTTCTTCTATCTTCTTCGTCTTCTATCACTATGTCTTCACATCACATAAAAATATCTATGTTTTATTTATTTCACATGAGATTTTATCAACTAATTTCAAATTGAGTTCAAACAATTTTAATTAAGTATATTTTAATTTTGTCCAATCCAGAGGTCGCTTGTTTTTAAAGGTATGGTGCATTTATAAAAATGTCAAAGAGTTATCGCTTGCCCAAAATATTATGCCTGATGATAAGCGAATCGAATTTACCCAATAAAAAGCGGTCAATGTAAAAAAAAATTTTTCTAAGTATGATAACAAGAAATACGAAATTTGAATTTTTTTGTTTAATATGTAAACAAGGAGTAACACAGAAACTAAGCCAATGGATTTACATCTTAATATTAGCAATAACTTTATATTACTCTATGGCAATAACTCTCAATTAGCCCAACTATATTATAGCAACTAGCATCCACTCGTACGCATCACAACCAGTAGACCACTAATACTGCCAAAAATACGACAAACATTTGACAAAAAAAACTAAATAAGAGTATGTACATTTAACCTAAATTTAAAACATCTACATGTGGTATGGAGCCAAGAACGCTGGCTGCATTCCCACGCTGGATTGCTATAGAAATCCTTTGCACAAGGAACCAGCCAGCGTTCTTGTCTCTAGTGATGTCATTCAACCTTTTATTTAATTTTTTTATAAAAGACTTCGTGCTTTTACCCCACGGACCAAAAGTTTCGAAGCCAAGCGGTACGAAAATATAATCAGTCGATAATGATGTATATTTTCGCCGCTTGGCTTCTTCTGCTGCATCCGCCGCGGCTCCTGCCGCTTGTACTGTTCCACTGAGGCGAGAAGGAGCTAGTGTATCGACGCAAGTTGCGTCCCATACAAGAGCCCTTCCCCGCTCCCAGGGAATCAGTGTGAGGCCGTCGGGGCGCTTACCATCGTCACGGACCATGCCAATCGGTTCAAGAACCGATGGTACGTTGACGGTACGTTGTGTATCACTTTAGTTAGCCATCTGGTGCTCAGTTGAGTCTTGTGGCGTGAAAGAAGCACAGTCCAATACTTATTAATTTTGTTTTAATTAAATTGTAAATTTCTACATGGATAGACCGAAAATAACAACAAAAAATAGATCTCGGTGTCTCTGTCTATGCATCACGACAATATCGCTACCCGCACGGTAATGGATTATCGATCCATTTGCTGCTCGAACCTCATACATACGTTGTCTCAAATTTAATAGAGGCCAACTACTCGGTTAAAGGGGTGTGATAATGTCATCTGATGGAAGGATCTAGATGGTTCATACGAAAACATCATCATCAACCTGTCTGCACTGCTTCTCTCTCTTTAGTCGTATTCCTCATCACTAATAGTCGTTATTCCCTCGCAGAATTGATTCGTGGAGGTTTCTTGCGAACATAATATGTACATACATAGATCGTGGTGGGCGCCCAGATACTTCCATTGACACAAGTGCCCTGCTAAGAAGGTCCTTTCACCGAAAGCAAAGGATATTTTAGATATACATAATATTTTCTGTGTTCTTTGTGAAACTAAAGCTGAACAACATCTATGTCAAAAGTCATTGAGTTACCTTCTTATATTAAATTAATTTTCGCCAGTTCTTGGTTAGAGGCGAAAATGAATTTAATACAATAAGGTTACTGAGTTTTACCACAATTATTTTCAGTGACCTTTTGCTGGTTCCGCACTGTGTAGAAGCCAAGGGTTCCATGTTACCATGAGTTTATTGCTTTCCTAAGCAGTCGACCGCTGTTGATAGAAAAGTTAGATTGATTGTGCGTTGTTTTCGCACTTGTGGTCGTTGACAGTGTTTTCAAGAGAAGTTGCTATTCAGGGACTATATATGCAATAATAAATGGGTAAGTATTAATTATTAAGTTAGTTTGCATGCTTATGATAAATTAATATAATGATGATGAATTACGTTTTGAAATTACAACACGTGCTAGTAAAAGCTGATGTATTTTATTAATATAAAAATAAAACTTTCAGGTGCCTTGATAACTTCCTTGTTTTGAAGTCGGTTAAATACGTGGACGGGGAGAGTAATTAAACAACATTTTGTACCTTTAATTTTTTTTTATTTAAATCAAATTAAATAAATACACATTTTACAGCGATTCTCCATATTAGATTTAAATTACTTATAGTTTAATTACAATAATAAATGTGACTAAAAATAGGAGGTCGAAACTTTGAAAAAATAGTGCTTTTATTTATCTGTGACATTAAATTTGAATTGGTTTAAAAGCTGTATCATACTGATAATTTATTTTCCATATTGTAAATAAATAGTCATCTAATTTTACAAATTTAAAAAAGAATACAATTTGGATTGTTTTAATTTAGATATGTTACGATTTGATGACTACAAAATGTATTGCTTTTCATTTACATTTCAAAATTCTAGTTGATTTATAATTTATTTAACTTCCTTAAGATCTAAATGGAATGTAACGACAACACTAAGCGATAAATAATTTAATAATTGAATTTTATTTTGGTGCTGTTGAAAGTGGCAGGAAATTCATACTGATTTATAAATTACTAATAATATTGAAAACATAATTATGGTGTGTATTTGTGATATTTTATGAATAAACCAAAGTATATTAAATGTTTAATTCGTTTGAAATTGTTAAATCTCTGATATGAAGCATTAATTTAGCTTGTCTTTAGGATTAAACCAGTACTGTGAATACAGTTAAAACATGCTCATACTAAAATGGAATTCAATACATGTATCATTAAATTTTGATAAATAAATATTATCAAAATATTGAATTTATGATTTTGCATCTAAATATTTATGTAAAAACGGCATAACACATTATATACTCATGCTTAGGGTCTACATATTTAATATTAGAAAATATCACTTACACCTAATTGATATGCAATAATCATGGTTCAAATTCTTGTTAACGATTTAGTATAATTAATAGAAAATGAAAAAATGCAAAATAATTAGTTGTAAACGTTGTTTTCAATTAAGCAGAAAAGTTATTTTAAAGTCATTTAAACACAAGAGCAACATTCAAGATGAGTAATTATTATTGTTGATAGATATTACCAAGATAGGTATTATATAAATATAATCATAATTTGTTAATGAACGAAAGAAATATAAACAGTTTAAAAACATGATTTAAACAGTTTTTATACATTTGAACTTGCGTCAAACCGTTAGTTTCCTATGTAGATATCATAAAGCGAAATATCAATAGCACAACAACACATAGAATATAGAAAAATGCACATTTAGATATTTCAAGAAAACTACAGAGAATATTTAAAATTTAATATATATTATGAAAATCTAATTAATCAGGTTCCTTTGACTCTGAAGCTAACATCAACATGTGAGCTGTAGATTTTTATTTTTAAATGTATAATAATTTCGTATTACCTAATGTTTTGTGCAATAATACGTAGATAGAATTGTGCATTTCCTTATACAATATATTATTATTAATTGGTTATAATTGATAATATAAAATGTATCACTGTATGCACAATGAATACAAAATGTGTATTCAATCTCGCGTCAATCATACCGCGAACATTTTATTAAATATATAACATATTATATACGTGTATAAATATTATGTAAATATGATTTTTTCATATATCAAATGGTAAGATGTGATAAGTGGCGTATTTTATAATGGTGTTGTTTTAATTTACTATCACATGTTCAGCTTCCACTTCTTTGCATTGAGATATATGAATACAATATATATTTAAATGTAGTTAATTTGTAGATAAAATGTCTTAAATCTATGATATATCAGGCTAGGGGATATGTTTTTGGTTACAATGTATCACTTGATCATACAATGTTCAATTTGCTTAATATTTTAGGGTACATTATTTTGTGAACACCGAATAAATTGATAATGCAGATGTAACGATTGTGTAATGATATAATGTAGCATTCACTAAACAAACCAAAAATAACAATTGTTATTTTAAGTCACATTTATTACCTACGCTAGGAAATAAAACTTATAATAGCCAAATCAAATCAACATGAACTATCTATTATAATGAAAGATAAATTCTAAACGTAATTAATGTCTACAAATTATAATTCACTAATCAAAATATAATCAAATCTTAACGGTACTTATCTAAGAACTGCTACATTTTCTTAAATTATAAACAGCATTAATATAATATCGACAAAATTTTCTAACACTTACCTACCCAATTATAACTACATACTTTAAATTGAACAGCAATGCAAGTATGGTTCTGTAGCAACCCGTAGCAAAGATACTCAAAAACTTCATAATATTTAAAGAATCGTTTTCATTTTTTCCATTGAAATTGAAATTTTAAATTTCGTAGATTGGTTGGCTAGGGTATCGACCAAGAACCATATTCACACTGCAAACATGGACACTATAGTTTTAACAGCAGATAATTTGAAACAACATGCTGGCATAAAATAGAAAAAGCTGTTCATTCTAAACACGGTTATAGAAGTAAACTGAACCGCAATTATTTGATACTCCAACAATATAGCTCTTTATAGGTTTCGATTTAGTATAATACCTTGAGAGAACCCTTACAATATGACGTATAGAATAGAATAATAGAATAGTATCATAATAGTCAACATCGTAATACGTATAAGCTTATTAAATATGGTGTACATTATATAGTAAGGCGGGGTAAATAATATAAAATATAAGACATTTCAAATTTCAAGGTTAATACTATAAAAGAAAACGTTTAGCTAAAAGTTTGTGTCATTTTCTAATTGTTAGACATTGCTCGTTCCCTCCTAAAGTGGAGGCATCCTACGACATTACTTAATGAAACTCGCCCCGAGTGATACCTAGTGGCTGCCGCCGGTGTTGAATCGCAATCAGCTACTTGGTACATTAGTAAGGCATACCGAGAGGTTCCCTAATGTAAAAATACTGTATCACACTAACTTACATTCCTTAATTCCATCTTCCGTACATAAAAAGCTACCGCTCCATTTACTTCTAAATTGGTTTTAGCCCCACATTGATATGTATCGTAGTTTATTGCATAAATTCATCACGTTAAATTTTCAACTGAAAGTACGAAGTGGGCGAAGAGCTAGAGTGGGGCCGTCCGGCCACAGGCGGCCCGAGAGGAGCCCTTCACAAACAAACGGGGATTGAAATAAAGTGAACGTTGGTTGTTGTTTTAGAGCCACATGGCGGCGACGAGTGCTAGTGTTTGTGTGAGTATGTTACAGGTCAGTTCAGGCGCGGCGCCGGTGCGGCCGTACGCTGGTTTCCGTTTGCAGTTCATCTTCTCGAGCGGCATCTTGGCAACGCTGTACTCACGGTGCTCGTTGACCATGGTACAGACGGTGCGCTTCTTCTGCATCATCTCGTCGTCTCGGTCCCGCAGGCCCGCCAGCCATGCCTCGTACCAACCCAACTCGCAATCGCATATTAAAGGGTTATCTGTGGAAAATTCAAAATCATTCTCGTGATTTGTTTTTACTAGAGACCGCCTCTTCTGCGGCTTGGAAACGCATTAAAATCACATAAGTTTTAGAGAAAAAATAAAATAATTCAGCATCAAAATAGATATCTTTAGATAAATTAGACTTGCCCTAACTCTCACACAATTCATACTAAACGACTATACTCTGATTCTGCTTAGTCAATTGCTGCCTACTAACGAATTGATCCATCTAAATGGAACAAGCAACCGCACAGAGCACTTAACAAAAGCACCGAGTAAATAGCAATAATGGAAGTACCGCACAAGCGCACAGAATGCCTATACGGGGAATCAAGAACTAATTGTACTACGAACCCATTATATCCACAACGCGTAGCGTATCCAAAATAGGCTCCATTATCTCCTCAGGAATATGCTGTAGCTTATTGTTCTGAAGGTTCAAGGTCTCGAGAGAGTTGAGGTTGTCGAAACCCATTGTCGGTAACTGGTGAACCCTGAAACAAAGTTTTGTGTGAGCAAACTTAGTACAAAGTTCATTAATTAATTTCCAGACAATAAATGCCGGCGCTAATAGGAATAGAACACGCAATCCGAATATCGCAAGTAATCCATTTATGGAAAGTTGTGGCACTTATTGTAATATGACCTTAGGAACTGATGTTAAGAACGTTTCCAGGTAAATTGTAGAAAGTAGGTTACGGTTATGAGAGTAGCTGAAGTGTGCCATTTTACATATGATATTTATAGACCTTTTTTTTTTAAATATGTAAACGTTAAGTGAAGTCTAAAGTATACTCATACTAACAATTCTACTGATAACTTATAATTTTTTAAACATGCATGGATGTATAAAGTTAATTTAAGGAGTAATAGAAAATAAAGGCTTTTTTATTTATTTTATTTATTTATTTTATTATTTATAGACTTACGGAGTGAACGCATTGATATGGAGTCAATAATCATCACCAATATTGACTCAGGCAAAAAAAAACCAGCTGCTCCGATAGCGCTGGTGACGGTTACGGTCATATGATAGTAATGTTCATGGTCACGATTCCAGTACGATTATGTTCTTCTGCAGATTGCGGAACGTGATGGAGTCTCCGTATCCAGAGGTGGTTTCCTGGCTTAGGTATGTGGAGGTGATGTTGTTGGAGCGCAGGTCCAGATAGCGCAGGCGGTACAGGGGACTTGTGATTTTGATAGCAGCCAATGGCGTGCCAGGAGAGAAGCTTTTATCAAGCAGTGGGATATAATAAGATGTGTATGATGATGGTGTTAGCAGTGACTGTTATGTCCACAATGGACAAGATCAATGTTGAGTCGAACGTCAAGTTCAAAGGTCAAAGTCAAGGTCATGGTACGTACATATTCTTCTGCAGGTTAAGGAATGTGATGGAGTCTCCGTATCCAGTGAAGGCATCCTCGCTGATGTAGGTGATGTTGTTGGAGCGCAGGTCCAGGTGACGCAGGCGGTGCAGCGGCCGGAGGGCCTCCGATGGGATCTCGTGCAGACGGTTGTCGCCAAGGCGGAGGTATTGCAGATTTTCTAGGAGAGAAACACTAATATCAGAATCTATGATCAGGATCAGTCTTTTCACCCGTGAAATTAACTTTAAGAACGGTCTAAAAATTATCCACCTACTATTACCTTTGTTCTTTTCCATTGTTGTGTTAATTCGTTATAATTTACCTCCCGCAAATTTACATAATGTATCATCACGAAATTTCTTATCAGAACATAATTTTTATTTTATGAGTATTTCACAGAAATCATTTAGTCATGTTATTTGCGCTTTTATCGATCTAATAGTTGATAGCGTTACACAAAATTCGGAGGGATTTGATTTCCTAATTTAATGTAAAAAACAAGAATAAGGATGGGATCCAAATTTGGAACATGATTAAGAAGAAAAACAATAAAAGCTAAAATTTTAATAATAATAAAAACAGCTTGTTCAAAACAATTATTTACCTTCAAGTCCCGAGAAAGCCTTTTCATCAATCCGTTGTATCAGATTGCCTTCCAATTCAAGCGAGTTCAGGAATGTGAGATGCGAAAACACCTGCGCCGGCACCTCTCTCAGCTGGTTGTGGGCCAGACCTAGGGAATCTAGGCTGCGAAGACCTAGGGACAGAAAGTACTTATTATAATGTTATTCTTGAGGGAATCGAATGCGATCATGAATGTGAAGCAAAGGTCGACGCCGTCAGTCCTTGTCGACGTCAGTGAAGGTCAGTCGATGGGTGACCAAGAAGTGGCATTGCATTATGGGCGCTTCCGTGGGTCAGATGTCACGTTAAATTGTAGATGTCCCGGCTGTTTGTCATATTACGGCAGTCGTTAAGCCATGTCAGAGGCTCTTAGGACGGCTTGATAAACTCTCAACACCAGAGTTGGCCACTCTCATTCGATAGGAAGAAGAAGAATGTTATTCCTTTCATTAAGTTGTTCCTTCTACTACACTAGGCTGCAGCAAACATCAGCTGTAGTCGAGCAACTCGAGCACAAATCTAATTCATGTTAAGAAACGAAAATTTTACAAAATAATGTACTCCAAATGATAATTAAAATATAGCATGTTTATGTATACTTGTATATAATATCCTTCAATATGTATTAAAAAAAAACAATTTAGAACACTGTGTAAATGTAAGATAATGAGGTTGTACTCGTAATATAAATGTTAAATTTTAAAAAATAAATTGAGCTTTGCAATGAATAAAAAAACAATATGGAAGCACTAATGTTTAATAAATAAATATTCTCATAAGTCACCTGCAAAATCTCCTTCAGTAATTGTTGCAATCCGGTTTTCTTGCATTTCGAGTTTCTTTAAATTCTCCAACAAAGCTAACGCCTTCTGCGGCACTGCCGTCAAATCATTCCCGCCGAGGTTCAACCGTTTTAGTTTTCTATAAAAAATAAACAGTAAATTATTATCCTGTTTCTTGAATCGTACTCCTCATAACTGAGGGTCATGACTGCCCCACAGTGTCGATTAATTAGGGGAGTTCTCTTGGCTCGTACATTGTGATGAGCGCCGAAAATTGCCGAATACATAATAAGAAATAATACAAAAACAATTATCAATCTAACTTGATTTCGCCTTTGTAAATGATATACCAAGTGCATGTGACAATACGTCCCATTGTATTCTAGCCTAAATCTCCTTACTCTTTTATATCCTCAAACCGAGCGAAACATTCATCAGCAGTAATTCTCTAGGTACTTGACTAAGTTTTGAAGCCATATTTTGTTTCGATATTTTGTATCAAAAACCATTTATCAATAGGTAAGCCATTTCTAACCTTTTTTCATATATTTTCAAAGCAACCAAGGTTAAGAGCTTAACAATAGGTTAGCTTAACATTAGGAACCCGAGTTCTACTTCAAACACTGTAATCAAACCCCTATTGTAACACCGCTGCGGCATAACGTGTCATTATGTACACACCTACGTATTAACTGGTACAAAAGGAATATTTACGTTGGAAGTAAGTTACAGCTTACTCTATGGTTTCAGCAAATGGGTCATGAAATTGCACATGATGATTTGTAGAGGTTTCACATTATTATTCGTTCAAGTTTTAATCGATTTGAGCTTAATTGTAAATTAAAATTTGGGATTCTTACAACTACGATGCGCTGAAATTACTTTTTAATATTGATATAATTGTACTGTATGCTAATTTGAGGCAATTGATGTTGCTATAAAAATAGAAAGCTATCAAGCAACCAAAGCACTCAAATACTACTTTCTTGTACAAAAAAACGGGACTCTCATTGGCTGAACCAATTTGGATGAAATTTGGTTTTCAGATAGAATAGATTAATATATAAATAAATAAAAAGGTCTTTGTTATACTGGTTTACAATATATTTTTTTACTTAACTAAAAAACTATAGGCCAGTTTTATTCCCGAGTAAAGTGGGGTGTTGCTATTACTAGATACAAGATATACTCACTTCTCCAGCCCCTTGAAAGCCTCTCCATCAACCACAGAGATCCTGTTCTCATACAGCGTCAGTATCTCGAGCGTGTCAAGCCCCATGAACGCACGGTTGTGCACCGCAGTCACCTGGAATGAGAGGGTTTTAGACATGGACGTAATAGTGCCGGGAATCGTAACTTATGTGTGGCTTTTGTTTGCCCCCCTTTTTGAGTTGTAGTTAGAAGGAGTATGTTTAGTTTTCTTCCCTTGTTTTTATGTATCATTATTGTAAATATAGTTGTATCTTTAAGTCATAAATAGTTCTAGTATGTCTATTTGGAGGCCACGTAGAATAAACTGACATAGATACTGTAGTTCGGGATTATCTAACTTTGATGAAAATAATTTATAAAATAAACTTTTATCTTCAGATACAAAGTTTTTTATGGGTGGCTTCAATCACGGCGAACAACGGACGCTTTAGTATACTCGTAATTCACACATTCACTTACACACACCGTCGCAAAGTTGCCTGTCTATCGATCTTCTATCGATTACACTTTGGAGAGTGTGCAGTGCAGCGGAATTGCACGATCTAATTCCGCCCGCCCCTTTTTACCACCGGACGAGCAGGGGTACAGCAGGTCGTCACCGGTTTATGGTGGAAGTTCCCAAGACTCGCACTAAGCGTTTTGCTTCCACTTTTATAGTGCGAACTGCTAAATTGTGGAACTCCCTGTCTGACTCCCTGTTCCCCGCGGAATATAACCTTGCGATCTTCAAAGCGAGAGTAAATCGGTTCTTACTGGGTAAGCACGTTCCATCCTAGACCGTAATGATTGCTTACCATCAGGCGAATTACGGTCAAGAGCAAACGCTGGTCACTTCCACTTAACCAGCATTATGCTGAGTTGGGGCTGTGTTGTGGCAGATTTTATGTTTGTTTAAATCTGCCATAACAAATATAATGTCTAGACGACATCAAGAAATGGACAAAGCTAAAAGAAGCAGCATCGCAAGAAGTTTTGCCAACTGATGGTTTTCAAATCTAGAGTTAATAGGTATCTTCTAGGTAAACGTGTTACACCCTAGGCTGCAGCAATGCTTAACATCAGGCAGGCTGTAGTCAAACATAAACCTGTCCCACGTAAAAAAAACTGACCTCCAAACGTCAATATGAAGATGGAACCCGATGAAGATGATGATAACAAATGTTTATTTCTTTCTTTCTAATTGAAAGTACCTACCTTGTTATGGTTCATGTTGAGGATCAGCAGATGGTTGAGGTGTGTGAAGGAGGAGGTGGGTATGGTGGCCAGGCTGTTCTGGGACACATCCAGCTGCGTAAGCTTGTTTCCTGAGGAATTACAGTTGTGAAATGTAATTAAATAAATAAATAAATATTCTGGGACATTGCATACAGCGCCATCTAGCCCCACACCAAACAAACGCTTGTGTCGTGAGTACTAGATAACGGATATATACTACTCTTTTGTAAATACATATAGGTACTTATCATACATGCAAACGACCACAGTGCAAGTGCGGAAGTTTTATCGTGTCGTTAAATTCGATAATACTCGAATTTGGCGATTAATATCGACGCAGTCTTTTCTTATCTACACCTTGTCTATGGTTCGGTAACTATGATAAATTTATCATCAAAGACCGAATGAAATCGATACACTGACATTTAAAGTTGTTTGATTCGGTAAATTTTATCAGGTTTCAAATTGACGACGATATGCCTCGATAACTACAATGATTGGTTTTCTTAAATAATAAACATTCTTACTGTTAACTGATTTAATAAATAATGGATTTTGTGATTGCGTTGGCTCTAGAGGATTTGGTTTTTCTCTTGTGATAAAATATATATTCCGCTCTTTTTCAATATTTTTCGTCATTTTATAGTGATAAACTCTGTCTAAAGATCGTGGAAGAATTATAAGAGAAGAATTTGAGCAATTTTGTTCAACTTCCAACTATCTAAATGGCTTCTGCGGTATTGCCGCAATTTTGTCAGTGTAGTGGGAAAAATATTTGACATTGTTATAAGCTATTTCGTGTTTTTGACATTGACTTATCAAATTATTTTGACATTTTAATTTAGCAGAGTGAACGATTCGATCTTTTTTTATTATCTGTACTAAAGTTTACCGAGGCTTATCGATCATTTATCTACCTCTAAACATACTTAGGCACTTGCGATGACAAAATATAGATGAAGGTATCGAATTAGTCTAATCGACGTCGATAGGATAAAACTTCCGCACTTGCACCGCTGACTCAACACAAGTAACTATATATTTTAAAATTCATGAATAGGTACTTGTGTCACGCGGGAATCGAACCCGCAATTCCTAAATTAGAAGGCAGAGCCACTACCAACTAAGCTAACAGGCCAGTCAAACAAATGAACTGTATGAGAGGCTAATTTATTTAAAAATATATTATGAGAAACCCACGTATTTGTTGTATTCTGTATTCTGTGGCATTAGTAATGTAAAGGAAACTAGACATTTAGTAGTAATTAGTAGGTACATCATACTAGTTACATATTATGTAGGTACATTCACATTCGAATATACTTACTAAATTTTGCACTGTGTTTTTGGACGATTAGATTCATAGTGACATTACATTATATAGATGTTTATGTCTCGATATACACTATAAGTCATAGATTGATAATGATTTTTGTAAATTTAAGTCGAGTTATCATAAATAATTTGTACGACAGTTATTAGGATTTTTTTTTTGTACCTATAGAACTGAGCGACGAGTCCTCAATGACAGCCAAGCTGCTATTATGCACGGTGAGGTGGCGTATGTCCAGCCCCAGGAATATGTACGAAGGAAGCTTGGCCAGCTGGTTGTGACGCAGCTTCAGGTAGAAGATGATCATCGGCTTCGAGCGGAGCGTGTTCATTGCCTGGGAAACAAGGGTGGATTTAAAAACTAGTTCCGGTTCTAAATTGATAAAAAGCTGAAAATAGATGTAACATACAGACATTACCAGAGTAAAAATACGTAGGTTTTGATGTTCTAAAGACACTTTCTTGCCTGTTTCTTTGTATTTGTACTTTCCTACCTATTAAGAAACGTATAATATTTTTGAAAGAGCTATAAAATTAATATCATATAAATAAATATTTCAGGTCATATTACACAGCGCCATCTAGCCCCATACTAAGCTTACGCTTGTATTATGGATACTAGGTAACGGATTTAAATAAATAATATATAATATTCTACAATATATATATGTACTATACATATGTGTGTCTATAAATTTAGTAGATTATGTTCATAATTGTCGTTCTTGTGTAGGCATATATTTGACGACCATTAAAACATCATTTGATTCCAATTTGTTTGACGTGAAAATTACAACCAGTGGGTAGCTTATTATGTAGAAAATGTATATGTACAATATTACAGAAAATGTAGGCAACACGTAAAAAAAATTCTTTAGATTGCAAACTACCTGAAACCATAAACTTAAGTTTACTGCAGAAATGCAAATCTCAAATGAAATTAAAACAGCAACACTGTTTGTATAAAGTCGGCGTTTCCTTTGAAATTCAATTCTAAAGTGCTTCTAAGCAATACGTGTGCGGGGAGAGAATGTTACTTTGCTATTGCAACGTAGGATGGCAATACTTTGGTATAATTTGTAGATTTGTAGATAGCTAAGATATGTAGTTATAATAATATGTATTGTGTTCTCTTTATTTATGTGATTTTTATTTTCTTAATTGTTTAAAGTAGCATGTAATATGTGTATTTATTTTGTAAGTAATTATCTTAAAATTGTTAGTTAGGTCTGCATCAAGAGGGCTTTAAGTACTAGTTATTTTCTTCTATTCATTAAGCTTATTATGTGTGTTTTAGCTTAGTGCCTGTTTTGCAGACTATTAATAAATAAATAAATAGCATAATGTCGTAAATGTGGTTTATGAATGTTTTCTAATGTTTTTGTCTCCTATGACAGTCTTGAATTCATATTTTTCATATTTATATTTAACTTACGGCAACGCACCGTTCAGGGCAAGTCAATTTACAAATTATTTCACTTCTTATACTAATTTAACTATAGTACAAAACAATGTCAAGTAATTTTTTATCACACTAATATTATGAAGGTGAAGGTTTGTTTGTAAGTGTGTGTGTATGTTTATTGCCTCTTCACGCTTATACGGTTTGACCGATTCGGATATATAGGTAATTTGGTATCAAGGTAAATTAGATCTCGGAATAACGCAGGTACCAACGCGGGGCGCTGCCTGTGTAATTTGATAACGAAAATGTTTCAAATTTTTCTACAGTTCAGTAAAATTTATGTGCTATTAACTTACATAAACTTCTTTATAAATGAGTGACTGTCTCTGGTGTCAATACTTTATCAAGTTGCTCGGTGTTTCCGAATAATGCTGAACGCGAAAGGACCAAATTTATTTAACATTGTGATATCACCAAAAATATGTTTAAGATAAGAAGCTTTTGAACTAAAAACATAATGTAAAAACAATGCTACTATCTCACGCTATTTCATACTTAAAAATTACATTCAGGTATATTTTGAGCTCTAGTGGTGATTTTACTATCTAGATTAGAAATCCTAATGGCTCCCTAGACGAAATAGACAGAACGAATGCTTTGTTATAATTTTGGTACACAAGTTGGTCGCCTGATGGACAATATTTTATAATCTGTCCTTTGAACTTCAAAATTATTAAAGCGCTGTATGTTATGAAGTATAATTTAAATCAACCACTTCCATTATTTTAGTTTTTTGAAGAACCATCTCGGATTGATTTTTCATTCAAAACTTCTTTAGCCTAAGAAGCTGAGCCAAAATTAAGCACTTTTAAATAGACTTATTTAGATAATTCACTGCAAAATATTTATTACCATGGATGGCAAAAAAATAGATAGCCATGCATAAGATATTTTCACTGCAATATAACTTGCATTCCCTATTTCACCCCTTTAAAAGTGGCATTTCCAAAAATCCTTTCTTAGCGGATGCCTACGTCATAACATCTACCTTCATTCCAAATTTTAGCCCAATCCGTCCAGTGGTTTGGGCTGTGCGGTGATAGATCACTATATCAGTCAGTCAGTCAGTCAGTCAGACCTTTGAGTTTTATATATTTAGATAGATAACCTACCTTCTGTATATGCTGTTGCTCAGTAAACTCGCAGAGGATGTCGAGGCCGTTCTTCTTGACGGTGCAGGTGCAGGGGTTGATGGTGTTGGAGGCGGGGCACTGCTGCGCGCCCTGCGGGTGAGCGGGCCGCGCCAGCAGCAGTACGCCGCACGCCAGCAGCCAGCGGGGCACCATGCTGCACGAGCTGAGGGACAATACAGATGTATGGACTTTGCTGGCATTACAATACAATATATCTTTATTGCACAACAAAATAAATTAACAATATCAAAAGGACCCAAACTATAAATAAATGTACTAGTGGGCGGCCTTTTCACCTTGAGTGATCTCTTCCAGGCAACCTTGATAAGAAAGCGGTGAAAGAGATCAGTTTGGTCGGTCGTGTACAAACAAATGATACTTAAAATAAAACCTATCTCTAAACAGAGAAAACAAATGAAAAACAAACTAATTAAGTTGCCCTGGAAGTTGGGTCGGCCCCTTGTGTGGGACGCAACTTGCGTCGACACATTGGCGCCGTCTCATCTGTCTTTGACACGGTGTCGGGCTGGAGCGGCGGCTATTATTGCCGAGCATCACAAGAGACGCAAATATGCTAACCTCGGCCGAGGTTACATATTTGAGCCTTTTGGAGTCGAGACTTTGGGGCCGTGGGGTCCGGGAGCCCATACTATTTTCCAAAACCTCTCGGAGCGCTTGGTTGACGCGACGCATGACCAAAATGCTGGCCTTTTTCTGGCTCAACGTATCAGCATTGCCATCCAGCGTGGTAATGCGGCCAGTATGCTGGGCACGCTGCCCTCTGGTAGTGGGCTGGAGCACTTAGATTATCTTTAGGCTTTTCTAAAGATTTTCTAAGTGCCCCTATTTGTAGTAGTTAGAAGTAGAATGTTTAGTTTTTTCTTTCCTTGTTTTTATATTTTATTATTGTAAATAAAGTTTATTTAACTAATTAATAAACTATGAATTTAACACCAATAAATGCGATTTACATTTTTACAACCTACCTTAACTATGGAAAATCAACAGAGATTTAGCCTGCCTGATAGTTATAGGCAGGACATTCCAGAGTAAGACAGCTTTAATTGTGAAAGAGGATTGATAAAATAGATTGATAGAATAGATTCATTACGTTACGTGACAGAGTTTGTATTGCAGTATTACTTCCATGAGATCCAAAAACAAATGACAGTGGAAGATGTTCGATCTCGTATTACAAAACTCAAGTGGTTTTGGGTAGGGATTCGGCGAGACGTACTGACGGCAGATGGAGCAGAGCAATAGTTGAATGGTACTTGCGTCACGTACCTATACAGCTAAAATAACTATAAGTTTAATTTTATTTTAATGTAATTTTAATTAGTACTTTTTTTGACGAGAAATTACTGATGCCAACACCTATTATCATTGTAATAAGTTAGTTGTAATTCTGTATGTCAATAAAATCTATCTATCTATCTATCTATCTATCATGGTATACGAAGTTTAGGAAGACTTGTGTATGTGGTGCTGGACAATATGTTTGAAGTAAACCCCTACAACATGATGGCGATGAGGTAGACTATTGATTTAGTTTAGTACTCTCGATCAGTTACGGTAGCTACTTTTCGAATACAGTCGTTAAATCAGGCCAGCTCTTATAAATCGAAAACTTTATTTTGGAACTTCTGTATAATTTATACTTAGCTGTCCAGTGAAAAAAAAACTTAGTTATCGAAAGTTAGTAAAGTTTTACTTACTGCTTTACTTTAAGCACATAAATGATCTGTCATCATCAATCAAAATACTGCAAATATTAAACCTAGATAGGTAGATGAATATACATATGAAGCCTAGAATTGCGGTTGCATTGCTACCTCTATACAGAGCTAAAATACATCTAATTTAGGATTGGATTTAGAACGTGAATGCATAGTTAATTTCAATATCAAATCCCTGGTGTTGGATCTGTCCAACACCATTTGATATCAGCATCTTCCTAGAAATATTAATTCCATAAATCACATAAGGTGACACATATCATAATAAACAAACAAATAAGGTACAGCCTTTCATTTTGTTTGTTTATTTCTATGTATATGTACTACTGAACCATGGAAATCTTATATAACACCCAAACTGACGTTACTTTCGGACAAAATAAGAACCAATGTTCATACTAAAAAGGTAGAAGTTCGTAAAACACGTCGGCAAAAATAATGTTTCTCCCACATTTAGATTGAAGAATGTCGACGAAATTCGGGCGTATTGAGCAGAATATTCTATTGGAAGTGTGCGAGGATGGCATACTAATTCAATCATAGACAAGGTACACGCATTACTTCCTATCTATCACACTATATATCCCAGAAAAGATGGTGCTTTATGTTTTTTCCTCTTTCGCGCTTAAAGAGCTACACCATTTTGGGCGAAATTTGGTGTGCAAATATCAGATCTAAAACAAGCCCTTGTTTTAATATGTAGTCATTTTTATCATGGACCTACGAACTTAAAGCTGTGAAGCATCACTACGCTACACAAACTGTATTACTGTCAAATATTAAGTATTTCGTGGACCAATCAGCATTCAATCATATCAGACGTTCTGTCCATGGCAATTGGTTAACAACCAATCAGCGCGCAATTTTTACGACAAATTTGTTACTGAACCGTGAAATATG
The DNA here is from genome assembly GCA_964023185.1 of Macaria liturata. Taxonomy (NCBI): domain Eukaryota; kingdom Metazoa; phylum Arthropoda; class Insecta; order Lepidoptera; family Geometridae; genus Macaria; species Macaria liturata. Next base: position 3,300,837 of record OZ026812.1, on the reverse strand, counting down.
GTAAATGAAAAAAGAAAAATAATATTTTGGCTTTTGACTTAGCTTTTGGCGACATCATGTCTGATAGAGTCCACATTAATGTGGACTCTATCAGACATGATGTCGTTGATTTGAACCAACCCGGACGCTAGGCATTTCCTAAGTGCTTTCATTGAAGCCTGGATCACTTGTTTCAATTATGATGGTTTGTTTTTATCTGTATAAATTAAACTTACATTTTGTTAAAAACTAATTTAAAAAAACTAATGGTTTTGTTAAAAACTATGTAATTTGAATAACTAATGGTTTTGTTAAAAACTAATTTAAAAAACTGATGGTTTAATTTTTGTGCATTATACAGTAAACTTTCATGAGAATTTATAATGCTGGCTAGAAATAGTACGTCATATAATTTTTTGGCTTCATGCTATTATGCGATATTTTGCCATTTTTATGTTATTTCAAATACCTACCTAAAGTTGATTTAGTTGTGTTGTAATTCAAAAACTGGACACTTTCATTGAAATAACCTCATCATGGCGTGCCTGGTTGCCATAAACAATTACAATAACGGCGTTAATAAGTTTCCAGCACAATTAATTATCAGTAAAGTAATTAAAACTCTAACACATTTAGGTAGCCGTTGAAAAATATTTAAATTCCGTGTAAGGTAATATTGTATTCATTTTTTGTGTTAGTAGCTCTTTTAGAATTCCTTCTCTTCCTTCTAATTTACATATTTTCTGGTCCAGATAATTTCAAATTCTGTTTATTATAGGTAAGTTTAGTACTCAAGAAAGACAATACAATATAATTAAATTAACTCTTTCCCTGAACTCCACTTTCACCCGTAGAAGAAGCTCTAAATGAGTAACTCTACGTTTATACAGTATACTAATAAACTAAAAGTTTAGATACAAAATATATGATAAAAGTACTTACATATGTGGTATGTCTGTGGTGAGGTCGCGCGGTGGAGCGAGGCGAGGGCTGCGATGGCATGAGGCACTAGGTCATGATCACGGCTGCTCCGCGATCCGCCCTGACGACAAATACACAACCTTTACATAAAAAATAAAGAACTTGACATAAAAGCACAGAACACAGAAGTATAAATACGTAGGTATAATTTTGGTGGTAAAAAGTGTAACGAATCATCTGATGCATATTTTTCTTCTTATCGAATGAGAGTGGCCAACTCTAGTTTCGAGAATTTATCATGCCGCCCTAAGGGCCTCTGACATGGCTTAACGACTGCCGTACAAGACAAATTCCATTAAAACTGTTTTTTAAGTTTTTTTAGTTATGTGAGAGATTATATTACTTGCTTTAGTTTAAATATAACTGATTGTAGTGCACAATGAATTTAATTTAAGGCTTTGATAGTCTAGTGAGAAAACATGGAAGCGTTAATGATAAAAAGCAGAATCTTGTTAAAATAACTTTTTTTAATTTTATGGTATTTTATGGGCATAAGCTCTTATTTATATGAGCTTTCTTTCTTACTTAAAAAACTGTGCAATTTATTCTTATAGTACATTGTAAAACTTTCAAACAATATTTTCACCAAATTGTCAGGTAACATTAGGGATTCTCGCGACGAATGCCACCGATGATTCGCCACTTGTAAACAAAGTGTAATCAACAAGTTCCACAAACAACAATTGTTTATTTTCGGGTTCCGAAAGGGTTTCTCTGTAGGGAAATTTAAAATACACTGATTCGATTGCCCCAAAGGGCGGAAGGCCAGCGGCTAGGGCGGGCGGAGGCACCAGGGCGGATACCAAGTGATAGTTATACCCTGCAGCGGCTTCATAAAAATGGTTTTACAATTTGGACGCGTTTTCTTTTACCCGGAAAGGAAATTGTTACTCATTTTGTTAAGTTTAGGTGCAGTAAATTTTAATATTTTCATATTTTAAGGAATGATTATTAAAAGGTTACTATTCAATGTTTCAGATTTCAAAGTCTCAGTAACACAATATTTGAATTAGTTTCTGACATTACATAATTATGACATATTATTCGATATGATACCGATGTGTCTTGGATAGATGATACCGACATAAGAATCTTAGCAAGTTCAAGTTTTGATGTTATTACTCGTAGTTATTACATGTCATGGTTGTCAAACAATGTCATTCGTTCGTTTATAAAAGTAAGTATTTATGTAACAAGGATTTTCATCACTCTCATTCTCTCTGTAGGTACTGTAAATAAACCCCAAACGAAATGTGTTTCTAAGATTACAACAAGACGTTTTCTTCTTTTGACTCTGAAATTTCTTTAGCAATTCAGATAAGAGTTTTTTGTGTACCTAAGTGTAATATCATAAACTTTTGCCGGAGTCAGATGTGAGTTACAAAAGTTACCTAGCTGATCTAAATGATGAGGGTAATCTATACTAATATTATAAAGCTGAAGAGTTGGTTTGTTTGTTTGTTTGTTTGTTTGAACGCGCTAATCTCAGCAACTACTGGTGCAAATTGAAAAATTATTTTTGTGTTTAATAGACCATTTATCGAGAAAGGCTATAGGCTATATAACATCACGCTGCAACTAATAGGAGCGAAGAAATAATAGAAAATGTGGAAAAAACGGGGAAAATTATTCGCCTTTGAGGGCTTCCGTTGCATACGCTGAGAAAACGGTTCAAGATATCACAAAAATATGTTCATAGACTATTAACCGTGCCATTGACAAGAGAAGGTTATCAAGAAGAGTTGAGCACTATATATCAAATCGCAACTGCCAACGGATACGGAAAACACATGGTGGACGGGTTGGCAAGAAGTAAGACAAGGCAGCAGGTCCGCAATTGTTATATGCGATACCACCGGACAGGCCATACAGATATGTGGGTAGCCTTACTTACATGGGGCCAGTGTCAGAACGGGTCGCTAAAATATTGCGAAAAGCGGAAGTCAATACAGCTTATAAAACAACGGATAATTTACGTCACCTGTGTAATGGTAAAGACCGGTTGGAAGATGCCAGGAAGTCTGGGGTATACTAATTGGTGTGTGATGAGTGCAATGCTGTGTATGTAGGTCAGACAGGAATAAATTTAGAGACCAGATACAAAGAACATGGCAACATGGCAGCCCATAGGAACGAGCACCCAGAAAGATCACACTTTGCGAAACATTTATTAGACACCGGACATACTTTGCAAAATAACCACACGTACCAGATTAAGCAAATATGCGATAAAGGATTCCGTTTGTGCGTGTTGGAGCAGCTGGAAATACTGAAACACCAGGGTCAACCTTTTACGTTGCTGAACGACCGAACAAACTTGGTATCATCACCATTGCTACGAACTTTCATTGGTAATGGAACAAACACCACCTAATTTGGTAAACACGCGAGCGATGACGCAACGACGGTTACGTTAGTGAGTTTGAATAGTAACGGTCAGGCAATGACACATCGTATGACATCATATTACGTTATATAACGAGCGGTTGTTGCTCGCCGAGCTCACTTTCGGACCGACGTTCGAGGAGTCAACAGGTCCGGAGGATGCCTCATGGAGAGGCGAACGTGTCGACGAAAACATCTTGCCGAAGGAGAACAACAAAGCTTCAAGACACAAGGTGCGGTGTAACGGTACGTTATAATAATAATAATAATAATCGTTTATTATGCCACAAAATAATTTTTTTTTTACATTAATACAATTAATACAATTTAATTTAGGCTGCACAGAATATTTACATTGTGTGTCCTGACTACTGCTGTAGGATTCCCTGTGTTGCAGTAGCCAGGGTTCTTCCGTGGAAACTAATATTATTATTAGGAGAGTAGGTATATCTATCTAAACAACACAATACAGAATGACGATTATAATAATTACATACTTATGTTTATGTTCTATCCTATATATATTTATTATTAGTAATTTGATCGTTCACACGGCGTCGAGTGTTTCTCTACCGAATCGGTTTTTTGCAGGATTCGGTGCAGTTGTATCAGTATTTCAATGAATGAGTTCACACATGCATTCGGTTTCAAGACACGCCAAAAAAACCGAATCTTGCTGAAATTGACATCCGATTTTGCGGATACAAACCGAATCGGTCGTACTGCAAAATGTCGGATCCGATCCAGTGGAATAGCGCATTCAATACATGCGTTCATACGATACACGCAGGGGTAGATTCGGTTTTTCACACGAGATCCCGATACGAGGCCGTCGGATACGGCCATGCAAGATGTGCTGTGTGAATACAACATTCGGTTTTTCCAGATCCGATGAAAATAAGATTCGGCAAAACGTGGCTTCGTGTGAACGTACCGTAAGTAAGATCTTGAGATCCACGGAGGCCACATTGGTTAAGAGGTGAGGTGTGGCGGTGGTATATGGAGGAACACACGTAAAAACCATCAAGTCTGTTGTTTGATGTCGGTTAAGGAGCAGTCGCAGCGGAAAAACACTACACATTTCTCCAGAGTTTCAGTTCCGCAAAGTAACGCCTGATTCAATATTTTACAAAAATATGTATAAAAGAATTATTTCTCTTAAAATAATCTAACAAAGTGTCTTCAACAATATAATGTCTATCTTTTAAGGTTAACTCACTAGAACCGTTTTTATGGTAATAACTATTCCACGCAGACGAAGTCGCGGGCACCAGCTAGTCAAAAATATATTTTAAGAATACTTCGAAAGTAAAAGAATTGGTAAACTTTTACGCATATGATTGAGTGTTTCAGCCATAGTTAAAAAGTCATTTTTCTAACTAACTTTTTATTGGCAAGTTTTGTAATGTAAATTTATTAATTAGGAGAAAAAATAGAAGTTATAAGACGACGACATACATGGTAAGCAAAAGACGGAAGTAATAATGACGTATTTAGTGGTCACTTATTTAACAGAATATACACGGAAAAGGTGAAAACTCAGCCAACAAGACAAACATTTTTTTTATAAAAAGAAGCAGATTTATTTATTTCTTGCTTATGGCATGTATTTATTAGTCAAAAATTACTGTATGTAGGTAGCAATTTATTTATGAACAAGCCTCATTTATTTTCAGTGGCTCTTCAAATGGCTCCAGGGTACTTTCAACGTTAACTTCGAAAATCTAATACAAGTAAGAACCTGAAGTTAAGAAAGAATAATAATTTGCTTGAGTTTTCGCTAACTCAAGACGCCCTTCTGAAACCTACCTCACGTACTGTTCGCGAAATATAATTAAGAAACACGAAGAGGCAGTCTCGTATAACTATCACATAACTACGTAAACAAATTATATCTTCTTCGTGGTAATCAACGTCTTTCATATCATTAGACTTAAAACTCTAAAGTAAAAAAGTGGAAAATGTTCTACGATGATCGTACAATATTATGTTTTTTTTTTCAGCTTTATGCGTCGTATTAGAATTCGCGACACCTTAGAGAGGGAATTTCCCTATCTTCAAAACCACCAGAATCCGTACTTGCCGATTCGTAACGAGAAAAATGTAGCATATTTCCGAATGTAATTTCCCCGCAATATAGGCCAATACAAATTGAAAGGGCTTATTCAAATCTATAGAGGGGTCTCAGGTGGAAACAGGCAATATAGTAATTCAGGTGAATTGCCCGCATCCATGAGCAAGTTTTATATTATGATCAATAAATATATAATGAATTCAACCCTAGACCCGAAACAATTTTACGAATATTTTTTTTGTGTACAGAGTGTTTTTTTTTTAAACCAAAAGGATTTGCACTTTGCAAAATTTGCATGTTGTTAAACAGAAAAATAATTATCAATGGTGCGTACTATCTTATAAGAACCAATTGAAGAAAAACCAGATTATTTAAAAATCTAAAGATTTTCTAAGTGCCCCTTTTTTGTAATAGTTAGAAGTAGTATGTTTAGTTTTTCCAGATTATAATTCGTGCAAAACCAAGGATTAGGAAACAAAATAAACATAGGAAGATTTCTTGGCGTCACATGAGAGTATGTTCTATCTAAAAGTAATAATAAATCACGCTATAAACGTATAGAGGAAGTAGCACTCTTATTGACGTAACGCCTCAGTTCCTGGAAGGGGATCTAGATGGATGGCGAAGGATATTTAATGTTTGAAGATAAGACCAAGGAAGGTTACTTTTTAAGATGATTCTAATTATAAAGACCAATTTTAGGGTATTTCATAAGGCAGATATGAGACAAATTTTAAATACGGAATTTGCTTCGTTTTATATAGATAGATCGAATCTGTGTAAACCCAAATTTTACAAAAAACTTGATTTCTTATAAATTTAAATGTGGAGGTGAATAGATTATAATAATATGTCATCGGTCTTTGTTTTCCATCTCACATTGAAAGTGTAGGGTATACCTATCAACGACAAAGAAAAGTATGCCCAACAATAAATCATCGATCAACTAATTATTTTGTTAACGTCGTCGAGATTCAAGTAACACAGTAACTCACCTCGGACGGATAAGCGTCAGATTGAACAAAACTCTTCACTTTACAATCCTTAGCACGTCCTTCGTTTACGTCTGTACGTTCATAAAACTTTATTAGCTTTTTAACGATTTCGCTCGCACATGCACTACTCTTTAAGTTTTTATTATCACCCAGCTGTTTCTATTTTATTTCATGTAACAAAATATCACTGCAACTTAATAAGAACTGACACATTTTACGTAACGCTTCCACGGGGTGTATTTTGCGAGGTATCCACCATTATATTTTATGGGCGAATGCACTCAGTCGGTACGATGCGGATGTTTCGCTGTGTTTTTGTATGAATATTGTGAAAAGTATAAAACTGGTTGGTTATCTTGTGCGCAGATTGCGCCGACACTGTCCAGGCCCCTTGATAACACTCTATTACGGTTTGATGGGCCATCTCCGTTTCGACGCACTGTACTATCGATACAGTGATTGGGGTCTATTAAAAAGTCTTTTTTACAATAGACAGTCTAACACTTGACCAATAGGTCACTTAAAGCGACACTCGCATAACCGTTATGAGGTGGAGAAAACTTGTACTTCCTGGAATAAAACTGGATCTCATCTGAGACTGCAAAAACACACCACTAACAAACCAACCAACCACCGTTTGCCCCGTTTGGAAGGCGTATAATTGTGTCCCAAAGTAATATTAAATTAATAGGTTCTATCTTGTTAATAAGTAAACGGGTCAACTAGTCACTCACATAGATTTATTTTTCAAGGAACCTACTCTAGCAACATTTAAAATCCACTTACCAATTTTCCTAACTCTAATGATACTCTAATTTACATATCAAAATAGTGTTTTTAACCTTGGTTCTTAACCTTGAACCGTATTCACATTGCTGGGGATTGTAACCATCTGCGTCATCAAATATTGGGGAGTTTTGTACGATAAATAGATACCTTGTAGTGTGCAATTCCACACCACAAGGTATCTATTTAATTTTTCCATCAAATTTTAAAGCCTTTATAAAATATAGAGATTATTATCTGTTATATAAAATAGTGTGGTTAAAATCCGAGTTATTGTACGAGTATCATTCGGTGGCGGGTCGCGGCCGCCGGCCGGGTCGCGGACTGCCGTGCCTCGATCATGGACAATACCGTCATAAGTAAACTACCTTAAATTTTATACATAGTAAGTTAGTTTGTATGAGAATATCTATATCTGATTTCGACAGTTATCAAACAATGTACCTCTGTTGTTTGTCTGTATGAAGTTTATTAACATTTAGCGCTTACTGATATCTCGCGTCATTGTATTGTGTTAGATATTGTGGCAAGTTGAAGTATTCCTTCAGTCTTCAGTTAATTCTAGAGAAGTATCTAATAAAAATGTAGGTAATGCCATTTACAGGGAAATTCACCATAATCTTCATCAGCGCTTCATCCATTCTTTAAGCTCGTCTCTATGCCTGATTATGTATGTATCTTATCAATATGATTATCAGTCAGATTATCGGTTTTAAGGATCGTCGACCCCGCATATCTGTATTGTAAACCATCCACTTAGTATTGTTCGTCTATTTCCTACATTTGTATGGCATCATTACACGTATTTCTATACGTGTAATGATGTCAAAATAAACTTTCTAGTTTTAAAAACTTTCCTATCAAATTCATACAATATTACCAACAACATTCTTTTAAAACGCCAGCCCAAACAAACTCACTGATTATATCTTCACCACATGAACCCATCATGCCCTACCCCAAATCGGCAAGCTGCTAAGCGTGGACTCGCCCACATAATCCACGACACACGTAAAACCGCCATTTCAGAGCACTACGTCAGACGAACAGGTTAAAAATATCCCGCAGGGGACGCCGCGAATCGAAGTCACATGCGAACCAAGAATTTAGGGGTTGGTTGTTCCAGTTGGCACCTGATTTTAGCCTTCAGAAGGAATGACAATGTTTTTTCTATACTGTTTAATAATTAATTAGACAAATGAGTAGTAGTCTGATCAAAACCAAAGCGTGTAGCTATCATTCTAACTGTTATGAAAAATTTAATTATATATATAGCACAAAACACGACATATTACCAAATGTATCAATATATGTAGGTAAATCAATGAAACTTAAAAAAGAGATCTAAACAAAAGTGTTTAAAATGACATGTCAAACTCCATACAGGGTCACCGTTTCCTACCTTACCGTTAACCTGCAAATAATTTAGTGTTTGGTATGTTTGTTTAAGGTATCTGTTATGTTGTTGTTTGTACGCCACCGACTTTTACATGTTTCTTTCCTAGCGATCTTTACTAAGGTTGCCTGGAAGAGATCGCTCTACGCGATAAGGCCGCCCAATGTACCTAGGTAAGGTAATTTTACTGTAAATTGTTTTGTATTTTGTTTTCTGGTGTACAATAAAGCTATATTGATTGAACCTCTTCCCGAATAGATTATTTAGTAACAATAAAATGATTTATGACAATCTACTGTAACTCATAGAGTACCTAAGTACCATTATTATCTGTATGTCATGACCCTGCAAATGTGATAAAAAAATATGTGGGTATTTCGTTCCACTATGATAAATTTCCTGGGCGAGATTGGCATGAGACTGCAGTTGGAATGACAAGAGAGAGGCTTATACCCAGCATTGGAAAGAAACCAGCTGAAGATGATGATTGATTTCAGGAAACATATGATACAATTTTCCAATGTTTGGGATTAATGACCTGTAACAAATGTTTTATCAAATCAGCATTGTATTTTCTTTTTATTTCATAAGAATAAGCCTTACAGACAAAGTCCAATTCGCCTACCTTATTTAAATATATACATACACATATATTTAATAACATGAGCTTTTGACATGGCTACGCATGATATACATATTTTTAACTACTCTACAAATTTACATTTCCTTAGAAATAAAAATGTAGAGGTCCTGGTTCTTTATGTACAAAAATATTGTGTTTATAGATCATCTAGGTACATAAATGTGAATAGGGGAGCAGAAGACTACAACATTTTAGAGTGGTCCAGATATTCTTGGATTCTCAAAAAAAAGAAAGGGGCAGAAGGAACAGCCCAATTTGACAGGTACCCGACCTTGCTACCTGTGGATTCGTGAAGACCCATTTTGTAAGTGGGACGTAATGTGAAATCAATACCAGTCCATCGAAAATGTCTGCAGCCGGGGGATTTTGAACGCGAGATTAGGAAAGTGGAGTTTAAAATATTTGCACACGCTCGTGCAATCTACAATTTAAAAAAAATTATAGTAAACACGGTAAAGAGACTGTGTTATGTATGTTCCCTACTTTTAATTATTTTTTTCGTAATCCTTTTGTTTTGTTAGTCGTTATGAAAACGGTTACTAAAATCGTATAAATATTTCATTCTAAAGACCATCCTCATATATTGTTTATGTAAATAGTACATTTCTTAAAGTTTTTATGTGACTTTTTATAGTTACACACAGAAATCTAGAGAGAGTTAAAAGATTGTTGAGAAAAATGACAAGAATTCACGATTCATTGCTCCAGTCAATGTCATTGAATTTTTATGAAGAGTAATAAAGTAAAATATACAAGCCACGAAATTCTCTCAACGTCTCAAAGTTGACTGCCACGTTTTATTAGAGACGTTATAAACTTTCCCCTATTTTTTGGTGAAAAGTTTTCGCGCGCGCGTAAACTCAGTAATCGTCATAAAGGCGTATGTATACACATTGGAAACAGAGAGGTTTACTTTGTTATAACTCCTTTAATTACAATAATAATATGATTCAAAGAAAATAAATGACATGCACTAATCAAGTTAAACATGTTACTTCTTACAACAACATTTAATTAAGTAAGTATAGGTATGTTGTTTTTTTACACTTCATATCTTATTTCACCTTATTTCATCAATGTCTTTTTCAACAGTATCTAAATAAGTTATTATAGCACATTACCCGAAAAAAGTAATGCTATTTGAAGGCAAAATATAAATTTTATCTCTTTGGTCGTACAATGTGATAAACAACAGTTTACCAAAGTGCTAATTTAAGTAATACTAATTTAATAATAATTTTGTGGTCAAAACTGGTTTACTATCCTCACGGATCTAATACTAACTCACGGGTTGACAAAACAGATCTCATAGTCATCAAACAGTCTACATTGGACAACGGTTTCCTATAAATAACTTACTTTTAATTTATATTTTGACTTTTGATGTGAATAAACCTTTACTTAAAAAGTGTAAAGTCGTTACGAGTTGCAGATAGGGTGTGAACCATGACGTGATGCTTCGAAACACTCCCCATGAGGTCTTCAATGCTGATAAAAGTACAACTCTAATGTTTCAGAGTCGCTCGTTGGAACTTGATTATTTATGAGATAAAGTAAATTTGTATGCGGCAAACTTTGGCGTCGAGAGTTTTCCAACCACCCTAAAGGCTTGTAACGTGGTTTATCAACTGCAGGATGTATCAAGGCACTACAACTGCAGAACTATGATGGATAGCCAGGACTTAAATAATTTATATACCATTATACGTGTTATACTGAAGCACCAAGATGTAAAGGCTTTAAGTCTTTTTCTACGATTGCCCATAAAAAACCTGACTGTGTTATAAACAAATCTAGTGACAAGATGATCGAAACAGAAGACTGATAGAAAGCATCATACTTGATCTAGCTACTAAATAATTTCTGATCATGGTCAAGACCGTTTTATAGCACATAAATTTAATCATTATGTTTTCGTAAAATGTATGTACAATGAAGACGCATTGTATTGTAATATTCCTGTACCTATCAAACGCATTACAATTGACAGACGATACAATTAACGTGTACCTATGTACCCACAGGACATTGTTCGAGACAAGTTATATTGTGTATCTGCATTTCTGTGAACGTTCTAGATGGTCCCATATACAAATGTAACTGCCACTTTCAAGCTTGCATCTGGAGCTTACATGCATTGTCCTGAAAGCTCTGTTTGGTAAGCAACATACAAGTATATTGCTAACCATTGCTATTTACTGACGTAGAATAGCAGGTGAGTGAAAACTGTATTTTCAAAGTACCTAATTTATTATTTATTTGAATGCATCTTGATAATATTTAGCAGAATAAATTGATTATAATTTTTAGTGGCACTAATATAACCTAAGACTTAACATATGTATGACCTAAGACATTAATATTAAGTATACGACAGCAAACTTAAATTTACTTCTCGCTTACAATTAAAAAAACATATAAATAAAATCGTGTATGATTTACACAAAGCCATAATGTTATGATCCGAAGCGTATGTGTTCCAAAACAAGAGTCGTTTCATGTATAATTCATAGCATACTGGAAACGTACTATTGATGACAGCTGAACACATTATAACAAGTAAATATTGTGCTTGGATAAAACTCTGTTCCGTGTGGATTTTGCAGTAGAGTGGAATCACAAAATGTCTACTAGATATTTTAGTATCTACCGATGACAAAAGGTCAGGAGTGTGTAATATGCAGCTTACTTAAACAAAAATCTATATAAGTAGACTAGTTTTTGCATATACACACAAATTAATTAAATATTTTGTCAATTTTTAACAAAAGTTTACATAAGATAAAATCCTAATAAACTTACCTTAAAAAGAAAACAAAACGGTAGACAATATTATTAAAAGGGGTGAATTTCTTTGCTAAATATAAGCACACATGTCACAATTATTAGCCAGACATTTTCTTTACAATCTCAAACTGCATCCGCTAACAAGCCAACTTCACAAAACCAACTGAACCGAATAACGAGGACCATTTACGTTGGCTATTTATGCAAAACTATTCATAATGGCAACACAATTAGCCACACGTCCCGGCTGGTTGCCTGTACCGGCGGAATCTGAGGGCGGAAGCGGTTCAGCCTCAAAACAGCCTCGACCACAGCTTTAGAGCAAAATTAACTTGCATAATTAACTCAGTAGCTGCAGAGTGGAGGCAATGTACCGTGGCCTGTATATTGTATAATACAATTGTTTTACTTCAGAGTTACTGTTAACATAACACAAAACATTTCTGAACTTAACATATTATTTATACATTTTTTTTTCTTTTACATTGGTCTGACAGTCAGGCATTTGATCATCAGATAGACAAAGCAATATCCGCACTAGGAAATTATGTTCCAAGGTGAAGCCTACTTATAATAATACTGGATTAAAACTAAGTTGCGGGGACAAGCTTTTAGGCAACAGAAATCTGTTTCTGATTTTATTTTATTTGGTTTTTTAAAATTAAATATTTAATTTTATTTAGGCTCACTGATTATAATAAGTGTATAGCAATAAGTATTTTAAAAGAGACATTACTGTTAAGAAGTGATTACCTATGTTATTTGACTTGCCCTGTACGGCGCGATGTCGTAAGGTTAATAAACATTATGATTTATGATTTATGAATCTGATTATACATATCAGGTTTTTTTTTGCTTTCGATGCTAAGCGACAGATAGTACACTAGCAACTTTTGTGTTATTTTAATCAGTAATGTTAATCAGAGATGCACTAATGCCATCGTGAAATTTTTATGTTATTTATTCTATAGTTTTGTATTAGTTAACAATAACTCTGTAAATGTGTTAAATTAAAACAGGTACTCTGTAACTAACCCTTTTTGTGAAGGTTTTTGGAGGTCTGTAGCGAAAGTGGCACTTGTTGCTTGGCAGAAAATAATGACATTAGTCGATTAGGACAAGTTGTTAAGACTTTTTTGTTTGCACTTATACTCATGTTTATGCGAACGTTCTAATTTGGCATGTTTATATGTGGAATACATACAATAATAATATATTTAAAAAATATTTTTTCAGGACATATCACACAGCGCCATCTAGCCCCATACTAAGCTTACGCTTGTATCATGGGTGCTAGATAACGGATATAATACATATATACTTTTTCTTTTGTAAATACATACTTATTATACATAGAAACGACCAGACTTAACACAAGTAATTACAAATTTTAATATTCAGAATTACTTGTGCCATGCGGGAATCGAACCCGCACCCCTAGATTAGAAGGCAGAGCCACTACCAACTAAGCTAACGGAGCAGTCAAAGTACACTATATAAGCGTATGAATTTGTGAATATTCCTTCCCATGTGTCTTTCTATATAAAGCATAAGAAACCAATATGATTAGTGGTCTGTTGTTGAATAAATTAATATTGTATACTAACTACTACTCTTAATACTTACTTATTTACTTTATACTGTTAATTTTGAAAATAAATTGTTCTAAAGAATGTTTTCTTTTTCCAAAAGAATGTGATAGTAATATATCGACAACTTAGTGATTAAAAAATTACATGAAATACTATAATTTATCTTGGATTACCATTCTTTTTCTCTATTTGTAACCAAGTGTTACTTTATGCCTACGGTTTCTGCTTATAACTTTAACGGAAGAGTGAAGTATTATCGAGAGCCTGAAATAACAAGAACTGTTTGCGACAGGTATCCGTAGAAAGTACTATAAGCTGTCTAGAAAATATGTATTTTATTTATAACTGGAAAAACCGAGGAAAATTATTTGAAATTATGTCATTTTCAGGCAAGGTTTCAAGACAGATGAAGTTTATTGGACGAGCTTCATTAATTTCAGTCATTGTATCTCGTTGTTTTTATAAGCATCATTTCTTAGTGGTACTTACTTTAATTTTCTTCTTTCAAGTTGGTTCTATTTTATTAAATTATATTTTTTTGTAAGTTAATTAGGTAAATATATGTATACATACGTTATCACAAAAAAATGAGCTCAGTCATGGCATCATTGATATTATTACCAAGCAAAAATATGTTGGAAAAAATGTGTGGATATGATTGTGGCTTCTTCATGGTCAAACCTCTTAACCAATTTGGCTATAACTTTGTATAGGGGTAATTTAAATCTATACTAATATTATAAAGCGGAAGAGTTTGTTTGTTTGTTTGTATGTTTGAACGCGCTAATTTCAGGAACTACTGGTGCGAATTGAAAAATTCTTTTTGTGTTGAATAGACCATTTATCGAGGAGGGCTTTAGGTTACATAACATCACGCTGCAACTAATAGGAGCGAAGAAACAATAGAAAATGTGGGGAAAATGGGGAAAATTATTCATCTTTGAGGGCTTCCGTTGCGTGCGCTGCAAAAACGGTTCGAGATATCAAAAAAATGTGTATAAAAGAATTATTCCTCTTGAAATGATCTAACAGAATGTCCGCAACAGTATATGTCTATCTTTTAAGGTTAACTCACTAGAACCGTTTTTATGGTAATAACTATTCCACGCGGACGAAGTCGCGCGCACCAGCTAGTCATAAATAAATAAATAAAAATAAATAAATATTTTAGGACATTACCCACATCGCCATCTAGCCCCACACTAAGCAAACTGGTGGGTGCTAAATAACGGATATAATAACACCGGTGTCTCTAGTAAACTACATATAATACGTGTATGCATTACCCATACCCACTCTTCCATACATTCCTACATGATTGTTGATCCAGGTTGACTAAGGATTTCTTTCAACGCTCTGTAATTATTTACATACAAAGTATATCAGAGACAGTATTTACATATTTACAAAAACTAATTAAGCATGCAGAAGAGAAAAAAAGCAACTCTAAAAACATGTATATTTACTTATATTATTTAGATTTCTTTCTATATATGTGTGTATATAATATAATATACCCCATACCTACTGTTTGTTCACGCCCCGCCGGGTGGTGTATAAATGATACCCATAAAAACTCCTGGCGCTTTCACACATTAATTTTTGAGAGACTGACTTGTTATGAGTAATAAACGAGAATATGATGAAAATTTTACGTTTTTATTTCAGTCAAGCGGAATCGTGCGATGAGGCCATATGTTCATGTAGACATAAATATATTTTGAAAGATTTGGAAATTGATTCTTTTATGTTTATAATTTTAAAACGATCAGCGCTTGGAAGAAAGTTATTTTTGAAAATAATTTGATAAATAAATAACTCAAAAAACGCAACATGTAAGAATTTTCTTTCGTAATGAAAACCCTTTGTATTCGGCATGTATGTATGCTAAATTTCCTTGGTGCGGATGTATAACGTAGTGATTAAAAGTAACAAAAAATTACGTAAGGTATTACGGCCTCATACTCATACGTGATATCATATAATACAAAACCACAGAGCACAATCAAACTCGTGTCCACAAAACCGAACCACAAAATGTTTTTGCTAACCCAAAACCGCAATACATAAAATACCCATCAGCAAAAAAGTGCTTTAAAAGCCAGCAAAAGCTCTTTTCAAATTTGAAGCTTAAAAAATGTTGACTGACGCCGTTTAATTTTGAAACACACAACTCCCGTTCATCAATTATTTCGGATATGCGGCTAAACTTTATTTTAGCGATACTTCAGTTAGAACGGGTTATTTAATTTCATGTTTAATAAGTACCCAACTTTTAATTAGAGGTTCGTTATGGTCCGCAAATTTTCTCGGGGACGCGCAACCTGTTAAATATTCAGTCCACGCTTTACTTCTTTTTCAGGGAAAATGTTGTGAAACTAGTTGTCTATGCACATAGGTACACTCAGCCCTGATAATGATTTAATAATGTCGCATTAATATTATAAACTCAAGATAGCTTGGGTGCGCTGTATGAACTGTATATTATGACTGTTTATATCCAAACAACTAAACCAGGATTGATGAATTTTGATGTAGACAAAATAAACACAATATGTACCCGGACTGTATTTGGTAATACGGAACGGTACGCGCCCAAATAAATAACGGAACAAACAGCCCTCGGTCCTGCTAACAGTTTCGTAGGTGAAATATACTCAAAGTGACAATTTGAATTAAATTCTAAAGAACACTATTGCGTACTCCGAACTTTCACGCCTCGACCTTTTCTGACCCGAAAATCCATGAAACAAATATAAACTCCGAAACGAAGGTCGATAGCCGGCTACAGGCCAGCCTTGAGTTACATAAACAACATCGGGGAAACAAAACTATCATTTACACTAACAAAGACACATACGAGAAGAAAAAGTTTATCAAATCATGGGCAAATCCTTACTATAAACTATTTTTTTCAAACTGGTGACAAAGACGTTCGTAGGAATATTTTTTTACATTTTACTATCGGGTATTTTGACCTCTAGTTCACCTGAGTGATACTCACACAAACGTTGTTTAGAAGGTCTTCGGATGCCATTTCTAAGCACGTTGGTAGGAGATGGATCAGACAGGCTGGAGACCGTACTATGTGGCACGTTGGAGAGGAGGCCTATGCTCAGCAGTGAATGAACACGGGCTGATATGATGATGATGATGATGTTTTTATTTTCGGATACTCTACGCCTTATTAAAAATTATGACAATTCATTAGTTTATTACTTTATTGCTAATGAATTGTTATAATGTTTAATGTCAACGTTTGTTTTCTTGTAACCGGATGCCATTGATTGATTGATTGCCCAACAATTTTAGTCCACATTCTATTTTCAGCCCAATTTTAATTAACCAATCAGATACACTTGAAAAGCAAAACGGTTGCTAAATGCTTAATTGGCACTAAAACTAAAATACAAACAAAATTGAAAATTGACATCATATAAAGGCATTTTCATGTCTGTTTTCAAAAGCATTGAATTCATATCGAATTCCCGCTGTCAAACCACAAAAGGCTAAACATTTTACCATATCGGTACATATTATGATACATATAGACAATGGTCCATTTCGCAGTATTGTTCTACATTGCCGGTCCACCGGTTAATATGAGACATAATTTTGTGGTTTCAAGTTTCAATTAGAATAACTATGTTTTAATGGAAACATTACCCTTATCCTTAACTGCCTATTTTGTACTAATTTACATAAACGAATGTGATTGTGAACAGATGAAAAAAAAGTTTTTACAAATGCTAGACATGTATTTTCATTGAACCTTACATTTCATTTCTGTCGACCAATAGTCTTTAGATACTCACACACTCAGAAACTTAGTATTTACAAGAAAAAAATAATTTAACACTTCAAGTGAATAAAACGGCTCCAGTTGCTTAGTTTTTTTTTATTTATACAAAAATGAACCGATCCAGTATCATTACCTACTCGTAACATGCGTAAACGGACGAGTGAACCAAACCATATTTTTACTAAAGGGTTTACTCGTTCTAAGCGCGATAAAACGCTAATGATGGCTTTTGATATGCGTGAAAATGTACTTGTATAACTTTCATTAATTTACCATTAGACGCTTTATCGATGTGGAGTATCCGCTTCAAATTATAGTTGTAACTTTTGAAACCTTGTGCTTTTGTTAGAAATAGTATGATTAGTGACTAGTTATATTGGGTTGTGATTTTTAAGCTTAACTTGTATCCTCTTACTGTGGTCAATTTTAGGTCATTGCCACGGTGCGACTCTAAATTTTGACTGTTAATTTTTCAATACTAAGTAGTTTTTTTTGTACCTATATGACACGATGACTATGTTATTATTAGAAACATGTTTTTGTTTTAACTATTAAAGAAAGAACAAAACAAACTATTTCTGACTACAGACAAAAAAAAAAACACTGACAAAATCTTTAGAAAAGCCTAAAGATGCTGTGAGTGTTCTAGCCCACCGCCAGAGGGCATGCCCAGCATACATGTTTTACAGAGACTACCTTCCCAAAACACCTAACTGTTTCTATCTAGTATTTAACCCAACGTCGAATTTGTCTACGTTAGGTAGAATTGTCGTCGAGGCAAGATAGTAATACTCAGTAGATTGAAAATAATGTCAGTTGTGCCCTCTGTCTTTCATTGTAATAAAAGGTTTATTTATGTAGCAAATCTATACATATAATAAAGCTTAAGAGGATAGAAAATCTGAACATAGAAGATATCAGACAAAAAAATATTAGAGTGTACTTTAAATCCATAACAGAACACATTTCAGAAGTTTTTAGATTTTTTATCTGTTTATTTAAACGCTCATAACGCAAAAAAGGCTGAACGGATCATCATGATTTTTAGTATGTACCTACGTAATATGAGAGCTTAGAAATGTCTTAAGCTAAATTTTATCTCAAATTAATGCGAGCGAAGCCGACCGAATTAGTATATAAATATACTTTTGAGTATCTGCATGAGAAAATTTCAATATTATCAACTTATAAAAAAATATACTACTTCTTCATATTTTGAAATTAAAATCATTTCACCGTTTTATTGCATTCTTAAACAGAAGTGAGTTAGTAATTAGTATACATTTTAAAACATTTGGTCATTGACATTCAATTAGTGCCTTTTGGTTTGTTAATTACTACCTGTACGACTACAGGTGCCTACACCACTAATTACTCTTATAGTTTATGAATACGGGTCGAGGATTTGTGGGACACAAGAACTATTTTAACGATAATAATACTTAAAAACATTAAAAAGGGAAGAAAAAACTAAACATACTAAAACCAAAAAAAAGGGGGAGGGGCATTTATAAAATATTTAGAAACTCTAATGATAGTCCAAGTGCTCCAGCCAACTGGCACACTTTTAACTATTAAGTACCTGTATACCTATATATACATACATACCTATGTATGTATCTGACGATGCATAATAAAGTAGACTCCGTTCTCAAATCATCCTGAGCATAAGAGATTTCTTAACTAAAAAAAGATAAATAGATTTAAACCTACTTGGCCAGTTTGTCTGATGGTAAGCAATAGCTTGAGTTCTGTTATAAAAATATACTGTTACCTTCTTTGTTTTTTACTGTTATCTAATAAACATCAAGTATTTTCTAAACATGTTAGAAACCGCATCATTTTAATTAAAGCTACCGAAAAGCTTTGTTAATTAGAATGGTGAAACAATTGCGATTTTCACTCGTCCTCCAGAGCCTAAATCCAAACCAACGTATAACGACGCAAGTTGCTAAATGCGGTTATACATTATTCAAAATGGTTTTGCTACCACTTAGTGCAGGAAACACATTGTAAACAGTAAGGATTACAATAAAATTAGGGCTGATAAAAAGTATTACTATGTCTAAATTAAGACAGAATAAGATATGCACGTTTATGACTTTTCAAGCTTCTTCCTCTTATCGAATGAGAGTGGCCAACTCTGGTGTCGAGATTTAATCTAGCCGCCGTAAGGACCTCATTTTTCAACATGGCTTCATTTTTCAACCTAAGCGCACTCATTGTTCTTGTTTTTTTTATTACTATTTAGGTAATTATATCGTAACATGATGATGTCTGCATGAAACTTTTTCTTTATACAAACAGCAAACATTGTTATTTTTCACGAACAAATCCAAATAAAGTGACTGCGATGTACGAATACCACACTTAAGATTTGATGTTAGCAACTTATAAATTTTGTTACAAAAAAAGTAGTAAGTTATAATTGTTTCCGTCTTCAAAACGTTTACAAAGCCCATACTGGCCACTAGCCCCAACAATGGTATCTGTAACACTCCCACCACTCATCTCGGCAAGTACTACAAAACTACTCCGCTACCTTCCCGGCTCATTTAGAAGTTTCACTTGAAGGATTACCTACTCTGCCTACACTGCTTCAAGTAACTAAGGTCAGAGGTACTCAAACTGTATGTATAAACTAGAACATATTTTTTACACTGGACAGACAGGCATTTGATTCTACCCACAAATCTAAAATATTTATTTATTAATTTAAATCAAACGAACTCTGTATCTCAATATAATTATGCAGATGAGGAAAATTAAGATACATTTCATTGATATGTTCTATCAGGAACGTAATTTGCTTCTCATTACGTTTTATTTCTTTGAACAACTTTCAGTTGAAGTCTACAAAATTTAGGACGAATATATCCACCACTAACGAGATGTTTGCATATTTTCTTCTGTTTGTTCGGTAAAATAAGCGGTACAGTATGGTGAATGTCTACGTATGATCTGCCATCAAGACTAAAATAAGCTCATATGGTCATTCTCTTTTGATAAGAAGAAGATTGTTATTTCATTACCCTTATTAAAATTAAAATATGATCTAATTATAACATTTAGCCCATTGTAAACCAATAAACGTTTGAGCACCATTGTTCTAGGTAACGCTAAAATGTAAAGCCTTGAGGTAAGTCGGATTTTATTGTCACTTTCTAGAAACCCTCCCTCTAAAGAGCTTTAAGAGACACTTTGTACTACAAGAACAATAGACCAAGTTTCTGATTAAAATGAGAAATGGCGCTAATGCTTAAGTTTCGGTACGAGTAACAATATAAAATAAACTTAAATGTTGTATCATTTATTCTCAAAATTTACAACTTTAACTTATTACTAAATTATATAATCAGCGGTGTTAATTCTACGAAAACTAAGAAATAGAAAACACTAAAAAAATGTGCGTGAAAAATTGTTGACTATATTGCAAAGGATAGAATAGAAATAACGGTAAAATGACACCGATTTTCACCAAACATAAGCTTTGTGTCTATTTTGTGCTCTGACATGTTTTTCCTGAAACGTTTTATACAATGTGGCTTCAAATAAATATGTAAAACTCATATTTCACAAAACACTTGTGAATGAAAAGTGGCAGTAGTCTATATACATATTTTTACTCCTCCCAAATACATGGCGTTTATGCTAGTAAAACTGGGAATTGGTTTGCACTTGACCATAATTAACCTGATGGTAAACATTATAATCATAATCAAAATATAAATTTATTCATAAATACGTCACTTTTTTACAGATGATTTATGATCAATTTATTCATATATTATATATATATTAACATGATTATGGTCAGGATATAATGCAAAAATAACTTTATTTACAATAATAAAATATAAAAACAAGGGAAGAAAAACTAAACATACTACTTCTAACTACTACAAAAAGGGGCACTTAGAAAATCTTTAGAAAAGCCTAAAGATAATCTAAGTGCTCCAGCCCACTACCAGAGGGCAGCGTGCCCAGCATACTGGCCGCATTACCACGCTGGATGCCAATGCTGATACGTTGAGCCAGGAAAAGGCCAGCATTTTGGTCATGCGTCGCGTCAACCAAGCGCTCCGAGAGGTTTTGGAAAATAGTATGGGCTCCTGGACCCCACGGCCCCAAAGTCTCGACTCCAAAAGGCTCAAATATGTAACCTCGGCCGAGGTTAGCATATTTGCGTCTCTTGTGATGCTCGGCAATAATAGCCGCCGCTCCAGCCCGACACCGTGTCAAAGACAGATGAGACGGCGCCAATGTGTCGACGCAACTTGCGTCCCACACAAGGGGCCGACCCAACTTCCAGGGCACAAGAGTCATACCGTCAGGTCTTTTTCCATCGTCACGTGCTAGGCCGCTCGGTTCGAGCATAGCTGCAACATTGGCAGTGGAAAAAGCCCGGCGAATGATGTCGTTCAGACTAGCGTGGCCGCTAATTCTACCAGCACTCCTCGAACATGAGAGGCCGTGGTGCCCGAGCTGGTCGACATCAGTACCACACTGGCAGCGATAAAAAAATAATGCAAAACGGTTAGTTTGCGTTTGGGTGCGAGGAGCTGTGAGCCGCATCGCATCTTTATTATCAATTTTATGTAACATGTACACAAATAATAATTCTACTGGGAAGGACTAGGTACCAAGATACAGGCTAACGCCTAGTTTGGTATCTAGAGCCGCCACTTCATATATGTACATTTTTCTACATCAATAAATAATTTTGAATTTTGAATTTTGAATCTCTAAAACATTAAGGCGACCTTTACACAAACGTTACTATAGCCTAAGGTGGACATTTCTGTAGATCATATTTAAAATTCAACGCATATTTTATTTAATTAATATTAGTAGCCATTAGACTATTGTTGATTTATCTGCTATAATTACTTATATCACGTTATATCAACTCATTTAGCTAGTCAGCTCCCGGGGTGTATGGGATGGCAAATTGGATTTATTACGGTTTCCGGCATATTCCCATGTTGTATCATAAAAGGCTACTAAAGTTTTATAACCCTCATTTAGGCGGCCTACGCCTGTTTATTTGTTTATCCTAGCATTAAAAGCAACGATGCATTGTACTTCTCCTAATACTTTTAAAATTGTCTACGCCCAGTTAATTTGTTATTTCGTTTTGATAGAATTGTAGCAGCTAAACATTGTTCCACCAATATCTGCCTAAAATATATAACTGTCTACAAAAAAATCATAAGCATGCCATGCATGAACTAAAAGATTTTTAAAGGACCACAAAACCTAAAATATGTTTTTGTTGATTTGACATAGTTTGGGGATATGAGAACAAAAGACAAGGCAATCTACTTTACAATACTATTTAGTGATATTTTTAATCATAGTTATTTCTTCATTCATAAAATTTGATAATGAATCAAAAAAATGATGAAAAACAAGACAACAAGCGTTTGTTCAAAAATGAATAACTAAAATAAAATTTCATAATTTTAAACCAAATATGGAATAAATAAAATACAGTATACAATACAGTACCGTAAAACATCAATAAATGTCGAACGTAGTTTATTTTACAATTGCATCAATTAATAACAGACAGGTCGGATGGCAATCTAATACTCTTTGATGTTACGAAACTGCGCGACCTTTTTGCTGCAAAATGTTTTACATTTTTAAACTCTATTTTTAACTTGGTACTTTATTCAATTTGTTAGTGATTAAAAAGATGGAAGCAAGTGTTGCTTGGTAGGGAATAATTGTCTAATATAAAATTATGTAGACTGGTACGATACAGGTCTCGAACCTAGTGTAGGGCTCGCGTAATCACTTAGGAACCTTTCACTCACTGCAGGTAATAGTCATTTACTTACCTACTTAAAATAAGTTAATAGAATTAAGGTTATATTTGTAAAATGGAAATAAATAAATTTTGTATTGTTTTTTTGTATTTTGGTTGGATTTCATTACAACTCTAATGATTTGTGTCAATAAATATAATATTGTTTATCTACACTAATGTTGTAACATTCTACTTATGTTTCCAATACTTGACTTATAATTACTACTGTTATAGCGCAGACAACAAAACACTAAATTTAAGCAATTTCACATGATGGTATAATATCCACATCGATATCGTAATAGCTCATTATAACATCGATAAAACGCGACCAACCTGATTGCAGGGCCAAAATCAGGTTGGTCGCGTTTTAATCAATAAAACGCGACTAACCTGATTGGCGCGCAGCTGCGCTCTCATTGGTTAGATTTTAATGGCGGCAAAATCACTGTGACAATACACGTACGCGTGAATTTAATTTAATAAATTAAAAGTTAAAATGTTACAACATTAGTGAAGATAAAGTAGTGTATGCAACTGCATATAACACGGGTATTAAAACACTCGTTACTATTATGAAACTCGCTGCGCTCGTTTCATAAACTCACACTCGTGTTTTAATACCCTTCATTATATGACAGTTGCATAAACTACTATTACGATGTTATGTTCTAGTAGCTTAACGGTGAAGGAAAACATAAACAACGTGAGGAAACCAACACATTTGAGGAACACAGTATATGTCTCTCCGTTATTACCAGATTTGTGTAAAGTATGGTTTGAGAAAATTAAACACATACAGACAAAGGCTAGACCAAACCAGAAACCAACCAAAACTTAGCAGTTAATTTAATGTTATCTCATTTAAACGTTGATCATCTTTGCGAAATCTTTGGCTCCGGAGCAGAAATTTAATTAATATAAGTACGGAAATGTTTGAGAGTGTCCGGGCGGGCCCTTCAGCACGCCCCTAGCTTTTTGACCCCTATTTTATGGCCAAGTATCAGCAAAGTTTGGCTCTTCATTGGCGAATTAAGTGATTCCACGATTCCGCGCAGTTGGCTGATTTTTGAAGCTGAGTCAAAACTTGCTGGGAATTCGGAAGATAAAATTGAATATATTTAAAATCTATGAATGTTTTTCCTTGCCTTGGGCTTAGCTGATTTTAAAACACGAATTTGTAAAACTATAGTCAGGTGATGCTTTTAATTTGCGTAAAAGCTAAATAATATATTAATTGAATCACCTCAAAATGTTTGACCAACAAACTGACGTAAATTTATCACTAAATTAATTATGGTTTCGATGAATTTATAACCTAAAAACCAACCAAACTATACAAAATAATTTCTATTTTATCAAACCTAGAATGTTGTTAAGATCGGCTTACAATTTATGTTAAGGTTCTCAATGAAAACCTAAATTTTTAGCCTAAAACATACTCGTTCATTACTCAAAACAAATTAAAAAATCTAGGCTTTAAAATTTAGACATGCTTTCAAATACATCAAAATTATACTTATGTACATTGCGTGTAAGATTCCTATCAAGACGTAATTTCTAAGAAATGTGTACTTGTTTGGAACATTTCAGTTATTTTAATAAGCATAAAACATTGTGAACTAATTTTATTCAAAATATTAGACTAACTGAACTAAATGTTAACTACATGACGAGACATTTAAAAAGGTATTGTGTTTGCAAGCAAGATACTAACAGTTCCATTCTAGTAATACTGCATCATTATTTTTCATACATTCGATCACATGGTCGTGTGTGAACAAATACCCACTCTTTTGCTTTCTTCAAATGATATGTTGTGATGAAGGCTACATCCAAATTCAAAATAAATAATGTGCCTAACAGACTTATTAAATCTGGCGTTACTTTGCGGAAATACAATACAGATGAAAAACAAACTCTAGAGAAACATGTAGTGTGGTTCCACTGCGACTACTAAATAAATAAAATAAATAAATAAATATTCCGGGACATTGCACACAGCGCCATCTAGCCCCACACTAAGCAAACGCTTGTGTCGTGGGAACTAGATAACGGATATAATACTTATATACTTTTCTTTTGTAAATACATACTTAATATACATACAAACGACCAGACTCAACACAAGTAATTACAAATTTTAATACGCATAACTACTTGTGTCATGCGGGAATCGAACCTGAAACCCCAAGATTAGAAGGCAGAGCCACTACCAACTAAGCTAACAGAGCAGTCTCTCACCGGCTTCAAACATCAAACTTGTTTGTTGTGTTACTATTGTAATTTTGTACCTATTTAATATAAAAAAGTGACGTCGATGTAACACAACCAAGTAGACAAGCTATTAATTCCGTCATCGCTACAATATAGGGCACGTAAACACACGTTCGAACATTTTCCGATCCCGCTCGGCCCGGAAGGCAACAAACGAACCCGCTAGTTAATGCATGTTCCGCCGCTTAGTTTCCTTAGTTAATGAAACATTAAACCTCACAGCCTGGGAAAATATGTCGAATAAAACATGAATTGGGATCGTTAAATTGCGGCCGTTTCCGCACTCAGCCTTCTGACTGAACTGTGAAATCTCGGGGGATCAGATGCGAGCTACATCTCTAATTTGCGAATCTTTTCTGCCTGTGTCTTTGGTGACTGGCCTTTAGCTTCGATTCGATGAGTCACAAGAACGGTTTTAATTGTCTTCTTCTCTTATCTTCTTAATTAAGTTTTGTGACGGAAGACTTAGTATTATTTGTAATTCGAAACTGTACTTTGGGCCTTAGTTTTTAGCTTATTGAATGATCGTACTTGATTTAAAGTATTTTCGGTTGCGATGCGATTTGATATAATGTTTTTGTTTTATCTATTTTTTCATGGAACAAATAGAAACAAATTCAAGTTTAGCATTATACACACCATTTGTTTTCATTAACTTTTATTTAAATGTTTTACTCATGCCCTCAAAATAAAGCAAACAATTGTAATTTTACTCATTCACAAACACGCATTAAATAATTTGGACAGCTATTACAAGTTTAATTATACGTCCAATTATTTGTAATAGTTATACTCATTAGCCACGCTTGTGTCGAAACCCGTATAATTATAGCCTCTGCCCGCCGTATAGAATGTTCAGGAACAATTATTTAGTTCCGTTATACTATAGTAGCTAATTGAGATTCATTACGGTCACGTAATCAGAGCTGTATTTACCATTTACGGTATAAACTAGAAAAAAAAAATATTGCCTTCAAAGTCTGCTCGTTAACTACAAATTGAACACCACGACTCAATATTTAAAACTAAGACGTACATATGTGAGATACGAGGCAGATTAATCAGAAATTAAATTGAGTAAGACATACCTATAAATGTACATAGGCTTCAATTGTATAATTCTTGTAGTTACGCTCACGTTGTTGCAAAATTTGACGTAAACTACGACATTATCAAGATCATAATCTATCTCTAAACAAACAATCACGATAATCGGTAACCCGTAGCTCTGTTGCGGTTCGAAAGCTGAACAAAGACACCAATAATCACACTTTTGTTATAATGGTATGATTTTGTGATAACCAGAAAGACATAATATTTACCTAAACGTTCCACAAAATTATTTACATTGTAACAAATCCATATAACTGTACCTACACTATGTAGGTAAATAAATGACCTGTACCGCCAGTAATTACTAAAGTTGAACCAAGTTATGCTAAGCAGAAACGCAACCTAATGTCGCTACACTTTACTTGGTAGAAGCTTGGTAGCGTGCAGTGTCAAGTCAAAGGCCCGGTAACTGGCCTGCCCGGGTCAGGCCGGGTAATTTTATGTAGCATGTAGAGATAAGTGGGCAGGTGACTTGGTGGGTAGATGGATGGATTTTTGTTGTACGTAAAAAGTATTTTATGCAGCCGGAGTTGTTAATATTATCAGTACAATGTAAGATAATTGTTAAATTTTAAACTTTTGGATACATTTTGTCTGGCTAACGAATGTATTTGTAGTGTTTATTTAAGTACCGAGATCTATCAAATATATATTATAATATATATATTTGCTTACTGTGGGGCTAGATGGCGCTGTGTGCAATGTCCCGAAATATTTATTTATTTATCTGTGAAATTAATATAGGATCGAATGACATATGTACATATATAAGACGTCGTGCGTGATAATATGGAATGCAGCATTCCTTTATACCATATATACAACCATATATAAATGTATTGTTATCGCAATCATAATCGACCCATAAATATTTTTTATGGTCAAATATAAATTGTAATAAAGTACAAGACTGATTCCGAGAGTCATAAAATTCATTAAAACAAGGGATTTTCAGCCATATCACAAGCCATTGGGTCGGTCTGTAAACTCTCAACTCTACTTAAAATAGCACCACATACTGCACTAACATGGGTTGAAACTGCGAGAGTGAACAAACTTGTTCCAACGCACGCATGGCTTCTCTTAGTGCTCAACTTTTTCAGTTTATAACATTTTATGATTACTTTATGTTTATACGCTGATGGTGTGCATAGAAATATAATCATTACTAGTGGACGCCCGCGGCTTCGCTCACAATATTTCAGGACAAAAAGTAACATATGACACACCTAAGACCTCATATTACCTACATACCAAAAATCATATAGATCCGTTCAATTGTTTTTGCGTAATGAGCATGTTAACAAACAGATAAACGGAGACACAGATAAACAGGCAAAAATAATAAAAACTGCTTAAACGTGTATTATTTTCGATTTAAAGTATACCCAAATATTTGTTTTTTCTAATATTGTCAATGTACAGATTTTTACCCTCTTCAGGTTTATTATACCTATGTATAGAATAGATAGATCGATAGAGATGAGATGCTTGGTAGGTAAACACTAACATTCTCCGCTAATATAGGGTGTATTAGACATAATTACTCGTATTTACTGGCGAAAATACTGTAGCTGAATTTATCTTGTAAAGCATCTTCATTATAATTAAGTACATAACCAATCAGGCTATATATCTACAGTAAAACACACAAGACCTAGCTATTCCTAAGTACACCCAAATCACAGTAACATCCACGTTTGTGAGAACCTACAAATGCCATTTGCAATTCCATTAACATACCCTACTTGCAGCTCCTGAGATGTGTTTGAATATTTAGCATGGCGGTAAACTGGTTGCACAAACGGAGAAGATTTCTGCCAGTATTTATATAAATGAGAAAGTGGATTAGAAGCAATTAATCAGAAAGTAACTCTTCTTAAGAAGTAAGGGGATCAGTGACGAGCTCCTACGAAATAAGTAAACACGACTATAGTATTTTTCTATAATAGAGCTGGCAAACAAATAAAGATTTTAGAATATTTGCTATAAATTGTACCCAACCCTGTTATGATGGCTTAACTTGACCTCCAAAGAGAATCTGACATGGAGATAAAATAAGGAATGAGATACACACATATAACACTAGCAAAATTTCAACTTTGACCCCACATAAAAAATAAAAGGAAACTCACAGGAAAGAAACAATAGTACGTACAACTAAATTCTAAGAAATATTTCCCGTCACTCAAGACAAACACGAAACTCTGAAACTCTCCATATTAGCCCTAGGCGATGTAAATACCTAACTGTCTACATCTATAACTATTTGTTCTGAAGCCCGTGGGCAGAGCAGAGTTCGCAACAAAGCTGAGCGGGTCTTTTGTTGCGATGTCACGGGCGAAGCCAGGCGCAACAAGTAGGTTGGTAGCCCGCTAGCACACAATAGGCTGACGACTTTTTTTATTGTTTTCGCTGTGAGATAATAATCAACAGTTTTTTTCAAATAAGTAAACGAATAAAATATAAAGGTACTTAATACATTAAAAGATAAAATACTTGTTAGGTAAGTACTTACTTTAAAGTACTTAAATCTAAAATAAAACGTTAAAGTTATGCCTTTGATGATAAATATAAATAAAAATGTAAAACCAATTTAGTAGTTTAACGTAAATTTTACGCTAGAAAGACTTTCGTTTAAATATAAAACCTAATACAGAAACAAATTGAAATCATTTTGTGGTTATAATTTCTAATTTAACAAAATAGTTTCTGTTTCAGACCACTGAATTTAATTATTTCATTAACCGCGTCTGGCTCGCTTAGTTATCACTTAGTTATCTTTGTTATTATTTTAACAAATCAAGGGAAAGGTAATATAATTGAAACTGACTGTGTTTAATTTGAAGTTAGTTTCTAAATTTAGTCCGTGGCTTTGCAATAAAAACAAGTACTTTTTATGCTTATTTTAATGTAGTTTTAAATATTTAAAAAAATGTTGTGCAATTACTATGACGTGTTTTAAAATAATAAATGATAGCCAAGTTATCCAAATTAGTTTTTTTTTTCAGTTTCATAAAAAGAACTTAATAAATACTTAATTTTGTTTTATCTAGTCCTGGTTATGTGTAGTATTGTATATTACATACTTCACAGATCTTATGTGTTATCTTCGGACTACCGAAGATAACACATAAGATCTGTATCTGTATCTACTAAGATACGACCAGCAGGAAAGGTAAATTCATAGCAAATAATTTGGACCATCCGCCGAAGTGAGAACTGCAATGCATTAAGGCGACAGAGATAAATGGCGGGAGTTTATTAGCTGTAGCCACAGAAATGGAGGTGGGAATGTATCCAGTAGGGAATAACATTGCAGATGGGCAAAACAGTTTCTAGGACTGAAATGTTAATCTGGGGAATATTGTAATGATAATATTGTTGACGGAGATAAAGTATAGTTACGTAAGTGTAGATCATAAAATTCAAGACATTCTGGTAAAAGACGCCAAAAACGTATGAACTAATATATCTCATCAAATAGGTCATTAAAATAATGTTTCATTTCAAGATTTATTATGTTAAAATAAAAAAAAAACTATGCCAGTCTCATTATTTATTAAGCAAATTAATAAAAAATATAATCATCATTTATTCATAAAGCCTTTTTACATATATAAGTATGTAGATTATGACTCTCTCCACTTTCAAAGATAATAAACGTCAATTTTCATTGCTTAAAGGTAATATTTAAGAAAAACTTTAAAAACATTTAACTGTTGAACACTTTGATGTTATACCTACCAAAATCTCTGCATTTGGTTTCAAAGGAATCTAGTATTAGCACATTACTTCAGTTCAAAGGAGCAGCATCTCAAGTTCCAACTCATCAATATGGATTCACAGTGATTGTGAAGATCCTTCCATTCCACCACATCATGTCAGTGGCAACAGGTTAGAGCCCTACGAATTATTACTATAGAAACGTATGAGCTATTTTTGTCAAGTACTGAACCCGCACTATGGTTTTTTTAACTTAAACTTTTATTGGAAAATGAGCGAAAATAATCACGACCAGCAGGATTCGAACCTGCGTATTTCTGATCATCGTCCAGAACGCCTTAACCAACTAGGCAAATCCTCACTCATTTCATTCAGAGTTGACACGGGGCTTAACCCTATAGCGACAAATAAGAAATATATTTTCTGTATTTGGTAACAATCGGCTATATCTGGGTTTGTGTGAGAGTGTTGTGTTACAGAGATAAAATGTAGAACAATATTTAACGCGAAATGGGTATGTAGTTACCGTTCTATTGTATCGTTATTCGTAGTTAGAACCCCTCATTTTTCACCCTTCAGCTGTACTTTGGATCATCATTGTGCTCTTAAGAACGTGAACGTGTGAAGATATATCTAGACTTACCTTTATCGTTACAATTGTGAGGTTATGTGATGGTTTTGTGAGTTTCAAAGTAAAAATAAGGGTGTAAAAAGGGAAGAGTAATATTTACAGTTATGTTAAACCATTTTTTACTTATATTTTAAATAAAATTTAGTAAACACATTAGTAGACTAATCTAACTATGGCCTATATCATTACAAATTGATGCCGTTTTGTTATAAGTAATACAAAGTTTATAGATGAACTTTAAAAACAAAGCAAAATTTACTAAAAGATAATTTTGTAACTTGAATTAGGTATAGCTAATAATACTGACAATTTATTCATCAATCTATACTTATCAATTACAGTTTATGAAAAAACCGAGCAAACACATATAACTTGGTTCAAACGAATCTTAAATGGCGGCGCTTATAGTGTTATCACCATGTTCTCACTGTATCTTATTACGTCGTATACAGAAAAAAATTCTTGAATTTTTGTATTATATTAAAAAAAAAACTCATTGTTGATTTTTTGTACTATTATTTTTTTATTTATTCGGGTTGAGGAGGCATACAGGGCTAGATATGTAACTAGGGAAAAAGCAATCGAGGACAGGTCATTATTAACACAGGCCCAGAAAGTAGCGATTTTATCTATTAATTTTAATTTTATTTCAATGTAATTTTAATTAGTAATTTTTTTGACGAGACATGACTGATGCCAACACCTATTATCATTGTAATAAGTTAGTTGTAATTCTGTATGTCAATAAAATCTATCTATCTATCTATCTATTCTGACAATCCAATATCACATAGTTACCTACAATAATAATAATTAACAATAACTAATTTAATGGATAATTTTGTTGCGAAATGCTTATAAAAATCGTTTTCAAGTTGACCTTAACATCCGATTCCTTCTATCCTAATTGGAAAGAAGCTCCGCTTTAAAGAAAACCCGATCATTAAATGGAAACATAATTTCAGGAAACGGATACCGTTACGCAAAAGCGAAAGAAGAAACTATGGAATACAGGAACGAATAAAAGAAAGAGACTTCAGGAGAGATACGAGTAAATGAAAGGCAGTTCCTGTCACTTTCTTTGAGAATGGAACATTACGGTGTTGCGAAATGGAAGAGAAAACTCGAATGGAGATTTCTTACAAAGAGTTTTTATGTAAAATCAGGGATATTGAACCACGCTCCAGTAACACTGAATAAAACATCCTTCCAGACTAGAGGCTAGCTGACGGGATTTGAGCTTCTTTCAGATATAAGTCAGAGTTCAGGTTTTTTGCAAATACTGGGTGATAGCAGTGATAGTAATTGGTTCCGGTGGGATTGTGTCTTTCTTATTTTGAAGTACATTTTTACGAGTTAATAAATATAAAATAGTGCATGTAGTTATTAGTGGTCGTTTATACGAGCATGTTCATAATTTTGTTTTGTTTTAGTTTTACGTGAATTTTTAGCTAAATTGCACTCTCTGCTAGGTTTAGAAAGATATTCAAATTCGTATTTTTTTGTTACATTTAACAAACTTTTACTAGTGGGTGCTCGCGGTTTCCCTCGAATTAAGAAGTAAAACTTGCATCACTTACTTCACCCCTTTAAAAGTGTCATTTCCAAAAATGCGGATGCGGATGCCTGCATCTACTTGTATGCCAAAGAGCCCGATTCGTCCAGTGGTTTGGGTTGTGCATTGATAGATCACTATGTCAGCCTACCTTACCTACTTTTTTACCTTTGAGTTTTATTTATTTAGATTACCCATATGAAAATAATACACAATAGTTAATATTTTTAAACTAAGCAATGTTATTCCATTTGTAAAACTATTCTTATAACGCATTGAAAACACAATCGCGTGTTGAAAGTAAACTTTTTCATCGTAAGTATAGAAAACCCATTTCAAACGGTGAACAAAAACACAACTTGCATTATAATGGCAGTCCCTTTATAGAAACTTTGCATGATAAAATTTATAGCTCCTTTATTACAACACAGTTTTTGATAAAGTTTTTGTTACAAAGGACACGATAAATGGTTCTCAGTTTTTAAGTTCTTGGTGATACTGGGAGTGTGAGAACAGTTACAATATACCAGTTGTTCCATTTACACTTTTACAATTACACATTTATACAACGACAAAATTACCTGATGTTATATGTTAAGTACAAACTGTGTTATTTTGGCAAAAACAGAGGCAAAAGTTGATCAGTAAATATTGTACAGTTTATTTATTTATTTCGTAAAAGTATTTTAATTGAAAAGCTGAATAACTCTACTAAAACAAGTGCACAGATTCTTCGTTAGATTTCAAATAAAAGCACACATGCATCGGTTGAATGCCTTAAGCTATAATTAAGCACGG
Source organism: Macaria liturata (assembly GCA_964023185.1). Taxonomy (NCBI): domain Eukaryota; kingdom Metazoa; phylum Arthropoda; class Insecta; order Lepidoptera; family Geometridae; genus Macaria; species Macaria liturata. The sequence continues at coordinate 3,267,502 of OZ026812.1, read as the reverse complement.
TCGAGCGGGTGACAAAGGGTTCTCCCTTTTAAAGTTTACTGCATGAGCAAAGGCTAGGTACCGTGCAAGGCCACTTGAAGTAAACGGCTTGCCATGGAATGTAGGCTGTGATGGGGATAATGTTTTTGACGTTTGAAATTTCTTTATGCCTCTGCCGATTCTTCTGAAAAATTGGCAAGCTTTGGGATTTTTTTACGTTTTGTAGATCAGTAGCTACATTGGTACTTCTGAATGGTAAATAAATACGTAAGTACGACAGCCTTTGCTTTGTTATATGTATCCAATATTTGTAATTATATTCCGGTTTTATCATGAACTTAAGTACATAGCTAAGAATTAAATTTGTAATCATCAGTAATGTGTAAAAAACATGGAATATAAAAGAGTAAGTGGATATATCTGTAGCTTAACATCAAATTTCTCAACTCAACTTTTAAAATGTAGGTATGTATATGTATGGTAACTCACTCGAACTCCAAATGTCGGCGCACTGATTAACTTGTTTTAAGACACGTCAGATACCTGAAAAAAGACACCAAAAATTAATATAAATCTGACAAGAACACGTACTGAGTACACTTAACACAAGGTTTCTCTGTCACTCTCCAGGAGAAAAGACACCATTCCGGAATGGGTAAGATTAAGAATTCATGTATCCCAGGGCAAATCGCTGAGCCACCCCAAATTGGGCGCGGGTCGAAGTGTTCCATATGAAAATTGGATAAGACATTTTTGCCTAAGTATTATACACCTTAACATTTTCGGGTAGGGTCCATATTTATATAATGGATTGGATAATCTGCGCGTGAACTTTTAAGGAAATCGACTATGATATTATAGTTCTACGCGTACTAGGGTAGATGACGTCATTATCACAGATTTTCAGAACACACCCTATTAAAACGTAGTGAAGCCGTGAATCCAAAATAGGTAAATAAATGTTTTTATAAAGTTTGTTATAGACTGGTTTCAAGTTTTGCGTCTACCGCTACTGGTATGCTTAATAATCTTCTAAATACTTAATCAAGAGTGCTCTTTCATTTGTTAACACCCAACAACCTTTCCCTTCTACTTCAAATCCGATCAACTGTTAATCCAAACAAGCAGCCGCAAAACCAAAAGCAGCCATCACCCACTGACACAAACACGCTATACAAAAAGCTATATAAAGTGCAACAATGGGTGTACAATTAAAATCCCGTCGGGGAGTAACACGCGCCTCTGCCCCCAATTACGTCCGTAATACTCCGCCGTGCAATCATGCGACGGGCCTGCTTTTTACTGCTTCATTTGACACAATACGTGCTGTTTTCATCATGGTTTGATTGTGAAGTTTTGTTTACATTTTTCATTTAACCTCGAGAGATGAGATTGCGTGGTGTTGTAGGGCAAGCGCTGATTGCGAATAATGTTGATATTTTTTTATAATTTGTATAAGTCATGTTGAAGCTTTTTAATTTATTTATTAAGCATGCAAAAATCAATCGCTGTAAGAAGACATGGGCGCTACAAAATATTTTAGTGCGGACGATTCAAATCATTGATCTGTTATTATTATCATACGTGCCTTCAAAACAATTTTAAATTCCTCCTTAACTTTTTTTAGTTCTTACCTCACGAGTATATAGATACTTATGTCAGAATATAATTCGATAAAAGTTTACTTTATTAAGTTCAACAATTTAAAAAAAAAATATACACTCAATGTGGAGGCAAGATTATAAAAATATACACTCAATGTGGAGGCATGATTATAAAAATATACACTCAATGTGGAGGCATGATTATAAAAATATACACTCAATATGGAGGCATGATTATAAAAAATATACACTCAATGTGGAGGCATGATTATAAAAATAAATGTTTATACATACGCCAAGAATCGCTTTTTAATTTTGTTGATAAGCGATCTAATTTTGTAATTTAAACTCAATCAGGCCTTAGACACTAGTTCCCTTTATCCGTACATGTTGAAGTTCTAGCTTCACATGCGAAGCTATTCAAATGTAACTTGGAGTTCAGTTCGTTAAGTTCGCGCTAACTTAGTTTTAGCTTATAACCGTACCGCGTTGGCTTTGTCGAGGCTTCAAATAGAAACTCTATTGTATGTTCTAGTTAAAAAGCTTTTACTGATCAGGGTGAAATACAAGAACGTAAAAAAATTATTTGTCGTCAATAGTATTCCTTTTGCGCTTAAAATAAATATCCTATACGTATTTTCTGAAAGAAACACCATCATACTAAAGAAAATTTTATAAATACATTGTTTGTCTTCCTTGAATTTAAAACAATTAATTAGATTCTTTTCCTTTCTTGTTACAAATACAAATTATTCAAAATGAATAAAACATTAGTTACCAAAATATTTCCTTTTATTCAATAAAATGAATGTTTTGTGAAAGTAAATATTGAATATATTATCGGAGTAAAATATGTAAATCAGCAAATTATAAATGACGGAGTGTGTGGTTCACAGAACGTCTCAGAATACGTTTATGTAATTAAAATCTTTAGATTGGATTACTAATGCACCCTTTCCCAATTAACAGAGGATAATTGCTGAAACCCACCACTTACTTGTATGTAGTCGATGTTTACCATTATGGAATATAATGTAGAAAGGTAAAAACTATGAATAAATATTTATATTTAATAAATATTTATTTCTTATATTTCGGGAAAAAATCTATTAATCAATATTTATTTTTTATAAATCGGGACATTTCACACACTGCAATCTAGTCCCATTTAAAGCAAAGGAAAGTTAAAATAACAAGTGAATATTACCATTTACACAAACAAACTTGTTCGATACTAAGTGGACTGTATGGGGTTGATTTTGACGTAACAATATTGATGCAAGGAGGGCATTCATAAAAAGCATTCACCAACCTTTCATCCACGACGCTGCTTCTCCGGGGATAGCCTCCGTGATGCGCGACAGACGAATGGTGCTGCACCTGCTCCTCTTCTATATGAATTCCTTTAGTTCTGTTCCAGAGTCACGGACTCTGAAGTGCTGGTGTGTCACGGACACAACCACCGCGCACGGCGCGATCTTTGCTACTCAAACCGGGTCTGCGACGCGCAGACGTCCGGTCGGCTCTTGCAATTCACAACTACCCTCAATTGCATCAAATTCTACTATTAAAACCCAACAAAACTGGAGACCATACAAATAAGTATTTAAGAAAAAATCTATGACGATAATCAAGGCGAACATTTTGCTTTTGTCCGTAATGTTATTAATTTTCACAAATCTTACTGTACAAATCGACAGAACATACTCACATAAATAATACCTTCACGAGAAATGCTCGTGTGTTAGTTATTCGTCATAGATTTTCAGGTACATTTTGCAATTCAATTCGAAGTCAAGTCTCACTACGAGTATTTCAGAAGTAAAAAGCGTCACCTACTACTATGGTTCGAATGGCCAGAAATCCAGTTACGTTTGTCAAAGGTCCTTCACACACATGTACTGATATAGGTTCCTATACATTTGTCTACGTTTGCCTTACAGTCCACTGCTTATTTGTGTCACCATCGCATCGTGCTGTAAAACGAATCAACTGAACTTTCAACAATGTTTTTACAAACTAGGAGGACGTAAAACTGAGAGAATATATATGTATATATTTTTACCTACAATGGATAGGTCATATTTTGTTTTTACTTGTCCAAAAACTATTACAGGATATTCCTTATCTTTTTTTATATATTTAATGATTTATTACGACGATAAACCAATAGTTACTTGCTACATAGAATAATTAATTCGGAATTCAATTTCGTTCCAAAGGATTGGATCCTAAATTACAAGAATTTATCTGCTTCTATTGGTAGAAAGAAAATATTTATTTTAAACAAAAGCAAAAACCGACTTCAACTCTACTGTCACGTCACTGAACAAATCTAAGCCTGTCAAAAAAAAACTATAAAATAAATATATTGGCTAAACAAATCTAAGCCTATCAGAGAAAACCGCATCAAAATCGGGCTGATAATTCAGAAGATATAGTGTATACAGCAGCGCCCCCTGGTGAGTTGTCATCGTAATACATAGCAAAAAGATGCACCCGTTAAACCTCAACACATTACAGAAAACTGTATCAAAATCCTACTAGTAGTTTTGGAAATATGGGTAAAATTGGTTTGCATAATCTTTATCAATATGTTAGTTTATTGGTATTTTGATTTTGGAATGAACATTTTTTATGGGACCATCTCGGAAACTATCCTCGTCGTCGAATAAAAAAAGAATTTTTGAAATCGGTTGATAAACAACGGCGTAATCACGTAACATCCCCACAATAAAAAGAAAAAAAAAACTTGATAACCTCCTTTTTTTGGAAGTCTGTTAATAATAACCAAGGGCGCGCAACATCTGAAACATACAATATCCAAAATGCTAAATTAATAATGATTGGGAGTTACGTAACTAAGTTGTAAACGTAATTTATTCAAACTTAGTTTACAAACATAATATATTCTAAATCAGAAACGCTACATAATCTCTCCAAGAGAGCAGTTAATACATTGCCGTAAATATAACGATACTTCTCAGTATTATTTGCCAATAAACATTGGAAACCTGTATGCGATGTACGTCGACTCGCTCAAATATTTAACCTGAGGAAAGCTTTTCCGTAGCTGATCAAATATAATATTCAATTCGTATGTCATGGTAAAAACATTTTTACAATACACGACAATACTGTCGAAAACATTGACTATTTTTGTAAGCTAATCAAAGCAAATTGTATCTTTCCAAAATGTATCTAATAATAATGTTATTGTTTGAATTTAATTTGTAAAATGGATTATTTTGTTTATCAATTTCAATATATATAATTTAATGTAGAATCCTGTAACTAATTGTACCATGATGGGCTATGTACATATACATACTGTACTAACACAATATAATAAATAAATATAATAAATAAATAATACACTTAGTAATATATATGTATCTCCACTTGTTCGCAAAGGCCGCATTACAGTACCGTACCCGACACGAAATTACATTGTAACCTAATATTACATTGTTGTTTATGTGACAATGTTCTTTGTTAAGGGTTGTTCGTACGCCCGCGCCGGCCTAATCGCAGCGGCTTCCGGCCGGCCCTTTGATCTAAATATTAACATGATATTAACTCATTTGTATGCTAACAAATGACGTGATAATGAAATTTGGGAGTTCGAAGACCTTATACAAGCAGCGTTTGTTTTGTTAACACCCACTAGTTATAGCCCCGCTCATGACACTTCGGCTTGTAATAACAAGGAGGGAAAAGTGGTTCCGGGTAGCTACAAAAACATGTGGTTTTGAAACGGTTTTTTTCGTCTTGGCTTCGTGCGCCAAATCATGTACCATTTATTTTAAGTTATCAAATAAAAATATTGTTTGAAAGAGAGCTAATGTGCTTACACTTAATTTATTAACGGCTACCCGTGGCTTTATCAGCCGTGCCGACTCCACATAGTGGGATAAAGTAAAGAGAAAGAAGAAGAGATATTGATTGACTCATTTATGTATTTACTGAATCGTGCTATTACAGACTAAGTATTCTCTGTCTTACTCAGGTTTTTGAAATTATTAATCGCATTTATGTTGTTCAAGCTGTGTACACTTATCTTAGAAATTTGTTCTGGGTCAAAACCAGTTTTGAATGTATACTTAGCTTATTTGGGAACACATTCTGTTTTGTGTACCTTTATAAATAAATAAATTAAATAAATAAGTGAATGTTTATAGAAAGATGCGTATAACACTGATAACACACTCATATTTTCTTCTTCTTCTTCTTATCGAATGAGAGTGGCCAACTCTGGTGTCGAGATTTAATCAAGCCGCCCTAAGGGCCTCTGACATGGCTTAACGATTACCGTACTAGACAAACAGCCGGGACCTATAATTTAACGTGTCATCCGACCCACGGAAGCGCCCAGAATGGAATGCCACTTTTCGGTCACCCATCCAAAGACTGACCGCGTCAACCTTTGCTTAACATTACTAATCACATACGATTGCCGCTGCTAGCTGAGCTACGGGCGCTTATATTTATTTAGTATCCCTTTTCTAAGTTAATTGAAATCATGTAAAATAGCAATGTAACCAATGCCACTGTTAATTATAAGAAACTTTCCTTTGTCGTAAACTATATCCCAGTATCCCTTCAGTATAAAGCGCATAAAAGCTGCGATAACACTTATTTTTATCGTGATCGATAAACGTAGGAGTCGTACAAACCAGATCGAAGGCGTTTTGAATAGCAACATTGTAATCCGAGAAGGTTTATTTCAAAATGTTTACAGTTTTCATGTTGTAATAAATGGATGTGAACCTATAAACCAGCCTCCGACCTTTGGGCGGCATTTTATACATGAAGTGGGCGGGGACATAATACTGCTCAGAATACAAAACAACAATTAATATTGAAGTTGGAAGGTAGATAAAAGCGTATCCGCTTGTCCAATTCAAAGATTATTTCCATTGATACTCCTCTAGTATCAGACAACAACAACAATTACAGTTGGTTGATTGAACAACATTTATTGAATGAAATATTTTTCCAATCAGCAAGCAAGAAAACATTTTATCCGATAGCGACTGGGAATATCGGGGTTATTCACATGAAATGAACATGAATTTGGTTTTTGTATATCCAAATATTTCGTGATAGGTTTTATTTCTTTATCTTAAAAGTAATCGAAAGCAACGCAAATATTCTATCCTAGGGAAAATGTTTATTTTTCATTCGGGCAGGTGTTCAGCCATTTTCCTATCCCTACATTATACCTTTATAACTACCTATACATATGATTATAGCGGGTGGAAAGGCAGGCTCACATCGAGCATACAAAACGGACCCTTGGATCGATTCAATTATCCCTAAATGTCCTTTGGCGGAATAATTTTGACGTCCCACTGGTCGAGTGTTTATTATACGCCTAATTGATGCTTTGGACATGTTTGTATAAATCGTTCGAGGCTCTATTGACTATGATGGCATAGAGAACCTCTCGTCGGAAAATGGACGGAAATTTCTACCTACGGTTTTCAATGTTGTTTTAAAGCAGAAAGGTTTTTGGGGTCAGATAAAGATTTTTGTTTTACGAGTTCAAGTGATTGTTCAGTGCTGAGAGATTTAATTTGTATAATATACTTATCAGATGCTTTAATCTTAGATAACCTTAGTTAGTTAGTTACTTAAACTCGACAGGTTGATGTCATAAAAACGAAAAAAAAACAAAATTTTTGTAGCTTTCATCATAAATAAATAGTTAGTTACGTTAGCGACCTTTTATTTAAGACATGAACATATAGATAGAAAGAAAGAAAATTATTTATTTATTTATTTATAAATTTAACACATACATTCTTTACATTGTTAGCTAAAAACCATTTTTTGAACATATATAATTATGCTGCAGCTCGTATATTCGGTACCTAGCCCAAAATATCACCTTATTTTCTGGAAAATGTGATAAATCTGGCGAGAAGATTAAAATAATACATCGCTACGTCCGTCGGCCACTATCTCGGCATGAAATCTTGATGTTCTTAACTTTAACACGTATTCCGACCTGGCGAACAGCCAAAGGCTTTTGAAAATCTTTCCTAAGTTAGCCGGGCTATTGCCAAGGGTAACAACATAGACCATTTTACTTAGATACAACTTACTAGCGCTGGAACTGTATTACGCTTTCTCAAAGATTTGTTGGGTCGGATGACACGTTAAATTGTAGGTCCCGGCTGTTTGTCTAGTACGGTAGTCGTTAAGCCATGTCAGAGGCCCTTAGGGTGGCTTGACAAACTCTCGACACCAGAGTTGGCCACTCTCAATCGATAAGAAAAAAAAAGATTTGGTTCTTAGTTTATATATTAAGTGCTTGTGTATTTTTTTCGTAGTAAGAAATATATGTGTAATTTTCTTCTTTAGTCACTTTAGTTCTAGTCAAGTTCTTCTTATTTTTGTCCTTCAGACATTAAATTGTTTATATGTCAATAAAAACCGTTCTTTTAAGTTTATGTCTCATATCACGATTTAATTTTACAAGCCAATGAGGATGTACGAATATCACGTACATTTTGGCATCATAAAAATACAGAAGTACATTATTTTATTTGACGTAATATTTAAAATAACAATAGCGTGTGAATCCTCTGACCTCAATAATATGTTCATACTTGTACATTATGTTCCGTCTCCTAAGCATAACGTCGTTGGTTAACAGTGAAGTAAAGATTTTGTATATTCCGGGAAAATCGATCTGACTGGAAACATATCGTGTTTGAAGTCGATAACTGGCTTAACTTGCGATATTTTTATACTTGACGTAAAATGGTTTGTAAGTGTGACTGTGCAGAATGTAACTTTCGATCATCGAATAAAATATTTTTCTACACATCCAGATTTTTCTTAAAGGGATTGTTACATAGATTGTTCAAATTATATGACTTTTTCATAAAAAAGATACCTACATTACAAATTTTAAATAACATAAATCTAAAATTTCATTGTTCATCTACGCTCTTATAACTTTGATCAGTACTCACAATGAACACTTTATATGAACAGCAAAGCCTAAAATAACCTGATCATTACATTTTGTTAATTCCTAACATTGTCCTGTGCCATCCGTCGTATGAATTATTTAGTGGGTTCCGTCTGCCTAATACAAAAGGAGCACATGAGGCTTGGGCTCGTAAATTACTTTTTACGGGTAATTCACTGTTTACGGCCTTCATTCCTAGACGGGCGCAAGTTTTGGTGTAAATCATACGGAAACAGACACAAGTTGCCTAATTTAAAAGGTGGTTTTGGATATAGCTCCCTTTGTTACAGAGCGTAAGGCTATTCATACTTACTTGTTTTTTTCAATATGTTAAATTGATCTTAACCACATTTTGTAAATCAGATAAGATACATAGGATAAACGTGTAAAAGTATTATGGTTTCAACGTAAAAACTATAATTGTAGAAGTAGTTTTTTATGTTCTTTGTATATTTGTATACATTATTTATTTTTTGGCCGGAATTTTAATCATGACAAAAAAAAATCTTGCCTTTACTTTTTTGAGGACATGTATAAACATCCATTACAATCCTTGTAACATTATTTATGGAAAAAATCGACAAATTCCACCTCAAAACTTTCTTATTCCTATTTGACAAAGAAATATACACACCAAGGTGTAAAAGTGCTTAAACATTTACAGAATCTCTCATCGGCAACTCAAACAAACTAAATGTTAACAGATCGCGAGCTGGCACTGTTTGCTTCAACGATTGGATTTCAGATAAACGACCGACCGAGTTATTCCAACGATCGAGTTAGGTACATTGTTTACAGTAGTCACAACACTAGTGACAACTGTTGTACAGACTAGTCCCAACACTAGTCAGTACTAGTGACAACTGTTCACCTGTATAGATCTATCTAAACCTATCGATGCCGGATTGCTACTTGATTGATTGAATTCGATTAGTAAATTAACTAAGCATGTTATTACATAAGTCGCTCTGTTTTATAGGGCATTTATTAAAAGGGCGTATGTAGAGATGATAAATGTTTTGCTACTAAAGCTAAAATATACACTCTTTTTTGGTTGCTTTCTATTATAATTTTAAAACTAAATTTAATAACGCTATGGAAATTCAATACTGTGTTCAATTTTTGTTTTCACGTTTATAACCATCTAATAAAATATACTTAAAAAAAATCTATAGTACCTATTTATATGATTAATAACATTCGTTTTCAGTTAAGCATCACAATAATGACAGATTCAGTCAATATTTATAATCGAAATATCGAATGACAATCTGACACACGTATAAATTAATATCACGCAAAACATAATATACCCCTAAATTAATTTGTACCAACAATTTGTTCGTACGAAACCCGAATATTTTTTTCTACCAAAACAAAGTATAATAATATAGTATTTATCTCACAATTAACTTGTTTCCCCGAAATAGCTTTCATTAACTAACTAAGCCGTAAATCTACATTAGCCTCGACATTCCGTTTCCCGTGGAAAGTTTCTAATAGTTTCGTTACGAGGGATGTAAGGGGTCATTTTACGGCTACCGGAGTCCTGTTATTTCTTGCTTAGGCGAAATAAATGAAGCCGGTTAAATATACAGTAGAAATGTGCTTTTTTGGCTCCGAAGTTTAATGCTTGAGGTTAGCTCGTAGCGTTTTGCTACGAAAACGTAAAGCTACTCAAATTAACTTGCTTCTACGCGCGTGCTACGAACATTTTATATGATACGATTTGACGTTGGTTCCTTTTTTTATCACACACATAAATTAAATGTTATTGATAACCTAGAAATATAAAGCCGTGACGCATCGATAAAACATAATTATATTTAATTGATACCTTAAGTTCACTTGATTATTTTTCGCAATAAAGCAAATTTCTTCGAACAGACAAGGTTCAATTCAGTTATTATTAATTTGAATGTCTATGCCCGTATAATAGACAAGTTTTTAGTAGATTTTTCCACCACCTCTACTTTTCCTATAAATCTAGCTCACTGACGTCACCTGAACCAATTTTGGAGCAATCGATAAGCTGATATCTTACTCGACTGCCTCACGAACCGATGTCTGGAGCGAAAGCAATTTGGAATCGACTGCTTAATAGCTACCCGGCTAGTTTTTGGTAGACAGGGTACGTTACACTTTAAACGGTGTTTTATAAAAAAAACATAGGATGATTTAAGATAAGAAAAACGATTGAGCATCCAAATCTTTTTGATATGTAAAAATCTTTTTGTATGAAATAATTTAAATTTTTACAGTGTTAGCTTACGCTATAATACATTCTAACATTATAGCTACATATTTTCTTTACATAAATTAAGTTTTTTATGCAGACCTGCATACCTAAACAAAGCAGGAAGTTAATGGTTAGATGGAAAAAAACTCGTTAAATTGCAAAACTTACCGAAATCCATTCCAATGTTTGCTAATTATGTGTGTGTGGCCAAATGAATGATTAAATAAATAAGTATATAGTAACCAATTCATATAAGTAACCATGAGGTTTTTTTTCCTTCTCCTGTTTCACTCACACGCGTATACTTTCCTCAGTCGTTCTTTTCCATTGTAATTGTTCCCGACTATGTTTTTATTGCGGCGACACATCAAATAAGAGGAAATAATGAAACTGTGAAGGTTCACGTATTTCCGCCTGGAATTGAATTTGTGTTGATTTATTATTCTCTCCGTGCCAACTCGACGCAGAGTTAGATAAATCAATTTACGTTCAGCCTTATTTTTGACATTAACTTCGGATTGTACAACTGACATAACAATATGACGCAAACGTTCACTGGTTTCATAATGTGACACAGGGTTACAGAATTTACATCTTTTTATATTGTAGGTCACTGAAATTTTAGTAAGTTTGTATTGTAGGTACAAACTCACTAAAATTTTATTAAGCTACGATTTGTTGGAACACATTTTATTAACAAAATCTTTCTATACTTTTGTCGTTTACAATTGAAACCACAAAGAAATAGGCGCGCTGAAACTATATTAGGTTACGACATGCTTAAATACTTTAATATCATCAAAATTTTTCTATAAGTAGGTATATTTGTTGTTTACAATTGAAAAACGCTTTATTTCAATTTCCTTTTGGGATATTCAAACAAAGGCTTATCAAAAACATTATCTCATAAATATTTCAAACAAAACCTGAATACCTACAAGGGCACAGCGCAAAGAGGTGGAATCGGATTAACCTTCAAAAGTTGGAATCCCCCTCTTTACCTCGAAAAGTAATCTGGAAGAATGGATCATCAGCTGTTTGCCGACCGAACCGCACCATCCCAATTATACGAGTAGCCTACTTTAAAAGAAACTTCACGGAGTTTCCTCGAAGGAATCACAATGAATGAGTTTGGAGAAAAGACAAAGAAAAGTGGTTCCCAGTAACTGATAAATTGAACAAATCCTGAATATACATATCTATCATATATCTATATATATACATATCTATACTATATAATATATTATATATAATCTAATATACTATGACTGCTCCGTTAGCTTAGTTGGTAGTGGCTCTGCCTTCTAATCTAGGGGTGCGGGTTCGATTCCCGCATGGCACAAGTAATTATGAATATTAAAATTTGTAATTATTTGTGTTAAGTCTGGTCGTTTCTATGTATAATAAGTATGTATTTACAAAAGAAAAAGTATATATGTATTATATCCGTTATCTAGTACCCATGATACAAGCGTAAGCTTAGTATGGGGCTAGATGGCGCTGTGTGATATGTCCTGAAATATTTATTTTTTTATTTTTTTATTTTATATCTATACTATAATATTATAAAGCTGGAGAGTTTGTTTATTTGTTTGAACGCGCTAATCTCAGAAACTACTGGTGCGAATTGAAAAAATATTTTTGTGTTGAATAGACTATTTACCGACGAAGGCTTTAGGCTATATAACATCACGCTGCAACAAATGGGAGGGAACGAAAAAACAATGGAAAATGTGGAATTAACGGGGAAATTATTCATCTTTGAGGGCTTCCGTTGCGTGCGCTGCGAAAATGGTTCAAGATATCAAAAAAATATGTATTAAAGAAATATTCCTCTTGTAATGATCTAACAAAATGACCGCAACAGAATATGTCTATCTTTTAAGATTAATTCACTAGAACCGTTTTTATGGTAATAACTATTCCACGCGGACGAAGTCGCGAGCACAGCTAGTACATAATAAAGCTGGAGAGGGTCGAAAGTATGAACATTGAAAATATTTAAAAAACGTTTGGACATACTTCGAATTGATAGCAGAACACGTTTAACCAATTTCTAGAAATTTTGTCTGTTAATTTGTATCACTGTTTCTCTGTTTATCTGATTGTCGAAACAGACAAACGTTTTTTGCGTGCAAAAACGGCTGAACGGATCATCATGATTTATGGTGTTCTTTTTTTTTTTTTACATGAAATAGGCTCACGCTTGACTACAACTGTAGTAGGTAGTATAAGGTCTTAGAAATGTCATAGGCTACTTTTTACCCCTTAATAATGCGAGCGAAGCTGCAGGCGTCCACAAGTACAAAATAATCATAATAAATTGTTTGTTTTAAAAACACTGGCAGAAACCAAATTCAATTTCGAAGTCGTTTAAAATTGTTATCAGTACGATAATATGAGCTCATAACATTCTGTGCGTAACCAAAAATATCATGATTTTTACTCTTTGATCCGTAACAACATCAAATATGAAATTGTGAACTTTTACTACAACATGCAAAAAGATAAGCGAAAAAATATCCCGAAATTCCCGTATTTTATCCCGGCTTCATCAACCTGTAGGAAGGTTTGTTTACTCAAAGTAGTTTAAAATTAATAAAAAAAAGGGAAAGGAAAAAATTTCAACAGAATTTGTAACTAAAGCTGTTGGATAGAAATATTCTATCCCCAAGGGTTCTTGAATTAAACAGAAAGGTATGCTTCATAAAACCTGCTACAGGATTTCATGAATCTTGTTCAAAAAATACAACAAGCACTACTCTTTGTTAGCGTAGATAATACAGATAGAATAGAAAAATAAGTTTAAAAGTATATGAAAAGCGCCCATGGTTTTGGCATATGTGACATTAATTTAACATTAATTTTAAAAAAAAACGTGGTGTCGGTTCACATTTGACTAAAGTCCGCCGGGTGGCATTTCGTAACGTTCGCGATTATCAAAGCTAAGAATCTTGCGCTGTTCTTGCCTAGATGTTCAACAATTTAGCAGTCATTAAACCACCCCGAAACCTTGTCCGTTTTGCTACAAAACATGGCTTAAATTAAAGCTTAGAAAATAAAAAGTCGGTTCTTGATGTTCAAACATTACACAAATAATATAAAAGCCCATTTCAAATTGGAACGTTGATATATTATTGGTAACATTTTGACAGTTGCTTAAAATGACAGTAGACAGACAAAATTCGAACGACAAAAACAGACTTAGTATTTGTAAAGTTCTGGACTAATAATAATTGAACCATGTTTTAAATAATACCTTAAAGGCGTAAAACTAGCTTTTAAATCACTTTTCAGGATACTAACATGGTTTAAACAGAGTTTCGGTGTACGGGTGACTTCTTAGCATTTCACATGTCTGTCTTGTATCTTAAGAACAATGTTAATAAGACAAAGGAAATTCAAATGTTACAAAAGATTGCAGGAAACTTCCAACTTCAGTGCAAGATAAGTATGTTCTAAAAGAAAACAAAAGATTCGTTTGTACTTCGGAAACGCTCGCAAACTGCATTCAATGTCTCACTCCAACTGGTTACTTTGTTTTCGAAACGGCAAAAGTTAAATGAAATTTAACTAGAACACGGCAACGTGTCGGTGACAACATCGTATAAAAGTGCATGAAATATTTTTTCCTTAACAATGTATCCGAGACTGAATGATGGGACATAAAAGACGATTCATATTATGTTATGAGTAAGTAAAGGTAATCTACCGAGCTCATAAAAAAATTACACTTAAGTTTATTATATTTATTACAAAGACAGATTACAGTCTCCACGCAATAGCAGTAAGCTACTTTAGGACCACTACCAGAGCGGTCACAAAATTAACAAGCTAAATCACCGTCAGACGTAACAAATAAACCCAGCAAATAAAAAGAAAGCACCAAGCCTTTATCCTCTACACACCTTCAGACGACTTCCTTCCTCGGCAGCTGGAGCCCGACTAAATCACAGCTAATGTCTCGGGATCTAGACTCTCATACATTCTACTCTAGCCAGCAATGGATTCACATTTCAAATACCAGCGCGAACTGGACCAGTCACGAAGCTACGAGAACCATTTAGAAATACCAGCCCGTTTTATTAACAGCCAATAACGCATAAAGCCCCCGGGGCAACCCTATTGATAGAAATTGAACTTAACACCGGCTTTTATTTTATTTTGAAGGAAAACAATACGCTCAAACGGCTGCCGTTTTCAATAGGAATTTAATGAGAAAACATTTTATATTAATACCATTCATTTTGGAGTAAATTTGAAGTTGTTTTAGTAATAGTGCGCAACGTTTGCTCCGTTTATAACAGTTAGGGTGGAAGTTTGGTCGTGTAGCCAGCAGTGGGTCCCGGGAGGTGTACTTTACCGTGGAATATTGCAGGTCTGCGGGTTTGTATGAATGTGGAGGAACACAGAGCAGGTTTAATCTCTGGAACATCACCTGTGTCCCGCTGCAGTGATGGATGGTGACGGCTCCCGAGGGATTTGCCTCCTTCTAAACAAGGGACGTACTGTGAATGGTTTTATTATTGTAGTTTTAGTATTACTTTCACATTATGAATGTTTCTTCTTGCTTTATTTAGAAACAGCTAATCTATTGCTAATTTAACAATTTTTAAACATTGAAACCAGTAAATCAGTTTTAGTAAACTAATATAAAAACAAAGAAAGAAAATATGTATTTTATTACATATCTTGATAAGTTCAAAAGTGTAGACTTCTTCCTAACTGTAAGACAAAGGAAACCATTATGGTATAACAAGTCCACGGTAAGCTTACTTCAAACATCAATCAAAGTTTATTTATGTTCTACATGATGTATAGAAAATATAACTCATATCGCTGAGTAAATGCTCTCGTGAGAGCAGGAATTAAAGATGAAACGTAAAGTGTTTGCGAAGTGAGAAATTCCCCGTCTTTTTTGACGTGTGTATTTACGTCTTGGTGTAAAAATAGCGCTATATTTGCTCGATGCAATTGTGTTTTTCCCAGAACAAGTTTAGCTTAGTTCTTAAATATGATCTTCTTCTTTTTATCGAATGAGAGAGGCCAACTCTGGTGTCGAGAGTTTAATAAGCCGCCGTAAGAGCCCCTGACATGGCATAACGACGGCCGTACTATGACAAACAGCCGAGACCTACAATTTAACGTGTCATCCGACTCACGGAAGTGCCCAATATGGAATGCCGCTTTTCTGTCATCCATCTATGAACTGACCGCGACGACCTTTGCTTCACATTGGTAATCGCATGCGATTGGTAATCGCTAGCTGAGCTACAGGCGTTTCTTCTTTAAATATGGTGTGGTAAATGCACAGGCTTACATAATATTTTTAATAAACAACGGTAGAAAAATAGAAGAATAAATAAGTAAATATATTCATGCTTGCATTACGCAAGCATGAATATATAAATAAATAGTATTGTGTTTGTTTTCAATTACTGCGTAAAACCATCATACAAAAAATATGTAAAATAAAATAGATCAATCACCTTTTTGTATTTTTAATTTCTGTTAAACTGTGTAACAGTAAATATAAAGCTTTCAGCGTAATACAGTAAAGTTATGTATTATTTACATGTTAATTTATAACACACGTATGTATAACTAATAGAGTTAATTAAGATGTCACGATATGCAACATTTGTAATTGGTTCTTCAAATGGAAATTCCATAAAACCTTTCTTATTGGACAGTCATTCTTCCTCTCAGTCAGCAAACATTAAACCTCTATAAATCCAGATTACATTGACGGAAAAGAAATGGCTTTCCGAGGGTTTCAAGCAAAATCCATTAATACAAAGCGAGATAAATCTAGCAACGAACGACACGAAGCTTAGCAGTTAAACCGCCTATCTTTACAGATTTAAGCTGTTTACCATGTTTATCTCTTTAAGCTGCCTATCAGCATTTTACGGCACTTGATGAAATAAATTTGATATCATTGCTTTAAGGTGCAATGTTTTGTTTAATTTCTCATAGAGATGATGGTGTTATTTTTTAATTCGAAATAGGCTTACGTTTGGCTACAGCCTGTCTGACGTTAAGCACCACTGTAGTCTACGATATAGCACGCTTGCCTGGAAGAAACTTATTAATAGAAATACTCAAAGACTAAGAAAGATTGTGTTATGAATTATTATCTTAATTTCTAGGTATCTGAAAAAGGAGCTCGTATCAAAAAATACAATAGTTAGTTAATTACAAGTGACCTCTTAATTTAGGTATCTTAATTTAGATTAGTATTAAATTAAATTAATCAAATCACTGTTTTTTTCTTAGTTTTTTAGTCTTACTATGTGCCAGTTTGTATAAATAATATAAATATATGCTAGAACAACTGTACCTCAAGTCTGCCAATCAGCATTTTCGGCTCTCGTATTCGCAAAGCGGAATGTTGATTGCATTAAATTGAAATTTAAACGCAAAACGTTGCGAGTGCCGTGATGTGTTAAATTACTGCATGTGTATAATTATACCACCCCCGGCTTAACGCGTGTACTGTAGTACACTTTTTTTTTATTGACACGATTTAACCATAAACTTAATAACACTGAACATATGTAAAATTGCATTGCTAGACATAATATGTAACTTCTAAAATTTTATAAAAACTAAATGGTTTAAATTCAATTTGACGAGATATTGTAATTTGTGTAGCATATTCTGTGATATTAGTACTTATACCTATACCTATGTATGTTACAACTTTACATTATCAATAAAGATTCTTTATCTTTATCTTATCATAGGGCCTTTTAAAATAAATATTCAATCAAAAGTCTATCGATATATGTATGTCTTTGGATAGCTTTGAAAAGATGAGTTTTTGTTATAATAATTTGTATCGCTCAATATATATTTTCTTACACGACGTAACCATAAATAGGTAGTTTTTTTTATATATATAAAATTCCACCAACGTCCCTGGCGAGGCCAAGGTTTTTTTGTATCTTATCTATGTATTTGATTCTAATTTTTATTAAATATTTTCCAACTAATTAAAATAGATATAAATAGGTACTTAGGCACATTTCTAAAACTCCATAACAGTAAAAATTTGCTCAAGTCCAAAGTATCGTTCTGATAACAAACATTCATTTTAAGCCCCTACCGTGGACTTAGGTCGGGTTATTAGAATGTATTTGGGTCTCTCATTTGCATATTTCCTTCTGCTCTATGAATATTTTTACGTTTGTGCTGCTTAGTATTTCACAAAAATATAAAAACAAATAAAAAGAAGCAATGAAATTGAACTACTTTTGATAAATGTTTTTAATCACAAAGAGAAAAATTAGCATCTTTTTTGTAAACGGCTTATTCTCACGGTTTATAGGCACAAGTTGGAAATAAGCCATTACTTTGTGAAAAAGCATTCAGACAAAGAGAAGTCAAAGGCCAAATAGTCTTTTTGTCATCCACGGGATGTTGAAAACTTGGTGTCTGTGAAGCACTTCTTTGTTAGACAATAATTACACCAATTGAAAACTGAGGAGCATTGTACAGAAAAGAGTTCCAATTCAGCATTTTCAGGCGATCTTTTATGCTGGAGTTACTACAGTCATTTTTCATACAAATTGTTTTAAACTTGAACTTTGAAACTAAGAAACTTAAGTTGATATATTAAAATTTTGATATCAAAACAGAGTACCTCACAGCAACCCACCATAAGCTGGGTGATTTTGCATTTTTATTAAAAATATATTGCTATCAATGAATGTATCATAAAAACTTCAATGATCTTGTTGTTCTGTTTGTAAGCTTTTTGTAAGAATTCCTACAATTTGTATTGTAAGAGTTATCACTTATTCTTAATTATGTTGGTTTTATAATTTATCAGTTTTTATATGCAATCCAGCAACTGCACTTTAAGCGGTTTTGCATATTGAAATTCATATCTGAAATAGAATGCAAATTTACGAAGTCCGTAAACAGAAACATTACAATTTATATTGCAAAAGTTTAGTTCAGGGCTACAATTGATTGTGACCAACTTGGTCTTGTCGAGTTGTCGTTTTGCTGTCGTTAGACTGAGCCTGAATTAGATTATGTTAATCTTAAAATTTGCCCTACGACGGCTTGGAAAATCTGTACAATAATGTAATGATGGTAAAATGACATGAGGCTTTTAAATTAATTAGCTAATTTTTTAGCTAGCTAGCTTGAACTTTTGTTATTTAAGATACTTAATGTGTGTTAAAGCTGATGTTTTGCTAAATAATTTGTAGCTTGGAGCTACAAATTGCTTTGCAAAATATCTACAGCTTTAACAACCCTACTAGCCAAACCCAAAATTGATAAATTTTATTGTATAGTAAGCTAATGATTTTTAATTTTAAACTATCAAATACCGGTCAATAGAGTTATGTCCAATACGAAGTTTTTCATAAAAAGCTCTATGTAGTTATAACTCGACATTCCATTGAAACAAACTGTATAAACTTTTCAGGTAAGCCGAAACTTTTCAGTACAATAATGAACACGCGCTGTTTGTTCATGTACCTGTTTTTTTAGCACAGGCTTTAGTTTTACAAACATTGCCCTGAATAGACACCACATTAAAAAAAACTGACACGTGGCAATCAATGTAGTTAGATCATCAATTAAGTTATTTACAAGTATCGCGTAATGTATGTAGCTACTTACTGATTGGACGTTCGTCATGGATGCATGATAGTACTGTTGGCTGATTGGTTCATGAAAGACAAGGTGTACGGATGGCACAAATGTTTTTATAAGTAATAATATCTATAAATTCTTTTTTAAGGTGTCTCTGTGTATGTTGTCAATGAATTTTCCGAACAAGTATTAAAAGGTGTTTCTTGGCGAACACAAAACTGCTACTATTTTCCAATATAAACGTGTTTTATCAGAGCAGAGCGCAGGTTGTTTGTATTTAAAGTGCAAATGTCGTATACTAACCACATTTTTTGCGTTTGTGTACATATTATAGTAAATATTACGCAATAATTGAAATTAAAATTAAATATACATCACTACTTTACATTAACATCGTGTACGTACAATTACATTTTGCTTTTGGATTCATGAAAACAATTAACATGTCTAAGTCGATTTGAATAAGCATAAGTATGTTCAGATAAAGTTTTATTTCACAAAACTCTAAAACGATTTTGAAATCAGAACAAATCATATATACCTATGAGTATGTATGTCATTATCAAAACTTAAAGATTTAAATCAGATGAAACTTTATTCATCCAACCCAGTTCTACAACATGATTATGACACTTATAACAGTCATTATCGAAGTAAAGAAAACATATTGAGTGGAACAGAGCTTTAAAATGTGAGAGGGACATTAAAACCCCCATAAAGCTGCCGTTTAAACTCCAGCAGACGCTGTGTTAGGGTGGAGACGTAATAATTCGCAAAGTTAGCTGAAATATCTCCCATGGGCATAAGCAATGTTTTACTTAATGTAATGCTAGCTTTCAACAGTCAGTGGTCAGGGGCAAATGGGGTTCTAGGTTGCTTCAGTTAGAGAAGTTTACAATCGAATAAATTGAATTCGTCTGGCCTTAAAGAACGCATTAAGAAGGTCATCTTCAGTAAAACTAAGACTGGCTAGAAATGTGGCGTTTAATAATTCGCTATGTGAAGTCAATATAGTTACGAACAAAACTGTCTGTAAAAATAACTTTCACTTCTTTAAAAACTTTTGAAGTAAACTCCAAAGACTATTTTCACCAAAATTTGGGTTGAATTTTAATCCCGCAAAATATTCCAGGCTGAAAATTGAAGCGTTTTGTTCGTTCGTTGTGGAAACTGAAAAATTTATGTTGTGGAAAGAAAGAACCGCGTTGTCGAGATGCTTTAGATCCCGTACCGTCGCTTCACCAATTAAGCTAATGGCAGTTATTTTCTACCAGCTTCCATAGGTTTTATGCCATTCTGCAGTGGCTTAAAAACTTCAATCGTATTAACGTAGATATAGAGTCGAATTTTCAGAACGCGATAGTTTTCTTAGCAAAACTAAATTTATTTCTTGCATCTTATCAAAATAGAATCATTCGTAGAATGAATAAGTTATCTTAAAAGATATACTGTTGTTGCTGTTAAACTACTATACACACAATGTCATGCAAATCTAAAAGCTTGTTACGAATTATGAAATTATGAAATAGATATTCAAATTTGTGATTTTACTTATTCATTAAATATGATTTCTTATAACTAATTACGTATTACGATATAAAAGAATTACTCGCTATTTAAAGAGTCTAATTTTCATAGCATAACGAGTTTACCGTGTAACTCTTAATAATTATAAGAAAAAACCTAAAAGACATTCAATGGCGCCTAGCCTAGAAAACCTTTTTTACAAAGTAAGACACCGTCGTCGTTTCAGGTAACATGGTTTTCCTCTTAGCATGTCTTCGTTAGACGCTCGTTTACTTTTTAGTTGAGTTACGAAAAAATTACTTGATAATGCAACTTGGCACTCTGAGGAATTCCCTTTAGAGGTCGATACAACTTTTAAATTAGCTTTTTGGTAGTTGTAAATTTTTAACCTAAATTTAGATTCTACTTCTTAATCATTCAATGTGGTGTTTATTATAGTTTGTGTAAGAATTTGCATTGCAACAATTTTTTTTAGGTTGTAGATGGTAAAATAACTAACTTAATTTTTTTCTTTCAGATTTAATTGATGTTCGTTTGATTTAAGATTAGATCAAAATATGGTTATTTATACAGAAAATGTACAATAATTAAATAAATATTTCCTATTACAGGTATAAAGATAAATAACATAACAATATTCCATTACAACCGTATTTCTAATATCCATATCTCGCTTATACAGGTACTTGAAAACGTTTAGACGCAGGTAAATTGCCTACAAAGAGAAAACTTTTGTACAGTTCGCCTCATTTCAGTTCAGACAGCCGAGAGACCTAGGTACTACACTAAGTAGGTAGTTGAGTGTAACACAACGCAGTACGACCTTTATAAGACCGTTTAACTACGTGGGTTTGAGACTTGGGAATGTATCGAAGCTTTATACTATGAAGCAAAAGCTGAACAAAGGTTTTATAGATTGAAGTGGAGATTGAAATGCAATTTTTTGACGGTGTCTTAAGACTATGGTGGACTCAATAAAGGTGAAACACTAAATTGTATATTTTGTATGTAGGCTATGTTTTACATAAACCAATTACCTACTCCATGTTTTAAATCTGTACACGTTGTATGCTACATAGAGTATGTAATATGTCTAAATTTGTAGCTCCTCAACAATCTCTATTCAGACTCTTTGAATGTTCCAAAATCATTGAGTTCTCCTCAACAAGACGTCACAAAGAAGTGTATGAACAACCACATAACACTCTACGCCACACTATGGCAAATAGATCCGATACACATTTGCCAAAAAATGAACTAAGTTTACTTCTTACAATTACTAGACAATGACATTTATTTCAGGCTTGACCCATAGTTACTAAAACTAATTTGGACACTGTAAAAGGCTGCCAAGTAAACTAAAATTACGTCTAAATGTGCATTTATACCCACGTCTCGCGGTGCGCGGTGATCAAGACTTGACACTTACCTTCGATTTTGAATTCAAAGTTTTTTTTCTATAACCATCCGACATGTGTCTCTTGGTATTATACAAAAATCAAGCTGAAACCAAAGTGTTTGTGTGTGTGTATGTGTGTGTATGAGTTTGTTACTTCTTTTTGCTTAAACGTTTGAACCAATTAAAATTAATTTTGGTTAGGATTATCTACGGTATATTGTCTACGTGTGTGACGTAATCACCGCACCCCTCCAGCCCGGTTGGAACAGACTTCAGTGTGTAATTAGACCTAATTAATCGCAATAAATTAGCTCTTTTTTGGGGAAATTAGAGGCAGAGTTTAGCAAATAGTTGTGTTTCAGGTATAAGTTAATTAGTGAGGTTATTGCGGCTTTTTTCTTGGGCTTCTTATTTATTGTTTTTGACCACAAAAAAATACACTAACTTACCTAAGTAAATACATTAACTTGCCTAAGTTATACAAATGATTATATTTTTTTAACCTACTATTAAGTTTAACGGGTACACGGGCAAATAGCACCGTCAAAACTGAAATATTAATCAAATATCAACAACAATTAGTTTTTTATATGATACAATTGAAATGATGTTTAATGTACTCCGTACTAGGATAGGCCTGTATCGTGGAATACAGGCTCTTCGACTTGTAGTTTCGTTACAAATATTTACTAGCAGACAGCATTAAAACCATCTGCTTCAATTAAACTTCGTTATCACTCAACGATGTGCTTCAATGGACAGTTTGTAACTTAGTTACAGTAAAGTGTCAGCATTCCGTTATTTCTAGTATCTAGAATACTGTTATAACTTGCACGAAGTTAACGAACTTTACATCTTATCTAGTTCTAGATCAACTCTAGTGCATCTAGAAACGAGTGGCTTGAAACAGAAATTAATTACGATATGTATTATGAAACAAGGTCCACCGCGGCGTCAGAATTTAATGGCAAAATAGACACAATTTTTTTTTTAACTAGAATGGGTGTGCACTTGGCCATAGTTTGCCTTATAGTAAGCAAAAGCTATGGCCTAAGATGGAGCGTGGTTACCCGATAAGAACCGATTCACTCTCGCTTTGAAGATCGCTGGATTATAGTGCATGGGGAACAGAGAGTCAGGCAGGGAGTTCCACAACTTTCACTTTTTTTATTTCGAGGTGCCGACAGTGGAAAAGGGGAAATACCGTATACATATTTGTTTACCTATGTGAATTAACACTGAAAACAAATATAAAATACGGGATACTCGAATAATTTCGTTTTCATTTCGTTCAAACATTCGAATTTGCATCTTGTTGTGAGTAAATCGTTTAATTAACAGCTATTTGGTTAATTGCGAACCAGCCGCGCCGAAATGTTGATTTCATTTTAATCACATACCGATAATGTGGAATTTAGTTAAATATTCTGGATATTGGTGTGATAAATTCAAATCCACCCGGTTTGATTTATAATATTACTTTTAGCTTATATTATTTCTATAATAACACTTATAATACTTTCCCTTTCCGGGTGCTTCCGTGAGTCGGATGACACGTTAAATTGTAGGTCCCGGCTGTTTGTCTAGTACGGCAATCGTTGAGCCGTGTCAGAGGCCCTTAGGGTGATTTGATAAACTCTCGACACCAGAGCTGGCCACACTCATTCTATAAGAAGAAGAAGAAGACTAGTTCACCAATTTTTTGTTTGATTTGGAGGGATGAAAACAGACTACTGACATCGCGGATATTTAAGTGGTAAATACATATACTTATCCTTCTTTAATCATTGCATGTTTGAGCGATCAAGATTTGCCTACCAAGGGCTGAGGCTTACCCCGCCGACCTTAATTAAATGTAAATTTTCAAACTATTTGACCAGGTCAGGTCCAGGTACACAAATGAAAGCCGAGATTTTATTAGAGCAGAAAACCTGATGAAAGCGATTCTTGGTCCCTTGGGATGTAATGAGAGCAAATTTAAGGTTTCGGGGTTTGTAAAAGATTTTGTATAAAAAATACGTGCACAATTTTTTAATATAAAGTTTTTTCGTAAATTTAAAGCAATTACAGAGTTTAATATAAATGACATAGTTAAGTTTTCTCAGAGTGAGATACACTTATCTCTCTGTGGCGCAAAAAACACGACAACAAATCAACTAACTCAATGTGGCTTTTTGGCAATCATTGAGCCACAGAGTCAGCTACTCTCTTACGAAGATACTTATTATACTAATGAGGGTATTATATAATGGTATTAAAATAAATAAGCTACATGTTTCTTCTCAATATTCAGTCCATCCCGGGTCTCTCGGCAAGGATTAATTACGGGTGTTCAGTTGATAGCTCGGGATGCCCGGGGGCAAAGGCTACCTGTTGCCAAAAGATCGCTCATTTTTCAGTTTTAAATTAATGGACCAGAATTTACTTATTTGTGCAAAAAAGCAAAATGGCTAATGCCGGCGGCTTAATTTAGAATACTGCTATTGTATGACCTTACATAATTATAATCCTGTATATATATATACAGGATATATATATATATATATATATATATATATATATATATATATATTATATATATATATATATATATATATATATATATAATTACTGTTGTATCTGTAGGTAAACATTATTAAAAGACATCAATTAATAGTACTAAAGTTTAGACAGAGAATAGTAGAAGAAAATAAAAATAAAATAAATAAATAAATATTCCGGGACATTGCACATAGCGCCATCTAGCCCCACACTAAGCAAACGCTTGTGTCGTGGGTACTAGATAACGGATATAATACTTATATACTTTTCTTTTGTAAATACATACTTATTTTACATACAAACGACCTATAACGACCATTATGGATGAGGCATTTGGCAGACCGGCCGCGGTAGCAACTTGTGCCAACAAAAGTGAAGTGTAATAATTTCTGTTCATAATAATTTTTCATAGTTGTAAAACAAAGGATATTTATATTTAACTTACAACACCGTTATTGAAAAAAATTACGAATATTTTTTTTTTTATTCTATTCATGTCGTTATTATGTTACTATTTGATTAACTTTCGGTACTTTGCACAGTGCACAAATTAATCATTTAAAAAAACCTTTTTAATAGTCATATAAAAAAATAGGACATCTCAATAAAGCTAAAGCGTAGGTTGAAAGAGGAAGAATGTTTCCAGTCACGTGTTTCGCTTCATAAAAGATTCCCAGAAGCGATAAATCTCGCCCGAATGTTCCGTGACCTTCATTACTTTAGGTTCATAGTACACATCAGATCGATACTTGACAAATATATCGGGATGAAATTCACTCGACAACTCAAAGGAAACTTTTGCGAAATATTTTCTACTTTTGCAAGTGATATTGAACTAGGAGTAATAACAGTTCAGTTGTTAGAAAATACGTGGGCCAACGTTTGATGTTAACATATACATTTTTAATGTTCATAGTACTTTTGTTTTTGTTATTTTTTTAGATATTTTATAGGAGTAAATCTTATGAAGTATATAGTAAAAAAATCCTGAGAATCGACAAATATACAAAGGATTAGAAAAAAAGGACATATAAATAAATGACGACAGTACAATTATAAAATATGAAAGTACCATCACCTTTTTGAGTCAAAACCAAAATTTAACTGCGAGTTGAGACTCGTGAGAGCTCGGGAAAGCAAATCTTATTAAATAATCTGAAACAGATAATAATTATCATGAAGGAAGTACATACACTACACACAAATTATTTTAGAACGTATGTACGTATTTTCCAAGTTATATTGAATAACTTCGCAAGAAACTGTAGAACCGCTTGCAGTGTAGAAAATAGATAAAACAGAAAGTTTGCACGGGTACGCGAGCGACCGATTCTGTCGACTTGGCTTCCAAACTATCGGTGCAACTTGGTAAATTGCAGAGCTTGGGAGTGCCATCTTTATCGAAGAAAATATATGAATTTCAAATAGAAAATGAGTCTTTGGCTAGCGCTTATTTTTCTAAATTAAATACAGCAAATATTACATTTAAAATTCTTTTGTGAAGGGGGTAACTTTAAGCTGTCGTGTGCAAAGATTCTCGTAAGTGTAAGCCCTTTTTTCTGTCTAGTTTTAATGGAATGAAAAAGAGTAACCACATAAAATTCGTAAATTTAAATATTCCTTTTTTGTTGATGTAGTATTCGTCAATGGTAATAATAATTCCTGCTTTATGAATATTCTGCTAAGAAAATAATAACAACAGAGTTACAAAAGCACAGTTCTGTAAAGCCGCCAGTGGAAAATCAAAAAGCAGCTTCTATTTTGCAATGGAAATTCCCTGACTTTCGTACCCACTACAATTTTATACGCGACTTGAAAGTGCCAAGCTTTTTAGGGGAAGTGCATTATGCAAAGGTCTCTCTATCTCTCTTTTATTTGCTAAATGTAAGCAAATATAGAACAGTTTTTGAACGTAACTGATCTATAATAAATCAGGTATATATTTTAGCTAACTAAAGCTTTTTTTTTTTCAATTTAAATAATAATATTTCTTTAAAATGTAATAATTTCATAATCATTCATATAGATTATGAAATTAATGAACGCTTTGACAAGATATGTGAGAAAAAAACATGCCAACTAAAACACAGATCTACTTAACCACGAATCCTTTTTACTTTTTATCTCAATCGCACCACACAAATATGATTTAATTTGAAAGCAATTTTACTGTGAATATATATTTTAAATAAATGTTGTGAGTAACTGACTATTGCTTGTGCTTAGCTGTAAATAAATCATAAAACACTTTCAGCACTCTCGGTGCTTTTACAGTATGAGCTTTGACCTAGAAGCTATGTATTTCAACATTCAGTGGTTTAATCAACACTGATTACGTAGAATGAGGAAGAGGGATAAAATTCCTTGCGTAGAATTTTGTGAGAATAAAAATGGTAGATTCTTTCAAGTAGACGTATATATTTTATAATATATTATTGTGTACTCAAATGTGTTTCTTTCAGAAGAAAATTACAAGAGTCATCAATGTTTTTATGCAGATTTTTCTTTTCACTGGTTTCAAAATTATCAGAAGAATCATAAATTATACAAATAATTAAAAAAGTAAACAAGTTCAAAGTTAACATAAGTTTGAGTTATGTTTATTTAAAAAAAAGTTCATGCGTCTCATATTTTATATGCATTTCGATTTTATTGCATTACATTTTTTATTTGTCTGTTCTTTACACTCAAACAAACGTGTAATCTTGTTACCGCTGCAAAAGCTTAAATTTTTACAAACCCAAATGGAATAAAGCCACAGTTTATAAACACGAGTGAACATATTCATGCCTCTGAGCCTAACATACGAGCTAGCTTCAACCAACTTAACAACGTAACATGTTTCCTGGACCTGGACTAGTGCTACTGTAGTTTTTAGCCTTTATAGCTTTAATTCACGGAACCAAAATACTATTTATTGTCCAAAAAAAGCTTGTCAACTTGCTTGAATAGAAAAATATACAACATTTTTTCAAAAAAATTTCGTTGTACTACGATGAAAAAAAGCGTTTGAAAACTGACGGAATTACATATTTTCACATGTAGTATACAAATACATATACTTTTTTATAGAGTGATACTAATAATTTCACAGTGACTTGAACTTAAACTAACACATAAGCAAAACAAAAATCCCATGCGTATTATTTACTCTACGAGTACATAAACATTCGGGCCCAAAGTTTTGTCCTTGCATAAAACTAAGTAAACACACTTGTCCCATTTAGGGTTGCAACTCAAGCCGACTCGAACCAACAATGGCCTATTGAGTGATAGATGTGTCCCGGCGACTAATTAGTATGGACGGCGTAATTAACTGCTCCGACCGTGGCAACCCTGATAGTTCCGGAGAGAAATTACCGGATGTTCGTGGTCTATCGTTTGACACGACGACCGTAGTTGCTTGTTCTCGTTTGACAGTTACGGTGAAAGGAAATTCTTTTGATCGTAGGTACATATTTAGACAGTTTCACTTCAATTTGAACACAACATTGATTTTGGTACAAAAAGCGTATGTTGTTATGATATTTTCTTCGAGGGAATATTCCTAGACTATTGTTTTATGTGGTGTCAAAAGATGAGTTAAGCACATGTCTAATAGATTCTTAATTTGAAACCTAAATATGCATAGATAGATGTTTTACTTCTTACAATCATAGGGGCATATAGGCTGCTGGTTTCTATTACATAAAAATATAGTTGCGATATGATTTCATTCTGTTTAAGCTCGACCAACTATAGTAATGCCAATCAGTAAAATCACGGCTATTTCAACACATGCAACTGACAAAAGTTAGACCCGGCATTGTTAGAGAGACAAGCGACCGTTTTGAGTTTGTAAAGGGAATTTGACCAATTGTCTCTATTTGTCTGTTTATTTAGAAGCTCATCACGCAAAAATGGCTGAACGGATCACCATGATTTTTAGTATGTAAGAAGTATGAGATCTTAGAAATGTCATAGCCTACTTTATCCCGAAATTATTCGAGCGAAGCCGCGGGAGTCCACTAGTAAATTAATAATGATAACATGAATAGCACCTTATTTGTATTAAAACATCCGTGCTATAAAGGATGAGTCATCTCAAAATTGTGTTAAAACAAGAAAATAGGACGGCGAGTGATTTGAGCACGCTCTTCCCATCAAGGGAGGCCACCACTTGAAGATTGTGTCATTATTTCAGAGCACACGCGGCGGAGGGGACGTGAAACCAATATTATTTTCCTCCTCAGAAAACATTGTTTTTCCTCGTTCCTTGGCGAGCATGAAAATAATTCTCCGCTTGGTTAAGGCTCGGTTACATAAATTTCACTTGTGTCAGAATTTTTATTTTGAATACTTATGATGCGCCTGAAAGAATTCGGCCTGTTGGAAATGTTGTTGTATTTTGTTGTTACTCCATTATATAATTTTAAGAGAATAATTTCGTATACATTTTAGCTAGATCGTATTTATTGTCAAAACTATACGTACTAGCCCTACTATTTTAGTTGATAAAATAAATAGATAAATTGCAATGAGAGATTAAATAATTTTTAAGCATAGTACACAAGTTGAGATGCCTCAGACTTCTTCATTTTCAAGAGAATCAAATCTATTTTGATTCCAAGCGAAGCCCATTCATCAAAACAACATTGTTTGCAAAAAACTTTAACATTTCCAACATTGTCGCAGCACCTTGCGGTAGAACGACAAAACAACCAGTCATTTGCGTCTCGCTAGAAATACCTTTTGAGCTGAATTTGGTCGTTAGGAAAATTGCAGCTCCAGTGCACCACTCAGAAAATACCGAGCGCCGGGTGGCGGCAAAATAGTCTTGCAGTTTTAGAAGATATGTACATATTCAGTGGTTTACTTGCGCGGTTTGTAACAATATGTGAGCTGCAACGCTGAGATTTGGGACTTTGTATGTAGAAAAGATTGGAACATTTTTTTTAAATCAGAAAATATTTCCTCTCGTTTAGGATTCAAGTTTCATTCATTAAAAAAGAGGTAAAAGTAAAGGTGACATAAAAAGCAAAAAATAAAAAAAAAAAATTTTTTACCTATGTTTTATTTTTAACTAACTAACGCTAGTTCGCTAACATATTTGAGGTCGCTGGTTCTTTGCATCCGGCTGTTGATAATAATATAATGTACATAATAATTTACTTGCCTGTCTAAGTAAATATCAGTCTCTAAACATTCACATCACTACTTCTCAGTATCTCTCAGACGCCCCGCAACATCATGGCGAGATCTCAAAGTAGATTTTCCGCTCTAAGATTAGGTTTCATATGGCGGAGCACCCACTGAGGCGAGAAGAGGGGGCTAACACTTTGTAATGTGCAAAAATATATGTATAATACAGTCTCAGTCACAGTATTTGTCACAATAGAGTCAACAAAGCAAGATGAAGAGAAGTACAGAATTTGAATCTCAAAATCTGATAAAACAGAAATGTTATTGCTATACATGCATACTCAAACATAAATTTCATTGCGTGCACTTTTTTTTATTAATTTGTATCGTTATTAAATAAAAAATACAGAATTTTAGCAAAACTACCATAGTTTTCTTCTTGGATCAAGGTTCTTAACGGGTTTGGTGGGCTTTAGAAGTAAAAATTGGATAGATTTGGAATACAAACATTAATGATTGGTTAATTTTCCCAGCAGTAACATATTCTAGTCTAGATTAAGCAATTAACAACTAGAGTAATATCAAAGCCACGATGGTTGATGCTTAAAGAATAGCCTTAGAAGGTCGTCTCCCACGCCATCCTACCAATTTACCTCCCCGTTATAGCCTAGGAGCTTACATTTTGCAAACCTTTTTAATAAACCCGAAAAGATTGAATCTCTCTAAGCTGTACTCGTATTCAAGCCATATTTTACTTTGCGAACCAAAGACTGGTTTTGAAAAGGAAAATGTTTCTGAAAGTCAAACAAAATTGGTTACATAGGCCTGAGCGATTTCTTTTAAAATAGAAAAGATATACTTACCTAAGTAAGAACATAGTTTCAACACTTCTACGCGACCATATGAGTAAATTTACGATAAAACATCCAAAGGTCGTGTTTACATTTCCTGAGCTAAATGATTGAATTTAGCTGTATTACGTAAAGTGCCACTTTATCTTTCTGGTAATCTGTAAATACAACACTTTGGCATATGTGTCTAAATAGTTGACCTTTGCGTTTTAATCAAAAGTCAGAACAAGATTAAGATAATTTTGATAAAAGATTATATA
Organism: Macaria liturata; assembly: GCA_964023185.1. NCBI lineage: Eukaryota > Metazoa > Arthropoda > Insecta > Lepidoptera > Geometridae > Macaria > Macaria liturata. Next base: position 3,236,380 of record OZ026812.1, on the reverse strand, counting down.
TTTATGTGTTTTACTCAGGTAATTGTATTCAGAGTTAGTGAATTTCCATATAATAAAAATACGTTATTCCAAAAAATGCGACCGTCATAAAATAACGCTAGTTTTTTATTCGTCTAAAACATCTTTCGCAAAGTTGTTGGTATTTTCCTCGCAGTGTACTTGACAATTTTTCTGCGTCGGGAGAAATAACCTCCCCGCTGCAACAACTTTGTCTTTGTTGCGGCGCAAAGCTTTCCAAGCTTTCTAAGCTTCTCTAAGACAAGTGGGTACAATCTAGCAAAATCAAAAGTATTTTTTTACTATCAAAGAGATTGTAAGATCGAACGCTTGTTTCTCTATTTATTTAGCAAAGGTCGGGGGATTGAGAGAGACTTGAATGTCATAGATGTTGTAAAAGTAAACAGAAATTTCGTTTCAATGTGCTTTACAAAGTTTTTTAATATTAGATGCCTGTTTTGCAATTTTTTTATTTAGTTTATTTAAATTTATTTATTTTTATTATAAAATAATAATATACATACCTACAGGTGTTTTATTTTCGCTCATATTTGAAATGGCCCTAAATTGCTTTGTGTTTTGAATAGAAATAATAATTTGCTTAAGATTGCGTTAGAGATTAAGATTAAGAAATAAAAAATAGTATTATTTATTATATCATAATATGTTATAAAGTCAAACTGAAAAATATGCCCATCTTCAGTGTCTCACAATTATTTCACAGTGGTTGGAAAGCGCATATTATCCGAGAACATTTTCATCGCTGTACCGGAGCCCGGTAATTCCGTTTGGACGAGTAACCGGATCCCACTGCGCTCACAACTCTAACGGATTCAGACTGTTTCTGAGAACAGAGATCATGTAAATATTTGTAGTGTGCGTGAAACGACACTATGTTATATCTAAATAACATCTGTACATAATTTGACAAACACAGAGTTGAATAAAATGGTTGGCATCACATAAAAGTAAACGTAGGTATATGGTTTTGCTATATCTGTACAAAATTTACTCAACGAGGTAAAATTAAACTGCGTCAATAATGAAAAGTATGTTATTTCAGAAGGCAGTGTTCAAGTCATGTCATCTATATTTTTATGTAATTTGTTCATTAGTCCTTAGTTGTCAATTACTTGTCGTTTCGTTTCAATAAACTTAAAAATATATTGCAAAACTTTCAAAAAAAAAAAATTCATCCAATGGTATTAAGGTAACCTTAACTTTTAATCTTCTTAAGTTAATGTAAAATAGAATCACTTCCCCTGGATCCACCCCTGACTTTCAGAAACAAGACTGCAGGAATGTGAGGAAACGAATTAACTTAATTGCTATAATAAAGGGAAACGGACATTTTCTTGCTAGAGTAAGTCTCAGTAATAATTAAAGCACGTCTTCCTTAAGCTATTCTTTTATAATAGAAAGTTAAAATAGAGCAAGACTAAGTCAAAGTAAATTAATAGTTAAAATAAATATTTATGCAAATTGAATCTTCTTAACTAGATCTTCTTCTTATCGAATGAAAGTGGTCAAATCTGGTGTCGAGAGTTTATCAAGCCGCCCTAGGGGCCTGTAACATGGCTTAACGACTGCCATACTAGACAAACAGCCAATCTTTACAAGATGAAAATAATTAATTGGACGTTTAGTAGTATTCATTTATTCAGCAAAATATGAACTTAAACTAATTTACAGTTAAGGCAGAGTACCCCGTACCGTGGTATTGTTATATATGTGTTGTCTGTACATAGGGTGCAGCGAAGTTAATAGTGTTAACAGAAAACATTAACATGTTATTATTTGTTATTACTAAGTGCGATTTTGTCTATGTGCTAAAAAGCCAAGTAAAATACATTACGCCTATAATAGGTAAAGCATTTTTTTGGATTTAGTTTGGATGTAGAACCCTTACTCAAAATATCTTCTATTTTCACATCAAAATACTGTCTAATAATATTAAAAAAAACTTTATTCCCGTGTATAAAGCTGCACACAGCTAATATTTTCAAACCAGCTAATGCTAAAGCGAAAGTTAGAGTTTTGATTAGTTGTAATAGCCTTTGTGTTTTAAAACCGCCTGATCTTCCCAAGCCGTGTGGAGGCTTAGCTCTCAGCGCCCTCTGCCGCAAGCCTGTACTTAATGACTGAGGCATAACGACGTGAAGGAATAATAAATGCTGGCTGAGTGTCTGGTTTGAATGGAGTGCGTGGAACCGTTTCATAGAAATGTTTGAAGGGAAAAAAATACTGAAAATATTTTTTTGATTTTGAAGTGCAAGTAATGAAAGTATATTCAGATTTTGTAATGTTGTCTCGGATTTTATGCATGTAGTCAATTAGAAGATATGTAGTTAACTTCTATATATGTATGTCTATATTATTATGCACCTATATATAATATTAAGATGAAATAGTTGACATCAAAATTCAGTATTAAAAAAAATACTTTTTTTTACGTGGGATAGGTTTACGTTTGACTACAGCCTGCCTGATGTTAAGCATTGCTGCAGCCTAGGGTGTAACACGTTTACCTAGAAGATACCTATTAACTCTAGATTTGAAAACCCCTGGATTGTAGTTCGCAGGAAACACAGCTTCTGGTAAAGTGTTCCAAAGCTTTGCCGTCCGTACAATAAACGTTGAGGCAAAGCGCTGTGTTTGATACTTCGGCACTTCCACCATAAAACGGTGTCTACCTGCGGACTTTCTGCTTTTACTATCTGGTTTTAATCTATTTAAGTCCTTCTTTACACATATTTATTTGCTCATATTCCCAAGAAAATATACAATGTCTAGGTAACTTACTAAACAATAGATCACATAACGAAAACGTCACAGAACCCACAAAACCACGCGTAGACACACCGAACGAACACAACATATAACCACATGATCAAAAGAGCTGAGCGCTGTTTTCCTCGTTGCCAAGGATATAAATGATTCATCTTGACATCTACCATAAAGCCTCCGCTGAAAGAAACCAAACGAAGCGAGCCCGACTCAACATATTGGATTTAACGAGAAAATAATCATAAAATTCTCTTTGGAGATCGTAAACGATCTTAATCAGAAAATGTGTGTGATTTCCAAGAAATATAAACCTGTTTGGTATAATGGAACACGGAGCTATACCTGCCTGCGGATGTTTTAGAGCAGATTGATAGAAACCTGAAAAATATACAGTTGTGTTATACCTACGCTTCATGTATTCTGTTGATCTAAATATTTTAGTGATCTTGTTTCAGCTGTCTTATGTTTTAATTTATTTTAATCAAATCTAAAAACAAAAGATACAAATTCTATATTCATAGCTCTAAAAAACATCAAATTTAAATACAGTTGAAAACCCTAAATCCTAATCTTTTGAATCTTAAAACTTGTGTTTTCTAGTAAAACGAGAACTTATTTTTAGTCGATTCCCAGTAGTAGTATATTCCATACTTTGATATAAATACACATTGAACTTTCGTAGTGAAATTAACCATTGAATATCAATATAGTTCATTTACATAAACACCCACAACATGACACGGTTCACATAATTGTGACCATCAACTCAAATAGAATAAGCAAATTTATTTTCATTTTCAAAATCCGTGGCAATAAAATTTACTTATTAGAGATTAGTCTATTACATACAGATATATGTACTTATGTGTTTCTAATATAAGTTTTTTAGACTCTGGAAGTGAAATTTGTAGAAGGCGCATTTCATTTCAACTTTTTGGGCCGTCAAGGAATGTACACACACTATTCAAAATTCAAATTTCATACATTTTTCGTCTTAAAAAATGTAACAAAGTGCTTTGCCGAAATGCTGCGAAATTATGCGAAGGCATCATTCATACTTTCGATGCAATTTTTAATCATCCATAAAAAACGATAATATACATCTCAATACTACAAACCCCATAGCTATGTTCTCAAAGTTACTCATACCAAGGGCGCTTTCCTGGCCCAAATTCTCTAATAACAATTTACAAAACATTTACAAATGAATGAGTGGAATCAGCCAACTTGTAACTAGCGACATTTATAAAATATTCAACTGTATTTCAATAGAAAACTTCACTGGCTCGTGCGATGCAGAAAAAAATATACTTAATTTACTTTGCGTGCCGTAATCAAGATCTTAACTTGGATAAGAAAAGTCTAACTTGTTACTCGAACTCATGAATTGCAAATCTAACTAAATAATAAACACGTCAGACTTTCCGTCAGAGTTATGTTGCCTCAGGGACCAAAACTCTAGCAACATTCATCGAACATTGAGCTTTATGTCTAGTGGAATAAGGGTGACACAATTGTGTGGATGATCTCCGGATCAAACTTCTTATCTCTTGACATAAGGTTGCGTTGTGCAAGTCTTATATCTACTTAGAAAAGTAACTTTAGCCACGTTTCCAATACACGCGGGAATCGCAGCTTAGTGCTATCGACAATATTGGTTTGAAAGAGAGAATGAATAAGCTGGTGACTTTTATTTGCGTGGCACATTAGTAAAATATCATTGTTTATGCTTTTATATGCTTATCATCTTCTGTATTGTTCTTTCTCTGTGGGTTCTCTAATGCAAGTGGACAACTCTAGTGTCGAGAGTTTTAAACAACACTCAAACATCATGTTGTGGTTTATGGCACATGGCTTAATGGCTCCACACTAACTGAGGACTGGAACCTAAGACGTATCATCCATTCAACACAAATTAGACAATTTCTTTATCATCATCATCATCATCCACAGCTCTTGAGATCCCACTGCTGGGTATAGGCCTCCCTTTGTATGTGCCATCTGCGTCGATCTTGTGCAGACCTCAATTTCTTTATATTCTCATCTTATTATAAGTAGATTCGCGTTACTTTCTATGACTTAGCTCTGTCTAGACATATAACTGAATATAAAATATAACATTACAGTCTATTTTCAGATATATTAGTGTCACTCAGAAATACAAGATAAAGGCCTCTGGAAAAAATAATTAAATGAAACAATAACACTTTCTTCTAGATAATAGTTTTTCTGTTTATTTTTTTCTTTTGTTATCTTGCGTTTATGTATTTGTGTGTTTATTTGCTGTAAATTATAAATAATTGTAGACAGAGTAATTTGTGTTGTAATTATTTATACTTTAATATTATGAAGCTGAAGAGTTTGTTTGTTTGAACGCGCTAATCTCAGGAACTACTGGTCCGAATTGAAAAATTATTTTTGTGTTGAATAGACCATTTATTGAGGAAGCTTATAAGCTATATAACATCACGCTGCAACTAATAGGAGCGAAGAAACAATGGAAAATGTGGAAAAAACGGGCAAAAAAACGGGGAAATTCATCTTTGAGGGCTTCCGTTGCGTGTGCTACAAAAACGGTTCATGTCGTGGTTAACAGCTATAATTTATAAAGCTGAAGAGGTTATATGCAAAAATAAATATGATGCCCAAAATAACTATTCCACACGGACGAAGTCGCGAGCACAGCTAGTAAATAATAAAACAAAACAAGATTACAAATTCGTAATGAATCTTTATAGTTATGTAAGAACTTACATTGACTCCAAAAATTCAATTAGGACATCTACTCCTTCCAAAAGAACATCAACAAAACTCTTTGTAGCTATTCCAACAAAATCTCCGAAATGACTCAATTTATTTTCCAATCAATGGAGGCCGATTCTCCGAAGACTTTTATAAACTTGATAGATCAAAGATGTACAATATTATGATCGGTAGAAAATGAAAAGAGGTTGACAGAAAAAAAATTGGAGACTACTTTTTGACGACCTGATTAATTAAGATAAATTGACTTATGTAATACAAGAACGGGAACATAATAGGAATTTGTTCTGGATCAAAACCAGTTTTTAATGTATACTTAGCTTATTTGGGAACACATTCTGTTTTGTGTACCATTATAAATAAATAAATAAATAATAATAGCCACTTGAATTTAGTTTTTTGTATATATTTTACCATGAATTTTGGTATATCTATAGCGAAATACCTTTTGATATCGATGTATCAAATACTTGTCTGGAGACAGCGTTAATATTACGAGCAATCCTCTACTTGTAGATCAAATATACATAACCTAACCTAAATACTAGATTTAGGTAGTCACGGTGCTCTATATTAATAGAAAAAAAAGCCGGCCTTATTACATGAATACTAACCACGTATTAATACTATTACTAGATGATGCCCGCGACTCGCATCTTGATAGTAGCCTGTGATAGTACTGGACTCGTATGTAACCTCCATACCAAAAAACATATAGTAAAAAAACGGATGTGGCGTGAAAGCGGGAAAAATAAACCGAAAAATCAACCAACATACTCTCTTATATGTAATGATTAATGAATTAATTATATGTAATGGTGAATATTCACTTATATATTCGTATAAACAAAAAACACTTTACTTTAGAAAAGAGTTCGCATTACCGCCAAATACAATAAAAAACAAAAGGACAAAAATCTACGCGTCCCTGACCTAAAATTAAAATTCACTTTCCACTCACACATTCAGCGGCTAACGTATAAAAAAGCTGCCATCAGGCGCTTTTGCATAATCGAATGGATTCCGTCCCGGGCAATAAGGCTCGTGTTGATTTTCCATTAGAGCTGCCAGATGTTCCCTAGGGATAAACCGGGAATCATGTTATTAGTACTAAAGCTTTGCTAATTGGGACGTTGACATTGTACAAGATAAATACTAAGTACACGTCGTAGCTTGTTGGAATACGTACCTACTGCATAAAGCATTCGCTGAAAATTTTGTTCCATGTTTTTACAATTTTGTGACATGTTTGTAAAAGAGCGTTGTTTTCTGGATATACCAATCCTAGCTCAATGGATATACCGCTCTTTTACACTTTTACGCGCGTGTAGTTTCAAAGCGCGTCTGTAACCTGTTATGCTTTGACGAACAGCCGGAATGTAAAATCAAATATGTCATCCAATGTTTGGGTACGTATGTGGCAGTTTTACAGCCATTTTCAACTTGTTTCAAAAAAAGATCACCGAAACACAAAAAACTTATTAACAAACCCAATTTCAGGGCCTTGTGAATAAGTTATAATAAACCTCACGCACTCCCTCAGAATGAAAAAGTACGCTTATTCCACTGTTCTCCCTATATACAATATCCACGTAGACTAACGCACGTTTCACCCAATTTTGTGGGAGAAGACTTCGCAATAATATTTAACCCCAACTTCATCAAGACGGGGAACATCTCCCTTTATTTCGGTGTATTACAAATCAGTCCTAGAATAGCATTTTGTTCTCAGTAATAAAAGTTGGGAAGACCCACAATTGTCTTGAGTTTCTGTAATCTCGACGAATGTTACGAAACATTGGGTTGAGACTTTTCTGTGTAATTTTTTCCTTTTATTTTCTGTCTGGGAAATGATTGCTGAAATCCTAGAAATAGGTCGGTATCAATAAAAACTACAAGACTCGATAAAAACACTAGATTGGTATTGCCTATGAGTATATAAGTACTTCTAGTTGGAATGAAATGTGGACTATAATTATAAGAATTGGAATATAATTTCAAGTAGTGATAAAACAGCAACATTTGGGCTTATTAAAATGCAACGCGCTTGTCTTTTTCGATAAAGGTAATTACAAATGAATATTTTTATGTATACGTGTAAGAGTACATAATAATTAGTGACACGTGACGCATGACCAAAATGCTGGCCTTTTTCTGGCTCAACGTATCAGCATTGCCATCCAGCGTGGTAATGCGGCCAGTATGCTAGGCACGCTGCCCTCTGGTAGTGGGCTGGAGAACTTAGATTTTCTTTAGGATTTTCTAAAGATTTTCTAAGTGCCCCTTTTTGTAGTAGTTAGAAGTAGTATGTTTAGTTTTTCTTCCCTTGTTTTTATATTTTATTATCGGAAATAAAGGTTTTAATGAAAAAGTGACATTGGTAAACCCATATATTCAGTTACACTACACTGACACACTGACATACACTGACAGAAAACGTGTGTTGCCCATTATTATTTGCAATTCAGATTCGACGCGGCGTCCATTCAGTAGCATACGTGATAGCAGCTACGTGTAAACATTACGATCTACATCTCATAAAGGTTTATGTGCCAGCTTTTCGCTGCAGGAGGCCATACGTGATCCAATGAAATTGTTAAAAGCAAGAAGGAACGTAAAAAGTCGAGCGCCGATTTTTTAGATGTCTGTAAGCGCTAGTCGGTTAATGTTGGACGGAAATTAGCTATTTCGCGGTCGGATGGGTCTGGCTTTACTCACGCGTAGTTTTCGTTACTTACTATATACTATACTTGTAGATGACATAATGTGCGACCAAGTGGCAAATAGATGACTAAAAGTCGCGTGGGACGCCTTGTTCGCCTCGCGTCGGCAAACATCAAACATGCTGTAGTGACACTTTGAGCTTTCGTTTGGTGTTGTGAAACGATTTTAGAGCTTATGTACATAGACGTTGTTTGTTAATTTTATTTGTTTGTCGGAGCATGCTTCTTAATTAAAACTATGTTAAACAACATATTGTATTCAGGGGAAGATAATTTTGTATAATATTCTACAATAAAAACATTTTGTTAATTTTTTACCTTCACAACCTTTTAATATCTCAAAGCCAAAAAGGCGTCTAAAATAATACAACAATGTTTTACCTTTTGCAAACTACCTCTTATGTATCTTACCACTTACACAAAAAACAAATAATCTACAGAGAGTATGCAAGTTTTATAATGTCATAAGCTATAAAAAGTTACTCTTACCATCAACAAAATTACACAACACACATAGGCACGTCCAAAAGCAGTAAAACTCAGCACAGTTGCGTAGAATCACATAATGCTTTCAGTAGATAGCTCGTCCATGACATTAGATCTAAAATAACGATCACTCTAGCCTACAAACCAGACAAGTCTGGTTTTTATGGCCCAGTCTAGTGCAGCCTAGGCTATAGGTTAATATTATTGATACTAACCGGGCAACTGAAGAATAATCGTACTTTAATGCTGTGCTAATAAAACTTTAGTGATTGTAGCAGTAATAGTAGTTTATGCAACTGTCATATAATGAAGGGTATTAAAACACGAGTGTGAGTTTATGAAACGAGCGCAGCGAGTTTCATAATAGTAACGAGTGTTTTAATACCCGTGTTATATGCAGTTGCATACACTACTTTATCTTCATTAATGTTGTAACATTTTAACTTTTGATTTATTAAATTAAATTCACGCGTACGTGTATTGTCACAGTGATTTTGCCGCCATTAAAATCTAACCAATGAGAGCGCAGCTATGCGCGCATCAATAAAACGTGACCAACCTGATTAGCCCTGCAATCAGGTTGGTCGCGTTTTATTGATGTTATAATGAGATATTACGATATCGATGTGGATATTATACCATCATGTGAAATTGCTTAAATTGAGTGTTTTGTTGTCTGCGCTATAACAGTAGTAATTATAAGTCAAGTATTGGAAACATAAGTAGAATGTTACAACATTAGTGTAGATATAAGTATTTATGATACTTCAGGAGGGAATAAAATAGTAGATTGATTTTTAAAGGTGATATACATTTTTAAAAGTGGTAGTAGTTACATATTATGATGAACGTAATAAACCAGAGAAAAGTGCGATGTTATGAAATGTTTTACAAAAGTATTTGTTGCGCTTTGCTTATATTCTTTATTATTATATGCCTTTGAATATTATTCGAGCAGCGGTTTTCAATCGTTTAATATATCTATATTCCAAGTAATATCTTGTTATACCAAAATATCTAAAACATATCTATCATATTGACTGCTCTGTTAGCTTAGTTGGTAGTGACTCTGCCTTCTAATCTAGGGGTTGCGGGTTCGATTCCCGCATGAGACAAGTAATTATGAATACTAAAATTTGTAATTACTTGTGTCGAGTCTGGCCGTTTCTATGTATAATAAGTATGTATTTACAAAAAAAAAGTACCTACATAAGTATTATATTCGTTATCTAGTACCCACGACATAAGCGTTAGCTTAGTGTGGGGTAGATGGCGTTGTGTGCAATGTCCCGGAATATTTATTTATATATATTTTTTCTTATATTAGCTTAATTTTTGCCAACTTTAAATGTTCGATATAACACATTCTGATTGAAATACGACGACGATCTGTGAATGATTGAGGTTTGACTCGCCGCTATGAGGAAGATAGTCTGATGATTTGACTACCATAACTTGATTGACTGATTTGACTTATATACCATGTAACTATGACATGTAATTACATCGTAATCTGCTGTGGTTACTAGCCACGAGTACGTAGTATTTATTAATAGATTTGATGCATGTTGCGTAAAACCCCATTAACTCAACTTGTTACTAGCGTGATATTTCAAATGTTACGACAAGATTGTATGACTTATACAGTAAACTGTGAGTCAAACTTTTTTCAGCTCTAGTGGACAGTCACAGTATTTAGTGAAATTAATTCCAAATCAATAACCATGACGTAGAACTTTTACCTAATGAAAAAGTAAATACAAAGAAAAGACAGTAATTCTTTACAAGGTACAAAAAAAACAAACATTAATTAGACAAAGTGTGAACACTCGTGTGTACCCTTGACACAAACTAAAATCGTGCTAAAACAAAGTCTTTCATTTCGGCAAACGTTATTAGATTAAAAATGAGCGTACAACGTTATGGCACGGCCCACTCAACGTAATGAACTTACGTTTTCCGGCAACGACGTCGCACACAAGAGATGCCTCATCATAGCAAAAAAGAAATCGAAATGCATAATATTACGTTAACTCTAAGTATGACATGGCACGTATAACCATGTGTTACGAGTAGGTCGATAGATTGTTTCAATGGACTCTGTTAGTTTAGGCTCCTTATGGCCTTGGCATTGATCAGATTAAGTTATTTTGAGCTTTTTGTATTGGTGGTTTATTTTCGAGTTAAAATTATTTAGCGTCACAATCGTCTCTTAAAATGGCAGTCAAGTTATTAATAGAGTTTAGTTAGTAATCTCTGTATAATTTAGTCATTGAGTTCCGGGTTCAGAATGATGTTTGGTATTAGAGCTGGCTAACAGAGTTACAGCTTTTTTATAGCAGCCTGAGTGCGTTTTGTTGACAACTCGATAGACAAAGCTACGTAATACGACCTTGCGATTCAACAGACTTAATGCCTCAATTGCACGAAACTAGGCTTACTTACAGATAGTTTGTAAATATGGCGTAGGCTCGTGTCAATGATTACACTATAGCTATAACAAAGCTATGCTCTGAACAATGAAAATCTACAAATGGACTCAATTTTTTTTTAGCGTGACTATCGGTTTTTAGTGTGAATTATTAGAATTAAATATCGATGATTCTAAAAATCGAGACAATACGTGAAATAACAGTTGACAGCCATAATATGTAAACTTATGTGGCCAGTTACAATCATAATGTACGGTTTTATTTCCATAAATGTTAATTCACGTATTGACTTGAATGTATTTTTTATTAGCTTGAATGTATTTTTAACTACATTACAACATACATACATTCAAGTTACAAAATAAAGCATCATTTACCTTTAAAAAAATCCTGAAAACAATAAATCAATGCTTCTATTGGCCGCATTACCACGCTTGATGGCACAAATTGCTTAAGAAAAGTAACATTGCTATATAAAACAATACAAAAATAAATGTCTTTGTTATTTCTTATTCCAAGAAAAAGTTACATTCATTATTGGAGTGGGAAGTAAGACGATGTTTGTCACAGTTATTATATTTTCTATGTATTTTTTCTTTTATATTTTCTTTATTGTGTTATCTCACGTTTTGTAACCTTTGTTTTTTGAAATAAAAGTATTTTACTTTAGCAAAATGGTTATTACTATATTATTTGAGTGGGTGAATCATAATTTGTTTGGATAGGTACTTAATATTTTACTTGTGTTGAGTAGATGTAAGATACGAGAACCTATACCTACTTGTAGTGTTTATTGTGTGAACACTTTATTTTAAGTAAACTTAGGTTTTTAAGATAAGCGAAATCAACAAAATAGTAATAAATAAAGTTTGTACTTATATAAAATGCAAGTTGTAACTTTTACAGTTCCATTGTACCCAAAACTAATTTATCCCAATTAACTTCACAAACTTTACGATTTTATCAATCGGCTATCAGCTTGAATAATTTGTTTTTGTTCTAGGATCATTAATATAAAACTTTTGAAATAAATTGGGTTAATTTAAAACGGGTCAGTGGCAAATGATTATTTTTATTGTAGATTAGAGATGCGCTCATGGATAAACAAGAGATTATTTACTAACTTTTACAAACATCCAAAAACCTACAGTTTACTACTCAAATAGAACCTTAAAATCTTAACTCTATACAAACAAACAAAAACTATAACGTAAATATACAGAAGTCAAAACAGAATACAAACATTTTAGTGATTCAAGATTTTTCATTCGCAGTCCTAGATTGCGGCCGTCGAATTATGTAAATTTGCATTTTCTTGTTCAGTCCATTACGGAGGCCCGTTATAGCAGCAAGGCCTACTGGGCACCATAAAAGAAAGTTAACACGGATTACTTTATTTGAATAATCATTAAATATGGCGCACAAACCGTTTGCAGACTTGATTGCTCCCATTTGTTAGCCGATAATGAAGCCACGCCGATTCGCATTTAGATGTAAATTTGTTGTTATTTTTGATGTTGTCTATTGATTTATGATTAATACATTTATTTGATGATTTTTTTACTAAAGCTACCTATCTTAGTCCTATCAACCTAGTCTAACAAAGTATTTTTTAGTGAATCAGAATGGTTGACATGTAATACATAGATATTATAAAAATAGATATGACGTGATATAGATATGTGTGGTGTAATCAATAAATGATTTGTTTTTTTTTTATATGTAATAGGCTCACGCTTTACTACAACTTGCCTGATGTTAAGCAACGTTATAATCTACGATTTGTATCTAAGTATCAATTTTGTGTGCTAATACAATATAAGCAACAATATCCACAAAACAATACGTTGGGCAAACAAAAGCACATTAATTCGGGCAGTAGCCGGCACCCCGGCAATAACCCTCCGCGGGTTCATGCTGTCCATCTAAAACAATGATATTATACTTTATAGACGTCTTATTTTGACAAAATAAAATTACTTGATAAGTCAAGATTAAAATAACCATAACACAGACAAGCTGTGGACAAGCATTAGCCTATCCATCATAAAAAGATACAATTTTAGATGAAATAGAAAATATAGACAGCAAGATATAGATATATACATATGTGCTTGCTGATTGGCTAGTGATTACGAATGACTCGTATGATAGAATTGAATGCTAAAATTAGCTTAGAGCGGACTAATGTCAGTTCTAAGAATACGGTTACAGAATGTATTGTTGATTTTTTAAAACATCTAAGTCTGATATGACCTTGAAGTCGCCTGAGATGACGGCAGCACATGTGACTCTCTGATTAAAGGTCTTCTGAAATAGTAATACCAAATATTCAAAGATAAGATCATTCCTCGTATACGGAGGCGTGACAAGGTATTTTTCAAAATACATAGTTAGGTCGTCTCTGTTATTTATTATCTATGATCTAGAGTAAGCCCCATGCTCCCGCGGGAATAAATTATCCCACTGGCCATTTCTTTGTTCAGACAATTTTATATCTGCACGCGTCCTGAAGTTTTAACGAGTTACCTCGGATGTGACTTGTGTCTGACAAAAACAGGGCAACAGTTAATTGGGTTACGTTATTTAGATATAGCGGCTCCATATTTAGATTTGAAGACAAAGACAACGTGAACCAAAACACAACAAAAAACGTGAAAAAAGTGACTTTCTTTATGCAAAACCTTTGTGCCAAATTATCATGTATGTATTGTTTTTGTTTGTACATGTGTTTTTCTATTAGATCTAATCAGAATTTGCCATATTACCCATATATTTTATTACGCAATTAAGTAACTTATTACACTGTGTCGTAGTAAACATTTGGTTTACTAAAAACGTATGTAACTTTTATCCTAGTACGGCGAACCTGAAACGACGGATTAAGATAACTTACGAAATCAGAATTCTCATACAAACACCCCCACTTACAGGCCTATTACATATATCTATAGATATATCTTAATGATCTGCTAATATAGTGAGCCGAGCTAGGCCCGCCTCGTGAATCAATGAGTTAATGGATCCCAAAGCCACTGGTCCTGAAGTCTGCTTTCTATCTCCTGATCACGATCTCTTTGTTCCAATCATTGTTTTACTTTTCAATGAACTTGTTAACTTTTACTTTGGATTTGAAGCTACGTGCAATAGTTCATGACGTTGATTTTGCTTGTCTGTAAAATATAACTTTGATTGAATTGAAAAATTTGTATGCTTAAAGTATAATTTCAATTATATTGAATGGATTAACAAAACACTAATATTAAATTTAAGAACAGTATGTTGCAACAAAATCTCAGAATTTTGATTCAGACTTTTACTTTAGCTAATCTTGTTAATTTTAGCACACATGCAAGTATAGCATGAATGTTAAGCACATTGATGTTATACTTGCCTGTGTCTTCCAAAGTCTTCCTATTTGTAGTTTCGTATGATTTACAACTAACTAAACCACATATTAAACGTCTGTATAATCTACAATATGTCAAAAGCCCTACCACAGAGAAGACAAGTGCTCCTACTCTTAATTAGTAGTATGTAGGTAGTTACATATGTTTTTGATGAATTTGTGCAGCTATACTAATTTCTGATAATTAGATTAATTTATTTTTCTATTTTTTTTTTATTAAGCACTACACTCAAGTACATAGATAATACTTGTTGTTTTTATTATCACTTGTAGTTTTTATTCCATATATGTACCTACATCTATGAATCAACGGAAAGAGCCTACATTGCACGACACAAGTTTCGACTTAGTGTGCAATGTAGTGCACCCAGTGCTTAATGTCTATGTAGTAATTATTATCTTGTTAAATATTGTATTCTACTTTAAGCAGGTACCTACATTTACAAGTACATAGCATTAAGATCTGTAACTAGTTATTTAAGTGTAAATAATATAATTGCCGTACCGACAGACGTTGTCCAACATCTCAGTTCTATTCCTAGTCCAGACTAGAAGCACAAACCCTCCCCCAGTATTCAGGCGATGACAAAGCGCTTCCCGGGAGCTCATGTGTCGTCGGGTTCTCAGGAAGGAAGCCATATTTCAAACTTTCGGACCGGACCCAAGCGGGAACATTAAATATTAATAGTGATACGATGTGTCCAAATTGTTCCCGTGTAGATATTGTTAGAAAATTAGTCTGTCGCTCTTTCTGTCATCGATTGTGGGGCTCCTTCATTTATCAAAAGACCGCTTTCATGAAATTTCTTTGAAAAGCTCTTCCGGAGTACGGGATTACGTAGCATTTTTTTACTTTACATTAAATCAGAAGCAGTTTCTTTATACTTCTGTATTTTATGTTAAAACGGAAAGTAGCTCTAATAGGTACAAATCTGTGAAAGTGCAGATTATAGTATGCTATATAAATGGATGCAGTACTGGCGGTATGACACTTGTTACGTAACCATTTTACAGAAATAATAATAATGCCCTTCAAAGAAATATTTTAAATTAAAAAGAGAATTATTTAAACGAACAAACCCAACAAAGAAAAATGTGCTTACTACTTACTACATACTCATTATCAAAGTTCAAATAAGTATCCCGTTTGAAATAACCGTCACTGAGCCGTTAACGAACGCAAAACGTCGCCAAAGCGTCAGCTATTAGATTACAGTAAGTAAAAATCCTTCTTTAATCCACGTAGGTCGGTAACAAAAGAAAGCGTTCAGGTACTTACGAATTTATCGATGAGGGCCCAAATAGGCGCGGCCTTGAGGTCGGGCGGCGAGGTACGCAACAGGGTTGGTACCGGCGGCTAGTTCTCACTCACTGAGGCATGCTTTAGAGAGTTCACAATGGCACTGTAAGTTTGGGAGCGAGGGCCGGGGCTGGAGCGGCGTTCGCACGCCCGAGTCGCGCGCTTGAGTCTGCCAGCGTCCGAAGGGGTGCCAGCGCGTGGGGGAGGTTACCTCGGGAGGGGAAATATCGTACGTGTTTGTTGAGCTAGTTTAAAATACATGTGTGCAATGTTAGCATTCATATTAAAATAAACCTTTTCAGTAGCAATGTAATGCAAGTAACAACATAATTAAAACTAAAATTGGTCTGAAATATTAGTAGAAACAGGATGTAATTATGTTTTGAATGCGATGTCTTGTAGTCTAAAATTAACTAACGTTTGAGACACATCATTCATTTTGCTATGAAAATTGTAATGATATACATTTTAATTCACTCAGCTTATATTCAGTTTTCTTGTCAGTATGCACACCTTGCAGAGGTTTATAAAATTACACATTTCATAGCAGACTATGAAATGTGTTATTTTATAAACCTCTGCAAGGAAATCTCTTTCAGAAAATAATAATTAACGTGAAAATAAAATCATAAGCAATCGCCTACGTTTTAAAAAAGTAATTGGAAAAGGGGTTTTTTTTAGAATCTTAAAGTAAGTTTACTCGAATTAGTGCGTTATTGTACCTACGAGTATGTATTGTGTGTATTTGCTAGTTGTAATTACCAAACACGTCTGTATTTTAGTCAGAGTTTTAAAAGTAAAAACAGGTACACGATAAGAAAATAATACCCTACAATCTGGGAGTTTTACCCGTGTTTGCAACCCCCAAACCTCCGCGCACCCCCGCCCCGACTCCCGCCCGCCCAGCGCGTCCGGAGCCGCGAAGCCTCCATTCGTTTAGTATTCGCGCCCTTTGTGACACTTAAAACCATTGTGAGAACCTTTTCGGATAACTTGAACTACGGCTGTAACACGAATATGATACGGCCAATAAAAGTGGCTAAATTAGGGGCTAAATTACGATTTTATCGCTTTAAGAGCTCTTTGTTGGCACGAATTAAGCGTAGAGTTTCACCGCAAAAATGGATTTTATGAGTTACGCCGCTGTGTTTTACCAAAAGCTTTTCGTTTTGCGGCTAGCTCACGTTACTTGGTAATAGTTATTTATTTTCTGGTATAGGCTGTTTATTTGTATTATATATTTTGCGATCTAGTAGCAAATATCTGGAGATCTAGTGTAAAAAATGAGACAGTAATAATTCACCTATATTTCTGTATAGTAAGAGCAAACATATTTTTTCTAAATAAACATATTCTATTTGATTTTTGTATGTACTAAGCACCACCAATTGTAAGCAGTGTTTATGTAAAATACGGCAGAAACTTGGCGTAATAAAGCTCGACAGTCGTAATTATGGCGATAAACTAACTGCTATAAAACTGGATTTGCTAGTTTACCTCTAAACTAAAAGTCGGTATAAATCCACGAGTTTAATGAGGGATTATCTACATAGGCAACTAACTTACTAGTACAGACTATTGTGACTATTTAATGGTTGTTTGTAATTTTATCATTTAGATTTTATTACACTTGTTAATTTATTTGGAAGTGTGATCACGACCGGCATTATTCAAATCTCTATCTCAATTGTTTATTATTATCATTTATCATCCACTGCTAATACAATTTTGAGCTAATCAAAAAGTTTGGTGTTGTTTTATTTCGGACACTTTTTTTTTGTATAAAAATGATTAAAGCCGGTGCAATTTAAAGTTAGTTTAAGGAATTATTCAATTGTCTCGTAGTATTTGTTTTGCAATATTTAATTTGGTTGGTTTTTGTAAACGGGACTTGTAGGTGTGTTGATAAATAAAAATATATATAATATATACATATATATATATGTTCATGTCATGCAAAAACATATATACACACTTTCTTTTTTACATTTATTCGTTTTATATTGTTCAGTAGCCATGGCTTTAGTTGGCATTCTTTCCAAGCCTTTCGACGGCGTTTTGTTGTATTTATAAAGTAAATTTCATTCACCCCATAGCCAGTCCCATAGTTAGGCACAAGGGAAATCAGTCAGTTCAGTGTGGGATTTAGAGGTAACTTGATTTGCCGAGCAATTTCGCAATATTATTTTATAGCGATTGCTATTTACAATATAAATATCAGTCTAATAAATATGAAAGTGGTTGAAAATTATCACGGTTTTTTAGATTAAAATTCTTGTGTATTAATGTTTTTATCTTGTTTTAGTTTCTAGAATAACAGTTATATAAAGAATTAATTAAATAAAGTATGAGTTCCTAGTAAATTAAAGCATATTAGATTAAATTTAAATGCTTTGATCCTTTTATTAAATTGTTTCGAGGTAAACTAATTCAGTAAACGTTTCTCTGTACTGTGTCCAATTAAGCTGTAATATATTTATCGCTACTTGACAACTTATTTTCAAAGAAAACCGAGACTTAATTATGTCATGACCACACTCGAGTTACTCTATAATTTATTTAATTTTTTTTTAAATGACTAGGTTTACTAGGACTAGGTAGATTACTATTGAGTTAGTTTTATATTTTGCAGAATTGAGTGGCTTTCTTGGTAATTTCAAGTTATTATCAATAATTTCAATATTTTAACTATCATAAATTAACTTAAACATTTATTGGAAAATGAGCGAAACTAATCACGACCGGCAGGATTCATCATCATTATCATAAGTTAGCACAACTAAGTTTTTCTTTAAATAGTATTAATCCATCATATTTTTACATTTGCTAAAAAAACTGACCATAAACAGCGACTAATCATCTTATAACTAAGTGATTAGCTTCTAGACTATCACTATAACCAAAGCTTGAAAACAAAACCTCTGACTTTCACAGCATCCAAAATTCAGTGTCACTGCTATCACGAAATCACTGAAATAAAGGATTCATAAACCCTGGCTTCTACCAATCACAATAGCGTTCGTAGCACTCAGCTACGGCTCTACGAAGCTACGCTGTAGGCCTTTGTGTAGACGCTACAGATATAATGCAAAAGATATTCTTGATTAAATCACTCCTTTGTGTGGAAAACGTCGAGCTTCGGAGTTAACTTCTAGTATGAGAATTTGATTCGAGAAATATAACTCGATTCACAGATATCATAATATTTGGGCTAGATGGCGCTGTGTGCAATGTCCCAAAATATTTATTTATTTATTTTTATTTTATTTATTTATATATTTCTACAGATAGAACTATTGTTTTAGATGTGTTTCATCATCATCATCCACAGCCTTCTCTATCCCACTGCTGGGCAAAGGCCTCTCTTTTAGATGTGTTTAGAACATACTTATTATGTGTCATATTATATGATAAAACATATTATTTGTAAGAACCTTAAAATATATATATATAGGAAGTGATTTTTCACGCATAATTGAATTACCCTGTCAATAATTTTGTACCTGTAAGCCACTGAAATTAAATTCTAAGAAAAGAGGGTATTTAGTAAAAAGTGTCAGATTCGCAATTGTTATTAAAAAGGTAAAAAGCGTTCTAAGCAAGTTTTTGTACATCCCTCATAAATCACGATATAACATTGTACGAATACATGCTTGTATTACACAGTTTGGTTATGTTCCTATTATCCGTTCACCGCAGGTCCGCTCCGCGTCTCAAACATCGAGCGATCGTGTTAAACAGGTGAAACCTCTGTCGTGTTCACAAAGAAACCCTTTTAATAAGTTACTACTAGGCTGTAAGGAAGTTCCATGCAGCGGCTAGGATGTTATGCCTAATAGACTCCTAATTTGACTGGCCTGTTAGCTTAGTTGGTAATGGCTCGCTGCCTTCTAATCTAGAGGTTACAGGTTCGTAAATAACACTAGTCATTATGAGTTTAGAATTAGTAGTTACTTAGTCAGGTCGTTTCTGTATACAATAAGTATGTGTTAGCGAAAGAAAATTGTATGTATTATATCCGTTATCTAGTACCCATGATACAAACGTTAGCTTAGTAAATTGAGCTAGATAGCGCTGAGTGATTTATCGAATAATAAAAATATATAATAGGTATATGAACTGTTTATAATTATCAATTATTTATTAAAAATTAGGGCGAATAAAAATCTAAACATCATAAACTTTTTTTGGGTTGACGAATTCTGGAAGCCCACCATGACGTCGGCCCACGCGAACTCCCCTATTGAATTAATTTGACGTGGGAGTCACAGCCTCCGGTAATGAGACAAAAGACGCGGTGACTTAAGGAGGAGGAACTTTAAAGACGTAAAAGTAGTAATGCGTAACTAAGCATATTTATACAAATCAAAATGCATTAAAATGAAATTTGAATTCCTTTATATAGATAAGTTCTTGGACTAACACAAGGTGTTCTCATCAGGCAGAACACTGAATGAGAATACACGTTCCTTACAAGTTTGTGGAGGAATGAAATTAGTAGTTGTATACCATTATTTTATATTGTCTATGGTAGTTGCTAATACGGGGGTCGCGTGGCAACCTTCACAATAGAGCGATTTTAATAATGCCGACCCCTCGGAGCCTCGCTAAGTATAACAGAATTATAAACGAAGCTTATAAACTTATTATATTAAATCCAATCCCGTTGTATGACCTGTAAGACTAGTGAATAGATTTCCTCTAGACAAGCGAGCTACATCTGTTTTATAATCTTCATGTATGAACTTACATTATAATATCATGACCATTGTGGAGACAAAAATCTCGTGGGTTGCTTCAATTATGTTTATGTGTGAAATTATAAGTTTACTGAAATTCACAAATTTTAGTAGATGTAAGGATCAACACAATCCGTTGCTCATGCTATGTTGATTCTTGAAATTATCATTATAACTACTGGTTAAAAAGTTTCAGTCTATAATCATCCCAAAACGTAGAAAGCACTCAGTAGAGCTACGAGTATGTACAAGGTTAAGTTATACTGAAAATTCACCGCTAACTCCGCTTAAAAAGGCTATAGGTATGCACCACTTGTATAAACATTCTCGGACGTAATGCATTTTTCAGCAGCCACCGCCCAGTTCAATCTCTTTTGATGGTCTACCTAAATCATGCCAGCATGTACACACTTACTGGACTGAATTTATGTGTATACTTATAGCAGTCGCAGTTTACGATTTGCTGTTTAAATATAAAGTGGAAGTAGAATATGAATAGTCAACACGCAAGCTACATAAAGTTTTTAATTTGTTTGTTTAGATTTCAGAATGTGTAATTAAAGTACGTATGTACGTACGCTTCACATATTTAAAATGTGTGTCTATGTAATTGTAAACAACCTATAAAAATTGTAATGGATAAAAAGAACTGATTATGTAATTGGCGTGGCTTAATGTAAGGTCTTCTCCAAAACAACCGAATTTTATACTTTACACATACAATCTATTAGACTTTACAACAAAAACCTTTCAGCGATTTAATAACTCCGTTATCTTAATAAATTCACATAATAGAGACTCTTGTTATTCATTTTCAATACTTTAACTTTACTACAAGAGTGAATTCGCGTAACGCGTTTTTATACATACAACTTCATTTATATTTGAACATATATTTCCCAGTGTCTGTATGTATGTACGAGTCCCTACGTTTCACATGTTTCATGCATAAATTTCACTTGAACGATACTTATTATGCTGTTTTCATCTCATGTGCAGTCCAATAAAGAAAGTAATCAGCGCGCAATTGCTCTCGTATTTTTAAAAGGCACTTTATTGCATGGTCTTAAGCGCCTGGCAAAATAACAATAGTTTACGTGATGGGTATAAAAATTGAAAATGTACAGTTTTTGTAATAATTTATTCTTTTTACTAAATGTATGAAATGTAAAGGTACTCTAGTACTGTTTTCGAAGATAATGTACAAAACTTTAATCGAAAGCTCTTAAAAGTAACCATATCACTTAGACTTACTAAATAAAACAAGCAACCAATCTATGTGTCTTTATCGTAACCTACGAATACAAGAAATTATAAATAGATTCTATAACTTTATCTATACTTCCCACAATTAATTATCTCTTTAAAAAAAAACATTAAGTGATAGCCAAACTCTTATTTTTACTATCCGCTATATAAAACAATAGATGTATTTGAACTACTTGCTCCAACAGTAGAAAACTATTTTAAAACTAGTTTAGATGGATATTGTTCAGTCGTCACCGATGTGCTGAATCGATATCTGTTCAAAAAGCACAACAGTTCTGGCATGCCGCCAACCTGATAGCGTTGTACTATAACACCTGTCGACTCTTAATATATTCAGTACAATTAATGCAGCATATTTATTGCCCTGATTTTTGGTCCATTGATTTATTCGAGACTTATCTACCAATTTCGGAGTAAATTACAAGGTGCTCATTAATAAAGGTGGTTTTTGAAATTATTAATCGCATTTATGTTGTTCAAGCTGTGTACACTTATCTTAGGAATTTGTTTTGGATCAAAACCAGTTTTGAATGTATGCTTAGCTTATTTGGGAACACATTCTGTTTTGTGTACCATTATAAATAAATAAAATAAATTGCTATCTTCAAGTCAAACGTGGCTCAATGTAGACGACAAGACAATATTTGTCATGTAAACCATCTTAATTATGTATATAAATCGACGGTCAATTAATTAATTATTTAAAGACTTATTTTTAACTCTGTTTTTAACTAACTGATGTGATGAGAAATAAAATCGAAAAAATCAATGCACTATAAGCTTCTACGTAATTCTATATAAAGTAAGCAAATATGAAACCAACGTTATGAAATCATTTTGCGAAATTTCTGACTGACGCACCAAACACAACACAAATATTATGACACAAGTATACCTACTCAGCATTTAAAAAAGACATAAGAAGTAGTCCAATAATTTTATTATGTCTGCTTACCTACTTGTTACAATCTTTATGCATGTTAACTTTTTAAGTCACCGTGAATAGAAAGTAATGAATAAGACAAGACGTGATCTAGTTTCTATGCTACAAGTATATTATATGTGTGCATAGCAAGTACCGTTAAAATATATAATTGATACATTCACCTCAACTCAAGTACTTTAGTATTATATTGGGAGATGACTCTGGCCTCGTAACACAGTCAAACGGCTACCACGAGGTCAGAGGGTTCACACGTTATTGTATTATATTTACGTCAAATAAACGAAATTTGTATTTGTATTTATTTGTATAATTAAGAATCAAACGAAAACTTACTTGTTGTTTGATTCTTAATTATACTTCGGGTCAACCGAAGACGATTATATTGTTTACTAGCAGATGTTTAGAGTTTTATCAGAAATAAAACTGCAAAAAATGTTTATTATATTCAATAAGAAAATCAAATAAATTTGTTTTTCCTATATCATGCAACCACAAAGTAGTATAAAGATATTTCTTGTGATTATTATTTTTTAATAATCATGTGCTTAACATTTATTTCGCTTAAATGATGTAAGATTAATATTATACATGCGCAAGTATGTATATAATATATTTAACAATACTAGGCACTGCCAATAAGAAAAGATTACATAATATAATGTAATTTAATATGTCTACAATGGAATTATTTTCAATTTGATAAGCTACTCCGCTAGCGACAACCCGTGAGTGGTTTCTGTATAGATATAACAAAAGGATTATCATCATAGGTTCTGATGTCAGGAAAGATGTTTTCCGAAAGTAAGTTTGAATAACCAATGCTGGAAAAAAAACTAAAAGGTCAGCTTTTCTTTAATTTAATCAATTTTTTAAGTGCCACCACTTACGAACATGACGTGAATTTATTCATGAAATCTGGAACAGCTTACTACATTTACTTACTTTAACAACGATTTCACTTATGGTTTTATTGTTCAATTTAATGAACCTCAAAGTTTGCATCTATTAGAATCGATTATTGGGTAAATTAATCATTTGTGCAGTTAAATTGAGAATCGTTGTGAATAATAATAGAAAACAATTAAATCTTATTGCGCCAGGGCGCGATGTTGCATACTCATGCTCATTCTCTATTTGTACATTATTTTGTTACATGTAGTATTAAGTCTTACTATGAACTAATTTTTTTTAGAAAAGTACAATAGTTGGGTACTTGAGTAGTTATTACAATCAAGTAAAAACAAACTACCATTATCATAAATTCGAGGGTAGTTCAAAAATAAGATCGTATGTTAATAAAATAAGTCACTCACCAAAGATAATCCATAAAATTCCGTCATAGACAGAATTCCAGTAACCTGGTCTCACAAAAGCAAATAATATTCACTGGTTTTGTCGTAATTTTTGGTTAAATGATTTAACGACGTTAAATACCCGTTATTTTTGTTTAATTTAGTTTTTGTTATTAACACATTTCGAATTTATAAATTTTAACGGCACGGTTCAATTAAATTTTAATATTTGGCACGGTTCACAATGTTCTTTAATAATCACTGGACACAAAACGTAAAGAATATTTAAAATTAAATAGATTTTTAAACAAATTGTTTAAGGCGTGCGACAGCGGCGACACAAAATCACGTAATGGCGAGTTGCAGGCGCCTTCCTGCGAGGTGAGCCGCGTGGAGCGGTCACGGAAACGAGTGCACCGGAAGTTGAATTTTGCTTTTTTAAAGTAGTTGACTATCTAAAAGTGTGACAGTGGCAGCACAATTCCATGGACTGCTGCTAGTAAACAATATAATCGTCTTCGGTTGACCCGAAATATAACTAAGCTCTTGAAAAATAAATGCTGTGCTAATTCCGGCACAAGTAGCAGTATTTTACAAGTAAAAAAACTGTCCAATTTTTCATCAAGTTTTCAGCATAATTAAATATCATCTGCTGCTAAATGCTCGTTAAAAACAACATTTGTCTTCATGAAAGTGTGTCTTTTGTGACCAAATTGGGTTACAAGGTGACACTCAGAGCTACTTTGTTTATTAAATTACCTGTGATATTTCAACTTAATTATGTCTTTAGGGCTAAAATGCTGGTTTTCCGGTAGTATTGTTTAGTGATAAAATACCTTTTTATAAGTAAACTTTTACTTACTTAGTAAATAATAATGCGAATTTAATAGATTTACAACTCCGAAAAATTTGCTATTATGCTCACAGAATAGGTACATACAAAAGCTAATATGCGTATAAATTAACAGTGCTTTCAAGTCATGTTTGTACTAAAAGCTAACTCTACTTTTTTAGTATCTATATTTACCGATTTCTCCGAACAATCTTATACAGAAAAAGTTTAAAGTCTTTTGTTGCCAATGTAATACATAATAGTAGTTACTTACTTAGTTAGTTGCTTAAGTTAAAAGTCTAAAGTTTAAAGTCTTTTGTTGCCAATGTAATACATAATAGTAGTTACTTACTTACTTAGTTGCCTAAGTACTTGTGGTATTAAACTATCATTATCATATTTGATTGACAGCCTAGATACACACAAACAAACACAGAAAACAGATTAATTTACACACTCCATTTTTAGTTACATAGGTAAGTTCCCATATTTTTGCTTTCATTTATCTATCAGAAGCTGTAGACTATTAATTAAATAGACCATCCTTTGCCGTCCTGTTATGCTTACAGTAATAAAATAAAATAAAATAAAATAAAAATAGCCTTTATTTCAGACCCTTACAGTAGATCGTTAAAAATAAACTATGCTTAAGGCTATCAACAAATTTTTATAAAATCAGTTAGTAAAAAAATCAAACAAGTGTTAGAAAAACTGTCTAGACAAAATACTCATAATACATACTCGTATGTAAGATCTCATCAGAATTGTCACTGAAATTGCAATATTCGACTTTCTTTATTCGTGTTAAGGTACAAGGAGGTAGTTTGTGAATATTACTGGTGATTAACCTAGTTCAGGGCTCAAGGCCGTAGCATTGCGTGCGAAGACACAATGTTCCGGACCATACAACGTGGCTTTTGAATAATGAGGAATTTCAGGCCATATTGGCTGTATGAGAGTGCCTTCTGGCTTTCAACATTTATATATTATTTTGTGTTTCATCTGATTTTTTGACCGTCCACATAATTCGAGTACATAATTTATCATCATCATTATCATCAAACCATTATCGTCCACTGTTGAGCATAAGCTTCTCTTCTAGTGTGTCATTTGTCTCAGTTTCTTCCCAAATTGAATCCAGAATTGAAATGAGTAGTTTATAATAATGTTTATTTTGTTTACTTTTTGTCGGAAAATGTCGATATGACTGAAAAACCGCAAAAAATATATTTTCACTTATATATACAAAAACTGTGTATACAAAAAAGTCACTCTAAATATTTCTTTATGGAGCTAACTTGATGTCACGTTGTATACCTGTGTTATGTTATCACAAGAGCTTATACCTATCGCATCTACATAGGATACGTTAGTTTTGATTTATGTTCAGTGTTTGATGGTGCTATTGGCGATAGTATAATCATTGGCATAAGCATTTATTATGATTGGCATCTTAGGATACAACATTAGTATCAGAGCAATCCTTGCCTGCTTAGGTCTAATTTATCAGTATTCCAGTTCCTCAAACTGTAGACCAAGCGTGCACAAGCACATAATTAGAAACATACTTACATACTAAGTTAAAAATTAGCAAGCTTACACGTGTCCCTTTTTAAGTATCGTAGGTACATATACATACACACTCGTATATATGAAAGTGGCTGATTTACCCACACTAGTAGCTCTTCCTTACCTTTACGTTTCACTAATTTATTTTATTCTTAAACTAGCTGTGCCAGCGACTTCGTCCGCGTGGAATAGTTATTTTGGGCATCATATTTATTTTTGCAAACAACCTCTTCAGCTTTATAAATTATAGCTGTAACCCACAACTTGAACCGTTTTCGCAGCGCACGCAACGGAAGCCCCCAAAGAATAATTTTACACGTTTTTTTTTCATATTTTCCTTTGTTTCTTTGCTCCTATTAGTTGCAGCGTTATGTTATATAGCCTAAAGCCTTCCTCGATAAATGGTCTATTCAACACAAAAAAAAATTTCAATTCGCACCAGTAGTTCCTGAGACAAGCGCGTTCAAACAAACAAACAAACTCTTCAGCTTTATAATATTAGTATAGATACTTCATTTGAAATTAACACTCCTCAAAACTAAAATGACAACCGAAACCGTTTTATTACGAGGCTTTAGAATCAGGATTTAGAATCATATAGATCTCTTTACTTCATGAAAGATGAATGTCTTCAGATTTTGTGCCTTTGTTAAGCTTATAATAACTAGTGTTCAACAAATATTTTTTGTTATTCAGCCAACCCTGTAGATTTCTAAAACCATGTCAGTTTTTATAAGCAAGAGCGGTCTCTCTTACTAGGCAAATAGTGCCTAACCGGTCACAGTGTTACAAGGGGGGTGTGACCGGATAGGAAACACATTTTGTATTCATATGCATATTATTCATTTATTAATAAAATACGTCACAATATTAATACAATCGTAATTTAAGCACATATCCACACATTATAGATACTAGACACATACCTATAGCTAGCCATGTTAGTTGACTAAAATATCCTAAACACATGAGCCCGATGCTTTCACGGACGACTTATCGCCGAAAGATGCTGAATTATTTAGCACCCGAAGAACACGTATATTCTAGATCCTACACTACTATACAGGGCTATTTGATACTTACACAAAATATCTTAAAGCTGGCTACATAAATAAAGTTCATTAATAAAAACCTTTTGTTATACGTGTATTAAAAATTTGCTGAAGAAAAACCTGATAACACGAACAAAAAAAATTTTACTCGGGAATGTTTGGAGAAGCTATTTTTTGTATGAGAGAGGTCTTAGAGCAATGGTATATTATATTACATTTATTAACTAATGACACTTCTAAGACCTCATACTGCCTACATAACAAAAATCATGATGACCCGTTAAGCCATTTTTAGCGGTTAAATAAACAGATTAACAGACAAACGGACAAACATAAAAATCTAAAATCTGCTGTAACGTGTTCTGTTATGGATTAAAAGTATACCCAAACAATATTTTTTCTAAAATTTTCTATGTTCAGATTTTTGTCCCTCTATAGCTTTATTACATGTATAGATAGATAAACTAGCTAAATAAGCTACGTCCTTAAAAATCTTTACGTTACTTACTAGTAACTCTGTATATTGTGTGACCAAGTCCAAGTATACATTACTAATGCACGCCACTGGTTCTGCTCTCTACAATCTAGGACTTGTATAGGATTTTTGTACGTAAAATACCGTTTAAAGTTTCATTTTCTTGACCACATTTTTTTGTATCGTTAATTTTAGTTCTTGTACTTCGACAGGCATGTTAATCCATAAATCCACAGCATTTTTTGTCGTTCCAACATCGTATCCCTCAACATAAGTTACGGAAATTTTATGATTCACAGCATGCTGATATTATATGTGTAAGCTTTGACAGCTTTGATGTATGATTTGATAGACATTGACAGCTACCATAACCTATAAAAATACTGTACTGTGTGAAATGTGAAAGTGAAAAATATTAAACAAATTATAAATTTTAATAGATTAATTATTTAAAATCACTACAACTAAAGCATGAACATTATTTGTTGATTTTGTTTTAGGTAAGTAATACAACTAATTACAGGTAATCTACTTAATAAGCATAGTTTTAAGCAAAATTGTTACCCACTTATTAATTAATAAAATCTTGTTTTAGCTACAAAATCACAGTTTTGTTTATTGCTGAGGAAGACCTGACCTTTATATATGTATATACATATAGTAATAAAATATGAAAACAAGGCAAGAAAAACTAAACATACTACTTCTAACTACTACAAAAAAGGGGCACTTAGAAAATCTTTAGAAAAGCCTAAAGTAAATATAAGTGCTCCAGCATTATACATATAGTATATTATGTATAAATAAATAAATAAATAAATAAATAAATATTTCAGGACATATCACACAGCGCCATCTAGCCCCATACTAAGCTTACGCTTGTATCATGGGTACTAGATTACGGATATAATACATATATACTTTTCTTTTGTAAATAAATACTTATTATACATAGAAACGACCAGACTCAACACAAGTAATTACAAAATATATATATATATATATATATATATAAAAATAAATATGTATATAGGGTACTTGGTATCAAATTCGTTAACAAACAAGCAACGGACTGCTTCATTTGAGAGCCACTTTCATTCCAGACGTCGCAAACGATAGTCACTTCAACCACAGAAAGCAAATGCCTAACTTTCAAGTCTAAAAAAGGATTTTTTTATCTACAAGAAAAATATTACTTCGAACCTAAAAAGTTGTTTCAGGCTACCAAAGAAGTAAATAACATAGAACGGCCAAACTGCTTCCAATAGAGTATCTAATGGCAAAAAAACAAAGTCCATTTGTTATCGGATGTTATGACGCTGATATTGAATGGCGATGGATGATCGTAGCTGGCCCTTGGCTATTTTATACAGGAGACGCGGCTGTCTGGCTAAAAGGATGAAATATTATTAACGAATATCATTTTTATATGAAGTATATAAAAGGCATCCGATGATGATGATGAAGTATATGCTGTTACTGATTCGACTGTTGATTAGTTGATTAATATTGGCTCATCCTTTACACTGCAACGGGGTAACGGTTCCTTGTGATATATTTTTTTCCATAAATATTTAACTTTTTATCTCTGTGCAATATGGGTGAAGCCGCCGCCGACATCCACAGGTAGGTGGTAGGTAGGTATTATAATACAAAGCTTGTTTTTTATTAGTTGAATAGTTTCTGAATTGTCGGTTGTTGTACCTGCTATAATTTCTGCCTTGTGCTGTAATTATTGAAGTTATGTTTGACCATAACATTTTAAAACTTGTAGCTTATTATCTGGATTTGGTATGATCATCAAGTTGTAGCAACATTTAAGAAGTAATGCAAAGTTTACAGAAATCTCCTTAGTAGCGCAAAATTGGTCACTGCTGCAAATCCTCATAAAATAGAGGAAACACTGTATTAACCAATATTGTAATGAGACATGACTCGTACAAGGTAAAACAAAATATCCTACTGCATTTTTTATAATCAATTATTGAAAATGGAAGAAAAAGCTGCATCACAAGAACGAGGCCCTTTACAAAATGTTCCACCCTCGTCAAGCCCGTTTATTGCATTGCGAACCACTTTCAGAAATGGTCCCGAGGAAACTTTTATCAAGAGCAAATTGGTGGGCTTTGTAAATACAGGGGTTGTTTCTTTGGATGCGTAACCTTCTTGATAGTAAAATGTAGTAAATAGGAAACCAGTCGCTTTCCCACGTTTCAGGATCAAATGGAGTTATGTTATTCCTGGTGCGATTTTGGCTAGATGTCATCAAATAGTTTGTAGGCAACAAAGATCTGGGCATGAAAAACGCAACAAAAATGGATATGAGTGAGCAGGCTTATGAATCATATGATCCACAGTGAGGCGTAAAAACATGAGAAACTGTGTTAATTGTAAACTACAATCTAGGTCTAGTAATAGGCCTACTGAACAGCTTATAATCTGGCGGGGTGTTATCAAATGCAAACCTAACCTTCATAAAAAAACACTTAACAACTTGCCAAAGACTCTTCAGTTTATCAATTTTGTAGTACTTAGTTGCTCATAGTTTAAAATCATGTCGCAAAGATTCAGACAACGTAACGCCTATATTTATATTATTTCCTATATAGATAAATAAAAAAATATTTGCAAATGACGTCATTACCACATCACAGCCAGTCATTCACATTCGCACATTATCCACTTTGCAAGTTGCAACAATGCTTACAGCCTGCTTCAAACTTTCTATTCTAATTGCCGAAGTATCCAGCTATAGGTCATCTCGCCATTTGGACATCGACAATACGCCTCCAATTATTCTCCCATTGCCACTCCAATTTGATCTGTATTGTAATGCAGTTAGGCACAAAGGGAAATGTCGATTTTTGATTGACAGCGTTATTTTAAAAGTGAAAGGTACGATCTCGGTACACGTACCGTTTTGGTGGACTCGATTGTGGACACAGATTATGTAAGAGTTGGTGTTTGTTGGCTTTGGGTTGAAAGACGGGTTTTAATGAAATAAGTGAGTAACTCGGTCATTACCAATCGGCAGTACGTTAATGCAATAACAGTCCCCTTTTAAGTTTACTTCCTTTCGACAGACTAATATATTATACTAGCTGTGCCTGCGACTTCGTCCGCGTGGAATAGTTATTTTGGGCATTATATTTATTTTTGCAAACAACCTCTTTAGCTTTATAAATTATAGCTGTTACCCACGACTTGAACCGTTTTCGCAGCGCTCGCAACGTAAGCCCTCAAAGATGAATAATTTTCCCCGTTTTTCCACATTTTCCATAGTTTCATCGCTCCTATTAGTTGCAGTGTGATGTTATATAGCCTTAAGCCTTATTCGATAAATGGTCTATTCAACACATAAAGAATTTTTCAATACGCACCAGTAGTTCCTGAGATTAGCGCGTTCATACAAACAAACAAACAAACTCTTCAGCTTTATAATATTATTAGTATAGAAGTATAACCTGATTACATCTAATACCTGCTCGTAGGTTAAAATAATTTCGGAAATTTACGTGAACAAGAACATAAACATGTACCTTCATATAGTACATACCTATCTTAGCAGCTGTTATATTTATCTACAAAACACTTCAATCTAAGTAACATAAAGTTCCGCTGACTAAAGATCGAAGCCAATGGCATATTATGTGAGAGGCCTATACCCAGCAGTGGGACAAAACCGGCAGTGGATGAAGATGATGATGATGAACATAAAGTTTGATACAGTCACGTTTCGTTATCGCCTACATCACACATAACAATGCAATTACCCTCCTATCAGAGTAAGCAAGAGTCGCATAACATATTACGGGATCACCTACCGTATGCTGATATTAATGATTTGGTTAACCGATACAACGTCCATCCAATCAGCGCTGTAATTGCTACAAGCTTACCATAAATTCACGTAACTTGAGACTTCGGAAATAGGAAAATTTTGCCATGATTCGAACACTATAGTGCGGGTTTTGAACTCAGCAAAATAACCTTATGATTTGGAATTGTTTTTTAAAATTTTCGAGTATGTTTTACAATAACTAATCAGTGATCATGAAAACTTAATACATACGAGACTACCAATACATACGAATATAATTGAATCTTCGTAATCGGACGCTTCCAAACCAATTCGCATGAGCAAATATGGCCAACAATGGTACATCCTGATACGACCAATCTCACATTCACACAAAAAAAAAATAACCTAACATTTAAAGGCCCTTGATTTATTATATATGATATAAAAAAATATATTTATTATTCAGTCTCAAATAATCGAGAGTTTCTACCTACAACACGTTGAAAATAAGCATAATTCATATTATTTAAAATCGCAACATTAAATAAAATGACACACAAGTAAAGTGCTAATCAGTTCATAGAAAACGTAAACCTTGGTCACATTGTATAGAGCCCCTTGCTGCATGTAAACTATCAACTCTACAACCAAGTTGCAGAGTGCAGGATATTGGTCTGTAAGCAAGGATAATTGCATCAAACCATTGTACGGACAACGATATTGAATAACGGACGGAATTCAATTACTGCACATGCAATAGCATGTGCATAGATTGTGCACTTGGTTAGGTATATGTTTGATAAGATATAAGTGAAGTATAGTAGACTATTATATGTAAGCAAAATTTGTAAAGATACTGGCTAGCATAAAACCTAGCCATTGTCTCTTGCTACGCCCCAATACCTCGGGGCACCTGTTTTTTTTTTGTAATTGTATATGCGCAAAACGATTCATAAACGCATTTAGCGACAAAGGTAACTTATAAATGTGTTTAATAGTCGTTGTGCAAGTGGGCGCTTCTCTGAGTAAGAATTGGAGAGCTAGAAACGTTTATAGAGTACAAATAAACTTTATTTACATTAAATCTGTTGGATCAACAAGGCTTTGTTCTTTTTTTCCTCGCCAGTTAGCTTTAAATACGGATTTTTCCCGACACTTCATTCTACAGCATCAAAAGCCAACAAAGCCGAAATATTTTGAGGCTTATTTATTTATTACACTGATAAATAAATAGTAAAACGCTGATGAATCTATTAGACATACATACCTATACTAAAGCTGAAGAGGGACAAAAATCTGAACGTAGAAGATATTATAAAAAAAATACTGGGTATACTTTAAATCGAAAATAAAACACGTTATCTATTTCTCTGTTTATCGGTGTCTCTGTAAATTTAAACGCTCATCACGCAAAAACGGCTGAACCTATCATGTTGTTTTTTGGTATGTAGGTAGTATGAGGTCTTAGAAGTGTCATAAGCTACATTTTATCCAGAAATAATGCGAGCGTAGCCGCGGGCGTCCACTAGTTATAAACATAATTAATCCACAAAATAGATTTGCCTAAAACAGATCACGAGCAAATCCCAGGACAAATAAAGAAAAACAATCTCCAGTTATAGGAACAATGATTATGCAAAAACATTCATACAATAAAACTCATTGTAGCAACCTCGTTTGCGAGAGCATAATAAATGAGTATGTAATTTAATAAATTGTACCTTCTTGCCTAAGAAATAAAGCTGCGTAATCTCTCTCGTGAAGCAATTATGTGTTAGAAACCTACCGCGAGATTTTGGTCATTTGCCTCAACTGTACAGCAGATGAGGAAATGGACAGAGTTGTAACAACACTCAAAGCAATAACCACTTATTTAAGTTATCTTTTAAGATGTGCTTTATATCATTACTATGCGTAATTTGGAAATTTACATGCGTGCGTAAAGTTGGTACAGGCACAACAATAGATTTTATTTAACAAAAAATACCACAATTCTTTAGTTTAAATTTACTTGTAGTATAACAGGTTGCAAGTAAATTACGAATAACCTTTCAAATGTCGCTTTAGTCATCAGAACCAATTTTATTCATTGTCATTAGAAAATTCTCGGTAAAACAAATATTCCTAAAAGTTTGTCGGCTCCCGACATAGTGTGTGTGTGTGACTATGTACATAGTGACTATTCATTTCAATTTATTCAAATAAGTACCATTTTCACGTATAATATTTCAGATATATATGTGAAGTTGTGAAAAGATTTTATTGTAAATTTGATTTATTTACCTCTTCTCAGATCGTGTTTACCTTTGTTTGCAGTTGTCTCTCTGCGGTGCGTTCGTTCGCGACCGCTGTGTGGCACGTGAGTACTCGGCGGCTACCGTTCGGCGCAATTATTAACACTTTCACCATTCGCCCACAAGAGGCTTTAAAACTTTTACGTTTTTCTCCAACACTCAACTAAGGTACTGATTTTTAGACAGTTTCAAGTTTCCCTTGCGCACGTAACTCGATAAGTAAACAGAATACTTACGTTGAATTGGCCACGGATGTGGTCGAGTGTAAGAATTCATTGAACGTAACATGTTTGGTAACTCTTAAAGAAAAAGTTTCGGGATTTGTTTATTTACAGTATATTTTGATTAAGTCTTTACATTTACTTAAAGTTTTACTATAAGTACATACTTAAGTATAATAGGTATGCGTATCTTGAGTCATGACCAAAGATACTTTTGACACATTTAATATCAAATTTAATCACCTCATCATAGCATCAGCATATCACAAATAAATAAATACCTATTTGAGCATTATCTAAAGGTAACTATCACTGTCTAGTCTTACTTTATTAAATTAGGAAGTACTCGGGACCTACATAAGATCCACATTTAGGGAAGTCTTTAGGTGCTTGTACGAAATCTGACGTTTCGCCAACTTTGAGTATGAAGTCTAGACCTCTAGTCCAGTGCGTGGATCTTTCATCCCTCATGAGCCAGTACCCTGGATTATCAGCCTTGAATCTCAGTGCTACTGCTCCAAACTTGGGGATTACTATTGTATCCTTCAATACTGGATTGATGAGGTTTTTCTTCGGGAATAGAGTGCCTTCCTCGTTCATGTGTTTAATAGTGTCTTTGTCTAAGCTCGCGTTGAACTCTCGGACTCCAGTGACGTAGAAACTGTAGCCATGAAGGTGGAAGATGTGATCTGACTCGCCACCTGGAAAAGAAAAAAAGGCTTTGAAGGAAACAGAAAACATTAAGAAATAGAGTACAGAGTCAAGAACAGATGATGTCAATAATAATTGACAGAGGTTGATATTTCAGAAAAAAGATGTCAGTTTAGCTCTTTCTCAAAATATGAAAAAAAAACATGGGTTAAGGTTATAGCAAAGAGATATGATCACTGCACAATATGCCTCATATGCAAAATTATGAAAATGTAGGTACTTCTGCAGTCTTTTGCAGACTTAATAAAACCAATCTCATCGATACTAGCTACATACCTATACCTACCACTAGTACTGCTAGGTGCAATGTAATGTAATGCCTGCTTCTAACGTTGCGAAAGCTCATTTTCTTTTACGACTACACTTGCATTTTCAGTGTCTCTTATGCCCGATTATGCCTATTATATATTATGCTGCAATCTCACTTTCGTTGGAACAGATATTGATACGTAGGCTTCGAGCTTTCACTAGCCAATCTATCTTATTCTATAGATAGTTATGAAAATGATTTTATTCTATATAAATTCTCTATATCATATACATCAAGGTTAGTTTTAAAATAGATTGGTGTATAGGAATTACACATTTTGTTTGTATTTAAATATTATTCCTAGCAGGTTATGTAAGTTCTTTGTTTTTGTTATTAATTTAGAAGCATTTAATATGTCGTATTTTTTAATTAATATTATATTGGACAAAAAATATTTAAAAAGCGTTTATTATCTAAAAGAACTGTTATTATTGCAATATTAAATGAATCAGCATCATCAGGACTGAGTGGAAAGTTAATTATGCTCATTAATCATTTTATCTCGTGTCAATCTGATGACGACTGACCGGTTTAATAGAGATAAAACATGGGTGTGAACCTCGTATGTATGTATCTCTTAATTAGTATTTTAGGTAACATTCTTATTGTTTATTGCAGTTTAAAAAAGGTATTGCGAAATTGCAATAAGTTTTATGTTAACTATACTTACATACTGAATATAAATTTCATAAAAAGTACATAATTAATTCATTTTTGTCGTCTTGTAAATTAACATAGCAAGTAGTTAGTACATAATGTGATTGAATAAGGAATTGCTATTACCACTATTACGTAATAATTTTACGAAATAAATCTTTAGAGAGTTTCGAGTGCATTGCCTTTTATAATTGGGCTTTAAGATTTATTACCTTCACTTGGTCAATAAATGAATCGTACATACTTTTGCATACTTCATATATGGGGAGAGAATGTACATTTATAAGTGTTTATTTGTCAAAAAGGATTTGTTTTCTTGTACGTGCGTGACGTCACAGCCAGCCTCAGCGGAAGACCAGCGCTGGTTGCTTCCACACAACCAGCATTATACTGAGTTGGGGTTGTATACTGTGGTTGGGGCAGATTTTATGTTACACAATGTAATTGGTGTTGTTGTTGGTGTGTGTTCTGAAAATCTGTCACAATAATTGGTTTCTTTTTTTCTTTCTTTCTTTCAAAAAAATAAAACAACTAGTGAGACTACTTGTTGTTGCTCGCGTTATTTATTGTTTCCAGACTAACAACTAACTTATGTGTTAATCCTGTCATTCCACGGACTAATCTACTTGCAAAATTTCATCCAAATCGGTTCCGCTATTAGAACGTTGCGAAGAAAAAGATATACATACATGCAAAATTTCGCCCTAGTAATCAGAATCATAACCAAAATACTTATTTCTTCATAAATACGTCACTTTTTTACATATTATTTAAGTAATTATATGTGGTGGAATATACTTCGGATATTTCACTTTTTAAGATAAGTTTTAAATTTCAACAAAAATACGCATAGATTAAACAAAACATCAGTTAGTTATTTAGAAATTCTGTATGGTTGTCAATTTTCCTTCTACACGTCGAGTGTCTGCATTACACAAGTGTGTGAGTCCCATTATATACATTGTTTGTTTAAGGTGAGTATACATACATGTACTTTGCTTTTTTAATGCCAAAAAAAACAAAAACGTTACTTGTCGTGTAGAATAAAAGATGTGAATTTTGTTTTTTAAAACCGATCTTTTTTAAATCTACATTTGTTTTCTTATCTAGGCAAAGTGGATCGTGTTTTTAGAAAATAATTAAATAAAAAACAAGCTAAACTATTAACTTCTTATACTTACTTAGCAAGTAATCATAAGATTACAAAATTAAATAATAACATGACAAGACAATTCATAGCAAGACAGGGAGGATTGGCGTAAGAGGAAGGAGGCCTATACCCTGCAGTGGGTCTCTTTGGGCTGATGATGATGATGATGACAAGGCATAATCAGATACATCATGACCAACTACAGTGCTATTATTCTTCTTCTCATATCGAATGAACACCTATTGATGCAAGACGTAACCTAATATTGACGTTAAACTTCATTGTATGCAGCTGTAAATGTTGTAATACCTACAGCAAGTGCCGTTCTAAGTTTCGGCAGACAATAACTTGGGCCTCACCCGTTGGCTAAACTATGCGGTAAAATAAATCTTGCGAAATGACAGAGGATGTTATGACTAAACCTATGCTATGGAGATATGCTATTGTTAAACTTTACTATTTACTAGTGGACGCCCGTGGCTTCGTTCGCATTATTTCAGGAAAAAAAGTAGCCTATGACAGTCCTAAGACTTTATACTACCTACACACCAAAAACCATGATGATCCGAAACACCAAACTTGATGATTTTTAGGTGTGTGTACCTAAAAACCATCAAGTTTGTTGTTTGAAGTCGGTTAAGGAGCAGTCGCAGCGGAAAAACACTACATATTTCTCCAGAGTTTTATTTACAATGGATTTCCGTTGATGATTTTTAGGTGTGTGTACCTAAAAACCATCAAGTTTGTTGTTTGAAGTCGGTTAAGGAGCAGTCGCAGCGGAAAAACACTACATATTTCTCCAGAGTTTTATTTACAATGGATTTCCGTTGATGATTTTTAGTTGTGTGTACCTAAAAACCATCAAGTTTGTTGTTTGAAGTCGGTTAAGGAGCAGTCGCAGCGGAAAATCACTACATATTTCTCCAGAGTTTCATTTACAATGGATTTCCGCAAAGTAACGCCTGATTCAATATTTTATGATGATCAGTGTTACTTATTGAGTATATTAACTTTAATTTCCATCAAAACATTTAAATATTAATCTCTATTTATAGAATAATCTAAATGCTTTGCGTTTTGCGCTTCATTGCAAAATAACGCGTAGTGACATGAGATGGTTAACATTAAAATAAGTGAGAAAGCACTAAAAGTTATGAAAGTAAAACAAACATTGTCAGTTAGCCTAGAGTGACAGTACAAGTCTAAAATCTACATATTTACAAAACTATTTTTTACTTTAGTTTTTGAGACGCAAAAACTAACAATGGACGCGTTGTATGAGCATTTGAATTTGAAACTGTAATTATTTACTGTTTTATGCGTCTATGTGAACGACCTCTTGGCATCACCTATTACTATTCACGTAATAATTACCTACACAATTACCGATTCAGACATTGCTTCTAATATGTATACATAGATAAGTAAAGTATGCACCAATCTAACCAGTCTGGATCTTTTTTGTTGCAAAGGTTGGCCATTGCGATTCAACGTGGCAACGCGGCAAGTGTAATGGGCACCTTTCGCCGGGAGCGGTCCGGGGCGGGTTATTCGGAACATTTTTGTTTTTTTGGGTAAGGTTTTTTTATTTTGTATATTGACTGACTATTATTGATATTGAACAAAGATGTTCTATTAAAAAAAAAACTAACCACTGATAGGTAGGTACCAGGTGCTATTGGTGGTTAACTAGAATATAATTTGGGTAGATATTAAAAGAACTATAGACACGCAGTGAGATACAACTGAAACGCTAATTAAAAATTTTGTTAGTACCTAATTGCATAAATGTATACACCTAGTTGTAAATAAAAAAGAGCCAACTTTCTAATAGGTAGATAGGAAATTTTAGAAGAGTTTATATTGTACGTTTAATTGTTACAGTCTAAGCTTGGCTAAGAACACATAACTGTTTTCTACAATTAACAATAAAATTATTCCAGTGTGTAAGTGAGTAATAAAATAATGGAAGAATTCAAATCAATTTAATGAAGGAATTCAATTGAAATATTGTTTATTTAATATCATCCAACCCAATAGCAATAGTAAGTGTATAGATTGATCAATAACAACCACATTAATATAATAGGTTTTGAATATTTTCAATAAGAGTCAGAAAATCCATTGAAAATTTCTTGTTTAACATAACCTTTCAGTTTGTAGTAAGTACATTTTTATTTTAATAACGATCATAATAATTTAATCTAGTAAGTCAACTGTAACAGGTGACGTAACAGTTTGTAAAAACTTTACTGGGTGATGTTATGAAGCAAACCAGTTGTACGTAATTATAAAGCCCTCAACAAATAAATCTAGGTCAGTGACCTTAATCGCTCGTCTGGCCCATGGTTATGTCATTCCTTTGAGGTATATCAGACCACTTCAGAACATAATTTCCATGGAAATGGGTACCTGTTATGTTGTTAAGACGTTGCACGAAAATTACTCCATATGTGAGGTGGGAATTATGGCGAAATTTTAATTGTGGAATGTGTTAGAAATTTATAAGTGAGGCAAGTAATGTTTTTTAGCTTAACCGTTTTTTTTTTCAATAGGCGGTCAGTATTTTGACTTATATGTGTGCTGTACTGACAGAGAAATAAAATTATATAAAATGGTTATAACCAAGCAATACCTTTATTGGTATCTCGTTTTTTAAGGTTCCGTACCCAAAGGGTCAAACGGGACCCTATTAGTGAGCCTCCGCTGTCTGTCTGTCTGTCTCCAGGCTGTATCTCATCCGTTCATACCATCAACCGTGAGAGCCATAAAGCTGAAATTTTCACATATGATGTATTTCCGTTGCCGCTATAACAACAGATACTAAATGTTTTTTTTTAAAGTATTAAGTGGGGTCCATACAATAAACGTGTTTATTTCGTATTTTTTTGCTCAATATTAAAAACGGTAACCGGTAGACGCTTCAAAATTTCACAGAATATTTACTTGTATATTATCTTTCAAAATAAATAATTAAATAACAATAAAGTAAATATTAAAAGGGGCTCCCATACAACAAACGTAATTTTTAAACAATTTTTACTCGATCTTATTAAACAGGTAGAAACTTGAATATTTGTAAGTAAATATTTAGAAATATATTAAGTATATAGATAATATAATAATAATGTATAAAAAAGATGATAGTACGGAACCCTTCGTGTGCGAGTCCGACTTGCACTTGACCGGTTTTTCGTTATTTCATAATATCTATGGTTTCCAATTTCGTTTATACATACAAATTTCTAAAGAATAGTTTTACATACTATAATGAAATGTATTTTTAGATACCATCAACATCTCACGTGAGGGTATACATTTTGTAGTGTGTATTTTATTTTAACAATATTTTATGCCTACTTTTCTATCTAAGGCTTTGCCCGCATGGCTTTTCTTGCATATTTTAGGCGTTAGCAGGGTGACAGATCGGAATATTTCTTATTTTAGCCGACAGGCCAAGTTCAGCCAGGGTATGTAAATAACAAATATATATAAGTAAACTATGGCCAAGTGCAAACCCATTAAAGTTAAAACAAACATACATGTCAATTTACCTAAAACAAACATGTCAATTTTCAAGGTAGGGACCTCTCTGGATCCTTCGGGTCAAAACGAGTAAGACTTGATATCTTTTTTTGGCTGCAATGCAACTCAACAATATATAGGTGGATTTCAAATTATTTTTAGCATAGTGACATCACACCTTGATCAAACAAAATCATCTCAACCGTAGAGTGTATGTATGTGTGAATGTGTCGCTTAGGTTGATTTTGACGACAAGACAAGTTTTTGATTTATTTGCCAAATTAGGCCGTTCTGGTTTAAAAGTATTGAAATGACTTACAAAAGATGTCAAAGTGTTACATCTTTTAACTATGATTTATTATACTTTCATTTGTTTTTATTTAAGATTGATATATAATAGAAAACTATACCTTGATCAAACATGACAAGCTCGACCGTAGAATGCAGAGGAACACTCTTGACATGTACACACTCGTCGCCCTGCCCCGGCCCGTCAGAACACATGGTGTTGGGGCCGACGTCATCTCCCTGATTTGTTTTTATTTAAGATAGATATATAATAGAAAACTATACCTTGATCAAACATGACAAGCTCGACCGTAGAATGCAGAGGAACACTCTTGACATGTACACACTCGTCGCCCTGCCCCGGCCCGTCAGAACACATGGTGTTGGGGCCGACGTCATCTCCCTGGGTCAGGAGTGGAGACGCTGGGTATGTGAACCGGTGTCCGTCGGTCTGGCCCCAGCTCTCTGGAAATAAATAATAAAAAAAAATCAGTGACATTACACACAGCGCCATCTAGCCCTATGCCCTACACTATGCAAACGCTTGTGTCGTGGGTACTAGATAACCGATAAAATACTGAAGAATAATTGAAAGTTAAGAAAAATACTTTATTATTACCCAATAACAAATATGACACGTTTAACCCTTTACCAAGAATGCCTACACTAAGTATTTTCCTAAATTTTCATTCGAAAATTATTCATGAAGCCATAAAGGAAAGTTCCCTACCAGCAAGTTACTCACAAAATCAATAACCGGAACAAAATTAACCCAATTAGGTGGAAATTGAAATTCAAATATTGGGGAGTGGAAAATAAACTTATTACAATCATGCTATGTATAACAAATCATTTTATTAGTAAACGGCTATACGGACTTTGAAATAAGAAGAGTAGTAGTAGTATTATTAACAGGTTTATAAATATTTTTTCTGTTGTACAACTCGTAATTTGCACAAAATGTTGCTCAGCGTCTTTTCACACAATCTAAGGTTTTAAAAACGAGTGAAACAAAATATCTTATAAACAAAAGATCAATCGTTTGCAGTTTGGTAACTAAGACAGAAAGTAACTTGTAAAAATATTTTCCAACATTTTCCGGGATCTGCATTGACGATGCTCCGGAAACCGGTTTTCCGCTTGTCCGTTCTCATTTACGGCGAGGACAGGCAAAGTTTTTCTCTTTATTAATTAAAAGGCCTTACTTTGTTCAGCGCAATTTTATTACAGCACAGCATCGTTTTAATTCAATATCAAAGTAAGCCGTAAAGAAAATTCACAATACTGGTGTTGTTCGTGGTGCAGCGCAGACTTTTATAGTAATTATTATGGCAGTTTTTTGTGATAGTAAATTCAATGTATTTTTATGGACTAGCGACGCTTACTCACATTTATCAGAAAAAAAGTAGCACATTATCCAGAGTTTACTGTATCTTCGATTAAAAATATTGATTACTTTAATATAATTCATTAATCTTTAAGTTCATATGAGACTGGTCATACTGCCCTAAAGGCCTCTG
This sequence comes from Macaria liturata, assembly GCA_964023185.1. NCBI lineage: Eukaryota > Metazoa > Arthropoda > Insecta > Lepidoptera > Geometridae > Macaria > Macaria liturata. Next base: position 3,193,831 of record OZ026812.1, on the reverse strand, counting down.
ACATGGCATAACGATGAATGTAAGATGAATAAACATATCTATGCTCTTTAGACATCCACTACCATTTTTATAATATTACTGAAATGGTAAGATAGACTCACGCTTGACTGAAGACTCTGAGCTATGATGACTATTATCTAACTCAAGCTATAATATGAGTAACGTCATGGAGATAATAAAATAATGTTGTTCTGATACTGCTCCAATGTCATTGTGTCTTTTTATCTCTCTAATACTACTGATTTATTATGTCATAAATTATAATGAAATAGGTAAGTAACATATGTCCTCTAATCTTACGACTTATCATTTTGTACATATTAATTAGTAGGTAGACAAGCAAATACTTCATTGAGGCAGTGTGTTTTAATTAGTTTTTGTTTAATATTACATCAGAACAGGAAACAAATATTTCCCATGCGTTTAAATACCAATGGCAGCCAGTAGGTACCTACCTACATTGATTTGCCTCATCATGATTAGAGGCAATAAAATTATCGTAATAGCAATAATGCTTGTATACTATACAGCTTAATTGACTCTTTGTGCGATTAAACGTAAACATTACATTACAAAAATTAAAACAAAAGCTAAATCTCAAATCCAATCGATTCAATACTTTTACCTCTTTTAACTACAGTGTCTATTAAAAAACTGTTGAAGAATTACTTTTACTTCTAATCAAAGAATTTAATCCCTGTCTTCGGTATTACTTCCATGCTTCTGATTACTCCAAAATAAAAATCTGACAAATTTAAAGCAAACACCTTCTGTTAGTAGCTGCTTCTAGCTGTAAGCAAATTTGTACCTACTTATTTATTTATACATCGGATAAAAAATAATCCTTTTAGCTGATTCGTTGCACTTGATTATCCTTATGCAATATGTGAATATAAGACATAAAAATATGCATACCAAATCGATAATGAAGTTACGCCATAGATGAGAACACGTTTGTTTATTTTAAATAAACAAGTTGGTCTTCGAGCCAAGGTCAAGAATTAAAGGTGGGATATTAGCTTTTTACGAAATTGACCTTGAGAAAAAGAGGCTAATATGTTTAGCCTTTTGAAAAAAAAAAGTATGTGAGGCATGTCTGTAAGTTAAAAACAAACTTAATAATTATCTGGCGGCTAAAACATACTGACTTCTTTTATATTCTGCGTTATCATTCTTTTGTCTGTAAATTGCGCGCCCTATGGGTGGGAGCATAGCGTTCCATTATGTAATATTTTAACAACTGTATTTACCTATGTTCCGCAATATATATTTTGAACTTGTGGCTGCTCGCGGCTTTGCTCGCATTAAGAAGTAATACTTGCATCCCCTATTTCACCCCTTTAAAAGTGGCATTTCCAAAAATCCTGTCTTAGCGGATGCCTACGTCATAACATATACCTTCATTCTAAATTTCAGCCCAATCCGTCCAGTGGTTTGGGCTGTGCGTTGATAGATCACTATATCAGTCAGTCAGTCACCTTTGAGTTTTATATATTTAGATTTTAATTTGAATATATATTTTTTTCTACAAGAATAATGTAGAGACTTTTATTCATGTCTAACAACTCAGCACTATCGAAAAACAGAAAAAAAACAATAAGACTATGTTAGTACCGGCTGCCGTCGATTGAAATAGCTTTGCTGCTTTTTATGTACTCTTATGTTTAGATTTTAAAGTTCAGTGTCATAAATTTCTTAAAATACCTATACAAAGATATTACCAGGTACCTACCCAATTCTGTATTTTCATAATATAAGTAGCATTTATGTATTTGTAAGTACGAATATTAGCATAAATCATCATATAGTATATACATAAGTAAGATCTGCAACCTACATAATAAACCGAGGCATTTACTTATATAACATGAACTCGTATATATGCGTATCTTTATACCTAGTAATAGTGTACCTAACTTATGATGTCAGCATAACAACTGTTGCATTGTTAGAATATAATTACTTAGATTATCTATACTAATATTATAAAGCTGAAGAGTTTGTTTGTTTGTTTGAACGCGCTAATCTCAGGAACTACTGGTGCAAATTGAAAAATTATTTTTGTGTTGGATAGACCATTTATTGAGGAAGGCTTTAGGCTATATAACAGCACGCTGCAACTAATATGAGCGATATTCAAGATATCAAAAAAATATGTATGAAAGAATTATTCCTCTTGAAGTGATCTAACAAAATGTCTGCAACAGTATATGTCTATCTTTTAAGATTAACTCACTTAACCGAACCGTTTTTATGGTAATAACTACTCCATGCGGACGAAGTCGCTGGCACAGCTAGTCATATATATGATTATAATAATAATTATAGCCATTAAGTTAAGAAGTAAGTATGATCGTGATGAAATGCGGCCCACTGCCCTGATTGGTGCAACATGCATCATGTTATGTAACATGGTCTATAGAAAGCCCATGCTATGATGGAATATTATGTGAACCAAGTACGTTCCGGAACTGATTTTCTTTGTGATAGCTGTAGATCGTAACGAGATTATATCAACACCTATCTAGATGATAACTACATTATCTTTCTTAATTGTTTAAAAATCGGCATCAAGTACTTATAAAGTTAAGTGAAAGAGATAAAAAAAAGATTATGTGTCTTTTTATTACTATTAGTTGCACGAGGCTTCGCTCGCGTTGTGTTGGGTAAAAGTAAGAACAATCGACATTTTCGGGACCTATAACCATTGAACTATATTACTAGCGTAAATATCTCAATGCCTATAACTATCTATACAAAAAACATTACGATCTATCCCTCGGCTGCGGCCTCAAATTGTGTACAAAGTTTCTATATAAAATCGAAAGTGTGATTACATTCTTATGAAATACACACATATATGTAGGTACAAATACAAGCAACGTGCGTAAGTTATTCTTGGTAGAAAATTATATCTGTCTTGGTAAAACCTGTTCCATCTGAGTACATTGATATCGAATGATCGGAATTATATTTCATGCTTTTCTAACGCATGCATATTTTTAAGCCAAATGTAATGTTGGGTGTATTTTTAAACTATGTTCTACTCAATAAAGCTAATAAATTAAAACCCATATTTTTTTAATCATTTACGGTCAAAATTAGCTAGTATAATAAATAACAAATGTGATTAAAAGTCATTGTGCAAGCGGACATTACTGTCTCGAAACATACGTTAAGTAACACGTAAAATATGCAGTGCATACTTCGAATATATTTAATTTTGTTCAAGGTCAAGATAAAATAAAAATTAAACCGCAAAATCTGGCGTAAACTTATCTTTTTGGCGGTAATCTATCTAGTTCAGAGACAAGAAGTCAGTTACTAACTTGGATTATTATTAATACGTAATATATGTGTGTGTGAAGAAAGACTAGTTAAAAATGTGTTTGTCGTAGTAACGAAATAACTTTTTGTGATAATACTGATCATCAACATTAATTTCCATTGACATGACTGTAATATTGCTGAAAATATGATTACTTTTTGTAACAGTCAAACCATGGCAAAGAGAGATTCGAAACCATTAGGAAGGCCTATTAAGTTAGTACAAATAAATAAATTTATACTTAAACTTTTTACTGGAAAATGAGATGTAATATCACGACCGGCAGGATTTGAACCTGCGTATTTGTGATTACCACCCAGAACGCTTGAAACCTCTCGGCTACGGTCTAACTGCCAGGCGCAAAAATTCACACTTATTTCCAAACACTTTAGGCTAAGCGACTGATCAAACAACCATAAAGCGGGTTTAGCACTTGACAAAATAACTCAATAAATTTAGAATTACTTAATTTCAATATTTATTCCTCGGCTGTTTATTGACTAAGTTTGGCATTGTGGTTTTAAGTAAAAAAATGATTAATTTTTTTTCTTGAAACTACAATGCCAAATTTGGTTTATAAACAGGCAAATTTATATTTCAAACAAGCGGTTTATTTATTTAGTATTTAATGCTAATAAGTGGCCCGTATTTTTACGCATATACAAATTTGTAAACAAACACCATTAGATCAGGGCAATGTAGAAGTTTAGATGTTGTCACTGCATGATATTTTATTACATTTCTATTATCTGGAGTATAGCTACATATGCAGGTATAATTTTATATTGTTACTTGATAGGCGCATCAAAATGACAATATACTATCTTTAGCATCAGTGGGCACATAATCGTAAAAGTAGACAATATTTATTTATGAACAATCTTTATTTATGAAGCCACTGGGTAAAAGTTATGGTGTACAAAGTGAAAATATACGTAAGACACGGTTTATGTTTTACTTGTTCTATTTACTCAACACTTCTATAATAAACTTTGTATTTTATCAAATAGATATTCAAATCTTTTTGACATTAAATTTCAGTAGGTACCTATCAATTTCCAGCTGTCGTCGCTTCATTATCATAAAGACAAAGTAAACTGTACAAATACTGCAATTTCAAATACAATATTTAAATTAGTACTTACCAACTCTTTTCGCCGAAATCTGTCTCGTAGAGTAGTTGAAAGGCACATAGATAATCTCCGAGACATCCATCAAATCGTCTGGCAGAGGTTCCTTGGCTTGCACATCGCCTAAACACAACACCGCGTTACTGCTGCACCGGTCACTCAACAAACTTGTAAACTCGCGAACAACTGCACCACTGTCGTCTTTAACCAACACTTTACGATCATCCTTGTAAACCAACTGAGCCACTCCACTCAAGTCCTTCTGGCAAGACTCGTCTGCTGTCACTTGTATTTTATACGCCTGAGGAGCTTTGTTAGCGTCCACGATAAAATCAGCTCTCTCACCTCTTCCCAACTGTATAGAGCTCACATCTTCAGGCTCAATATAATTCCCGTCTAAAGCTATAAGCTTCAAACTATGCTGGTCTATAGAAAACTTGACAGCGCAGCTCTTGGACCCTCCTCCGTAGGCTAAACGGAACCTGTACCGCTTCCCGTGTTCTACGACGAACTTTGATATGGGTGAATCTAGAGATTCTTCGGAATGGCTTTTGCCATTGATAAGGAGGGACTCAGCATTAGGAACAGTAGCCATCATTCCGGCTAGCGGTCCCATTGAATGTCCCCATTCGGAGACGAAGATGGTATGCTCTGTAGCGTCGACGTCATACAACTTCTTAGCAGGGTCTAATCTTGGAGACTGTCTGACGATGAAGGCTCCAGCTAGTCCATCAGCTGCGTCGGCAGCCGAGTGAGCGTGGTACATGTGCGTTCCGACAGCGGACGCGCGGAACTTGTATTGGAATGTGGTATAAGCGGGTTGAGGACATTGTGTCAACATTGGAGCGCCGTCCATAAAAGGTGTTTCCTTTTGCGGCTGTCCGCGCCAGTGTATGGAAAGCGCGTGCGCCGGCGCCCTGTGCACTACGTCTACCACCAGGATGTCGTTGTGGCAGACGTGCAGCACGGGGGCTGGTAGACCTCTGTTGGCTGAGAGAACACCTCTCTCGCGACCGTCTGCTGATATGCATGTCGCAGGACATTCACCTCCGTCCTTTTCTGTACAGCTCCCGCAAGATCTAGAAAATATTTGAATGAATTACTTATTTAACCTTTCACACGTTTCGAATGCTCAGTAAGTGCCTTAGGTATTCAAATTCAAATTCAAATTCATTTTTATACATATTTAAAATGTCAGTAAATGCACAGACTGTACAATAAAATCTACAAATTACGCCTAATTTATTCGACTTTGGTATAGTAGGTCACATAGGTGAGCAACTGGGTTGGGTTCAACTCAATGACACAGTTTATTCAGTAGCTGTAGTAATTAAGCAATATCGGCTATCACAAAGCGGCTGTAGTTCACACTCACTTGCTAAGTGTCTTGTAGACCTCGATGACTAGTTTGACTCGGCATATCATGGGCCAATCCAGCTCGTGGCATTCTCGATCACAGTTCTCGAAATATGCCTCTGTAACAAATAAATACACTTTCATTTAAACAGCTCGATTAAACCACAAAACAGCAGTAATCAACTTGTAACGGGATGACGATAATTATGGTTTCAGAACATATGGATAACGCATAACAATAAAGAAATAAAGATTTGTTGACTTATGACACACCCATATTTTACCGCCTGAAATATCCTTTTCAAGTAAGTACCTACACATACCTACAAATATAATATTTTCTGACTCAACAGTAACCAGAATTCAAGGTAAGTCGATGACCCTAACACATCTAAATTTAGGCAGATACCTACATAAATATAAATACCAAAGGCCAGGATGTAAGTAGTGCGGATTTTTTACCTTTCCTTATAATAAGAACTTGAAACCATAACTCACGTCATACCGTTCATTTACTAAAAAAAGAAAAACATTGAAAAGTTAATTGGTTGCCTAATAATACAGGCCTACATGTAGCTAACGTTAAAATTTAAAGAGTTACTTTCTGCAACGACTTTTAGACACATTTAGCCATTATTACTAATTATGTTTGTCGCTAAATGAGTTTACAGAACATATTGCAAAGGAACCTAACTGATTCACAACAGAACGGTTAAAAATAAGTCTAAAAAATGCGAATACATCCGTGGCCGTAGTAGAACTTAGTAGAAAATACCAACCTTATTAATACGAGGAGTCGTTTTCTACGAACCCTGTTCTTATACAAACATACGAAGGCTTTTCTTTATATATGTTACCGTCAATCTGTATAATCCCGCACAATTGCCTAGGCAATTATATACAATGCCTAGGCAATGTATAGAATGCCTAAAACGCGTAAGCAATATATGAAATATTTTTTAATTCAAGCTTTGCCTAGGCATTCTATACAATACCTAATGCGCAGTAGGCAATGTATGTAATACTAAAAGACAGGCAGGCAATAAACGTGTTGCGACTTATTTACATGCTTGCATTTTATTCACAGGGAAGGCAAGTGCAGTTAGGAGTAAGTAAAATAGGTAGGTATAACTTGGGGTGCGTTGCCAAACAACGAGCGAACAAATGAACAGTGTCAGATGAATCGTGTAAAAATTAGAATTAGGTTAATGACCATAAGTTTTCTTCATAATGGTATTTTTAAACGTACTAGGTATATTCTATTATAAGTAAAAGTATCGTGAAACATTCTTATACAATAAGTATGTAACTATTACTGGTTTTTACTCAAGTAAAAACCTTTTTTAGCCTACTACAAAAAGGAGGTTATCAAGTTTACTGTAAATTTCTTTTTTTGAGGATGCGATTTTTTTGTTACATAAGTTTTATTTTATTTTATAGAAAAAATTGTAGAGAATGCCTAGGCAAAGTATGTAGTAATATTCGTATTTCATACATTGCCTGGACGGCCCAGGCAATCTATACATTGCCTAGTCATTGTATAAAACGCCTGAATCATACAGATTGACGGTAACATATAGATATCACGTGATATCACGAAATTTCAAAGTAATTTATATTACCTATTCAGACTGACGAAACTCCCTTGACCAATAACCGCCTACGCCTCGCGCGCGCACTATCATAGAGCGAACCAAAAATATGAAGTAAGATTTTATACTTTCGCTTTCGCAGTTATTATTGGTAATGCTCTAAATGTTCACCTTTATGGAAAAAAGAAAAACTTTGTGTACAAATAGTTGGTACTCACCTGGCATAGGCGTGTAATAAACCACAACAACAACACTGGCAAGTATTACTGATAGCACTAATATCCTCTGTAAGGACATGAGCATGTAATTTGGCTTCTTTAAAGGCTCACTGTTGGGAACCAGCACGTTCTTTTCAGACTCCATGTTTGTTTTTGTTTTTTTTTTCCTTTTTATTTTCAAAATAACACTGGCCGCATGATTTTAAATTTCGAAGTTACTGGTCGAAACCGAATGTAGGGCAGTGAATGCGGCGCGCGGCCACGCCAGTCGACCTGCTGGTGGCGACTGCGAGCAACTTGGCTCTTGCAGAGTTGCAACATGCACCTTCAGGCTCCGCATTACAGGGCCCGGGGACCACATTCGGAAGTAAATTGGCGGGGCTCGAGACCGGCTCTCGCTGGTTATGCAACTTTTTTATTGTGCAACCATCGCTGGTGTATTAATCTCAACCAGCTCGCTTATTTACGGTGTTACGCAGTTTATATTACACGCACTGCTTCCTTCTTTATAATGATTGAGCTTTCTGTGTGAAATATAATAAGTAGGTCCATCAAATATAGGTTCCACTAGTGAATGTGTCTTAACTTGTGGTAGAGCAAAGCAACAAAGAAGTACTTGAGGTTTTTGGAACTTTGCCAAATTTACTGGAATAGTATAGCTGGAGGCATCGATCGATTTTAGCCAGCTCGCCCGCTCACTTAGCTAGATAACCGCACTTGCACTCGATTCTTATACTGCCATTAAAATATTGAATGTATTAATGTATAACTAGTGTGTATATTCTTAGACGGTGTAGTGTAGTATTGTGAGCCGTAGGCTGAATTTATTTTCCGGAGAATGTAGCCTCTCCGTGGTTTCTTTTTACTTAGGTATACCTATATATTTTATATAAGAGAGTGAAGCATTTCATTTTATAAATATCAAGTTTCACAGTAAAATGAATATATTGTTCAAATTTCCCGCTTTATCTTTGTAAATATAAAATGTTAGGTACTATTCTATTCTAATCTTGGTTGTGGCCTCTGCGGTATGGCCGCAATTTTGCCAATGTCACGTGATGTGTTGAAGACAAAATAAAATGTTAGGTACGTTGAGGGAAAGAGAGGGATGATATAAAAAATCCTTGGGTACGTTTAAAATTTAAAAAGTCTGACATTGGCAACAACAACAACAATGACATTTTGTTTTGACATAAAAAATGTTAGGTTAGGATTTTGATGAAGTTTTTTGAGCGAAAAATAGTAAATTAAATAGCAATATTAACTGAGTACATATTTATTTATATAGTATTACATGAGAAACCCAGATAAACTTACTAGGTATATGTGGAACCCGGAGTAATAATGGAGATTACAAGAAAAAACTTTGCGGATGAACTTCCAAACATAACCAAAGATCTCAAGCGATCATGTTTTGTTGGTTTTGATGCCGAATTCACAGCTATATTATCTGGAGAATGTTTTAAACACAGGTAATTTACACCAGTAACCTATGTTTTATTATTTATTATATTAATATGAACAAAAATCTGAAAAATATATACACATATATACACTAATAAAACTAAATAAGAGTATGTACATTTAACCTAAATTTAAAACATCTACATGTGGTATGGAGCCAAGAACGCTGGCTGCATTCCCACGCTGGATTGCTATAGAAATCCTTTGCGCAAGGAACCAGCCAGCGTTCTTGTCTCTAGTGATGTCATTCAACCTTTTATTCAATTTTTTTATAAAAGACTTTGTGCTTTTACCCCACGGACCAAAAGTTTCGAAGCCAAGCGGTACGAAAATATAATCAGTCGATAATGATGTATATTTTCGCCGCTTGGCTTCTTCTGCAATTCTTCTTCTTCTTGCTTCTTCTTCTTCTACACCTATGTTTTATATAAACATAACCAATCACTTCTCGGTTACCATTTTCAGTTCTGTAGTTTGTGGAAATTGAGTCTCTGTCTCATCAGATCCAATATTCCAATGGCCATTGAAATGCATACAATAATTTCTAATGCACTAATAAATTCAGTCACTCTAGTAAATAAAATTGTCCTCTAATGTATATTTTATTTTTTTCAGGTTGTTCGACACCAATGTAGAAAGATACAACCGTCTTAAGACTGAAGTGAGCAAGATGATAATGACTCAGATTGGGCTGACGATGTTCCACTACGACAGAGAGCATGATACATTCATTGCTACTGGTTACACCTTCCACCTCTGTCCACAAGTGTTTGGAGATGTGGACCAGTCATTCATCTTCCAAGCATCTACATTGAAGTTCCTGTGTAGACATAATTTTGATTTCAATAAGGTTAGTATTATATGACATTTTGTTTATTGAAGAGTGTTCTACAGTTTGATACTATAGCAATTGGTTTATAGGAAAATTAGTGGGTGCTCTAAAAATAAAACTTGCACCCCTATTTCATTCCCTTAGAAGTGATATTTCATGTTTTTCACTATGTCAGTGAGTCAGTTAGTCACCTTTGAGTTTTATATATTTAGATTATTATCCACTCTGTTTGAATCCAAGAATCTGAATTTTCTCTAGTATTTTTTACTCTTATTGCCTTCTCTAGCCTGCTTATTGAGAATAAATGATTTAAGTACCTACTTCAGACTTTTGTCCTACTGTCTATTCGAGAATAGCTATTTTAAGTAGAATATTAGTGATTCTAGTTGTTATCCTGTTAAGTTTTATTCACATATTATTACAGATTAGTTTTTTTTTAATTTTCAGTTCACTTATGAAGGACTACCTTACCTGAGTAAAACAGAAGAGATCAAAATTCGTGAGAACATCAAAGACAAGAGCCTCTTCCAGAACCTGGCTCGCTCTCTAGAAATGGATGATGAGAAGCAACTGCAGAAATACTGCTCAGAAGTATCAAAGTAAGAAGCGCTGATTTCTGTCATTGTGTCATTTTATTCTAAAGTTGTTTTTTCAGTCACGGTTTGCGAATGGCTTTGCTATAAGACTATGCTACAAGACACCTAAACTATCAGTGTGAAAGTTTGTGTCAAATATAACTATTGATAAAACAAAGAGAAAATTAATAATTCTAAAGTATGGGAAATTCATTGAAATTACTCTATTCTAAAAACTCACATTTAATAAAAAAAAACATTAAAATTTAAAACTTTTTCATTCTATATCACATTTCAACTTGAAATTATGATACTCAAGTTATTCCTGCTATTACTAACTATTATATGAACTAATTTGGATTCCAGGTGGCTAAGCTCAGGCGACAAGGCTGAAGAAACAATGTACTTAAAAATACAGGACCCAGTGCTTAGATTTGTAACTCACAATGAGCTGAGGATCAGGTTCCCTAATATACTCACTACTGATAGCCTAGGTAATAGCAATAAGGTAATCTATATTGGCTAGCAGCTAATAATTGTTTCTTATTTTTTTTACATAGTAAAGGTTTGTGTCTGACTACAGCCTACCTGATGATAAGCATTACTGCTGCCCAGGGTGTAACACACTTATTTAGCAAGTACCTATTTAAATAAATAAATAAATATTCTAGAACATTACACACAGCGCCATCTAGCCCCACACTAAGCAAACGCTTGTGTTATGGGTACTGGATAACGGATATAATCCTTATATTATTTTTCTTTTTTAAATACATACTTATTATACATAGAAACGGCTAGACTCCACATAAGTAATCACAAATTTTAAATTCATACTAAATTACTTGTGTTGTGCGGGAATCGAACCCCCAACCCCTACCTTAGAATGCAGAACCACTACCAACTAAGCTAACAGACTATTACTCTAGCTAGATATTAATACTCTTGGTTTGTAGTTTGCTTACAGAAACCCTATGTAGCTTCATTATAGCATATTAAGAGTTTTTCTAAGTGCACCAAGGTTATCAATGAGCTGAATAAGTACATAAATGTAATTTGAAAACAAACCATCCAAATTTACAGTGTGTAATTTGATGCCTCATGCCTGTAATATTGTCTTCAGTAAACTGGAAAAATACACACACATTTATTGTCAACTAAAAGAAAAAAAAGAGCATAATAGCAACCTTAGACTCTGTGAAACAGAATAAGAACTCAAAAGTATACGTCAAATTTTACAGAGTTGCTATTATACAAGTTTTCTCTCCCCAGCTCATGATTCTCAGATGCAAAAAAAATAGATATAACTGGCTGTTTCTTAAACGAAGGCTCACATCATTTCTGTATCCTATTCCAGATTCTAATCTACAAAGACAAGTATGTGGAAGGTGCCCACAGCGCTCCGATGGGAGTTCTGGAAGACAACATAATGGAACACCTCCTCGGCTTCTCCCTCATCATCAACCTACTGGAGTCACATAAGAAGCCCATCATTGGCCACAATATCTTTCTAGACACAGTGTTAATTCACAACCAGTTCATTGGCCCATTGCCAAATGACTATAATCAGTTCAAAAAGAACATAAACACCATGTTTCCGACAATTTTTGATACAAAATACATTTCCCATCAGATGGCAAAGAAGTTGACGTTTGACGAAGTTTGGAAGTCTAATGCTTTGCAGGAGTAAGTATTTAAGAGATTTATGTAATGGTTTCTAGTTTTCTTCTTATCGAATAAGAGTGGCCAACTCTGGTGTTGAGAGTCTATCAATCCGCCCTAAGTGCCTCTGACATGGATTAAAGACTGCCGTAATGGACAAACAGCCGGAACCTACAATTTAACGTGTCATTCAACCCACGGAAGCGCCCATAAGGGAATGCCCACTTTTCGTACACCCATCCAAGGACTGACTGCTTCACCTAGTGATTTTTTTTACAAAACCAATAAGTGCCTAATAATGTTAATCTGAAAGCATGGTGAAAATGGATATACTTATTGTAGCTGTGACAATATCCCAAGTTATTTATACCAAAATAAATTATGTATTCTCATGTCAAACATTTGCAATTTTAGTGGAAAATAAGCACTAAAATCGCAAATGTTTGAAGTTTGAAGCATTGTATGTACCAATAAAAAACGCAAATTACTTCATGGTTTATTTCAGTGACGTATGAATTCTTTCAACATCTATTTAAATTACCTTCAAAATGTTACCTTAAATAAATTAGTATTTTTTTAATATTCCAGTCTGTATGAGTTTTTCTCGGAAGGCAAATGCAAGAAGTTACAACAAGGAGTGAACCCTATCAGACTGAGCAAGCCTTTCGATGTCAAGCAGACTTATCATGAAGCTGGGTGGGACTCTTTCTGTTCAGGTATACATACATTTATTTATACTAAGATGGTGGAAAATGTAATCATTACTTTTTTTACTAGTCGCTTCGCCCGCGAAATGTAAAGTAAAAGTAAACATAACATAAACAATGTGTGTGTGTGTGTGTGCGGTAAATGTTTTTTTGTTTTTATACATACATAAGAACATAAAAGTGTCACTCTCGGGATCCTATACTATTATCATACCAAAAACCACGACGATATGTCGCTTCATTGTGGAATGTAATAGGAACAAATAGAGCAAAACACACACTTTCGGGTAATGGTATCTTTAGTTACAAAATATACCCTAAATTTTCTGTATTTGCAAGTTATTTCTGTTTTTATCACTATCTGTCACCAAATAGGTATATTCATGTAGGTACATATAGTAAAGCAAGCACTGATATAGACGCTTTGCTTTCAAACCAAGTTTGCAGATACCTAATACAATCCAAAAAGCCAACGCGAACGTGCAGTCGGCTTTTAAACACACTTTTTGTTTAAATAATTATTGTAACTGAATTAAATCCACGCCATGCGACCAGGCCTAGACGAAGACCTAGAAAAAGGTGGAAAGAGGACCTCGACAAGGACAGGACGACAAACAGGCTAGTAATAAAATAAACTGAATGATAAGTTGAATGTAAACAATTCCAGGATACTGTTTTATCCGGCTCGGCCACTGGGCCGCGTGTGAGAACATCGGCACGCACCGCGCGGTGGGGCCCGGCGAGGTGCTGGCGGCGCTGCGGCCCTACTGCAACAAGATCAATGTTATCAGGGGCGCCGTGCCTTATATGGTAAGCTATTGTACAAATATTTTGGTGAAAAAATCTGCGGAAACCTTTTAAACATGCCATAAAAGGTATTGACCATTATTTGCCAGATGGTAACTGATTGCTTACCTTAAGATTTGAAATGGTGCACGCTAACCGATTTACTCTTGCTTCGAAACCTCAATACAAAAATAGAGGCGTTATAGGTAAACCATTGATCCGAGAGCCTTGTTTAAAAGCCACATCCATATCAGCATAGAAATGGTATGTCTTCAACCACCGCACCGCTTCAAGCGTCCTAATGGTATCAAATACCTGCCAGTAATAAAATCGGTACCTATTTGAATAAATTCATTTTAATTTGACAGTCGTTCTTGTCCGTCCACTGGTTGCTCATTGCAACATTGAAAAATGGTTTTGAATCATAAATATTTTTTAATTGAACACCACAAATACAACACAAATAGAGTAAGATTAAGACAATGGCCGACCTTATAACTTGTTATCTCTTACAGAGGCTAATCTGATGGTTTATAGACAGGTTTATAAATAGTTTATAGTACATGCATCTTAACCAAACGCACAAAAATATTGCAGTGGGTGTAGGTGATCCACATGCAGAACCTAGATATTTTCACAGGCGCTATTAATACATCCAGGTCTAACTAGTCAGTTTTTATATTCATTACGTTTCTCGCGCGAAAAATTTATGATAAATTCCTTCTGGCGCCGAACATAATATCTGAACATTCTTCATATTTTCATACTGGAAACCATCTGCGCAGTTTCCAAACCAAACTTAAGATAAATAAATGATGCTGACTGAGGACTGTAGCCTTAACAATTGTAATTTATTCTTGTCTCTATTCCGAGGTGGATATTTAGCGGAATTTGTTTGTTTGACTTGTATGATCAAAGAAATTGTGTAATCGGAAATGTCTAGTGTAATTCTTGTTTTTGTGTGATGTATGTAGGAATGACAAAATAATTCAGGGTTATCCTGGATATAATACTGTCTGGTATTGCTCATTTTTAGATATAATATTGAGATTATGGAAAAAAATAACGAAATGTTTTTGTGTAAATTTTGCTAATACAGATTGAGATGGGAGATACGTTGTTCTATGAGTGAATTGTTTAGATTGAATAAACTAGAAAAGAAACAAAAAATATTCCTGAAATTATTCAATTTTTTTCTGATATTTCCTATGCTCGCTCAGTAACGGATGAAAAAGGGAAATTTTCTACAATCTAGGGTTTTACGTTATAGTGATTTGCAATTAAAAATACACATTGCTGTTATTTCTACAATGTTAGCTTAGAATTTAAAACTTTTATAAATATCGGTCAAGGCAAAGACAATCATAATTCATATTATTATGCTCTTGTTGTACACCTATGATTATTTTGTGTTCCAGTTATTAAATTCTCGCTAAAACAAAACGAAAGCTTCCTAAACGTATTAAAATTAACGTTTCCAATGTTTTCTCTTGAAACACTTGACATGACAAGTCATATATTCTGTAAATATGATATGTCTCCATTAAAAATGGACTGTGCCAAGGGCGGGCCTAGCATCAATCTCCTTTTCAAAGATTTGTGACTGTCACACAGGTAGAATGTCCAGTCAGATAAGAAAAAATAAAAAATTGATGTCTATGATTAACTTTTACCTTTGCTCTGAAGTGGGATTCCATAGGCTCATTAAAAAACTAGGTAATATGCTAAAACTTATTAGGTAATTAATAATTTTCATATCATTCACACATCCCAAGTATGCGTTAAAATAACGTTTTTTTTTTTAATTTCGCGTCCTACATCTCGTTTGATGTTGATCAATGTAGCACTGCATAAACAAGCCATAAGTTAAACTTCCAGTATCTATAAAATCCGATCTCTTTTTTTGTTTACATTTTACACGTGTAATGTCCGTTCTCTTATATATTTCCCATCTATATAATATAGATACGTTATAATTCTGTTTCCGCAGAGTGTCTCGGAAGCGGACCCGGCGAGCCACCGCCCCGAGTGGTTCACCATCACGGCGCTGCGGGACCCAGTTATAGACCTCGGGAAGGTTAGTATTAACTACTAGTTTCATAATCACTGTACTGTAGTTCCCGTAAGGCACGATTTAATTGTAATAACCGGCTAGCACTTACGTCAATAATTATGTCGAAAATTAGCTTGATAACGTCGGGACCCGGCGGCCAATCTAACGCGCGTGCTGACTCGTCCTCCTGATGATGGAACCCGCAGTGTTATGAAACATGTAG
Organism: Macaria liturata; assembly: GCA_964023185.1. Lineage (NCBI taxonomy): Eukaryota > Metazoa > Arthropoda > Insecta > Lepidoptera > Geometridae > Macaria > Macaria liturata. The sequence goes on along the minus strand of OZ026812.1, from coordinate 3,177,905 downwards.
AGCTAATTTTCTTTTTCTTTTATGCTCTGTCCTAACTCTAATTCTTTGTTTTTTTTTATTAATAACTAGCTTTCCTAACTATTGTAACATCCAGTCACTATAATAAAAACTCATAAACAAAATAGGCCACAGCGCCTTGCAGCCGTATAAATAGGTAATCCTAGTAAATTGCTGAAGAAACCTGAAATTAGCCGCGCTATTTTCATTGCACCCGTTAAATGGTCCCATTCGATGTACATTCGGTCGCTCGTGCTATTGTGGCGACTGAACGCTAATGAAACAAGATGTCGAGATTTCCGCACTACATGTTACTTGTTTGAATATAGCACTGATCAAAGGACTCGTGTTTGCCCAAAGTTGTAATTCAAACATGGATTTATGGCTTTTGAAAATAACATTAGAACAAAGTAAAGTGTTTAGCTGGTTTTGAAGGTTCCCCAAATTGTATATGAAATGTTAGAAATTAGTTTTGATCCCGAAAGTCTCTGGCTGCTTTTTATCTCAAAATAAGGCGTCAGACGTCCACTGGTACCTACCTATATAATAGGGTTTATTTGAGTGCAATACAGAGAACAAATAAAATGCACTCTCGCCTCTCAGCCAAATGGATAACTAAACTTTTCAATTAACCACTTTCTCTCAAGTAAACTTGTAAACAAACACTAACATTAAAGCTAAGTGCAGTGCTAAGTGCATAAAATGCTAAACAAATTGTTGCACCGCGGTTCCATGCCAAACGCATTTTGGATTTGAACTGCAATTTCTGGTAACAATGTTATAAGATCGCCATGCGTGCGGTCATCGGCTGGGGTTTGAGCTATTTATATCAGGATTTTAGTTTAATGACTAAATATGTTATATTATATAATGATAGGTACACAATACAACATGTGGTTTAAGTGCCTTCCGGCAGCGTGGTTTGAGAGTCGCATTTTTAAGTGTCGCTTCGGGTGAGCTGGTCAAGGGTCCAATTATAATAAAACCACTTTATGTAACTGTATGGATTATATTTGGAACTTGAACGGGTATGCCTAGTTTTTACTTCCATCAAATGACATGACTCAACATTATAAACCCTTATAATGTATTCAAAATATGGCATAAAACTAGGTAATCAATATGTGTACTTTTTAGTATCATTATCTGTAGCATTACAATATCAGACAGGTGAAACCACTAAACGCAGCCAGTCTAAAATAAAACTACGCGCAGAATCCCCTTATACTCAAGGTTTCCATAGTTTATTATCATAAAGCACAATACGTTCCTGACATTACTGGTGATGGAAGAAAAGTACAACAGCCGCGTTGGATCGACAGCGGCCGATGTATCGCAGCTCGTCTATTCTCGCCTTGTGCCGTACACATTACAAATCTAGCTAGTGTCAAACATGTAGTCAGAAACGGACACTTGGCCCCACGCCAGCGCCGCAAACACACACACACACACGCTGCACACAAACACACGTCAGTTAAAACAGATTGATAATGCCCAAGTGTCACAACCGGGAACTGACTTTATTTTCGCACCGACAAGCTTTTTCTACCCGGTGTTTGATTTCTCCAATGTTCAAATTTACGAAAGCCCATTTTTCATGCCACTGTCAAGGTTGATTTAAGGTTGAGCTATAAATAGGTTTGATCCCGGAGCGGGTGTCGTTGGTAGCTATATCTCGGCGATGAGGCTATAGATAGCCATTACACGGCGCTGTGACGGCTGCGTACGCGCAACGCACGTAACATGTCTGTACTACTCGGGGTAGTAGGCGCATGCTAGCTGACGGACAATTCTAGAATATAGTAAACTAATTGTTTTCTAAGCAAATTAAATGATTTTTGTCCTGGCTAGGCTTATATAGCCCGCATACTCTTCGTCATATTTCATGTCGTAAATTGCTGAAAACAACGTGATCTGAACCACCCCGTGACCTTTGATACCAAAAACGACAAATCATTACCCACTTTTGAAAACGAATTATATAGTTGTAAATTAAAAAAACGATAAGCTACTTCCACTAAACATCTTAGAATACTCTACTGCACTCCATATTACTAGGTAACCGCCTAAAATTGCATACCTACTAGAAACTTCGCCTATTCGAAGATTATATCGCCATTGTCTGGCGAGCTGCGGCCAAGAGTGAGCCTCTCTGTAATCAGAACCCAGATAAACAGATGACATAAACATTTTATTCATAATTTGTATGTCACATTACAATATTAATTACAATTCGTTTTCATTGCAACTATTAAAAAACATTAAAATTGATATTAATTAAATTGAATAATCAATCAATAATATATAAACAGTAAATACCATTGTCAAACATTACATTTGTTTTAATAATAAATAAGTTGAATAATTATCCATATTATCTGGTTATAGGTAGCGTCCCTGTTGGCCGGGTATGGCAACGTCGACATCAAACCTTACGGCGCTAGGTCGGCGCTTGTCGCTGCTAATGGCAAGAACACGTAAGTATTCATATAGAAAAGTTATATCTAATACTATCTTATTTTATTAGTAATCTGTGCAATTCACACACAGCCAGCCCCAATGGAAGACCAGCGCTGGTTGCTTCCACACAACCAGCATTATGCTGAGTTGGGGCTGTGTTGTGGCAGATTTTATGTTTGTTTGTTTATTTTGTTCTTACGTGTGTTTGTTTCTCTAATAAATCTGCCACAATAAATGTTTTCTTTCTTTTCTTACTTACAATTTTCTAATGAAGCAAACGTAATTTCGGCTGGATTCGAACGTTGCTGCTACCTGCTGTGGCTGGTCTACCTAAACCTTCTAATTTAGGCGGCGCACCAAATCATACGGCAAAAGTAGAATAATAGCCAAAGCATAATTTAGCGATCGATTTGATCCATCAATCTCAGTTATTAATGGACGAAGAGACCAGTGGCGCCAACTGTGAAGAAGAAAGGCTTTATAACATTATGTATATAGCTTCTTGTAGTTTATATTCAAATCTGTTTAATTTTGACATTTTAAGCAGCATTGTTTAGACTACTTGCTAGGAAAAATGTTGAACGGGGAGAGTACCAGTATTATGTTCTGAGTGAAAGAACACACATGAAAAAATAATATTAAAATAACACATTTTTTTCTGTTCCAGGGCTGAGAGAATTATGATAAGTTTCCGAAACAGCAAGGAGTACCGGATAGCTTTCTATAAGAAGAGATCGATTACGGGACGCGTGGCAATGTGGTATATAATTTACTATATCATAAAATCTTTCGATGCAAGTGTCTAAAAGTAATTGCTATACAACTGCCTTATCATAATCATAACAACAATGCAAAAATATAATAATTATGCTATGTGGTGTTAAAAACATACGTTGTATATGTTACCGGTAAACCCTGTTATGTATCTAATAAAATACTTTGAACGTATTCATTAGATTAAGTTTTATGGAAATATTTTATTGTTTTTCAGGAGCGGAGCCATAATCACTGGAAGTCTGGTGCTGTTGCTAGTCAATAGAAAGCTGAAAACAATGAGCTGATCTCGAGGAATTAATCAAGCCATCTTGCACAACGTTTCTTAAATGCATTTAACATCAAAATCACCTACTAAAAAGCTAAATATATTTAAGAGTCGTTTCGCAAGAAGGCGTTTAGTGATACACCCACATTTACCGTCTTTCTTTTAAACCTGAATTCACTTGTAATCAATTAATCTGTATTGTGTATTTTTTACTTCTTTTCATAAATGCTAAACTAGAAAATGAGAAAACTCGGATCAACCAACCCCGTGATTCAGGTTTAGAAATTAAAATGCCTACCTCGCTTCAAGTGCTGCTTTACTGTTTATAGTGAGTAACTTGCTTATTATTTTTTATGCATAATGTCTGTAAGACTTAAACACAAGTATGTTTAAGTATACGTACAAAATAGTGGTAATGTTTTGTTGTAAATCGAGCTGATTATATTGTTTATTAAATCACACAGTGTATTATTTGTGATTATTACCTACGAACTATTTTTTTATACGGAATAGGCTTACGTTTGACTGCAGCCTGCCTGATGTTAAGCACCACGGTCTATGATGTAGCATGTTTGCCTAAAAGAAACCTATTTACTCTAGATTTGAAGACCCCTGGGTTATAATTTTCTGGAACCAGAGCTCCAGGCAGAGAGTTCCATAATATCGCTGTCCTTACTACGAAGGAAGAGCAACGCTAATAATTTCATATTTAATATAATAGTCTAAAGTATAATCACACTATTATTATGCCTACAATACATGTTACTTTACGCTCAAAGAGCTAAACCAATATGTATACAATTTGGCATAGAGAAATCTAAGCAATTGGAAGCAAAGCATACTATTACCCTTTTAAAAAATGGATTGGAAGTATCAAATATAAACTTTGCAATTTCGATTGACAATTGTAATAAAATGACAATAGAAACTACTAACATTCGAGATGTATCTACACAAAAAACACTACAAAACTTATTTATTGACCAAATTAGCAAGTTCTTCAACTTCTGTTGTCGAATCTAGCGAAATTAGATACAGTTACAGGCCTACTTTTTAAGCGAGCGTGTTACACCTTAAACTGCAACGATGTTCAACATCAAACAAAATGTAATTTTTAAACATTAAGAAAGTAGTAGCACTAAGAAGTAATAAATTTATAACTAACAAAGTCTATAATATGTTTTACCCAAATGCTTTAGCATTATTGTAGTATTTGGCTTAATGTACGTGTTGGCTTAAGCTGTTAGTACATAATTAATGAAATAAATAAATAGTGGACTTTAAAAAAATAACGAGTAAGAGACATATCGGTTCACAAATAGCCTCACCTTGCGATTGTCTGGCGAAGCAGCAGCTATGGCGCGGGTAATTTATGTCGCAAAGGACCGCCGCTGCGAGGTCGTGCGGCCGACGATACTGTCGGACACGACGATTTAATACCAGTATAATGGGAGAATTGATAATATTGCATTACATTACCATTTTTATTATATGTGTTTGTGTGATTATCTAAATTAATTTTTTTATTTATATTTTGATTGTGTTCTAATCACTTGTATACCTACCTTTCATCCCGTTCGTGACGTCACCTGCCGGTTCCAACGGAAGACCAGCGCTGGATGCTTGCATCAGAACATGTTGAGTTGGGGCCGGATTGTGGCACGAAACGTGTACTTATATCTATCTTTATATTTTACTAGCTGGTGCGCGCGACTTCGTCCGCGTGGAATAGTTATTACCATAAAAACGGTTCTAGTGAGTTAACCTCAAAAGATAGACATATACTGTTGCGGACATTTTGTTAGATCATTTCAAGAGGAATAATTCTTTTGACACATTTTTTTGATTTCTTGATCCATTTTCGCAGCGCACGCAACGGAAGCCCTCAAAGATGAATAATTTTCCCCGTTTTTTCCACATTTTCCATTGTTTCTTCGCTCCTATTAGTTGCAGAGTGATGTTATATAGCCTAAAGCCTTCCTCGATAAATGGTCTATTCAACACAAAAATAATTTTTCAATTCGCACCAGTAGTTCCTGTGATTAGCGCGTTCAAACAAACAAACTAACAAACTCTTCAGCTTTATAATATTAGTATAGATTGTGTTCTGTATCTCGTGTTGTTTCGTGTCTCAATAAATGTATTTTATTCTTATTGCTTATCGGTAAATATTTCGCTCGCCCTTATCACTTATGATACTCTCAGCAACTTGAAATTACAGCATATGATCATCATTTTAAGTTTCTTTGAATGGTAGGTACATTTTCCTCGAACAAAAAGCTTTTATCAGCCAGGTAATACTGAACCAAATATAATCTTTAACAGAAAGACCACTCAATTAAATTATTTATTAATAGTGATGAAGATATCCTTTGATCAATACTATTAAGTATTCACCTGGTGGTAGGTGAGAAATCAATTCAATCGACTATGAATCGAGTTATGATAACGTGAGTTCCATTTCAATATAAGCATCTACGCCTGGGGCAATAGTGTCGTATGTGCGACTGTAGCTTCAGGTGACCTAGTGGGCTACAAAATGTCTGCCTGTCAACTACTGACTTGAGCAAAAAAAAACAATTTCCACATCGTATTCACACAAACAAGCGTAGTAAACAGAATTTCAAGTAACACAAAATATTACTACTAGCAGTTCCCGCAATTTCCATCCAATTTACTTTCTAATTTCCCTTCCTTGAACTCGCTGCTCCAGATAGTTGCGGCGGCCTGCGCTACACCGCCACCGGAACCCCGCGTAAAACATTATGACACCACTGATTTATACTCATTCGCATAATTTACTGCTTATTTTTATCACGTTTGGTTATATAGTTGCTGGATTATTTTGAAGATTATTTTTTGTTGGATTTGTAAAAAAGGCGTAAAAGACCGGTACATCTCGTAGCATTGATTCATATTAGATAACGTACTTATAAAAAACTGTGCCAACTTATGAAAGTGTATTCATCTCAGGTAAAAAAAGTTCATTTGAAAACGCTTGCTAATATTGGAAATATAACTATTCCAGCATTAAAGATAAAAAAGATAAAGCAGCATAAAATGCAATATCACATACACGTATACATATGTACAGTACAGGGTAACTGAAAGTAACGCATAACCTTTCCAAGTTGGGTTTAGTACAGTTCTACAACTATTGGAAAATTGCATAGACCTAAATTTAGAAGATCCATACATTTTTGTCAGGAATAATTTTTTGAAAGAAAGCTGATTCTTTTTTCAAAAAAAATTAATAGGCTGCTACAAAAGTTGTTAAGACTTACTTAAGTCGCCTTTCACAGGTTATGCGTTAGGTTTTAGTAACGCTGTATAATATAGACAGACAGTTTATTCTACAGCCAATAATTAATTCGCGCATCTCAGATAGTTTACAAACGTTGATTCTGATTCCTGTCAGTCTTTCAGCGGCCCCACCGGCTGAACAGAAAACAGAGTGTCGTAGGGAAACAAGCGATGACTGGCAACAATTTGGCTTCTAGAAAGTACTGTTATTTATTCGGTGGTTCTGGGTAGCCTGATACCTTGCTGGTAAATTACGAATTACGATGTTAAATAAATTTGAAATTTTATAGGTACTTACCTAATAGCTTTGGAAACAGCAGGCCCTGTATAGCGTAGATTTTTTAATTTAACGTTGTCTATGTATTATCTTTGAATTTTAATCAGTTCTAACTTTGCAGGTATATAGGTATGTTTGTAATAAAATCTTGCAAATTGAATAAACGTAATAGCCTGTACAAAAATTTGTACCTATGTTTATTCTTAAAGCTACATGTTGGTAGAGCTATGATACTTACGTATTTACCTATGAATACATGACACTTTATCAATATTTTAACAGTACTAAAAAACTAAATTTTGAACGAGTTAGTTACGATATTAATAAAATATAACTGTAAATTTAAATAAGCAGTAACATAAACATATCGCAATTATGCACATGACGTGATTTTCTTTAACAACAAATAAATACCAAAAAGCGAATGTTTGTAAAATAAACTTCTCTGCCAAATTATTTGCTCAAAGTTATTGAGGAATCCTATTAGTGTTTTACAACATATTTAAAGCTCAACTCATCAATTTTACGACATATTTCCTCAGATAAAAGTAATTACGGCTAACCAGTAAGAATTTGGTACATTTGACAAGTTAAAGTTGTTAGGTTATACCTACTCGTATCTATTCTCTGTTATTTTTGTGCATTTATGAAAAACCGGCATTTGAAATAAATGGTCACTTATATATAAATGTCGCTGAAGATAGAACTGGTGTAAAATAACTATACAACTTCGAAATACTAAAAAGAAAAATTAACACTTACCTTTAATTTCAGATACCAATATTTATAAAACACATTTCCTATAGCTATCTCACTCGAGTTGCAAGCAAGATGCGCCGGATAACCTAGTAAAATATAAATATTTCTGTATCCATTTTAAAGACAGCCGGACAGCTAATTTAGTTGTAGTGCTTGTCATCAACCTGGACAAGCTTCCAACGTTAAAACTGTTATAATAGACCAATAAACTCCCGGGAGTCGTAAAAAACAATGTAATTTTGTGTGACCGCGTGAATAGCAAACAATCCGCAACGCTGCTGTTTACAATTTAATATTCTATGAATAGGCAAAATAGTTGCAGGTTTAGGAAAACACATGTTTGCGGCAGTTTACTTTGCTATTACTAGAATTATATTTGCCAAAATGTCGTAAGGAAGAGGACAGTTTCGGATTCCATTCCTGAGTTTCCGTTAAGTTATCGCTGTTGGATACATATTTTTCGAAGAAGGTTATTGTAAAAAAAAACTCTTCAATTTAGACATTTTTGGACTACTAGAAAGTTTATTTATCTATTACAACCTACAGCCACCTACAGCATATGACAGCTACGGATTCTACAAAATTCAAATCAATTAATACCTAGATTTCAGCGCCGATGCAATCTTTCGGCACTGAAAATTGGAACGCAGGTATTCTTAAAATTATTTGCAACAAACAACTCATTTGGTATTCAAAACTAGCTCTTCTACTAATTAGGGAAGGTGTAAAATGGCAGTATTGGAGCAGGTACATTAGCAACTGCAGAATGCATCGTGTCGAGTAGATTTAAATGGGTCACTCGCCGCGTCAGTCGATAATGTTTCCGCAAATATGCCATGAGTTACAGTTCCTCGTTAATCTCATTCCGGGAGCATGTCTTATGAGATTATTTGAATTGATCTTCATTGCTCATTTTAAGTTCTATATGATGGTGCTATTATTCACTTTGAGTGTGAGTGATCTTGCATTTGGTTAGTCTATATGCGCAGTAGCATGTTATATAAGTAGGTAGATAATGGCTTTTAGCAATGATTTATACATCACAGATTCATAAAAAAATATAGTAAAATATCCCGTGAACTTATGACGTGTTTTGATAGGTTTCTTTTGTCTGTTTATGTCTTGTAAATAATACATTTGTCGACTCCATGCGTCAGTTTTGTGAAGCGTAGTTTAGCAGCTGTGTTTTCTTGTTATTCAACAGTCAAATAAAATTCTTATCCATTATTCTGGCAACTCAGTGACTTGAGCTAGAACCGTTTTATCGGCCATTTTGATTTCAGCGACGAGACGATGTGTTAAGAATTTATAAAAACATTACGAACCGAATAAATTTTGGTTTAATTAGAGGAAATAGCTTTTAGTTGACTTGTTGATAGGCGAAGGAGAAAAGTTCGAAAATATCCTCCAATGTGTTCGATTGTCTTCCGTAAAGCGAGATCACGGTGGAAGAGTGAATACACCGCGTGGATGTTCCTTTTCTGTAAACACTTGCAGATTTTAAATTAACTACCAGGCGTAGCAATATACCTATGATACCTTTTGCATTTTTTGCTGACTGAAATGTTTTAAATTCACGAAGAATACCTATACATTTAATAGGATTATAAGCCTCGTCTCCAGCGTGCCTCAGTAGTCCTACCACAGTGTCACACAGCGGTTTCTTTCCTGCCTAAGTCTATACTGGATAAAAATACACCTACATCTGCTTAAACTACAATGTTCTGCAACTTTAGATACTTTGGATGTCGCTCGTAGTTCCAAGCAATCTAACTGCGACCCTCGGACTTGTATAACTCTAGCCCCCGGCAATACAATGTACTCACCTACTCCTCGGCGGCGGCCGGCAGCCGAGCGTCACCAGCGGCCTTCCCTTGTACACGCGGCCATTGTTACCGTCCATCTCGCTGAAAAATCTACTCTATTTAATTTCTTTGGCAGCCGGCGTCGTCAAGTATATTTTCATTGGCTGCGTGGGCACATGCTCCAATATAGCCGGTGACTGACGCTCATTTTTTATCTCGGTGCAGTTATACTATTGTTTTATTGACGTGTAATATAAATGCGAGGTCTGCTGACGTCGCGTCAGGTTTCCGTTCGGTTTTAACGACCCAGTAAGTGTAGATGGGGCAATAAATAATATTTTTGTTCGGCACAGCGCGCGCGCATTGCTTAGAATGATTCATGCAGCTATCATCGCGCCGTGTTCTGTTTTGATCCATCAATGTCTAAAGAAGATCTTCTTGACGTCTGCTTCTAACTATTCAAATATTTTGAGTTGACGCCAAGTAGTTTTATTTGCAGGGTGCTGGCTGGTGATAAGTCGTATGTACCCACTCCACTGTACAGGTATCGGTAAGTATGCATTAGATCGACTATGGTGTACTATTTAACTAGTTTCCGAGGTTCTGAAAGTATTTTATCAAACTATTAGAAACCCTTAAGTCCCATGCCTACTTACATCGTTGTATTAACCTGAAATTATCTTTAATTCGGGGTAGATTTTAATATTTTCTCATTGCCGTTACAAACGCTGTGTAGGATGAGCGAAGAAAAATATACCGTGACCGTCCTCTAAGTCGGGTTTTTGACCGAAACACCGACTTTCTGACCGCCCCTACTCATTTAGATGACAACTCGTAATGATATGTGACGAAATAAATTAGATTAATATTACGAGCCAAGTGTCCTCGTAATGTTTATAACGTCCTGTTCTCAGCTCTAAACATGAGTACCTGAAAAGTAACCGAAAGTATTCTCGGAAGATTTACGTATCGTGGCGTTATCTCTCTTCAGCTCGATGAATATTTATAAGACGTGAGACTCTACCAGCTCCGCAATAATGAACTCTGATATCGACTTTACAAAACCCTTTGATGTAAACTTTTTTTACAAAAATGTAAATGACTGTGGTCAGTGATACGTCTCGACGTCGCGCGTCGGTCACGGCGAGCTTTGTGCCATTGGCAACGCAAATGCGTGCGTTTATATTTATTTTTGTTTTGATCACGCAGTGACCGGCTGACCACTAAATCCCGTCTACGCACTTCCTAGTCCACTCCCGGCACTGGATATACCTTCCTCAAGTGCTGGGTGAAGTCATATCGCGGGCCGGGCTCGTACCGTGCCCCAAGGCTCCTTTGTCGTATGTTGCGCAAGCGAATCTATAAAAAGCTTCACTTCACATTTTTATGGAAATAATCCCGTCAAAATTCATCTCTAATAAAAATAGACGACCAGGAAGCGCGCCGGAGTAGATTATAATAAAACAGAGCACCTAAACCTACGCACGCACGTGATTGCATGCTGAATCCGAAAATCTTCCATAACTAGGTTTCCTAATTTTGGCAGCGATATAGGCGATCACTACAAATCCCATCAATTTAGCATGTTGCGTATTTTCCGCGTGTCGCTGTGCCAAACAATGAGGGTACAGGAGGGCGGAGCGCCGGGCGACGGCGCGGGCGCAGCCACACCGCGGCCCCATATAAACTGCCAACAGGTGCCATCTACGTGAACTTGTCACGGCGTCTGCGCAGAGATGAGAACGTAAATTTAAAATTAAATGTTTGGCATCTAATAATATGATGATCACATCTTTCCCTCGGCTAAGACTGTTTTATGATGATACTTACTCGTAGGTTTAGTGCTTCGCGTATTTTTGTCTTCATTAAAACTTTTCGGAAATGGAATTTAATTACCTACAATCAGATATTTATAAACATTTTTTTTTTTGTTACGCTGTATTTTCAGTGTAGTTTTTTTAATTTTGTTTTCAAGGTACCATCCAACCATCGGGGTTAGTGTATAGGTATAGGGGGTGTATAGGTCACTCAGCAATCAAGTGTATGACATATCTAAGCCAACTTCGATTCAACTCAAGCACAGCAGAAGATCTTATTGGTCCAACTATTCCTTCTCTCCCCTCTTTCAGATCTCCCCCGGCGACTCTGCACGAGCTAATGACATATTTCGAGCGGCAACCCGCAGCTAAGCTCGCGCCAAGGACGCCCCACCGGCCACATTCGGGCTATTTCCGACACTCTATTCCTGAAAGCTTACATTGTTTTATTTCTGGCTCCACCGTTGTCTCTGAACCACCCTCTAATGAAGAGGAAAACCTTGGTGCAGACCCGAAGTTCAAAACCGTTTAAAAATATCCACAGCTTTGTTCCGCGCGCGCTATTTGAAAGAGCAGTCAATCTGTGAGAACAAACGTGGCTAACTTTGATCGTGTTGCCAAAACATTGAAACATGAATTATAATTTCTGTTTCTTTGGTAGAAACGGTGCAGTAGTAATTTACAAAACAATGACTTTTATATTACTTAATCTAGAGGAGAACTATGAGATTGTGAAAACTTCTATTTATTTTCGGATTATATGAAACGAAATGCACTTAGTCAATATATTATCTCAACTAATATAAACACTGAACTCTTAAATATATTAACTAGGTACCTAGAGTTCAATATTTTCTAGAAGAGAAAATAAGTTTAATGCGTTTGCGCAGATTACTAAAAGAAAATATGCCGGAAAATTAATCCCGTTATATTTCAAACATTTCTTCGAATGCGAAAGCGTAGCAAAATAAAATTTCGCAGTAGTTTATATTAAAAATGCGGAGTCTTTGATCAGTCGGCACAGCGCTAGTATCTACTTGGCGTGTTTATTCGTGACGTAGTCTGTGACATCATCATTATACAACTGCTCGTAATCATCCTACTAATGACCTTGTAGTACATACAACGTGGCATCGAATACTAGACACAAACTATGTCAGTGATCAGGGTGTTCCAGAGTGTATTGATAACTAGTTTAGCATGTGACGTTTTTCAATAAACCGATCATAAATTTAATATATAACGCCTAAGCAAATGTTCGGACAGAAAATGCCCTTGACTTATGTTGAAGGAAACAATGGTGGAACGACAAAAAAAACATAAAAACAAAAATGTTTTAAGTGATACAAGAATCCTGTGTAATGATAAGAAAGATTATTATATTACATTTACTTACGAGAGATCTGTGCTCGTTGAATGACTTTATAAAAAAGCTTCCTCATGAAACAAAAATACAAAATTTTATTCTATATTTCACAACGTTAATAAACTTAATAGGGTCTTGTATAATAGTGATTGTGAAGTATTTATTGACTAATTGAAACTGGTTGCATTTAATGGTATCGTAATAGACCTATAATCTATAGCAATTTCAATAATTGTCTTTAGTTTCTAGCTCTTTGGGTATCTTTCTTTACTATGTTCAAATAAATTCTATTCCAATAATTAATATATTATATGATTAAATGTTTTACACATATTATATTATTATTAAATAAAAGTCATATAAACATAAATCATTGATTATTTTTTAAACAAACAGTACTGATGTGGTCTTATTACTTCCCTGATTGATAAAACTTAACAAAGCTGATAAGTTAGACGTGCCCTAAATTGGCATGATTTTTCTATCCTGGATAAACTCAAGTTACACCACAACACAATTCGTAGCTAGCGTATAAAAATAGTTGTTTTCCAGGTCATTAGCTATAGATTAGTAGGCACCTGTTTATGGACTTTGTCGTACTTACTTCTTTTAGTGCGAGTATAAATAAATGTGTCTCGGTCACCTGAACCTTGCTAGCAAGTGCCAATAGGGTCTTTTACAACGTCCGATGCAGCGTCCGATCTTATGAGACGATCATTATATATACATGAATTTTATCATTTTATAGATTAACACATCATTTTGTCGGTCTTCAAGTCGAGAGTAAGCCGGTTTCTTCTAGGTAGGCAGGTTACAGGCGAATTGTAGTCAAGCGTGACCGTATCAATGTAAAAAAACATAGTAAAGGTAAAATGGCAGCCTCCATTGAATGCCAGATTTATAGTATAAGTTTGCTCCATCTAGGTCTACAGTATTGCTTGTGTGGATGTTAAAAAATATATTGAACCAAACGTTACTTTGCGGAAATCTATTGCAGATGAAAGCTTTGGAGAAATATACATTAGACTGTCTGACTGTACAGTGTAAATAAAAAGTAGAAAGCAAAAATAATGCTGATATTTTTAATCCTGGATAAACACCGACGAGTTTATTTTATTTATTTTGCTTTCTCATCATGCTACAGATAATTTGAGTCTACAAGCCTCTAGGAAAATAATTAAATCTTATCGTATCTTCTAAAAGCATATGTGATGAGTTTCTGGGGCAACATAGTCTAAAAGTATGGACACAATAAATAGGACAATGTCGATGTCGCTTCTGTAATTAAAGTAGATGTAACTTTATTAATTAAAGGATTAATGACCAAAGAGGTAACCAATTTGAGATTCTATTTCTGTGAAATCGTTATAATTAGATGTACAAATATTGCTATACAACGCGGAAATGCCGCCAGCATTTTGGGGACCTTTCCTTCTACTACAGGCATTTTAGATTAAGTATTTTAGTTTTAGAAGTAGTTTAAGTTTTTATTCTATTGTAAGTATTTAGTTAAGTATGTATTTACAAAAGAAAAGTATATAAGTATTATATCCGTTATCTAGTACCCATGACACAAGCGTTTGCTTAGTGTGGGGCTAGATGGCGCTGTGTGGAATGTCCCGGAATATTTATTTATTTAGTTTTTTAAATTAGTTTGTAACAAATATTTTAAGATAAAATAAAGATAAGATAAAAGTCGCATATACAAGTTGGCTTTACAGTCGAAATAAATTAATAACTAAACTTAAATACATTATTTACCATTTTTTTTATTTAAGTTAAAAACAATCCTTCTATAAACTGCATTTTTGCATCTGCAGAAATGACTAACAACAGATTAAAGTTTATACCTTTTTACTAAATATCTTTCAATAATCAATTTTAACTACAGTTAATTATGCTCAAACACTACGTTTCTTAACACACAGTTTGACACAATTAGCTTGGTGGTAAACGATACTGAGATTTAAAAAATCAACTTATCAAACCCTCATTCTATTTTACAATCCTTCCCGACAAAGATGCATCGAATGTAAATCTTGCAGCGTTCTTTAAACTGTAGTCATAACAAACATGTATAAATTAACCACGGCGCTATTTTATTCCTAAGATATTAAATAATCTTCTTTGAAGGATGAAAGGTTTAACCGCAGATTCGTGTCGTAATCCGACTTGAACCCACTGATGTGGCAATTATTTATTACAGCATTGATTTTATAGACAATTAATGTTTGCCAATAACCGCTTAAAGTTTCTACTTGTACGTTTATGGTTTTTGTATGAACAAAACTAAACTCAATTTCATATTTTTAGTAGATAATAGGTTCACAGTAGACCAAATTCATTTTTATTTGCAACGTTACGATTTGAACATATTAACACAGTACATGTGACTCCTATAAGGCACGTAGAATATGTAAGCAACTAAAAATAATTTAGTTATGGCAAGAAAAAAAAACTTAAATTATTGAACCAACGACCAACCAACCAAAAGTGACCAACTTTATAAGTGATTGTCGTCACTTTTCATCGATGGTCCATTTCTAGCAGACAAAAAATCATAACTACATCTCTACCCCTATATAAAGTTACGTAAATATTTCACTATAAATATCTCCGCACGTAGATAATGTACTGGGGAAAAATATATGTACTACGCAGATATTACGTAGGTAGATATGCTTCCTAAAGTGACTGCCTCAGAGTAAATACTAAAAATATTTCACGCGGGCAAATAGCACTTGCTCTCATGTAAAACTAGCTAATTTTACACTCAAGGTAATCTCACATAATGTGAAATTTGCATAAGATACTGTATATTTTGGTCGGATACCAATTTGCACTTCTCGAGGTTTACGGCAGAATCCCTCAACTGATACGTGCAACTTTAGCTTTTCGCTTAGTTTACTAAGTAATGAGAGAGCTCTTAGCGATGAAGCCACCACTTAGAATAGAATATTACTTTAATGTACTCCAAAAGACATAGATCGATTCTTTACAAAACGTGGTTTAAAAATAATATATATTAAGTTATATTTTATGTTCTAGACTCTATATATAAGTAAACTACATACATTAATGTTAAAACAAAGACAGATAATGGTGATACACTAGCTTTTGGAAGTTACTCAGTGACTTGGCCTGCCTGATAGTCAGGATACTTATTGTGGCATTCCGTGGTATATATTTTTGGCTTATGTCTGAGAAGGGGATTAAATTATCTATGTTACAAATTAAATTAATATGAGAGTAGCGGAACTCTGGTGGCGAGAGATTTCAAACCGCCCGAAAGGTCCATGACATGATCTACTGGAGTAAGTATTGAGACAAACAGCCAGACCCTATTTGATGTTTGAAATTTTAATCTAAATACAATGTATATAAAACTCAAAGGTGACTGACAGACTGACTGACTGATATAGTGATCTATCAACGCACAGCCCAATCCACTGAACGGATTGGGCTGAAATTTGGAATGCAGGTATATGTTATGACGTAGGCATCCGCTAAGAAAGGATTTTTAGAAATGCCACTTTTAATAAGGTGAAATAGGGGATGCAAGTTTTACTTCTTAATGCGAGCGAAGCCGCGAGCATCCACTAGTAATCTATAAGCAGCTATTAGGTACCATCGTAATTGAGCTACATTATTACCTAATTTACTCTGACTTTTATTTTCCTTTATTTTCATGGTAAACATTTCCTAGATCATTTTCGATGAGTCACGCCATAAAGATGCGCTTTCTTTATTTTCATTTTCCTTCCGTATTACAGAAGAGTTGACGCACATCCTATAAAATCCACTCGCTCTGTCTATCTGTGATTTATCTATGCTTACACTTCATCCTTATAAATCTTCGGGATCTGCGATCACTAGACGTATTTGTTTTCATATGGCTATTTTAATTGCTGACTTTAAAACCCTACTCAAAATATATTAGACCTAAGCAAATAAACTCATCTGTGACAGTAGATTTATATTCTCAGTAGGTAGTGTTACTTTCATGAATGAATTGTATTTACATACCTATGCTCAATAAAATGTTGAAACAGTTCACAGGTACTCGTTACATCATATAACGTATCGTTAAAATATTCAGCTTGTATTTATACAGA
This sequence comes from Macaria liturata, assembly GCA_964023185.1. Taxonomy (NCBI): domain Eukaryota; kingdom Metazoa; phylum Arthropoda; class Insecta; order Lepidoptera; family Geometridae; genus Macaria; species Macaria liturata. Next base: position 3,160,964 of record OZ026812.1, on the reverse strand, counting down.
TACCATGCTTTGCACAGTTGGTTTACGACTAATTTAATTTAATAATATGGTAATGATTTAGTTAAATAAAATGTACAAAAGTATGTAGTGGTCCGCGGTATGATATCGTTATAAAATATTGGTTTGTCATAACATGCATTAAAAGCATGTCGTACTCATTTTGTAAGTTAACGTCAATAAATTTGTTATAAAGACTTTGTTGCGGTTTTAAAGCACAATATTACGAGTGGTTTAATTAGTTAATTATGTTATTTCACCTACCACGGAGCTTCAAGTGGCGAGACACTGAGCCGAGCGAGGCAGTTGCTAGTTATCAAATATCTTAGAGCGGCACAAACTAAAACTAGCCGATGGCGGTGAAGCGAGGCGACACCAACCAGGAATTTTTTAAATGGCGTCGTGCCAGCACTCCGCTTTTTAAATTAATTATCGTTATACCCGGCTCTAAGGCATTCTAATATAACAACACTCATATGCGCGTGAGTGGGAGTGGAGTGCGCTACCGCGGAAATTTACGATCGTTTGATTTGCCCTCGTCATAGACAAGTCCAATCTGTGTCAATCTCCGTTGGATTCTGAAAGCAAACACTTTATAGACTAAACAAAGCACTTGAGCAGGTCGTTGTCATCGCTTGCTCTATTTTGGTAAGCGCGACCTTCCGCTTGCGCGCTTACCTAAGGAACATTTTTAGAGGCGTCAATCGTTAATGAAAGCTTATAAACAACTGGAGCCATCTTCCGCAATATTCATAATTACGCGCATTTTAACAGTGGCGCATAAATAAACATCGTAATTTTATTAGACGTCAGCCGAGCTGCTGATTGATTTAAGCTCCGTATATTATAAAAGTAACTGCAAATATACCTACCTACAATAATTTATAATAACAGATTGTTTATGAAAGGATGATGTGTTTTAGTTTTACGAAATCACATTTGTGTCAAGCAACAGGCTGGCTGGTAGAGAAGAACTGGGTGCGAACTGAAGCTAATGGTGCTTTCAATCACATCGACAATACCTCATGATCGCTCTAAGTATGCCTCATTCTTGAAAACTATTGACGTAAGTATGGGGTAAGCATGGTATTAAACTATACTGTTCAATAGGTACGTACCTGATCTGAATAGAAGGAATCAGAAGAAAAGAAACGCATTATTAGGAACCTACGCGTCATAGTAACAACACAATTTTAGCAAAAAAGTCAATAAATATTCCTTAACGCTAAGCTATTTTCTTTTTCTGAATCTACAGCGGAAAGTGTAGTTTGTAAGGTCGTAAAATTTGTAAATAAATAAAAGCTTTAAGAAAGCTCCCACAGAAAATAAGAAATCATCTTTATTGGACGATGATGTCATGATTTATTGGACACTGTTTGTTCTTAGACTTGTGTATGCATATATTTGGCCAAAACGTAATGTTATTCACTAAAAATAAATACTACATATATTGTTTGAAAGTAGATGTTTCAGAAGAAGTGTGTGTTTTTGTCTCGACCGAATATTTAACGGTACCTATTTATTATTTACGGTACCTATTTATACCTATTTATAACTACGGTACGGTACGGTAACTTTGAGTGTTGCCGAATCAAAGAGAATAAAACTAACAAAATTATTAATTATGTGTAATGATCAATTGACCGTTTAATTGTACCCTTCCTTTATATCTCTTGATTTAGCTTTTGTTAGAATAGTATAATATGAAATAGTCAAATGGAATAACCTTCGATACATAATAAAAATCGGGAGTGCAATTCTGTCATTCAGCATCTTTAAATAAGTGCCAGCTAGGTTGATATCCGCCTGGTGCCCTCGCTCACCTACTTTATGAGCCGCCCTGTCGCGTCTCTAGCTAATTATAACAGTAGGCATTTTTATTGGTCTACAAATCTCGGAGCGGCGATACAGCTTTTGACGGTTTCGATCGGTACAAATAACGGTGTCAATTGTACGCCAGGTGTCGCGCGCTCCGCCGAGCAGGGACATGCAACCGGACCTCGACTGACTGCCCAAACATCAGCACACAACACTAATCAGAATCCTAGAATAAACGACAGCTCGAGAAACAGCCCGAACCGCGGTCGAAGTTAACCTCGTCATAAACCTATCCATCTATCATAACACTCCCTTCAAAGCAATGTCAACACTTCAGCCCCGTGATTTATAGACGGACATAGCTCACGATGGCCCTGCGATAAACGCGATAAAATAAAAATACATAGCTCAAGGCAGATGCCACTAGAGATTTGGACATCAATTTCAAGATTTGTTCCTTGTGTCTAGTATTAGGAGTTCAATATCGATGAAATAGGGTTTAGTTTAGATCGCGCTGGACGGTTCTGTCGCGGAGCGATGTGCGTGGGCCACTGGACGGCGGCCAGGAATCACCTGCCGACCCTTGTATACCGATAAAGCCAAACATTATTTACAACGGTATCTAACGCACTTATTACGCACTACAAGATGCCATTATTACAGAAACGAGTTTCTACTCCGGAACGAACATCGACCAAATATAAATAAACACCCGTGAAATCATAAACACGTCGGTATTATTATGTTGATATGTTAACTCACTCTTTATCTGAAGATCTTATGATCTTACTACACTGTATGATATTTAGCATTATACAAGACGCTTTAAAATTAGAAAAAAAATAGCTTATCATTTTATTTTAGGACAATTGTGATTCGATGATATATAGGTATACGCTTTGTGAGTCTGCTTAGTGTCTACCTCACTATCTGTAAACCACAAAAATCTGTCACCGCCTCTATTAAAACAATCATATTTTTCACACTTCTGACTAATATATAAAATAATTCGCGCCGAACCTTTACCTGTCTGATAGGTATTCTACGTCAGAAGTTCCTTAAAAAATTGCGCGTAAGATTAATAGTTTTCGTGACAGACGCGTGTGCAAATGTCTAGTGGAAGGGCAGTGATGCCAGCAATGCAGACGGGCGGCGGCTGCCAAGCGGACCACAGATCTATGGTCTGATAGCGCTGCCAAAAATACCCTAACTTGGCCGCCCTCACGCGGAAACAATTAGAACTTGCAAATGGGATGCACTGAAGATAAATATGAATTAGTTTACACGTGTCATTGGATAAACAATAGCACTTAATATATGGATGTATTAAAAATAATAGGAAGGTGTCGGTAGGGACAGTTTATAGTAGTTGCCAATTCAAGGTTACATACAACAAGTGTGTAAGTTTGAGCTATATGCTTAATTATAACAAAGCAACCGGAAATAATAGAGCAGTATCGTATTTTTTATTATTAGCTTAAAATTTTGGAGACTTTTAACATGTCAAGGTCATTTAATTTTAAGACAATGAAACTAAAACTTAGTTTGGTCGATGAATAGTGTGAATGATTTTAAATATGCTAAGTAAACGTCAATAAAAATGCTTTACGGGTTAATGTATTTACCGACACGTAAACAGTGTCGGTAATTCTTGACGACAACTTCACAAACAAACATAAAAGTTTCATGTTATTTAGAGGCACCGGAAAAGCTGTTAAGTTATCTATAATTCAAACCTGGATACTGTTGTGCCCCAGTTTGGAAAGTTTTTTTTTCTTTGTTCTCAGTGAAAATTTAGTGTAGCTGTTTCTAAAGCTTGCATAAAAATATTAGATGAAAAGCCTTTTTACCCTCAAAATCACAGGTTAATTTTATTTGTAAGCATTTAGATCACCGAAACTGTTTCATTACAATTGAATACTCCAAAACAACATGTTAATAATACCTACATAATGTCGTGCTCTGCTAGGATTGTGGTTATGTAATATATAGTACCATAGTTACCCAATTGTAAATAATTTAGAATGAAATAAAAATTATTAAAAACTGAGTGAAAATTTAGGGTTAAGGTAAGATAAGGTGCTATCTAAAATAGAAAAATTACATACTTATAAGTGCATGAAGAAAACATAATAACATATTATCGGTTTCTACGTAACCTTTCTAAAATTCCCTAATAATATTATTACTAAAATGGTAAAACATAGTTTTAATGAATTACTTATATCATAGTAATTACAACTAAAGTAATACAGATAAAACATACCTATTAATATTTAAAAAAAAATGTGACACTACTACTCTTTGACATAAAAAATGATTGGTCAGACAAGTAAGTAAGTATATAGAACCCGAAGCCATGAGAGGCCATTGCACACTAAGTAACCCCTCTTGAAAGGAAAGCCGAAATATCGCTTGAGAGAAATCGCCCCATGAAGCTAGCTTTGGGTGTAATATTTGCCTAGAAGATACATATTTACTTATTTGAATAGTTTAACTCGCTGGAAACACCGCTTCCGGTATAGTATTCCGAAGTTTTGCTGTCTTTACCATAAATGCCGAAGCAAAACACTACTTCCGATACTTTAGCAATTCCACCAGATTCCTGTTTGCTTTTGCCTAGCTTCAGCATATCGCAAAATTGCTACAAATCAATAGCGCCATAAGTCGTAGAGCGTCTACGGGCTACGCTCGTAGCTGAAGTTACGATCCTGCTACGGCGTAGCCTTTGTAACCCCTACGTAATTCATTTTTGGTATAAATTGTTTTTTAACAATTTAAAATGATATTTTTTTTTAACTTATTATATAAAACCTTTGACTATAGCATGCCTGATGTTAAGCAACACAGCGTCAGAGATGTAGCACGTTAACTTTTTAGGAAATAAAATATTGAATAAGATAGACTTCAATTAAATTAGTTCTATAAATGTATAAACCTGCCGACAAACTAAGTTGAATAATACACAGCACATTACTACTACGAGTATAAAGTCGAGAGTTCGTGAGTATTTATGTTTATCCTACCTTGACGATAAAATAAATGCTTGAACTCCTTTGCAACAATATTAGTATGGAGAAAGCTAGAACTTTGAATAAGCATAGAGGCTTGGCTCAGCTCCCTATTGCTTATTTTAGAAAAACCTATAAACTTTAGGCATTCAATTTATCAAAAAATATTCATATTTTTTTATGTACAACAACATATGGTACATAAATTGAAAGTAAGTAAATGCGAACAAACCGACCCGTATTAAAAATACGACCGCAGGTACTTGTCGGATAAAAAGTAAATTAAGAAAAGACACCTTTGTAGTCAGTAACAAAGGTGTTTTAAGGTTAATTACATGCACTTAAAGCTGTTTTTAATTCCTTTCAAAGTTTACTGAACATTACCGCGAGTGCTAAACTGGCAACCCTCTCTCACCCAAAATTTGCGTATCGCAATTTGAATCTTAAGTCATTAGCGTAGAGTTTATTTTGGGTGTTGAAGTGTATTTGAAGAGAGCTTCGGTCGGTAACAGAAGAGTATCTGGCAACTGGCCCGCTTCGGGTAACCAGCTGTGTGGTTCGGAAGTTAGGACATGAAAAAGTTACAATTAAATTATGTTAATAAGTTATTAATATGTTATTCCGTCATTTTGAGGCTATGTATGTCTAAAGTGGCGTACAATAATGACCAGATAAAATCATTTCAAAACGAACAAATACTGTTGATACGAGTACCTTATACAACAAATAAAAATCAGTATTATACTAAATTTCAACAACCGAAATTATAGATGTAACCTGTATGCATGTATGTGGAAAAACATCTGTGTCAAATAACAATAATAGTGTTTAATCTATTTAAGTATTTAGGCTACTAAGCACGTTTATTTTTTTATCAATATAATAGTTATTACTTATTGAGATACGGCTAGGTATTCATATTTGAAGAATACACTGGACAGAGGAATCATGTAAGAAATTGCTAACGCCACTTTTTAAACCTTTTTTTTTAATTATCAAGAAAACTCTGATGACAATCAAGAAACAACACACACACACACACACACACACACACACACACACACAAGCAAATCGGTGGTCCATTAATAAGAACATGCCTGTATTGAACTGGCCCACTTAATAGTGTAAAAGCCCTTATCTTCTAGTTTCCAAATTACGGGACTTGCTAATACATTTATATATATTTCTAGTCTAGTTTAATTTACAATGGATTTCTGCAAAGTAACGCCTCATTCAATACATTTATGTTCATACTAATATAAACATAATAAACGTTTTTATTATTATTATATATATTTATAGATTTTTATCTATCTCTCGTTTCCGAGGGTTACTAACTAATTTTCGCGGGCTTGCGGCCAAGCGAAGACTAGGTACTTATTATTATACAATTTTTCACTAAGCACAACATTGAACTAGTTTTTTTCAGTACATTTTTTTATTTATCCCAGTAATTGAGTTAGTGGGTGTCAGTAGCGCGCTGCGTCCCAACGAAGCTTATAAAAGAGCGCGCCGCTCGGATGCCGTGCCCGGCGCGCCGCATACTCCCGACGCAATCCTCATGGGGCGCACTAACCTCACTCGATAGCATTAACAAAATATACCTATGTATATCAACCATTAACCGAGTTATTGGGACCAAGTGATACAGTGATACGGTAAGTTGCAAGTTCCAACAGTGAAAGTAAAGTTCCCGCAGAACTGAGTGCAGTGAAGTGACTTGAAGTGACGTTCGCCCAGGATTTACAGATTCACGGACGCTACCAGTGTTCTATGCGCTACAAGTGGATTTAAACCGTGTGGAATGCTTTTTCAATAAGTTCTAAGTTTAAAAAGTGACAAACAGATTAGTGTTGCCAGGAATACATAAACAGATTTATTATGTTGTAATGCAGTAATTAAAAATCATTGTTTTGAATGGAAATCTTAAAGTTAATGAAGTATTCCTGGTAATTTTAACAGCTGCTTATCACAAAACGAGAATAGAGACGTAATTAAGAATAGGCCAAGCAGCGCCATCTTTGTGTGAGTGTATCAAATTACCGTCACCAATTCGCTAATTTTACAGCGATTGTGAACAGATACAAAACAGAACAGTTCTGTACCGTAAATGCTATACTATAAATTATTAGAAACCTTGAACTTTTATCTGCTCCCACCAAAATGCGTTAGTACATATTTTCAATTTTTATTGGAATCCTCATAATTCGCAATCAAGACAAGCCAGTTATTGAGTAGGCGTCTGGAAAAAAGTTTTGTCAAAATCTCGCAAATATTATGATTTCGCCGCCAAACAGCCATGAGCCCCGTGGGTGAAATTGGCAGAGAGCATCACCATTTGACTTTGAGCATTTCAGTCCGTTAGGTATGTGCCTATTTAAATTTAGAACTTCAGTCGCCAACTCTTTAACTGTCACGGTCGTTTTAAATATCGAGCACCGGTTATCTACGTCAGCGCTAGGTACTTGCTAGCGTCACTTGCGAAGCTGCACAGACTCAAGGTCGCATACCTACCTGACTCATGTTAATAACAATATTCAACAAAACTAGAAAAGAAAATACTAAATATTTTAAATATAGAGCCTAATAAAACTGTCCAGTGCAGCACGCCAGCGAGCCGGCTGAAAAGATCTCTGATCTACCGTCTTGTGTTTACTCTATGCAGTTATTGCCAGCTGTAAAAATACACTTCATATTAAAATTATAAAACCACGAGTATGAGAAACAAAGCACATAATATACTTTGACGTCAATCCACGCAGTTACAAACACATTTAGAGAGATGGGTTTTTTATTATTTTAATTATCCATATAATTAATGTAATGAAGTTAATGCTAATTATATAAATGTGTGTTGCTGTAAAACAAAGTATGTTTTAAAATCCGTATACCTTGAAAACCTCTATCATAATTATAAGGATAGAGCTTTTCAAAGACAATCAAATGGTATGAATATAAATCGTCTATCTCATTTCGTTTCAAAGTAAACCTTAATTTATCTCATATATACTCGTACATATGTACCTATCCAATGTAATACTGAATTCAATCCAGATTCCATCTATTTCCGATACCGTCTCGATATATGGAGTTCTTAAGTCAGCTTTTCGCTGACACACGCCATAAATCATATTATCTTGCAGATATTCCATCACGATGAGCGTAAAATGCTGACCTTGGCTCTGAGCTGGGGATTTGGAGACGTTTTGATGAAATCCCGGTCGATCTGGCAGGAGCGCCGGTTACGGCTCTGGCAACACGTTAATTCTATTTCGATTATTACCTTCGCCTGTTTATTTGCAGATGACGAATAGCCTTACAAACATCGTACATGGTCTATGTACATACGTACATATATATATGTATAGGATATGGATTATGGATGTGTCTCGGGTATAATACCGCTAGGATATAGAAAAAAGTTTCAGTTAATGGTTTAAATGTAACTACAGTACAGTAGATTATGTCCAACTAGTCTGATTTTTTTATTGCCAGTTGAAAAGGACTTTTTGCTAATTATTAACTTTTAAAGCTTTCATAAATTATAAAAATGAATGCCACGTCTGTAAGTTACTTCATGAGTATAGTTTAAGATAAGGTTTTTTTTTTATAAAACACCAATGGCAACCCAAAATACATTCGCATTTCCACCGATGGTCGTTACATTATCTAGGAATTTTAAAAGCTTATTCCAGTACTCTGCACCTCGCAATATTCGATGTAGTTCGATGTAGTCGGGCCAGCTATAAATGTATATATTTATTGTAATCTTTGATCCGACCACAGCTTGCTATGGCTTCTCGGAAACTTTACAGAGAGTACGGCTCTGATTAATTGCCCAATTCTCGAGAAATGTAGTTTCCGCGGACTTATCAATACACTTTTATTGCTAATGGTGGAATGTTGAGCTTTTAATTATACAAATATATTCATTTTATGCCAAACTGTACTATGCCATCATAGCACAAAATATTTACAAAAGGTTTACAAAATTTTACTCTGTACTATTATTTTAAGGTAAACCTTTTTATATCTTTCTATAGGCAAAAATATATTACGCTGAAACTCGCTGAAAAAATATCATATCCATTGTGGAAACCAATTACAAAGCCCATAAGCTCATCAACCTCAAATCACTTATGATAAACTCTTAATGTATGAGAATGGTAAAGCAAATAGCAAAAATCAATAATCCCAAACAGCTACACGATAGATACTATCAATCATTGAAGATAAACTCCAATACACCGACAAATAGGAAATCATTTACCTTCCTGAGTACTTAACCACGTCAAAATATAAACAGACCATGTTCTGGTAATCGTTCGATATGATTACAGGTAGTACATGTTGAACTATTAGCTTATTACTTATTGTTATTACCCATCGCTGATGACCGGCGTTCAATAATTATTACATAAACAAAACACGTGACGTGCAGGGCCCGAAATATAGCGTATTAATTGATGAACCATAAAATATCGTAAATAGTACGCCGGCTTTGCTCGGAGTGATTTTTAATCGGTCGTTAAACATGCACGTCGGTTTATAGCTAATATCGAATGCTGCCAATTGAATCTCGGTTCGGTTTATTGTAAACCTTCCATCGAACACCGGAAACTGGGCCGTAATCTCCAGAGTTTTGACGTTCCGACTGTTTCAATCATAGTAAACAACGTTTCTGGGTATGTTTGTTGGTTTTCGAGACAGATTGGTCGTAAACCGGGGATAAACTGGGTTATGACTAGTGAAAAATACTGGTGGGTTTTTATCGATTAGTTAGGTGAACTTAACGACTGGGATGTGTAGGTGACGTTAGGAAAACTGTTATGTCAGATACAATTCTTTTGGGACACTTTCTTTCTATTTTTAGTGTTACATCAATTACAAAAAACCAATAAAATTAAGCCTAGCCCTTTTCTTATATGGTGACTTATGTTTATTTAAAATATCTGTTTTTATTTTTATTTTTTAAAAATAAATATAGTGTTGTAAGATTTTGCTATATTTCCATGCGTTCGCATCATATCAAAGAAGGTGACTTTATAAATGAATTTCATAAAATTGATTGATTTATTACATATATCACATAATCACTAATTAACTAAGTTACATCTTCAACGTGCATAATGCCAACGCTACAACGTTATAGAATAGTGCGTTATTTTGCATCAATTAAATTTTGTTTCTAAAACCAGCTGGAAATATTCATCTTAAAATCATTTCAGCATATTGCATTCTTTTTCTTTGCACGTATTTCTTCAAATGAGCGTATTTTAAATATCTTGTAAACATGTATATGTATAGCTGGAGGCAATATATCTTTCTAACGATCCTATTACGAGCTGACCAGATTAAAGAAACGTTTATACAGTTTCAAAGCATTACGTCGGCTCTCTTCTGCAATGTGATTTAGAATTCTTCTTGAAAAAGCTTTATGACCGCCATTTTTTTCTTTTTATTATGTAATTTCTTTGGTGTGCATTAAAGACATATCTTATCTTATCTTATTTGTACTTCTTAAAATGTAGACAGAAATTGCGCAGAATGAATGCGCGTTTTTATAAAAATAAGCAAAGTTTGTCTCAAGACAAAAAGTAATGATACTAGCATTGAGTTGAGTTTCAACGTATTATAAATGTAATTTATTGATTAAAAGGTAACTAAACTTTTGAATTAAGTTCATTTCCAGCTTTATAAATGCAAACTATCAAATAAATTTAATACATGCAAATATATGTTTTACCTACTTACAATAAATAGGTAAGAACACAACACATTTTATTGTTTATTAAATGCGTAGAGTCTTAGTGTAGACCACTGTCTACGTTAACTTCCGTAGAAGGTCTACGCTGACTACCCACGTGTTAATCTCAAGTCAGGCAAGTATATTTATTTTATTAGTTAATAAATTAAAATGGCCGTAACAATTTGTACGGTAATCTAATGCATAAAATGACAAATAATAAAAATTGTAAGATCAAATTGATGTTGTCGCTACCACAAATAACTCTTTTTCTTAGACTAGGAAATATCTTTGCATTTTGTCCCATAGTGTCTCATAAAATCACTTTAGTAAATTTGTTTCATTACTCCAATGTAAAATATTTAATTATTTTAACTTTGTACTTAACATATTCAGCCCCTGGTAAAGTAAAAAATGTAGTTAATTAATGATATATTATACAACTATTTATTTCAAAGATACGTTAAATGAGTCGAATGACACGTTAAATTGTAGGTCCCGAGTGTTTGTCTAGTACGGCAGACGTAAAGCAATGTTAGAGGCCCTTAGGGTGGCTTGATAAACTCTCGACAACAGAGTTGGCCACTCTCATTCGATAAGAAGAAGAAGAAGAAAGATACCTATAGATCATTCAATTATTTAACATGACAAAACTTCAACAAATAAAAGTGAGAACTAGAATGAATGAGAAAGATAATAAGGCCCCCGATATTGTCCGGGATTAGTATAAAAAAAAAACTTCCACAAAAACAGATTCATCAAACGCGAAAACAAGGTTATTCTATACAATCCAAACAAAAGTTTAACATTGGCATTCAAATTCTGTTATTTCCCTCTGATTTTCTATTTTCTCGGTCTCTAAATATATGCCAAGTGCTCAAAAGCGAGTTTGACATTTTTCTGTCCGCTGGGAAGTGGTTGATGTCGTAAAAACCGTGTTTTAAAAGCACAAGTCACATTTATTTTATTCACGAATTAAATAGCCTTTAAGGTTATTGTGAAAGCTTTTTCAATCTCGGAATGAGATAAATTGTGGCAAATGAGTGCTGTTACGTCTTAATTAATACTGATTACACAAAAACATACTTGCTTTTTGTACGAAAAGTTTGCCCTCGAACGTAAAAAATACATTTTATGCATTAAAAAGCCTAATTTTGAATATGTACCTAATTATAGAATTTTTTTCACTACCTTACATCATTGTAAAAAAAAATATTCAATGGGAGTAAAAACACATTGTTAAAATTGCTCTAAAAAGCAAAACAAACACAATAAATATTATATGTATCAAGCGGATACGAAAATAAATAAAGATATACAAAAAAAGTAGTCAACAAATAAATTGAAAAATGCTTTCGATAGTAATAGAAAACGAAGCAAAAAAAGTAGTTTCCACTTCCTGCACAGATTAGGCAAAAGCGGAAACGGAAATAAAGAACTTAAATCAAAGACTGAAACGGTTTCCCGATTATATACCAACCAAAATAAATGTAGAAAACAAGGCGCCGCTACTTTTAGTACTTGTTCGATTTATTTGTCCTTTTCCTGACGATAACACATTATTGTAATCACGAGAATAAAAACAATATGTCATAAACTTTAGTTTCACTAATAGTAATTGTGTTGTAACACGAGTAATTATTATTTACGTAGATAAAAAAAAGTTCCATATTTGTATACTTTCGGGTACAGGTATATACATTTAATAAGATAAATAATACACAGGCAAGTTTCCATTTCTACCGATAATTACAGTCTCTACAAAAAAAACAGATAAAAGTGGCCAACTCTACTCATCTACTTCCGCATCTTATCACGCTAATACGCCTGACATAAAATGCGAACAAGATCAATAAATAAAAGTTTTAATATTTTTAAGACTAATTTCTATTCAGCTGTTAGTCTGAAATTAAGTTATGTACTAAACTCAAATTACTATGTAATAATTTCAACTTAACCAAAATCTTTATTAAAAACCTCTTCCGCGGGCAGGTGATAGCCGAAGCAAGCCTATAATGTTTAAATAACACAAATGAAGTCATTATAACACACCGCTTGCAAACAATAGCAACGTACGTTTTTCATCTAAAATGTAACAGATTTTTCGCATAATAACATGTTTTAATTTCTTTTTGGGAAAATGACTTGCTAAAGATACATTTTGAGTGGAAATAATTAAGAAAACAAGGTGTTTAAGTGTCGTAAAGAGAAGTGGGCGCAAAGCAGTGCCGGGAGCTCGAGCCGGGCAGCGCCTGCTATAAAAAGATCGTCGCAGGACGGCGGGCGACTGCCGCGACATGCAACCCTGGAAAGCGACTCGGCTGTGCCATCGAGTACTGTTGCCAAAATAATTAAAGAAATCTCCGGCGGTGTCCCTCCACCGCGCCCGCGCCGCTCTAAAACCGTCGCTCTGCGCCCGGGAGTCGATACTCGGGGCGCGGCGGGAAAACATCTCCCGCGCCACTTTTAATTCTTCTTTCCTTCCCGACGCTGTCGAAAAAAAATATCTCAGTAAGTTCCATATTACCATAAACCGGCATAATTGTGCGTGTACTACCATGTGCGAATAAAGTGTCCATACTGATGTAAAATTAAATTAGTGCTCACATAAGTGAATTAGTGCTCACATAAGTGTTACATAACGCGGAGTAAAATTCTGAATTTTAAAAATACCGCATTTTGTAGGCGCCTTTGGCACAGAAATAGCTTTGCGTCACGTGGTACATTTGAACCTATCGCGAGGCTCCACATTCGTCTGGTACTATAAAATTAAATATGGGTTAAATACTACTATTCGCTTTTAAATTTTCGTCACATTTAAATTTGAGTACGTATCAAGTGCAAACATAATTTTATTGTCAAGTTTTGTTAAAAATATTTTTGTTAGGATCTGTTTTGAATAAAATGCTTCAAATCTAAACTAAAAGGTGGCGCTGTGATCGATCTTGTTTTTTCACGTCAGTTTCGGAAAAAATGACGGCTGGATTGGATACATGTTCTTGTCGTTTATGATATTTACGAGAAAAGTATTAAAAGTAGTACAAAAAAATAGTTACTAGATAAATATATTAAGAAGAATTGTTATAAATAAGTGAAGGACTGTGCTTATCGGTTGTATCTCATGAATTAGACGTATTCTTTTGGTGAGTGATTCAGTGAGAAAACGGTGTAACCAAATAGGATATCGCTCATTACCTTTAAACGCTGCTTGGCCTATTTATCTGTAGATCATCTGGAAATCGTAAAATATCTCTCCGACCCAAAACTAAGAACAGTTTTGCAAAATATTTACATGCCAGTGAAATAGGGCCATCAACTGAAGAATCCTGAAAGATCCCGTCCTGTCTATCTTCAGGTTCAGGCACGTTGGGTCTACGAAACAGTTTACTAGGGTTTTTCTTGGTTTTATATTGAAAGATTTCTTGGATTCAGTGCACGAAGAAACATAACCTCAAAGCTTCTAGTTGATAATGATGACTCGTCATTTCTAACCTCTACTCTATTTTTTCTTTTTAGAACTGACGGCAACGTAGTAATTCCACCATGGAGGACGCTCACTCGAAATCCGTGGAAGAAGTTTTAGGATATTTTGGCACAGACCCAGACAAAGGCCTCAGTGCAGACCAAGTAAAAAGAAACCAAGACAAATATGGGCCAAATGGTAAGTTTAATAGTTTTATTGTTTAATCTTATCAATTAAGTCTATTTACAAATTCATTTATATTGTATATTTTATGCATTACATTAGTCAGAACAGGCATGTGTGTAAGGCAAGGTCGATTTAGAGAAAATCTACATATTATTCTAGGACTAAGTTATACCTACATATAATTTCCATTTAAATACAAACAAAGGATACATTGAAAGATAGTTTTGGAAATTTGGTAATATATTACGTCAATTAAGAAATCTCATGAAACCAAATCGGAATAAAGTAAACATTTGATTAAATTTGTTTCACTTTATTAAAAACTAGTGGGTGCTCGCGGCTTCGCTCGCATTAAGAAGTAAAACTTGCATCTTCTATTTCACCCCTTTAAAAGTGGCATTTCCAAAAATCCTTTCTTAGCGGATGCCTACGTCATAACATCTACCTTCCAAATTTCAGCCCAATCCGTCCAGGGGTTTGAGCTGTGTGTTGATAGATCACTATATCAGTCAGTCAGTCACCTTTGAGTTTTATATATTTAATTTCCTATATTTTTGTAAGATTAAAATGTGATAATAAGTAATATTATCCAATAATATTATTTCCAGTCAAAGACTTTAATTCCAAAATTAAATATTGATTATGTACTTTATATTTTTTTAATGAATGTAAATTAATCAACCCAAATGAAGATACACACAACCATAAATATAACTAACCGCAGCTCAACAAAACCTCATCATTGTCTCACCAAATTAAAGTTTTGTGTTCATCAGAGTCATAATCAATTTAACAAAACAAAAGGTGAATGTCATTGATCTCTTTCACAACTATTTAAGTAACTTGAATACCTAAATCTTTATTTGTTACACATACTTGGTCTTAAAGTAAGTAAGAAAGTCTTTAAGATAAGTACTTACTTGATTTTTAATATGAATGGAATAGATTTATTACTTTTACTTATGCTTTGACACTTTTAGTTTAAATGAGACAACTATTTTGTATTGTTGGACATTAGTAGGTATTTCAGAATATAATTATTTAATCAACTAAAGATAATAAAGGAATAGGCAAAAGTTAATTATGCAATAATAAATCCACATTTGATATTTGAATCCAGTTGCTGGCCAGCCAGGGTTATTTGAACTGCTGCCAGATGATTACACTTGACCATGAATCATTCATTGTTGACAAGGCAAATTAAAAATACCACCACCTTGCCACTGTATTCCTGTTATGCCAAGAATATATTAAAAAACTACCAATTTGAAAGAAATTTCTTAGAAATGTTCGTAAAAGAATTCTTAAAAATAAATAAAATAAATAAATATTTCAGGACATTGCACACAGCGCCATCTAGCCCCACACTAAGCAAACGCTTGTGTCGTGGGTACTAGATAACGGATATAATACTTATATTCTTTTCTTAAATAATATAAATTAATATTTTTTTTTGGTGTACAATAAAAGTAAGTATATTTGATTGATTGATTGATTGAAATATATAAATAATATGAAGTGGTTTATGTGACTATCACAACCATAATAATGTTATCTATTCATTTTAGTTAGGAGAATTAGTGTGTTTTCTTCACATAGAAATTCACTGATTCGAATATTTCTAAAATTAAAAGTGCTTAATAAGATACTTAAGTATTTTGTTCTATTTGAAACAGTGCCACTTGTAGAAATTGATTTTGAAATATATTGAGAGCTAATTACAAATGCTTTGTAATGCTATTAAGGGATCATGTGTGCTATGTGCATATAAAAAAGTGAAAGGAAGAAAAGATTGTGTAAATGTCCTGTCAAAAATACCCAAAATAATATACAATAAGTATATTTCTTTCATACATTCTTACAAACATGCAACTTATCTAGTAGAAATCTTCAGTGTCATACATATTCTGACATATTTCTTTTATAAGACCAATGCTGAGGCATACATAATTATGGCTATCATGCATTAATAGAAACAATATAATTCAATAGCATTGCAAAATCATAAAATTACATTTACTGGAAACTTATGTATGTCATGTCACCTTAGAAATCTGTACTTTTTTATATTGACATGGTGTGTTCAAACAATTTTTATCACTTATTAGAGCAGCAAAATATTTGTTAAGCACTACAGATTAGGTTTGATACCTACATTATTAACAACCTGGGTACACAAAGTATTTGTTCATTATGTTTTTTTTTTACACGTAAGTAATAGGCTTACATTTGACTATAGCCTGCCTGATGTTAGGCACCGCTGTGTAAACTAATCAGTTTTTAAATCAAAATCAAATATCAGAATCAACAAATAATTTGTATTTTTAACCTTTTAAAAGATACCTAGACTTGTACCTTTAATGTATATAATTTAAACATCAATAACAGAATAATCAAATAAAAAATGAGGTCTCATGAAAGGTTTAATATTATCAATAACAGACATGTAAGCAGCATTAACATAACGAATGACAGTACTCAATTATATATAAACTTACACCCATATTTATGTATGTAGGTACATTTGACATCATAAGTCATTGTTGTAAACAAAAAGCCACTGTAGCAAAATTATTCCGCCATCCTATTTATTTACAATACAATATCTCTTTATTGCACACCAAATTAAATTACAATATTATAAGGACTTAAACTATAAATAAATGTACAAGTGGGCGGCCTTATCACCTTGAGTGATCTCTTCCAGTGTGAGGGTTGTTTTATTTACATATTTAAGTATAACTTCCCTGTTATGGTCCTGTAGTCATTCTGATGGCCCTTTGCGACAACAAAAACAAAAGAGCACAACTTTTTATTCTGTTTGCAACCGTTTCAGTGGCTTCCAAACTTTGTGCTTGTAAAAAGAAAATGGAGTTTCGACATCATCTGACTACGGTTTAAATCCGTACAACATAACAGCACGTGCGCGTATCAATAAAATTACGCATTCCTTTCAAGTTGTAATCGCTGCTATGGATGTAGGTGCACATCAATACCATTGAGATGTGTTTGATGTGAATGTGGGCAGATTGATCGCGCGAGCTGCGTGCGAAAGCTTGCATGATGGATGATTAGTGCATGTACAACACTGGCCATATGCACCAACCTTGCGGAACTAAATGTGAGATTATATAATAAGACCGTAGAGACGTAGAAGTTAAAGTAGTAGACGTAGACCCGCCTGGAAGGTTTTGACATATATTATTATAGTTAATACATCCAAATTGAATGAGAGAGTTCATACATGTCCATTGCTTATTGTTTTAGTATCCCTCATCAATTAATATTGATTTGATAAATGTCACAGTCAATTCCTTTCGTCGAACAGTCTGTAATTTTTTTCTTAGATACAAAACTCTTATACAATTGATCAAGCCTCAGCTTTCTCTTTGCTATTTCGAAAGAGTGCAATTTGTGGAAAACCTCTGTTCATAAATCTGAATTAGTTACGCATTTTCCCCGTGAAATTCATGAGGCCTCGGCTAAAATGGCATACTTATTCAGTAAGTTTTCCCTGTCCTGTCGAGTCGGGTCCATGTTTATTTATAGTGTAGGAGGTGGTCATCGCGAGGCGGTGGTGCGTGCGTGTTAGCACAGGCCCTCAGGCGTGACGGGCGCTGTGGCGTACCGACCACCTCCCGACCTCGCCGACCCTCTACCCTTGGCGATAACCACCCGATTAACCATAAATATGGATCGGAAAATATAGATAATACGCATTATCTCACGTCCTTCACGGGCTCTTCTATATACGACACTCATGTATTGTCAAAGGCTAAGCTGATTGCTCGCTCGTGTTACTAACAGCACTTCATTCATTCATATACTTATTGTACGGTAACGTATTTACGGTAGAGTAACTTTGATAAATACATAGATGTGTGTAGATAAATAAGATTTATTTTATGCCTACTATCTGGGAAAAAAAATGCATTTCTGAGATCACCATTTTTTTTTATCATAATGGTAATAATTCAACATCGGCCCTGTGTATACCTAAATTACACGGAGTAAAATAAAATATAGACTGCCCTAGAAACTTGTTATCTAAACTAGCGAGCTCAATACACATGAGTCATTCCATTCAGATATTGGTGTATTAAAAGAACAGCTGGTTGAGTCAAACATCGACTAAACAGATGCTGTAACAAAACCATACTTCTCGGAGCTCTGTCTTCCCATTATTACCTTCATAACTTACCGACCGTACCAGATATTCACGTGAATAAATAATGAATCAGTGCGTTAATACTACATATTTACAATCTAAATATAATACGGGGCTATATGTTCACGTATCTTTACACCATCACGACGAACATGGTAACATTGATAGCAGAAACATAGTAGATTAAAAACAAGCGGCCGACACAAGATCTTACCGGCTTTGTTTGTTTTTGCACCACCAAACATTTAGCTCCAGAAAACCACATAAACCTCGCGTCAGTTGAGCTGGAGTGACCGGTGATAGGTCGCACAATACGGCAGATCTAGAACAGAAATTGATGTAGCGTAGTAACATGCATTCAGCTTCGCACCGACGCGACGCGACGATTTCAACGCTCATTGTAAACGTATTTGCACGTTTCATTTTCGACTCCATTATGAAGTTGCCGACGCGGCTGATTTATTTATTATGGAAGTGCCTCGGTATTACTCAATTAGCTGGCCGTTTGAGAATTAGACAGACACCTCAACCAACATGCCTAAATAACGCTACAAAAATTTATCTACACTGCTCTGATACTGATATACTCGTAAAATAGGTATATTGCGCATTAATCCACATAGTAAAATTGACAACTATCAATATGTACATAAACAAATAGATTCACAAAATGCTTCTGCGTTATACAGACATAGCTAACCGATAAAGATTAATTCAGCGCCAATTTGTCCTCGAAACACAAACCTACTTATGCATATATGTATGATTATTACGTATGTTTTCCTGATAATGCGACGATATTTGCGCTGTATTATACAAACTGAATTCGATTCCATTAATACATAAACTCGTTTAAGTTATGAAAACACGAGTAATATGAGCGGATGTGTCCCGTAGCGGAGTGAATGTTTGGAGAGTTTGCGGCGGCTGTAGTTTAGCGGTGGAGTGGATTTAATTCAATTGGTAAAGGGAGCATCGAGTCAGCGGCCGCGGCCGCCGGGCTCCGGTCGAGTGTCTAGTGAAATATTATAGGTAGCCTGGTTTATTTCTGATGCTCTACGTTGGCGGGTTACGTCTACCAACGCCACTGACGCGCTCGAAGCATATGAACACTCGTACGAATCTCGCATAATGTTTGTTATACTCTGTAACTAATATCTCGATAGCATTTCTAGCGAGCGTTTTAGGTATCGTACTCACAATTGGACCGAGAAATCCATTCGCCTCGCGTTCCCTTACTATTATGTAGCTTATCTTACAAATCGAGAGCCAACATTGCTTGCGTTTGCGTCATTCATTACTTTGGCAATGCGATCTGTTATCTAAAAACCTAAAAACTTATGTGAATTGATGCTTCACTTTCTACCTAGTTTCTCCCAACTTTCTCTTTGAAACATAAAAAAGACAAGGCAGCTTGCAAACTTGCTCTTTCAATCCTTATCGTGCTTTCACCTCCGTTGAATATCAGACAATGTAGACTTTTACTACATTTACGTTTCATTTGTGTTATTGATCGAAAGATTAATTTGTTCTTATCACCGTGATAAATACATATGTGTAAGAAAATACCATCCACCTTGATAAAAATTGCTCGAGCTTGCTGATGGAATAATTAAAATGCCCGTTTGCCTCCACCTCTGCCCACCCGTAGCATTCCGCATATAAGATCTTCGGAATAGCGCTAGTTTACTGCTTCAGATATACCACACATCAAATTCTTTCTGGATGGATGAATAGTAATAAATTCTAATTTTACTCGCCCATCGGAGATACCTTGACGATCCAAAATACAAATCGAATATCGTCTATTGTGTGAAGCGATTGACATTCTAAGCACGTGTTGACGTCGTGATGACGTAGGCTCTAGAAGGAAGCGGCACGCAGTTCGATCTGCATTTTTTCCACAGTTTATCGATTCGCACGCTGATCGCTGTGGGCAAAGATTGCAGAATGCTGACACCGCGATATCGGCACGTTGACTAATCGCTTACATTAGTCTCAGCGCGCCAGGCCGCGGACCGAGTACGCAAATAGAGGCGATACAACGATTGACTTAGCACACGTTGCCCGATTACTACACTATTAAGACACAGGAAACGCTCACACTTATCCGCATACGTACCTATGTACTGCCTTTATTATCCTCGTCCATTATAAACGAGCGCGGCTGTTGCAAACCAATGCAATATAATCATCAATAGGCTATTGATTGATCAGTCATTGTTTGAGTAGCGAAGTTGTTAGATGAGTGACGTCACCGAAAACAAGGTTGCTTTACTACGGCGTGGAAACGCGTCGGCCTGAGGTCATTGGCGGCTCGCGCCCTCGCGCCACCTCCTGGTGAGACGTGGCCCAATGTCACAACTACACATTACAATTAATTATTTATGTTATGATGAAACCTTCATTTACGTAATGTAATAACTATTAAATTTTATCACTGATTTTCCTTATCTACTAATACGCTGTATTGATGAACAATGGGAATGTAAACGAACGCAGGTTGGAAGGTGTTCGACCGATTTACCTATCCAAAACATTCGATTGTAGAGTTGAAGATTAACGTAAGCAAACAATCAGTTTCTTTGAATAAATAGCATCTACCCACAAAACTATCTGAAAGAACTACAAAGTCTAGCATGTTGCAGCTACTGGACCGTTCCAAAAATAAAGAGCATTACCTGCCCGTAGATATTTTTAAAATCGATATCAACGCTAGACTATAATGATATCTGAATCGATAAATCACGTGCACCTATCACCTACCCGACATTCATTATCGCAGGAATCGACACATCATTATCTCCGGTTTTGATTAGACAGATGTAAATACGCGGCACACGTGTTTTACTTGTGTTTCTGAGTTGACTTGTGCGTAGTTGCCGAATGGAAACCGGTTTAGGTGTTTGTTGATAACGTAGAGCATGAAGCCGGCGGCGGCGCTTCAGCGCGCGCTCTGACGTCATGTAGAGAGCCCGCGGGCTGCGCCTGCGCCGGCGACTCCGCTCCGCCGGCCGCCCGAGCCGCGGTGTATTTACGTACGATCGTAACTGCCGAGATAGATCGCACGTCTGTTCTGACTAGTTTATCGCCTGCTAAATTAACTCCTTTGATGTTTTATTCAAAATTGTAATCGTTGGTCTTTTCTCTTTTCAGAACTGCCTGCCGAGGAAGGTAAGAACGTCGGACGAAGCGACGACTAAATACTAAGCTTGGATAAAAAATAACGGCTACTCGAGTACATACTTGGTTTAACTATGGATTAGCAAAGCTAAACAGTCTCCGTCCTGAGCATTGTTCAAATATAAACAGCTCCAAGGTCTCACGAGACATTTTTTGTTTGCGCCGCTCTGGCCGCCTTGATTTTCTACGCATGTGGCAGTTCCAATATACTTCCACTTAGCGATACAACGAGAAAATCACTGTCGAGGGGGAAAATACTTGTATTTAGATTTGCATGAGTAACTCGTATAATACCATAAAAGAATCTGTAAGCAAGAGTTCAAGGGCTTATCAAAACAACCTGTTCTTCAATATTGTCACTATCATGAATAACTATAGTGAACCAGTCTACTAAAAATAGAGCTCAAAAGCTCACAATGTCTTGGCCCGGTTCTATAGCATTTTTCGTTCAATTTTTTCCAAGCCCGCTCGAGTATCTTTTGTTCTATAGAAAGAGTTTTTCATTTAGACTAGCTCACTCCTAAAATAGTCGCACAAAATATTAAACCATAATTTTTTCTTTTAGGCAAAAGTATATGGCAGTTAGTCCTGGAACAATTCGATGACCTCTTAGTCAAGATTTTGCTATTAGCCGCTATTATATCATTCGTAAGTATCACTCGTATAGTCAACCATATAGTGCTGTCGGTCAGCTTATCAGTAAATTGAAACTTACCCGATGCTTGTTTATATTACAGGTTTTAGCTTTATTTGAAGAACACGAAGATGCATTCTCAGCCTTCGTCGAACCCTTCGTAATTTTACTAATTCTTATCGCTAACGCCGTAGTAGGAGTATGGCAAGAAAGAAATGCAGAATCTGCCATCGAAGCCTTAAAAGAATACGAACCCGAAATGGGTAAAGTAATCAGAGGCGACAAATCCGGTGTACAGAAAGTCAGAGCGAAAGAGATCGTTCCCGGCGACGTCGTAGAGGTGTCCGTCGGAGACAAGATCCCCGCTGATATCCGCCTGATCAAAGTATACTCCACCACCATCCGTATCGACCAGTCCATCCTCACCGGAGAGTCTGTGTCGGTCATCAAGCACACCGATCCCGTGCCCGACCCCCGCGCCGTCAACCAGGACAAAAAGAACATCCTCTTCTCAGGAACCAACGTCGCCGCCGGCAAGGCCCGCGGTATCGTCATCGGCACTGGACTGAACACCGCCATCGGTAAGATCCGTACCGAGATGTCCGAGACCGAAGAAATCAAGACTCCCCTGCAGCAGAAACTCGACGAGTTCGGTGAGCAGCTGTCCAAAGTCATCTCCGTCATTTGCGTCGCAGTCTGGGCCATCAACATCGGACACTTCAACGACCCCGCCCACGGAGGCAGCTGGATCAAGGGCGCCGTCTACTACTTCAAGATCGCCGTCGCTCTTGCCGTCGCCGCCATTCCTGAGGGTCTCCCCGCCGTCATCACCACTTGTCTCGCTCTGGGTACCAGGCGTATGGCCAAGAAGAACGCTATTGTCAGGTCTCTGCCCTCCGTAGAAACCCTGGGTTGCACATCCGTCATCTGCTCCGACAAGACCGGTACGCTCACTACCAACCAGATGTCCGTCTCCCGCATGTTCATCTTCGAGAAGATCGAGGGTGGCGACAGCAGCTTCCTTGAATTCGAGATCACCGGATCCACCTACGAGCCCATCGGCGACGTGTACCTGAAGGGCCAGAAGGTGAAGGCTGCCGAGTTCGACACCCTGCACGAGTTGGGAACCATCTGCGTCATGTGTAACGACTCCGCCATCGATTTCAACGAGTTCAAACAGGCCTTCGAGAAGGTCGGAGAGGCCACCGAGACCGCCCTCATTGTCCTCGCTGAGAAGATGAACCCCTTCAACGTCCCCAAGACCGGCCTCGACCGCCGCTCCTCCGCGATTGTCGTCCGCCAGGAGATCGAAACTAAGTGGAAGAAGGAATTCACCCTCGAGTTCTCCCGTGACAGGAAATCCATGTCAAGCTACTGCACCCCCCTGAAGCCCTCTCGCCTCGGAACCGGCCCCAAACTGTTCGTGAAGGGTGCGCCCGAGGGAGTGCTGGACCGCTGCAGCCACGCCCGCGTCGGTACCGCCAAGGTCCCCCTGAACTCGACCCTGAAGAACCGCATCCTGGAACTGACCCGCCAGTACGGTACCGGCCGTGACACCCTGCGTTGCTTGGCCCTGGCCACCGCTGACAACCCTCTGAAGCCCGAAGAAATGGACCTCGGCGACGCCACCAAGTTCTTCACCTATGAAGTCAACCTCACCTTCGTCGGTGTCGTGGGCATGTTGGACCCTCCCCGTAAGGAAGTTTTCGACTCGATCGTCCGTTGCCGCGCCGCTGGTATCCGCGTCATTGTCATCACTGGTGACAACAAGTCCACCGCTGAAGCTATCTGCAGGTAACTATAGCATAAACGCTCTTTTCTATACTTCATTGACGAAAAGAGGTTTGTGTCTAACGTTATTTTGTTCTGCAGACGTATCGGCGTGTTCACCGAAGACGAAGACACCACCGGCAAGTCGTACTCCGGTCGCGAGTTCGATGACCTCCCCGTGTCAGAGCAGCGCGCCGCCTGCGCCCGCGCCCGCCTCTTCTCCCGCGTAGAGCCCGCTCACAAGTCCAAGATCGTCGAGTTCCTGCAGAGCATGAACGAAATCTCCGCCATGGTGAGCTATAAACTTATGATATTTCTTACTTCAGTCTAATTCTTTTTGCACAAGGCTTAGATTAAGTAAGTTTTTTGCATATTAGCGATTTCTCTAGGGTTTAAAATTAAATTTGAAGAGAGCTGGAGAAACCTCGACTTTGGCTCGATTCATACCGGATGCAGAGCTTTGGTACAAACATGTAATTCTCTAAAATAAAGCGATACATTAACTGAAACACGCTGAAAGCAACAACCCAAATAATATTAAATAGGTTGTTCATGAATGAAACTGGCACATAACTTTACCGGGATATGGGAAATGGTGAATGTTTACCGATGTTAATACAATGTCTCAATAATTTCGGTGGAGTTCTCGCAGCATTATTTATTGTTTACAGTTTGCGACTACATTATCCGAGGTGGGCTTGTTTACGTTAGGGCGGCCATGTTTATAAACTGACACGCTCGGAACGTATCATTCAAACATTGAGAATATTTTACTGTATTGATAATGGGGAATATATTTTGATTTGAATGCTGCTGGTATTGATGTTATGGCTCGGAATTAACTATCAAAATACTGTACTGTCTGACGTTGTACATAATTATAAATAATGTTCTATCGCAAGGCATGGATAGCATATTAATATCTCAGACTTCTATTTTTAAGATTTATACCGCTCTCAATTTGTTGCAGTTGATATAATATGTGCTTTACCATGCTAGTTTAAAAAATACATAAGAAAGTCTCCCAGTAGATACGGTATAAGTCCAAAAAAAGTACTCCATCATCCCTTTAACATGGGTTTATTTAATACAAGATGCATAGATTCGCTGATTTCCCGAGCATCCACAAGTCCTTCACAAAATCTCCACCCACGTGTGTATGAGGTGGCTGGAGTCACGTGGACCAGACTAGCCCAGGACCGCAATGCCTGGGCCAGCAAGGAAGAGGCCTTTACCCGCTTTTGGGTGCCCTGATATAAGAAAATATTATAAGTAATCAAGAACTCAACATTTGTTTTTATTTAATTAACCTAAGTAATTACGAGTATATGTAAATGAAATAATTGTATTCAGGGAATAAAGGCTATTTTATTTTATGTGTGTATGCTTGCAGACGGGTGACGGTGTGAACGACGCCCCCGCCCTCAAGAAGGCTGAGATCGGTATCGCCATGGGCTCCGGCACCGCCGTCGCCAAGTCCGCCGCCGAGATGGTACTCGCCGACGACAACTTCTCCTCCATTGTATCCGCTGTTGAGGAAGGTTAGTATCCATCATTATTATTGATGGCCTTTAATTATTCCATTCCCAGCTTTTTTTTTAAACCTAAAACTGGTTTGCACTTGACCATATTTTCCCTGATGGTAATCAATAGCTAAATGAAATAATTTATTGCCAACATGCCAAGTCACATTCACAACCTTATTTAATAAAATTAGGGGGAATCACATTCCCAATTGGCTTCGTCAAAATTTGTATACTAAATAAATTTGGAAACAATAATAATCAATAATTCAAGTCCTAACATGGACTATCTTTGCCCTAGGGAAGTGAAGATAAGATAATCATTTATTCGTCAATAGTAATACTCAACTTATGAACTAGACGTTAACAGTTGGTAATTCTATTTTCTCGTCATACAAAAATATTTGTCAATTAAAAGAATTTTAAATAAGTATGTCTAAATTTTAAAAAAATAATACATTTTTATAATTGTATAAATGTCAGAATAAAATAAAATGTCAGATAAATTTAAAATTAAATGAAATGTCAAATTAAACTACTAGGAATCATCAAAGTAAAAAAAATGTCGACTTAAAGAAATAACGTCTGATTACATTCATAATTTTACAATAGCTGTAAATGGGCTATTCTATTGGACATAACATGAACATTGAAGTAACGGCTGCCTGATCTTTATCGTCATACTTATAAACTTGAATCTTTAATCATTGATTTTTGACACTGATTAATCATTGTTGCAATAACTTTACTTTCTAAGATCAATAAAGTATAACATATCAAGAAACGCTGTGTGTATTGCTCACGACTTTCACAAGCCAAAGCCTTAGACTCTATTGTTCTACACTTTGTTGGATTGTTCCTCTTACACACCGCAATAGATCAATTGGATCACCTATGTTATTATTCAAACTATAAATGTAACATTCGAGCACTCACAATAAATTTAATTCCATCAAAACACCGAAGAAGAAAGCGATGGGCACTCCTTGCAGTTCGTCCTCTTTTCTATCGTCCACCCGGTTTAACGGAGCAATAAACGGTGTTATCTAAAACTGGCATTAATCCTCTCTTTCACACCGCAATAGATCATTTGGATCAGCTATGTCATTTTTCAAACTAAAAATTTAACATTAAACGATGTTATGTAAAACTGTCAATAAACGCTCCAGGTCGCGCCATCTACAACAACATGAAGCAGTTCATCCGCTACCTGATCTCGTCCAACATCGGCGAGGTGGTGTCCATCTTCCTGACG
Source organism: Macaria liturata (assembly GCA_964023185.1). Classification (NCBI taxonomy): domain Eukaryota; kingdom Metazoa; phylum Arthropoda; class Insecta; order Lepidoptera; family Geometridae; genus Macaria; species Macaria liturata. The sequence goes on along the minus strand of OZ026812.1, from coordinate 3,134,210 downwards.
GCGGCGCTGGGGCTGCCCGAGGCGCTCATCCCCGTGCAGCTGCTGTGGGTCAACCTGGTGACGGACGGGCTGCCCGCCACCGCGCTCGGCTTCAACCCGCCCGACCTGGACATCATGGACAAACCCCCCCGCAAGGCGGACGAGGGACTCATCTCTGGGTGGCTGTTCTTCAGGTGACTGACTTCTAAATATATTAAACTCAAATATATGGTCGAGTCGCTGAAACAGTTCGACAGCCTGCTTCAAATTGTATTACTGTCTCGGGACACACAAATACAGCACTAACTACGAACATAAACATAAAATAAATAATAATAAATAAATAAATAAATAAACATAACTTATAATTTGTAAAATCTAAATATATGACTGACTGATATAGTGATCTATCAACGCACAGCCCAAACCACTTGGCGGATTGGGCTGAAATTTTTAATGAAGGTAGATGTTATGACGTAGGCATCCGCTAAGAAAGGTTTTTGGAAATTCCACTTTTAAAGGGGTGAAATAGGGGATGCAAGTTTTAATTGTTAATGCGAGCGAAGTCGCGAGCACCCACTAGTTACTTATATATCTAGCGAGTATATCTTTCAAATGTGTTTAATTATGCATTCAGCGTCGAAAAACAGATAGCCAATTTGTGAATTACAAATGTTATTCCACTTTGAGTGAGTACTCTATTCGTGTCTCGATTTTATGAAAACACATTTCAAAATCATGATCCTGAAACACATTTAAATACAGTTTAGAATTTAGTAAAACAAGTCGTTTAATCTATGTCACGTTTTAAAAACAAAGAACAAAGAGTAAGTAATATGTACAATTTTACTCCACACTCGTGAATATTTTAACAAAATTATGACGACACAAATGCGTCGTCACGACACATGTGATGTCATTGTCGTACGACACTGCACCGTCAGGGATCTTTGCTATTTTAACTACAAGACATTAAAACTCTAATATATTTTCGTCAGATCAAAGAAAGAGAGCCATGTGGCTGCGTTTAAATATGACTGCCATAAAATTGATTGAACCGACGCTAACCGTTCGTTAACCTCTGCTAAATTGGATCAGAATGTCACATTCTGTTTACAAACTATGTTTAATTTAAGATTTGTGACAACATTAGTTTGAGTTAGCATTAGATTTTATTTTTATGATCTTGTAGTAAGTACGAGGCTAGAGCGGCTAGGTTGACGTCAATAAACGTATAATGTAATCATATTGCAAGGCTATATTTAAATTCTAGCTGAGGGGATAGACGTGACTTATTTTGTAGTTGCCTATCATAGCGGTACCTACTATGATTACCATAAACTTTACGCAAGTTTTGCACTTATAAAAAAAATGTTGCTACACACACACAGACACATTCTTAAAGAGTGCCATTTAATTGTCATAAACGGAAACTGAAAAATGTTACAGATACTTTTTACTAGGCTGTCAAGAAGATCCTTGTGTTTATGAGTTCTGATAAAACTAATCCAAGAACAAATGTCGCTTACAATGTAAGAAAGTAAATACTTGTATGAATGCTATTTACCTCTCAATTAACTATGCTAATTAAAACAATTCACCGCTAGAACATTGACCTCGTTCACATACCTTTCTTTTTATATCAGACAAAAAAATACCTTTGTAAGGGTATTAGTCATTTACGGATAGAATACATGTTCTGATTGCTACTAGCGTAGCATGTAGCTACGTAAAGAATGCTCAAAATCACAAGATCTTAATTCATTTTCTACATAATTACGATTCAACCGTTTTAACTTGAGAAACAGTCTAAGTATCTGTTTCTCAAATTAAAACCTACTTTCAATCCAAATCATAAGGAAACGTTTTCATATCACTTACAAAAATAGGCACACACGCTAAATTACATCCATTCCATTACATATTGTCGATCAGATAACCTATTTCAGGAAAAAACATCGGTTAAAAATCGCTCGATGCTATAATAAAATAACCTTCTCCACTTACAGCAATAGCATTCTAAAAAATATCTGTATTCCATTACATACTCAAAGTAAATAAAATAAATATTCCGAGACATTACACAGCGCCATCTAGCCCCACACTAAGCAAACGCTTGTGTCATGGGTACTAGATAACGGATATAATACTTATATACTTTTTTTTTGTACATACATTATACATAGAAACGTCACAAGTAATTAAAATTTTTTCAAACTCATAATTACCTGTGTCATGCGGGAATCGAACCCGCAACCCTAGATTAGAAGGCAAAGCCACTACCAACTAAGCTAACAGGCCAGTCAAAGAAAACAACATATTATACTTTTACTAACAACTGATGTCCACTTCCAGATACATGGCTATCGGTGGGTACGTGGGTGCTGCCACCGTGGGCGCCGCCTCCTGGTGGTTCATGTACTCCCCGCTCGGACCTTCGATGTCGTACTGGCAGCTCACCCACCACCTGCAGTGCCTGGGAGGCGGCGACGACTGGAAGGTGAGTGTTTGCTTGTATTGAGGATAATATAACTCTGGTGATGATCTAGCAGGTACCATGTAATCTAGGACTCTTTAAATGCAGCGCTTCAAGAGGTGTGAGACTACAATGTTGCTTGTAATATAAGCTGACTGAGCTGTTTGACTCAAACATGAGCCTGTGTGAGTCGTATTTCCTCATGACTGAGGGTCGTGACTACCTCGCAGAATTAATTCGTTAGGGGAGTTCTCTTGGCTAGATATGTACATCGTGGTGGGCGCCCAGGCCCTGCCACGGAAAACATGGGCCTATTGGGAACAAAAATGACTATTAATTGTTATTTATTTTGTTTCATTCATAATAAACTTCAGCGACAATAAATAAATATTTCAGGACATATCACACAGCGCCATCTAGCCCTATACTAAGCTTACGCTTGTATCATGGGTACTATAGATAGAAAGACCAGACTCAACACAAGTAATTACACAATTTAATATTCATAATTGATTGTGTTATGCGGGTATATCTGTGATTAGTTGTCAGATAGCTAGACACCTAATGGTTGGAGTAGCATTGGAGGTAATAAAAAAACGTGTACATTTTTAGAAATCTCAACTATAGGTATTCTAGAGTAATTTTTAAAATATTTATACATATATATTTCAAGAGCCCTTTCTAAACATGGTGTCACTGCACTTTCCAGGGTGTCGACTGCAAGATCTTCACCGACCCCCACCCCATGACCATGGCTCTCTCCGTGCTGGTCACCATCGAGATGTTGAACGCCATGAACAGTCTGTCTGAGAACCAGTCCCTGGTCACCATGCCCCCGTGGTCCAACCTGTGGCTCGTCGGCTCCATGGCTCTCTCTTTCACCCTCCACTTCGTCATCCTTTACGTCGAGGTTCTCTCGGTAAGTCAAAATATACAGCCATTTGTACCATGCGTATCTTGAAAAAGTTATTCTTCTTCTTATCGAATGAGAGTGGCAAACTGGTGTCGAGAGTTAATCAAGGACCTTGGAAAAGTTAACTTTGGTAATGGATATTGAATAAAATCTATTTCAACTTTAATATTTTATACTCATTTGTCCGATGTGGCCGCAATTTGGCCAGTATCGCATATGTAACAAATAGACTATGAAACAAACACTGAAAGGAAGACTTCATCTCTTTGAACGAAATTAATTCAAAGCCTGGTGTCTAAACTATCATCTTCAATGAGAGAGTTAAAGATTTGTGAGTCTTGACCTGATTGACAGACTGAAAAGAGTAGGTAATAATACAAGTAACAAGTTCCAAGTTCACAGATGAGAAGCTGTTTATTTGCGGTACTTTATCTGGAAATCTGGGTATAACCCTATAACCGCATGTTTTTCTTGCCTTATGATTCTGCCATGCCATTTCTTACATTAAATGTATGTCACTACTCTCTTTTAAGAAGCCCCTCCCTGTCTTATAGCTCGTGCCAAGTAACTAGAAGTGAATAATGAGAAATTAAAAACATAGGAAAAGAGAAAATGACTGAATCAGCAGTCCAACTGTTTTGAAAACATTGTAGTTACTTGGCCCCAGTTATATACCCCCACATTGCCCACACGCCCCCGTGCCCTGTCCGCAGGCCGTGTTCCAAGTGACGCCGCTGTCCATCGACGAGTGGCTGACGGTGATGAAGTTCTCCATCCCCGTGGTGCTGCTGGACGAGGTGCTCAAGTTCGCCGCGCGCAAGATCTCCGACGGTAATAGAGACTGGCTCAACGGCATGCAATGGATTGTGCTCATGTGGGCCGTGTTCTTCGGCCTCATCATCTACGGACCCCTATAAGGACCCGTGTGCTACCGACCCCGTTTGCTCACCCGCGCCGGTCGCTCGTGTACTTTCACACGGAAGCCGACAGTTTCTATACTTGTTTCGACCATTGTTGGCTTCCGTGTAAAGTGAATTGTACGAGCGGTATACGAGCGACCGGCGCAGTGCCCCAGCTGTGGAACCCTGGACATTGAGCGCGGCTCACCACAGCACTAACCGTTTGAATGCTAACCACACGTGTGAAGTGCCCGCGGTGAGGACGTGAGTGACTGTGCGGACACGCGGCGCGGCCGCTCAGTGATCTATTATATTGCATTTTATATACATAAATGTTTACATGTGCGAGACAATAAACTCGGAGCTCCCGCTCTATATTTCTATATTATACATCTTCCTTTACCTGTATGCGATTGAACGTCGTGTTCGTGCGACGTGGCTGTGAGGACCTTCATAACACGAAACGCCAAAAATTGGTTTTAATTGAAGCGTAATATATAAGTTAGGTTTATTGCACTCGGTAATACATTATGTACGAATTGATATGTATGTAGTTAGCTCCAACTCGCACATAGCTCAGATGTCCCTGTGGACTGCAGATATATGTTATCTTACTATACCTATATAGTACATATGTGCATTCTTAGCTTAGCGTAATTTTATCGTAAGTGTATTGTTAGGGACGTGGTTTATAGATTCTATCGACATAGTTACTATATTCGAGTATAATCGATCTCTCTGTCCTGTCCTGTGAGCGCTTTTAACTCCTAACGCGTTTCTGTTTTTCTTTTGTAACAGTTTTTCTTGACAATAACGCACTTGCCTGCTACCATTTTCTTTACCACATTATTAACATGAGAATGTTTCCTTTCGCTAACTCGCAGGTGGTCTTTCAGTGAAGTCTCCGTGCTATCATTGAAGGAGTTACTTGTATGAGACAATATGACAAAGCTATTTTATTAGTCAATTCAACAAAAATCTTTGGATCCAAGTAAGGAATTGACAGATAAAACATCCTTGTTGTATTGTACTTGAATTTGAACTACAGTCCCATGTCGATGACATGACACGAGTTATGCAGGTAGATGCAAGCAAAGCAATAAACGAGTTATGTCTATGTAAGTACGAACACAATGATTATTAATGAATGGTTACATAATTCGGTATTTGGTGTTAATGTATACATTATTTATTTCTTTATGTATAATCATTATAATTCGATATGTAATTTAAGTTTTTTTCGTCTCTACAGATTGAGGATAAGACAATCAAATATTTTTATTGATGAGACATAATATTACGTTAAGTTATGCAAAAGCTGAATCGAAATTAATTGGTCCATTTTAGAAATGAAATTGTTAATATGTACAACAAGTCCGTACCTACATAAGTTTTGAATTTTTAAGAGTTATGAAGTAAATTTGCATGAGTGCATCGCATGGTTCTTATGATGAATGTATAAGAGTGCAGTTTGAAGTGATTTTTATTAACGATGTATCTGATTTAGGGTTTCATACAATAACTTTGTCATGTTGAGCACAATTTGCATTCAGGTTTTAAATGTTAACGTTAGGTGCTATTTATCAAAGTTAATGAATGAAACGCCTTTAATATAATGTGTACTTTATGAACTACTTGGTCTATATAAATGGTAAAATACAGGAATCAAAGAGGCCGTCAGCCACACATAGGTATATCCCCACATACACTGCACAATCAGGGCATGCTCAAAACATTTTTGTGAATGTCCCCCATTAAAACTGTTTGATACCTGAGTGACTCTATAATTAAACTACAGTTTATACCTACTATTTTACATTTAATTAAAATAGTCAACAAATAATGTTTGCATTTATTTCCCTGTTTCTTTGGGTTTGTACACTTTCATACTCTCTGCACTCTCCTTTGTCTTGTTTTGTTCACACCCTCGAGTTTTTATATCCACAACTTCCCCAAAACACAATGCAATGTTGAAAGAATAAGCACTAGATGTTTTGTTTTCCCTACTAATGGTATTCGATATGAAATCGAGTGTTGCAAGGTTCTCATCGTTTGGTTTCTGAGACGGCCCCAGTTTCCTGGGAGAGACGCGGCCTGTCTCGCGGGCCTCGTGCTACAGTCGAGCGCCGCATGTCCCCCGGCAGGCCCCGCATGCACTAACTCGGTATGTTCTGCCCCCAGCCCAGCCGACGTGGAAGATATAAGCGCAGGAGTCACCGCCGCGCCCTGCACGCACGTATTCCATGAACACTCATTGTTTGTTGTGATCCCGCAGTGAAACTACACATTTAGTAACTACGACACGGTTGTGATATCTGCATAAGACCCAGTAAGTTCGGACGGCAGCCCCCGGCCGAGCGACGCGCCACTAACGCTCTCAATGTTTTGCAGCGAACGAGGTGGTCATTGACAAGTGGTAATGCCACGATATAGTTCCTCACCCGCTTCTCTGTGCTCCTCCCGCGCTCTGTCCGCTCTAGCCGCCTCGGCCGCGGCCGCGGCGGGGCGCGCGCTCCGCGGCTCGCTCGCCTCTCAGCCTTCCGACCGTCACAGAGGACTCATGTTGTTCATAATGTGTATATACTACAGTATGCTTAGGAGGTTTAATCGATTTGTTATAATATTACGTTGTTCTAATAAAGACTACATGGTGCCCGTCGACATAACAGTGCGATAGATGATGTGTACTTAAGTTGAGAGCACTTTATTAATTTATTGTTATATTTTTATTCTCTTATAATCTAGTTTGCTTATCTAGAGCCGAGTCTGTTTCTATTAGTGCTGACGCCTCGACGAGCAATATGGTGTCTGTAAGGGAAGGATAATTCACGATTGTCCAGTGTTTGGGACCTGAGTCCAAAAAATTAAACATACCTGTACATTTTAATGTATTATTGTTTTGTACAATAAATCGTTATAAAACGACGGGTGTTTCATTTAACAATAAGTAAGTACTTAGAATTTAGTTTCATAAATACCTATTTATTAACAAATCTGGGTAGTTTATACTAACTAATGAGAGGACCTGCCAGTTAATAGTGTAGGACACTGGCTGGAGGACATGGAATAATAGTAGGTACACTCTAGTGAAGAATAGTTGTTACCACAGTTTCGTAAGTAATCGTACCTAAAAAAAACTATACTATGCCTAGCAAAAAGGTACATTTAATTAGTATGAGTTTAAAAAAACATCAAATTTGTAACTTGACAGTGACAACAAGTGAGATTCGTTCAACTGTCATTCGGCTTCAATTAGCTGGTAAATTATAAAATAATTGAAGCCGAATGACAGTTGAACGAATCTCACTTGTTGTCACTGTCATATTTTATAATTTAGCTTTGGCAGAATTGCGAAGTTATATCTTCACTTCGCAAAAGCCATAAAAAAAAAAAATTACCAGCTGCAAGAAACGAAAGCAACGGAAAAATTGTTTTAGATTCAGATTTTGTAACTACTGTGTAGTACTTCTTGTTATTCAGTATTTAATAGTGCTTAACAATAGCGTAACAATGTTCTAATTTTATATTAGAGTAGGAAGTAGTTATGGACAGGTAAGCAAATATTAATGTCTATTGATCTCTAGTTGAAAAAAAATACCACAAAATTCGAAACCAAATACAGCTTCATTTCTTTTTATTTTCAGAGCAGATTCTGAACTGCCTAATACCCTAGCTCGCTTGGATTTAATGACAATAATGGAGTCTGAAGACTCTGTTCCCGAGGCATCTGAAGAACAGAATGCAACTCCAGAGCTTATTACTAGAACACTAAGAAAAAGAAGGTCATTAATACCTGAAGTAAATAAAGCCTCGAATCGTAGAGTAACCATGAAACCGCGCAAACGTATTCTAGCTGAAAACGGTAATCCGAAACAAATTGAAGCATTGTATCTGAATAAAAAAGTAAATACAACTACACAGACTCTAGAAACAATATTTGAAGAGCCCAAGACAAGTAATACCACCGAAAATTTTATTGGTGGAAGGAAAATTAAAAGACTGCTCACATTCCAACTAGGCAACAAATATACTAAGGAAAAAATTAAAAAACGCCGTGCTAAAATAAAGAAACTCCTAGGAAGTCACTCCTTTTTGAACAGGAAGAAAATACCTATGCAAGTATTTCTGAAAACCATAGAATGTCTTGAGCTTGATGAGCCAATACAAACTGAATCTCACCCACCGAGCTCTGCTGCCAACACAATGCAAGTGCCATCTAATTCTATTGAATAAGTAGGCTACCTTTAGTATTAACTAAAGTAATTTTATGAATTTCACTTTGTATTAATTTAATTAAAATGATATGAATTAAAAAACTGATTTCAACTTTCATTTAATTATATTTATAATAAATACTTAAGTACTTAATTAAATGAAGATTCTTAGAGAATATAATTCTTTCTTAAATTAGCTAACAATCTCAGCTTGAATTTACAAAGCACACAACAGATGTGTTATCACAGTTCTCATATTCTTTGAACTTCATAGTGGCTTCCTGGGCACTATCAGTGTTGACACAGACACACTTTGGCCACTTCTCTCCGGGAGTGTAGAGCTGACGAGGCACTCCTACCCAGCTTCTGTGCATGCCACCACTGTAGGAAAAAATCAACTGATAAGCCATACCATTATGAATATAAACACAAAACTGTGTTGTTGATGGTCTGTTGGTTCTGCTTCCACATTACAACAAAGTGATAGATTACCATGATTTTAGTAGTTAAGTATGGGGTCCCAAGTGTGGCCACTTTTTATACTGAAACAATGCAGGTGAACCTGTGGACAGCAACTAGTAAGAACTTAATCATCCACAAGCTAATTATATTGCAGTGCAAATAAAATAGAACTATTTGAGGTACCTACATACTATTGAATGTTATCAGTAAATGTTAAAGACTACGTAATCAAAGACTTTTTCTACATTTAATTGAAAGTGAAATACAGCTCTGCTCTACATTAGTCTAATTTCTAAGCTATGGATAATCACAATAAATAAAAATTTGTGTGGTTGAGTGAATACAAGAAGACAAACCTATGTTAAGGAACTATAAGATTATGATGAATATTAAAATCCTCTAGCTAGACTCTAGGTTGTAAATGGTTAGATAAAATTTTACCTTGTTTTAGTACACCACACTTTAGTTCCTTCATCCTCACTCCAGGCAATGTTACAAGGCGGGAACTGCACATCCTGTTTCCGTTCTTGCTCCTTCTCATCTATACAGATCTCTATTTTATTGTATAACTCAGTTAGGTAAGGTGTTTTGTTCCCGTAGCTGTCATAATACCTACCAGCCAGGATACCTGTTGATACAAATATTATTAATCAATTTAGATACTCAAGCCAAGGATGGAAAACCAAACATTAGAAAAAAATATAGATGAGTACAACTAAGTATAATCTATATCCAGCAGTGGAATTCTAAGGGCTGTGGATGAAGATGATGAGAAGAACAGCAAGGAACTTATAAAACTGGATGTGATAAGTAATAACCTACCAACTTTTTTATATTTCTGTTTGAAAGAGTCCCTCCATTGTAATACAAATAAAAAGTCCTTGCAAGAGAAGTCTAACACATGATCCTTGTCATCACTTTCATTTTGAAAATCACCATTCACAAGAGCTCGGCTGCCATCTTTTCCTGAAAATAAAATGAATGCATGATATTAATTTTAAACTTCATGTGGGTAAGTTAATTTTAAACTATTAAACCTAATTTTATCCATATGTGTTTGCCAAGGATTTGTTAAGAAGATTTAATGAGATAATAGTATTTTTTTATTATAATTGCTGTAGGTAATTCAACAAATTGTATTATAAGTAAAATTTATCTCTTAGTAGATTTTTATAAATTTAGGAGACAACTATATAATATTGTAAAGTATAAGTCTTTATAAATATACATTGGCTAGCAGCAAAAAGAAAAATATGTATGTACCTATTTCTCAATAAAATCAACAATACATTACATTATAAACTAAACTGTGATTAAATATGTCTAGCGAGTACTTATATATTAAATAAATAAATAATTCAACTTTAGGGAGTGGAATAAAGATAAGAATCTTTATTGATACTGTAAAGTTGCAACATACATACAATATTGAAGTATAGACATAGAATATGCTGCACAAATTACAATATCTCGTCAAATTGAATATTAAATTCATTCATTACATTTGATCTCAATAGGTACATTGAATTTTATAAAAGTAATATAAATTCCAAATAATTTCATTTTATACAAGGTCAGATTTAATATATTACAAATAGTACCTTTACGCTTTTCCTAAATATTTCTCACGTGCTTTTTTGTATACAAATAGATTAACTTACCCACAAAATAGTGATAAGGTGAACCTTTAGCATAATGTTGCGGCGCTGGAGAAACATCGTAGACTGCTCCTAACACAGCTACGTATAACTTGTTTTTGTTTACACCATCATAATCCACCAGTGATTCAGCAGTGAAAACTCTTTGATTATTATGTCCAGATTTTACGTAAGTACTGTAGTAATACTGTAACTTGTCTTGAAATATTACTGCTACAATCAGTAAAATGACTGAAAATAATACTTTCCTTACTATTCCACTAATCATTTTGAAGAAGTATACAAGTAGTCAATAAAAACACAAAATGGCTTGTTTTCCCTCTGATATTTTTAGATCCATTATCATTTTTTTATTCTTATTTCCGTTTCCGTATATCCTGTAGAAACGTGTAGGAAACGATACGATTGTTGAATCAATGAACGAACAAACAGAATTTATTGACCAAGTGGTCAATGACCTGCCAATAAAAATAACTGCACATTTGAATGTTGCCAATGCAAAAAAATATTTGGAATGAAAATATGATATCGAAAATTGACCTTAATAAATGTTAACAATCTATTATGTGCCTTATTAAGCTCTTAAATAGAGCTCAATGTCGCATTTCAATGTTATCAGGTGATTTTGACATACATATAACTAACAAAAGTGGGGTAGATTATCTTTAGGGTTTTCTAAAGATTTTCTAAGTGCCCCTATTTGTAGTAGTTAGAAGTAGTATGTTTAGTTTTTCTTCCCTTGTTTTTATATTTTATTATTGTAAATAAAGTATTGTAAAGTGGGGTTATTATAGTGTTATAAACAAACAAAACAAAGAAATTTATTTTATGAGAATACCTAAATGGTTTACATTTATTTACAATGACTGTAAAAGTAATAAAACATATGAGAAAATACTCTCAATTTCCTCCTAGACGAAGAGTCGTTGTTACAGGTATAGGAGTGGTATCTCCTTTGGGATCTGGTGCAGGAAATGTATGGCAAAATTTACTGAAAGGTCGTAGTGGCATCGTGCCCCTCACAGGCGAGGAATACGCTAAACTTCCCTGCAGAGTGGCTGGTATTGTTCCCTTCAATCAAGATGACAAAGTTGCCAAAGCATTATCCAAATCAAACCTGAAGTCTATGGCGCCGGCTACTTGTTTAGCTTTAGTAGCCACTTCCGAAGCATTATCAGATGCGAACTGGTTGCCTGAATCTAACGCTGACAAAGAAATCACAGGAGTTGCTATTGGCATGGGTATGATTGACCTAAAAGATGTGTGTGATACCAATGACGCTTTGAAGATAGGTTACAACAAAGTTAGTCCATTTTTCGTTCCCAGAATATTGCCAAATATGGCAGCAGGCCACATCAGTATTAAATATGGCTTCAGAGGCCCCAACCACGCAGTGTCCACTGCATGCGCGACAGGAGCTCATTCAATTGGAGATGCATTCAGATTCATCAGAAATGGTGATGCAGATGTTATGTTGTGTGGTGGCGCAGAATCTTGCATCAGTCCCCTTGCTGTTGCAGGCTTCTGCCGGCTGAGAGCGCTTAGCACAGCATTTAATGATGAACCTACAAAGGCATCTAGACCTTTTGATAAAAGAAGAGATGGATTTGTAATGGGAGAGGGTGCTGCAGTATTAGTTTTGGAAGAATATGAGCATGCAATGAAACGAAACGCCAAAATGTATGCTGAAATACTAGGATATGGATTGTCAGGGGATGCTGCACATATAACCACACCTAGAGAGGATGGTAGTGGAGCAGTGCTGTCAATGAGCAGAGCTCTAAGGGATGGAGGAGTCAGCAAGGAGCAGGTGACATACATCAATGCTCATGCTACATCCACACCTATTGGAGATGGCATAGAATCTACAGCAATCAAGAACCTCTTTGGTGACCACTCTGCTAAAGTCTCAGTCTCATCAACCAAGGGAGCCCATGGTCACCTACTTGGAGCTGCTGGCAACTTAGAAGCAATCTTCGCCATACTTTCCTGCCACCATGCTGTTATCCCTCCTACTATAAACCTAGATGATCCTGTTGATGATTTAAATTATGTTGCTCACAAGTCACGAAAATGGGAGGCTGAGAGAAGAATAGTATTAAAAAATTCATTTGGCTTTGGTGGCACTAATGCTACACTTTGTATAGCTCAAGTAAAGTAGATTTATAAGCAGAACTCCTTTCATTTCATTTAGAATTAGTTTACCTACAAAAGTAGGGCAGGATACTCAATAAATAAAAGATACTTTCACTGTAGTACATAGTATGTATATTGAAACTGAGTTACAAAATGTTTCTCCAATTTAACAAGGGCAATATAGCCAAGGTAACTCCCGATCAATGCTTTTAGCTCCTGATAACAAGCAATATTTTATCAAAGTACCATATAATAGTCACATAAAGCATTGAAATAAAATTATTTGACCAAAAAATGCTACTTTAAATATTTTCCATACTAAGCCTTCTAACATTTTAAATTGTAAATATTTTTAAATGCTGGTTTTTATCCAGTCAATGATCAATAATAATATTATATTAGAATTTATTGTTGGAATAATAACTCATTCAAACATGCACTTTGTAAAATTATATTGAAAATAATTATAATTTAATATTAAAATATTTCATTGCTTTCAAACAAATAACAAATTGGGATATGAAGAATAGAGTAACAAATGGTGAATTGCGATACAATTCAGTTTGGCAGCTACACAGACAGGCAACATAGAAGAGAAGTTTACACATCTTGCTTTAATCATCTTAATAAAATGAGACTTGCTCAATATTGATATTGCCATGAACACAAAGCCTAACAGCTGTTCACTTTACAATATACTTCTTCAAATAAGTATCAAGATTTGAAATTTTACTAACTGGCCTGTATTATTTGCGCTTGGACACATTTGCCTGTCTGCACCAAATATTAAAATTCAGATAAAATTGAATGATTGTTACATTTATTGGCTATTGTGAGGTTAATAATGAAGTATTGCTATTTGAGTATTGTCTAATAACTTAGCCAGTTCTGTAGACAGCTACAGATGATATGATCTGTTTTGGTGTTTCTGCAAATGAACCAACTTGTTATTTCTACAAGAAATGCTTATAACATTGTTCTTCTACTGATTATTTTATCAAAGCTGGTTATGTATGCCATTTGGACTAATCTGTCTGCCATACCATCCACATCTAATAATTGAGTCTATTTTATAGGTAGAAGAGAAATAATAGAATAATATCAATCTTTTACGCGTCTGACATCGTTTCAGTTGCTTTGCAGACACAATAAATAATATTTTAAATAATAATTTAATAATTAATTAAATTTAGAAGAAAAGTAGATTAGTAACATAAGCTCTTCATATAAATGAAGTGGCGATCTACGCCTAAAGGAGAAGAGCTAAGAAATAATGCTTACAAATGTGTCCACCATGTTTATTATGTGGCTGAGCTTGCTGTCATGCGAGACAGTTATTTGTTGATAGAACATAAAACAATGCACACATAGGATATCTAGCGACTACTAAGTTTCTCGCATATTTAGCAATTGCCAGCCACACTGACATCTCTCTTTCAATAATATTACCGTCGAAATTATCTCAAAACGTTAACAATTCAACAACTGATTTGTTAATTTGATTTTTGTCTCTCTTCTCATTCACTTTGACAACAAATGAAAAAGAAAAACTATATACTAATCAGCTACGAATAATTTATACTAGTATCAACTATTCATGGCCAGTCAGTTATTGAATCAACAGTTTTTGAAGCATAGACGGTATGGTTGTTCTAGGATGGTATGACAGCGCAGGCGGTACGACAGTGCAGTTGAATGTTTCAGACGCCCCTAGGCCGGCTGGTGCTCCTTCTGTGTCCGCGGCGTGTTGACGCAGAGCTGCGCGAACTTCTGCCGGAGGTTCTGCCGTAACTCTTGTCTTTTCTCCGTTATATTCCGGCGCGATTTGAACTCGAGCACATCCTCCATGGGAATGAAGTCTTGCTCTTCGTCTGATGAACATGTTTCCTGCAAATATAAATCGGTCATCAGTTGATATGAAGTTGCTCAAAGGCATCAACTTGTAGAAACTAACTTTGAATTACGAGATATAATAATTTCATTAAATTTATTGTTGCGATTTCTGTGAAATTACTCTTCATAAAAAAGATTTTTTAGTCGATTTTTGCCTTATTTGTTACACACTAATTGGCATAAGAATAAATTCTCAAAATTTGCAAAAAATTTAGATTTTGGGTACCAGTCATGGTGCTGAAATGAAATAAAATATGTTCTTACATAATTCAACGTGTTCTGCGTCCGCACTTTACGAAGTATAGATATGGGAATAAAACTCACCATTAACATTTCCTCTAGCGAGAGCGTGAATTCTGTGCACGGATTTTTGTCGCTTTTGGTGTTGTCCAAACAATCGCCTCTCTCGTGATTGCAGAACCCTTCCGAGCAGGCCACCTCCGAGCCCTCCGGAGAGCTCGCGAGGGAGGAGGAGCCCGACAGGTGGTCGCAGCACCCCCCTCCGTTACCGGACGAGTAGCCGCAGTCTTGAGAGTGCTCGTTTGGAGACAGGTTCCCGTTTTTGGCGCGTTTGTTTTTGTTGGGCGAGCGGCGCGGGGGCTCCGTGTCCCCCTGGCAGGAGTGACACCCGTCCCCGCTGGCCTCGAAGCAGGTGTAGTCCCGCACCGATAACAGCTCGCTCGGTGTGTCGCGCTCCTCTTGATGGCACTCGTCGCATTGGCACTTCTCGGGTTCGTCGGGCTCTTCTGAATCTGCTTCCTGTTGGTGGGGATGTGAATTTAGTAAGGATACACATGGACATGGAGAATAAACCAGGTCTGATAAATTGTAGTATTAGATAAAAAGAACACTGTTTTCTATAAGAATTTGTTAAGGAAAAACCAATTCATTTTTAGTTTGTAGATGGTCACTGTATCAGATTGTTAAAATTTGTTCTATAACTTCAGAGATGTTAAAAACAAATACTAGCATCAATGTAAATGGAAAATCTAGCTGTGACAGCCCCCTTAGGCAAGAGGCGTATTTTAGTGAGAGTACTGACGCATACTTATGGAATAGAAAGGCCAATGTACGGGAGTGACGTAAGAATTCCCCCGCGGAGCGCGTCGTGATGTCAATCCCATACATTGGTCTTTCTGTTTCATAAGTATGCGTCAGGTACGCTCACTAAACTACGCCTCTTGTCTAAACGGGCTGCACGCTTACCTTGCATTTGCTCTCGACAGCCTGCCTCTCCTTCTTCTTACGCCGTTTCAACTTCTTCTGTTCCTTCCGCTGCTGCCTGGTGAGCTCCTCCTGCGTGATCTCATCGTACAGCAGCTGCAGCTTGGACACGCCGCTCTTCTGTTCCACGGCCGTCTCGAACTTGCGGTAGAGGGCCTCCACGGCCACCACCGCCAGCGTCTGGCACGTGCCCTCCTCCTCGCGCAGGCGCAGCGAGATGCGCTGCAGCCGCTCGTAGATGCATATGCCGAGACATATCAATACCTGCGCACGGAATTGTAGCTGAGATAGTTGCTTTTTTTGATTCAGAGATGTCGCTTACGTATTCTACTTATTTTTGCATACCCGTTCATTTTAGATTTGAAGATTAATTATGTAACAAACAATTACATTCTTCACTAATTTTAATGCCACTTTTGCACAAAGACAACGTACTAAGTACATTTAAAACATGCACATTTACATAGTCAAGATTACGACATTGTAAGGCATCCTTCATTGATTTGCATTACCAGACATCGACAGAACAACCTAAAAATAGTGTCCACAAAGATTAGTGACTGTGGAGCGGCATATCTGGTTTTTAAATAAGACAAACGTGAATAACATCACACCAGTTTTTTCGGCACAAGACTAAACAAATGTATATTATGTAATAACAACTGATTAAACGATTCGCAAGCCTCATGACAAGCCCCACACGTTACAAGTTGGATTTGGCAAGCTTAACGCTTCTCAAATCCAACTAGCAACTTGCTGTAAACTAAAAACCTTAAAACATGGTAATTAAGTGATTCGATGAACTTATTAGAATAGCTTAGTCTTGTAGTACATCTTTAAAAAATAATGATGATAATCATCATCATCATCATCCATAGCCCTTGGGATCCCACTGCTGGGTATAGGCCTCCCTTTGTATGTGCCATCTGCGTCGATCTTGTGCAGACCTCATCCAGGTTGGACCCTTGACTTTGTCACTGATGATAATATTACTAGTTGAAACATATCCAATACTGACTTCTTCCTGTGCTATTTCCAGTGTCTTGGCGTGCCTCTCCCGGTGGTTCCCCAACAGCTCGGGCTCCGCCCTCGCTATGAGGTGCGCGATGTATTCAGTCTTGGCTTGGAGGTGCAGGTGCTTGTCCAGAAGACATCTCTTGATCCCACTGTACAAGGCACCGACATAGCCTTTCTCTTTCTGTGGCTCCTTCTCTTCAACTAACAACTGATAAGCTCTTAGAACCTGAAATCAAAGTGTTTCTGTGTTTAGTTTGGTGATAAGATACGGAGAGATAGGAAAAAATTTACTTGGCACACAGAATATTGTATTATAGATACCTACTATAATAATAAATAAATCGTTTATTTGTGTATATGTATCACTAAAATCTATACTAATATTATAAAGCTGAAGAGTTTGCTTGTTTGTTTGAACACGCTAATCTCAGGAACTACTGGTGCGAATTGAAAAATTCTTTTTGTGTTGAATAGACCATTTATCGAGGAAGGCTTTAGGCTATATAACATCACACTACAACTAATAGGAGCAAAGAAAGAATGGAAAATCTGCAAAAAACGGGAAAAATTATTCATCTTTGTGGGCTTCCGTTGCGAGCGCTGCGAAAACGGTTCAAGTCGTGGGTAACAGCTATAATTTATAATGCTGAAGAGGTTGTTTAACAATAATTATGATGCCCAAAATTACTTTTCACGCGGACGAAGTCGCAGGCACAGCTAGTAGAATATAAAACAGAGGTAGTTCTGAAGGTACGTTGGTGAGGTTAACAGAGCTGTGCACTAAGTAACAGAAGGACCTTGTGTTGTTTGGTTCTCTTATTAAAATTGCATCCTGGTCTAATTAGATTTATCACTATTGTATGAAGGAAGGCTCTTCAGGAGCATGAAGGAAACCTCTAACAATAAATACCAATGTTGTGCCTCTTGGAGGGGTCTATTCAGTTAGCAACATGCATATGTGGGCCTCTCGGACGCTGCAATAAAATATCTGACAAGATGTGGCCCATGATGATGATTATCAAGTCATAAAACATTTTGAATAATAACCAGACACAATCTATAAAATGTATTCTTAGGTTTGTTGCAAAGTTTGTGTTCCAAGACTGCCAAGTTTGGCAATCTTATCAGATTGATGTGTCAAGTAACTGATGTTGTAACTTATACATATTTGAATATCCAACAAAAGTTCTTAGGCAAAAAATACTGCCAATACTATGTTCATACTAAGTATATTTATAATAGATTAACAATTTAGAGACAGACAGGCTCATGTAGCAATTTGAAAAAATATTTGACTCAATTTCCACTCAGACATGAATGTGTTC
The DNA here is from genome assembly GCA_964023185.1 of Macaria liturata. Lineage (NCBI taxonomy): Eukaryota > Metazoa > Arthropoda > Insecta > Lepidoptera > Geometridae > Macaria > Macaria liturata. The sequence continues at coordinate 3,116,014 of OZ026812.1, read as the reverse complement.
TCATATGGAAGACTTTCCTTGATTTGACATATATACAAATTGGAACAATTAATGTAGATTTGCTTTGGCCTTTTTTGTTAAGTTTTTGTCAGAATTGCCCTGCTCATGCACAACCACGTATGTATATAATTTTAAAATTAAAGCTATTCAATTTAGAAGTTGACCTCTCGGAGGATCTCACCTTAGTCTTACAGTCGGAGCAGAAGCGATGCTTCCTCAGGTAGTTGTGCAGTGTGTCGTGCAAGGTGTCGAAGTGGACCACGTGACTTGTTCTCGGGCGAGGCTCGCATGGCGTCCC